>CM075816.1:40724422-41972205 GCA_037975025.1 Excoecaria agallocha
TTTGCTTTGCATGTGTATTGGTATGAATGATTTCATGTTAAGTGAGCCGTATTGTTTGCTGGATCAGTTATGAGGATAATGGTGTTCAAGAAATTAAAGGGGAATGAAAGAAAGAATTATTAATTGTTGAAATTGTGTTTGTTAATTTTGAATAAATTTTTGTTTTTTAAGCATATCTTGAGTTATATAACTCTAATTTGGGTAATTCTAGTTGGTAATTATACCTAAGCATGTACCTACAATTTTGTAAGAGAAACCTGAGGTTTATTATGCCTGTATGTACTCTTAATTTCACTTGAAGTTTTAAATGAACTGCTATCTTATGGTAGTGGGTAGGTTACAGTATTTTGGATATAATTATTTATGGAGAAGTGTAATTTTTATGAGGTAAAATGCTAGATGAACTAAACATATAGCAGCACTATTTTTATAAAGTAATGTTGGTTTAATTCTGTACCAATTTTCTTTTATGAATTTTCTAATTTGTAACAAAAACTTATTTTTGTAATATTAACTATTGTTTAGTGTCATTAAACAAGTTATAGTATCTTTGACATAACTCATGGTAGAGAGGTCAAAAAGCTATGGTACAAAATTATGGATAAATTATACTTATAAGAGTACAACTCTCATGAATAAATGTTAGTTTAGTTATGTACTTATTTTACTCCACGAATTTTTCAAAGTGGTGACACAAACTATTTAAAAAAATATATACTCTTGGATAGACTGTAATGATTGGGTTATAACTCCTAATCTATTTATCCACATTGAGTGGTATTTAAAGCATGAGAAACTACAAATATAAATCATTATTTGTTTAAGACCAATTTGGTTAGTTTAACTATTTAGTATGGCAAGATTAAGATGCAAAATAGAGTTGGAAATCTGACTACCCTATTTTCTATAACCTAATTCTTTGATGTATAAATGTACTATAAGTATTTAAATGACTTTTAGAGCAACTTGATCATAAAAATAAGGATGTGTCATGTTGGATAAATATTAGGAAGAATAATGGTATTATAATTTATACATGATTATGAGGTTGAAATGTTAAGCAAGAAAGTCAAAAAGGGTTAGGCTATTTAACTAAGAAGAGATGTTATACAATGATATGTACATACATAAAGGCATGATGACACCAAAATGTGAAACTATGTATTTATGAATTTAAAGAATCTATACATATGTATAGTCAGCATATGATCAATCATGTTATTTATTGCTTATTCGAAATCATATGTTTATGCTTACATGCTTATACTTATGTGTTAACACACCAAAGCATATGACTAGCATGTTATATACATCTGTTGGGAATTATCGGTTACATGCATCTCATACATAAGCAAAATTTAAAATTTTGAACCAATAGATCTGATCTTGCAATGAATTTACAATATACATATTAATAGGAATAAGAAAAATCACTTTTGATTTTTGTTGAACAGTTGATTTTTCTTCTCATCGGGTTGTCACAAACCACAGTGTCCAAAGTTGAAAACCTCCAATGAGTAATCCACACTAGAGAAGGATTGAATGAACCAACAATGGAGGAATACAAGACTAGCCAAAATCTCTTGATGCTAGCAAGGGAAAAGTGGCGGCTAGAGTTAGAGAATGAGAGAAAATCTTTTTCTCTTAATTGTTCACCTTAACCCTAAAACCCTATCACTTGAATTTTTACAGTTAGGTTAAAAAATCAAACTTCATAATAGGATTGGGATCTTTAAAATTTCTGGAGAAATATTAAATGGGCTTCTAGAATTATTAATAATTTATTTGGGCTCAATTAAATCCATTTTAAGTCCTTCCACAAAAGACTATGCACAAAACCTACAAACTAGGCCCTTTGTGCATATACTTGGATTTAATCACCCAAATGAATTCCAAATCCATCCAAATTAAATATGTAGGCTCCATAATAATTATGAAATATATTTAATTTATTTTGGTCCAAGAATTAGGTCTCTAAGGCCTTCTAATACCAAGTGGCACGAAACCCTTCCTCTAGAGGGTTTCTATGCCAAAGTCATTTCCTTAGGACTCTTTAAATTTCTCCAATGGATATATTAATTATTATATTAGAAATATAACACTTATATTCCAATAATAATTAATTGTGAAATACATTATTTTAATTAGGTCCATTTTACAGAATATTTCTAAAAAGTTCTACTTACAATTTTACTTGATCTTAATTAATTAAATTCTTTAATTAATTATTCTCTATTCACTTCTCTATTCCCATAATAATATCAAATATTATTATTCTTGTCATTTTACCATTTTATCCTTTTCTCTATATGTGTGTGACCTATTGGGTTCCTGTCCATATTGGCAGTATAATATGTAATTGTGAGTTCTATTAAGAACTCACATGATTTAAACTTCTTTAAATCATTTTATAAATCCCTATTTATATTTATGATACACTATTATACAAATCATGAGCTGCCTCTAGGTAGGCTTTATGACTACCCAAATGTCAGGAAAGTCAAGTGATTTGACTATGCCCTTCCATAGAAATTGTTACCGTCCAATTACTCCTTTTACCACTCTTATCTCAATTAGATTCTGAGTATGGATTTTTGTCAACTCATATAAATCTAATTATGTATGTTCTATTAATTTAAACCATTGTTCCCAAAATTCTGTTCATGGATCTCTATCCATCTTGGCATATTACTCTGGCCAAAGATTCTCTAAACAAGGCACTTATAGAATCATGTGAGATAACTTCCCTTAATAAATCTGGGATGGTGAATCCTTTGTCAATCACTCAACTATCTTCAAGTAGGTCATGATATACCCAACCTCCTAACTATGTTCACCTCTAGTTTGAAGTAATCAGTTATGGAGTAAAAGTATATCACTTGCTACTTAAGATAACCTTGGTGATCTCAAGTCTAAGGATAGTCGCACAACTACTATGAAGAGATTCCTCACTAACATAGGGGTAATATCCATATGAGGATTCTATTTGTAGGTCTCCAATGAACTTGTTCTTCTAACAGGCATCCACATGTTAGCTTTTATTATCTTCTATAATCATAGTTATGAGAACCACTGTTTGAACCATTCAAGAAGCATAACATATGATAGTCTGTCCGAATTAACAATGTCCTAACTTGTTAATTTTATGACTAGGGATATTTAGATTTTAACATATTTGCATAGATTAATTTAAGATTTACAAACTCATGTATTTAAACATACCATTAATAAATGAATGATGCCTTTTATTAAGAATATGGATTCATATATATGAAATACATCACTATTATATGGGCTCTAGGGCATACTCTCTAACAATCTCCCACTTGCACTAGAGCTAATCACTCATATGTCTTAGACCCATGCTATTTATACAGTGATTGTGCTTAATCTGGGAAAGTGCTTTGTTGAGGGGATCCGCCACATTATCATCATGCAGACCCTTTCTATTTTCACATCATTTCTAGCTATAATTTCTCTTATGAGATGGTAGCGTCTGAGAATATGCTTGGATCACTAATGAGACCGTAGTTCCTTTGCTTGCACAATGGCTCTATTTTTGTCACAATAGAAAGGAATTGGATCAAAAATACTAGGCACCACTCCTAGTTCAGATATGAACTTTTTGATCCAAACTGCTTCTTTAGCTACTTTCGAAGCAGCAACGTACTCAGCTTCTATCATGGAATCAACTGTTGTTTCTTGTTTGGAACTCTTCCAACTAACTGCCCTTCCTCCCATTATGAACACGTAACTAGACTATGACTTACAATCATCATTGTTAGATTAAAAGCTGGCATCTGTATACCCATTTACTTCCAAATTGTCCTCTTTATATACCAAGAATATATCCTTACTCCTTCTCAAGTACTTAAGGATATTCTTGACAGCTTCCTAGTGTTCCTCTCTAAAATTGGATTGGAATCTGCTTGTGACACTCAAAGCAAAAGCTATATCTGGACATGTACATAGCATAGCATACATGCTAGAACCAATTGCAGATGCATATGGTATTCTATTCATGCTCTCTCTGTCCTCTAGTGTCTAGGGACACACAGATGTAGAAAGGTGTTTCCCATCCATATTGAACCTCTTCAATACTTTATCTATATATGTACTTTGAGAAAGACCTAGCAACCTATTCGATCTATCTCTATAGATCCTTATTCCCAGAATATAGGATGCTTCTCCAAGGTCTTTAATGAAGAATTGCTTGGATAGACATATTTTAACTGATTGGAGAAGAGAAATGTTGTTTCCTATGATCAATATGTCATCCACATATAGAACTAGGAAGACAATTGCACTCCCACTGACCCTTTTATATACACAAGGTTTATCTTCATTCTATGAGAAACCAAACTCTTTGATTGTCTCATCAAATCGTATGTTCTAACTCCTAGAGGCTTGCTTCAATCCATAAATGGATTTTTGAAGCTTGCATACTTTTTTGCCATTTCCTTATGTGAACCCTTCTAGTTGTGTTATATACACATCCTCAGTCAGATTTCCATTTAGGAAAGTAATCTTCACATCCATTTGCCAAATCTTATAATCATAATGAGCTACAATGGCTAAAAGCATTCTTATAGACTTAAGAATTGCTACAAGAGAAAAGGTTTCATCATAGTCAATACCTTCTTTTTGATGATAGCCTTTTGCTACTAAACGAGCTTTATAGGTAACTATAGTACCTTCCATGTTTGCCTTCTTTTTGAAGACCCATTTGCACCATATGGGTTTTATCCCTTCAGGTGGTTGAGTTAAAGTCCATACTTTATTCTCATACATAGAGTCCATTTCAGACTGCATAGCCTTAAGCTATAAATCATGTTCTAAACTGTTCAAAACTTTCGAATCAACATGAAATCCATATCTCACAGGGATAGAATGCATCCTATTAGATCTTCTAGGATTTTTTGTATAATCAGGTTCAATTATAATCTCATCATTATAAAATTCAGTCTTGGGTTCAATCGGTTGATCTACTTCTATTTGTGGGTCTTGAACTTCACCAAGTTCAATTTTACTCCCACTGTTCTCTCATAGGAGAAATTCTCTTTCCAAGAAGATAGCATGCATTGAAACAAACACCTTTTGTTCCAAGGGATGGTAGAAATAATATCCAAACATTTCTTTTAGATATCCAATAAATAAACATTTGTCAGACTTAATATCTAGTTTGTCTGATACTGTCCTCTTCACATAAGCAAGACAACCCCATACTTTCATATGAGAAAGTGTGGGTTTCTTATTATTCCACATCTCATATGGAGTAACATCAAACGATCTACTTGGAACTCTATTTAACACATAAACAGTAGTTTCTAGTGCATATCCCCAAAAGGACTTAGGCAAGTCTGCTCGGCTTATCATGGATCGAACCATATCTAATAGTGTTCGATTTCTCCTCACAGATATGCCATTATGTTGTGGTGTATATGGTGGAGTCCACTGAGATAAAATCCCATTATCTCTAAGATAATCTTAAAATTCTTGACTTAAATATTCTCCACTTCGATCTGATCTAAGTGTCTTAATACTCTTGCCAAGTTGCTTCTCTACTTTATTTCTGAATTCTTTGAACTTTTCAAATGCTTATGATTTATATTTCATTAGATAGATATATCAAAACCGGGAATAATTATCTATGAAAGTAATGAAGTAGGAGTAACCTACTCTGGCATGTGTAGTCATTGGACCACATACATCTGAATGTATTAAGTCCAAAACCATTTTAGCTCATTCTCCTTTACCAATAAAGGGAGCTTTTGTCATTTTTTCCTATAAACAAGATTCACATGTATCAAATGATTCATAAGCAAATGATCCTAAATCACCTGACTTGTGTAATTTGGTCATGCATTTCTCATTTATACGGCCTAAACGACAATGCCATAAATATGAGGTATTCAAATTATCTCATTTTATTCTCTTGGTATCCACATTATGTACTTTTTTAATTAAATCAAGAACAAATATAACATTCTCAATGATAGCTTTTGCATAAAACATATTGTTCTTAAATATATAACAACACTTGTCCTTTAAAGAAATGTCATAATCGTTCAATAAACAACTGAAAGAAATAATACTTTTGGACAATGCTGGAACATAATAACAATTATTTAACTCCAGTATCAATCCACTTGCAAGAGGCAAATGATAAGTGCCCACAATTGCTGTAGAGATGCTTTGTCTAGTAGCTGACAATAGACATATTTCTACCTTTCCAACTCTTCTACTGCTTTTAAGCCCTTGTAGATCATTACACAAATGAGATCCACATCTGGTATCTAATACCCAAGATTTTTTTGAAGCAATAGAATAATTATTTATTTCAATCATATGAATACCTGAAGTAGAAGCATCAGGTTGCTTATTCTCCTTGAGAGAATCTAGATAGGCCTTGCAGTTACGCTTCTAATGACCATCTTTTCCACAATTGAAGCAAGTTCATTTGGGATTCTATTTTTTGGCAACCTTCTTCTTGGAGATCCCAACATTCTTTGGCTGCTATCTTCTTCTTCTACTTCTTGCCTTAAACAGATGTGACAACCATGACACTTTTTAAATCCTTCTTGAAGGATCCATCAGCTATTTTGAGCATGTTGATTAACTCAAGAATGGTTACTTTAATCTTGCTCATGTTGAAGTTAAACACAAAAGGTGTATAACTTGGAGCCAATGAGTAAAAGATTAAATCTATTTATAGATCATTATCCATTCAAATGCTTAATATACCCATACATCTTCAATGCATGAGTAGCAACCGAAGTGCCTTCCACCATTTTGCAGCTAAATAGAGCTCGAGCAATCTCTTATTGCTTAGTTCTAGCCTGAGAAGAATAAAGCTCCTCGAGATGCAAAATGATGGTTCTAACATCCATCATCTCATGTTACTTCTGAAGCTCTGAGGACATAGCACCCAGCATCAGACATGTTGCTGCTTCACTATCCTCCATTTTTTTTATAAGTGCCCTAGATCTCATCAATGACATCATTTGATGGAAGTGGTGGTGGATATTTATCCAAGACATAATGGATCTTTTCAGCTCTAAGAATAATTCTCACTTGCCTGATCCAGTTAGAATAGTTACTGCGAACCAGTTTGTTATCCAAGATTGATCGTATATTAATGTTTGATGTGCTCATGATGATGACCTAGATGTGAAAAAGAAAACATATGAGAGTATGTTCATATATATGTATGCATTAATTAGGTCTTTAATTAATCCATTTACTCCCACTATTTTATTGTGAATTAATAGCCCTCACTATTTAATTCGAGAAAACCCGATGGTTTTCTTAGTGGGCCAATATCCAATCCTTGATATGTAATTTGACCTTGATTGTGGTCAAAAAGCCAAACTCCATGCCCTTGAAAGGTAGGTATCTTTATACCAATTGTGTCTCTACACAACTATTGGATCATTAGGTTATCAACTCTTGATATATGCATATCATATATGCATTCCCTAATCTTACCTCTAGAACCATTAGCCTTGACTGTGGTTAACAAGCTAATAGGCTAGCTAAGATGACCCATTTAATTAGATTTGAACATATTCAATATAATGTGAGCTTAACTGTGGTTAACAACCCACATTATAAAGAACTCTGGTTCTCCTCAAATTAATGTAAGGCTTATATACCTTAGCATTAGTATGAAGGATTTTAGTTAATTAAGTCTCATCATACATGGTTGGCATACATTGGTATGCATCCTATATCTATCACATAAATATAAGCATCCAAATATGGTATAGTTATGGACTTTACTACATTGATTTCCCCAAGATAAGAGGGAAATCAAAGGTCACACCTAGGTAATATGCATGATTCAAACAAGTAAAAAAATAATTACATTATCTTTAAACTTGTTGGATCTCCATCCAGCTCATCTTGCTCCTTGATAGTGGTCTCCATCTCAATCTCTAATTCTAATCTAAATAATCTAATTACATATTACAATTTGGAAAAGAAATACAAACCAAAAATAAGTGGTAGGGACATGAAAGTCCTAGTTAGGCCACAATATGCATTTTGCTCAATCACATTGGACCTTGTCCATAACTATCCATCATGCCAATCATACACCCTTATATGCATTTGTAATGCATAAAGTAAAACATATAATGGAAACTAACTTTTGAGTTATTTTAATATTGTGATCAAATTAGGAAACTTTTTCCATTTTGGAAACTTTCATTTTAGGAAACCTTTTTACATGCATGTGTTCTTGCCTTAATTATCAGTCCAATTGATTATTAATCAATTATAAATTGAGTAATTAATTAATTAATTATATTAAATAATTAAAAAATCAATTTTGGGCTTAAAACAAGGGTAGGCCGAAACCCACACAATAAACCCTGAAGTGTGTTCACACATAAACTAGTTTTATGTCTATTAGACCATTTGGGACATTTGGAATAAGCCAAGCCCAATCCAACCCTTAAAACCCATTAATAAACTTAATTAAAGTCTATAATATTTAATTTATATCAGCTGCTTGGGCCCACCAAGTCATTCACTAATTTAGACCAAGTCAGTAATCATAATTAAGCCCATTAAGTGGTTTTAATAAATTAAAATTAATCCAATTAATTAAAGGCCCAATTTAATTAATCCAATTAATTAAAAACACAATAATATATCAGATATATCAGATTTAGAAGATTAAAAATTGTTTTAAATATGAACACATGAAGAATACCAATTTATCGAACTTTTCAACTAAACTAGTTTTCATGCAAAACTTGTTCGATTTTAATTTTGTTTGATTCTATGGCTTAATATCACATATTAAATGCATAAATTATCATCAAAATAATTTTAGAGTGGATCAATAAAAATTTAATTTAGAACAGCCCCTAAACTTTATTGAAAAATAAAACCCTACACGCCATTCACAATGATTTTTTTCTCAAAAGAATTGTTTTTATTTTTTGTTTTATATATTTGATCACATACATCCAAAAATCAATATTTCTCATTCATGAACAATAAAATATGATATTTTAAAGTTCATAAAATAAATAACTAAAAAATAAAAAATATTCCGTAAAAAATATAGAATTATAGATTCATGGCAAAATCAAGGCTCTGATACCATGTTAGGAATTATCGGTTACATGCATCTCATACATAAGCGGAATTTAAAATTTTTAACCAATAGATCTAATCATGCAATGAATTTACAATATACAAATTAATGTGAATAAGAAAAATTATCTTTGATTTTTGTTGAACAGTTGATTTTCCTTCTCACCGGGTTATCGCAAACCACATTGTCCAAAGTTGAACACCTTCAATGAGTAATCCACACTAGAGAATGATTGAATGAACCAAAAATGAAGGAATACAAGGCTGGCTAAAATCCCTTGATGCTAGCAAGGGGGAAGTGGCAGCTAAGGTTAGAGAATGAGAGAAAATCTTTTTCTCTTAATTGTTCACCTTAACCCTAAAACCCTACCACTTGAATTTTTATAGTTAGGTTAAAAAATCCAACTACATAATAGGATTGGGCTCTTTAAAATTGCTAGAGAAATATTAAATGGGCTTTTGGAATTATTAATAATTTATATAGGCTTAATTAAATCCAAATTAAGTCCTTCCATAAAAGACTATGCATAAAACCCACAAACTAAGCCTTTTGTGCATATACTTGGATTTAATCACCCAAATGAATTCCAAATCCATCCAAATTAAATATGTAGGCTCCATAACACTTATGAAATATATTTAATTTATTTTGGTCCAAGAATTAGGCTTCTAAGGCCTTCTGTCAGCAAGTGGCATGAAACCTATCCTTTGGAGGGTTTCTACACCAAAGTCATTTCCTTGGGCCTAATTAAATTTCTCCAATGGATCTATTAATTATTATATCAGCCCTATAACACTTATAGTTCAATAATAATTAATTGTGAAATACATTATTTCAATTAGGTCCATTTTATAGAACATTTCTAAAAAGTTCCACGAACAATTTTACTTGATCATAATTAATTAAACTCTTTAATTAATTATTCTCTTATTCACTTCTCTATTCCCATAATAATATGAAATATTATTATCCTTGTCATTTTATCATTTTATCCTTCATTCTATATGTGTGTGACCTATTAGGTTTCTGTCCATATTGGCAGTATAATATGTAGTTGTAAGTTCTATTCAAAACTCATATGGTTTAAACTTCTTTAAATTATTTTATCAATACCTATTGATATTTATGATATACTATTATACAAATCATGCGTGGCCTCTAGCTAGGTATCATGATTACCCAAATGTCAGGAAAGTTAAGTGGTTTGACTATACCCTTCCACAGAAACAGTTACCATTCAATTACTCCTTTCACCACTCTTATCTAAATTAGATTCTGAGTATGAATTTTTATCAACTCATATAAATCTAATTATGTATGTTATATTACTTTAAACCATTATTACTAAAATGCCCTTCATGGATCTCTATCCATCTTGGCATATTACTCTGGCCAGAGATTCTCTGAACAAGTTAATTATAGAATCATATGACATAACTTCCCTTAATAAATATGGGATGGTGAATCCTTTATCAATCACTCAAATATCTTCATGTAGGTAATGATATACCCAACCTCCTAACTATTTTCACCTCCAGTTGGAAGTAATCAGTTATGAAGTCAAAGTATACCCCTTTCTACATAAGATAACCTTGGTTATCTCAAGTCTAAGGATACTTGCACAACCGCTATGAAGAGATTCCTCACTGATATAGATTTAATATCCATGTGAGGATTCTCTTTGCAGGTCTCCAATGAACTTTTTCTTCTAACAAGCATCCGCATGTTAGCTTTGATTATCTTCCATAATCACAGTTATGAGAACCACTGCTTGAACCATTCAAGAAGCATAACATATGCTAGTCTGCCCGAATTAATAATGTCCTATCTTGTTAATTCTATGACTATGGATATTTAGATATTAATACATTTGCATGCAATAGACATCTCATATCATGAACACTTCATGATTGCCTTTGCACTGTGTTTATAAAATCTAAGACTTCACTTATTAATTTAAGATTTACAAAGTCATGTATTTAAACATAGCATTAATAAATGAATGATGCCTTTTATTAAGAATATGAATTCATACATATGAAATACATCATTTCAATATACTTTTAGCTCCGGAGGCCATGTTAGTTGGTCAGAAAGTCAAAATTCTAAAAGCGCCAGAAAAATTGTTTTTCACTTACAATGGCTTATTTATGCTACTTATAATGGGTTTACAAGATCAAAATAATTTTTGCAGCCCTGTAGCATATTTTTGAGTTCGATCAAACTTTTGGTCAGCCCTTTTTACGGTACCAAGTATTATATTATGTGTCTAATTTGAGGGCCCATTTAAACTCATTTTCATCTCAAATTATACCACCGGACTCCATTTGTTAGCTATTTTCTTATTCTAGTGTTATCTAAAATTGTCCATTAGGTCACCCATCCTCGAATTTCCCTAGCCTTAGCACGTTTAACCCTTATGCGCTTTCTAATTTTTCTATACTATACTTTTGTAGTCACTTTAAAACGTACCCTAGGGTTACTGTTTATACTATTTAATATGCCATGCATGTCATATGCAAATTTTGGGGTGTTACAATGTAATTATCCTCTTATGCATTACTTATTACTATCTTCAGGCAATCTTGGAAGCTTACAATTTCTAGGACTAGGCATGCATAGCTTTCCTAGTTTAATTCTTCCTTTAATTTATAACATCTCTTCCCTCACAACCTTTTAACTATTCCTAAATCAACCGCATAGATCACCACTATAAAACTCAGCCTTTAACCTTCTAAACAAGGAAAAGTTTATGGTTAACAATAATAACCTTTTTGGTCCTATCCTAGATTCAATATCTAATGCTTCAAAGATTGGGGTATTTAACATAGCCAACAACTATTTATAGGAAAAGTTTCTCTTGATTTCAATGAACTCAATAATCAATGGTGGCTACCAATATTTATTACTTTAAACCATTTATAATCATGCTAAGTATATCATAATAATGAAGATTTTTTAATTTATTGTAAAGAACTAGGTATGTTTTACTGACAAGGAAAAGGTTCAACCATTTATTTTTTACTCAATTCATCTTATACACTTTTAGTTTTTGGAACCCAACAATTGTGCTTAGTAATCATTACAAGTTTAATATTTCAAGTTAATGTGTGAAAGTGCAGAATATGCCATGGGAAGTGAGGCAAGTGCAAATGGAGATACATATATCTATGGAATATTACCACTAGAAATGTTTATAGTCAAGACACCCACCAATGATGCATTTATTGATGGTATGAACCTACATAATTTCACAACGATGGCATTGCATGATCAAGTGCTTTAAATTTCAAATCCATTTATAGTATAGGGAGCTAATGAGAATGATAACAACATAAATACAACCCATTCTCACATGAAGAAAAATAAGATGCAAAAACACTCAATTTCAATCTTTAAACTTGGGATTGCATGTTCTATTGAAACACCTAAGGACCGAATGCACATAAGTGAAGCAGCAAAAGTATTCACTTAATCAAGGGTGAACTTTTCAACGATGAATTTACCGCATAACACAAAGACTACCATCCATAAAATTTGGTAGTACATGTTGTTACCTACTAAGGACTTACCTATAGAATGAGGCAAAAAACAATTTCCAATCTATGTTTCCAAAATACCTCATTTCTCTATCAAACCTAAAAATTTACTATCCAAGTGAAGCATGAAAAATAATGTATCTGAAAATGCTTCCAGTTTCCCTTTTATACCAATAAGATTAATTATACCAAAATTTAAAAGGAAAAATTTTGCAAAAAAATGGAATGACGTCAAACAAGGTCTTTTAAATATTAAAGTTCTCTAGAAAATCTTAGCAGCAACCCATTTGAAAACCTACATTTGCATATAAAGCTTAGTGCTATATTATTAAACATCTCTAACAATCAGTATGAAGTTAATAACAAATAATAAAGGTACCTTAGCCATTCAATTTCATTTGAAAAGAGCTAAAACTTCACCAATCTGCATAATTTTTCCAACTTTGGCATAAATACTTTGAAGTAATTCAAATTTTTCTAAAAAACTAAATTTGAACTTCACCATAATTCGTGTATATAATATCTCTAAATATCACCTTATCTTTCAAAGCCTAATACTCTTCCTAACATTTTCTTTATAAGCCAAGATCATTAATATTAATAATTCGGTAACGTAGCATACAAAGTTATAAATCTCTATGGTCATTAATAGACCCCATGAGATATAAAACAAAGCCCCACATATAGCAACTGACCTCTGAATTCTGGAAAACATAGAAAAAATAGGATAGACATATGGACCAGCAAAATAGAGTACTAGACAAAATTTTTACTGCTTCCTAGATGAACACAGTAAACTATAAAGGAAACTCATAAAAAACACAAAATAATTACTTTTCCAAATAGGCTGATAACAACAGGTGAGCAATAAAGTGGGACTGGAATAGATTTGATATTACACTAGGTGTGGCTGCATGTGCAGCATACATCAACCCTAACCAGCGAAACCAAGAGATAAAGGCCAATATTTGTTCATACAAAAAAATAAGTGTATACTGATACTACAATAATTAAAAGTCAACTACTAAAACGAAGCTAAGCAAAAGAATATTAAACCATGTGAAGGAAAAAATGATAAGTAAATGAAAGTAAAAGTAGAAAAGTAATGGAGAAAAAGACAAAAACTTATAAACAAATAAACATTCATAACAAACTAAGTAATGCAAGTAGAACATTTTTTAATTAAGAGACAGAACTTAGCAAAAGTTATATTTATATTTAAAAGTTATGCATAAACTCAACACAAACTACTTGCAACTCCAAGTTCAGTAATTGCTCAAAAGTCAAAATTAGCCTACAAGAAAACTCAGCCCAAAAATAGTTTAATATTAGACTCCTAGTAGATTATTACATAGGCCAAGACACTATCTATCTCTAATCCCTAGACTTTATCAAACCACGAAAGACTTAACCTTGTTGAAAACTTAGAGCAACAAAATTATAAATATGTGCATGAACATTTGAATACATAGACAAACTTGAATAATGTTTAGTGATAACTGAAGAGGCTGAAAGCCAATATAATATGAAGTGAAATCTTTAGAAAATATTATTCTTTATGGAAAATGAGAGAACATAAGCCACTTAGGTGTTTTAATTACTATGATTTTAGTCAAACTCTCAACAAATGACCTAAAGATAGACATTATATATATTATATATATATATATAAGTTTCAAGAGTCCACACATAAACTCCGTTCATTCATTTTCTATCACACTAAATTCTTGATAGTCATATCTCAATCAGCAACAACAAATGCTTCAAGATAATATTTGAACAAGAGGAAATTATACACCTTGAACTTAGGAATTTTACAAAATTCTAACAATCAATTCCCACTAGCACAACCCTTACAGCCATAGTGAACACACTCAACCATCTTCTCCTTTCTTAGATGACTTCGAACTTTACATATAAAGAACTCTGCTATGTACTTTGAATAACTATCCTTCTAAGGATATTTCTCACCAGCATAAAAGAGCAAGTGCTCTGCAAAGAAAATGGTACACCATAAATAATTCAATAAAAAATGGTATTTTTGTTATAGTTAAATAAGAAAAGTGCATTAGGTAAGCAGATTCTTGAGTTCTGCCATTGTACAACAGCAACAATAGGAGTATAAATAGTAAAAAAATAAAAAGCATAATTTATCACTATCAAAACTTAAAATAAACAAATATGAGACCATTTACACAAAAAAATCTAAAGCAAAAATAAACAAAAACTTATAAATTTATCTAATAATATAGACAAAGGAAGAAATAAGAAAGACCCAGCAAGCTGCAAATTCTATTTTGAAATGAAAAAAAAATAAAAATGTCAAAAAGAAAAATCCATATAACTAGCAGAGGTTAGATTTCAAAGTTAGAACCAAATAAACCTAAGGTGCTTACCATAATCAGCCCTATAGATTCTCAAATTTTCAAAATATCTTAAAGTTGGTTCTTTAATCAAGAAGAAATGCCCTATTTTCATATTTGAATGGAAGAAGATCAAAAATATAAAGCAATATTCAACTGGTATCAACACATAAAAAAGGTTTTTCTTTTCAATTTATCACCTACAATCTCCAATTTGATAGTATTTTAGTCTGATTGAAGCATCAAAATTGGATCGATAGCCATTAAGATAACATTCAAAGCTTATTCTGCCATTTCTATTAGGTTTAGGATTTGCATTTTGCAGGAAATGGGTTTGGAAGATAGAATAAAATAGGTTTATGTTTTATAGAAAAATGGATTTTGTGCTTTTATAGAGAATAGAAAATGTTTGTTTGCATTTTACAAAGATTGGATTTGTTTTATTTCCTGATTTTACACTTTTAGTATTTTATGTTTTATTTTTTATAAAATAATTGTGAATTATTTTTTGAGCTAAATGAAAGCAAGTCCCGCCACTTTCTTAAAGGTAGTAATGATTGGATTCCTAGTCCTTCAATGACCAAATTTAAACCCCTCATTAAATAATAATAAAATTTAAGATCTAACAATTAGATTAAATTCCCTTCATTATTTGTATATTGTTATGACCAAATTTTTTATCAGATCACTAAATTTTGGTAATTAAATGTCAATTTTCTTGTAGTTTGCTATACTATTTCTATATTTTATAGCCCTTAGAATGGATGGCTAAGATCTTTTGGTTACTATCTAATCCAAAGGTCAAAGTTTGCTCCACTTTTCAAACTATGATTAGTCAAAAATTTTTGTTGTCAAATTATCATAAAAATTAGTCAAAAATATGTAAAAATATCATTTAGAATTTCTTAAAATTTAAGATCCAAATGAGATCGTTTCGATATATTTATTAGTCCGAAGGTTGAAATTACTGGTCTAAAATCCAACAATTCAAAGTCATCTAAATATTCATTTTTCATCTTTGAAATTCATTAAGGTTGTTTCTAATGGACTCGTGTGATCAGAATAATTTTTATGGTTTGAAATAATTTGTTTCAAAGTGGTCAAACTTGGTCAACCATAGTCCTTCTACAGACCTGCTACTTATTTTTATTTTTTGACTTTTAATGACCTATTTGATATCATTTTCACCTCAAATTATATCATTAGACTTGTCATGAATTGTATTTTTAGTTATAAAGAAAAATTTTATGGGTTACGAGTGGTACTATTCACCTAGCTGCCACTCAATATCACTATTTACTACACTAGAAGTACTATTCACGTAATCAGGATTGTAAGGGCATTACAATCTACCCATAATAAATTTTTATCTATTTGATCATCCAGGGTGATTCTTCATCTCTAATAATTAGCCATTATAAATTTTATTCCTTAAATATCTTAGTTTAAATTAATAGCTATAATTGACACTAATCTGACTTAATCACCTTAGTAAAATTTATTTTGTAAATTAGTTATTACTTAGAGTTGGTGATTAACTATTCTTAGATTAAAAGTTAACCTTCGATAAATTCTAAATTTAGCGTGGTACTATTCACAACACTGGAATTATTAGGGAATTATATTTAGGATGTGAATTTGAGTTGTTTTTTAATTAATTAGAAATAACACAATATAGTTTATAATTTAATTAACAAAATATAATATTTAGTTATTTAGATCCAACCCTTTTCTTTGTTTTAAGTTAGATTAGATGTGTGTGTGTGTGTAATATGTGTGTATATATATATATATTAAATTTTTGGTTATTTCAATCGGTTGGATTTTGACCCAATGATCACTTCTAATTTTAATTGAAATATTATGATAAATTATGATTTAAGTAGTTCGTTTTCATAATTTAGTTAATGCATAAAAACTTTTTTAATTCTATCAAACATTTCAAAATGGTCTAAATCTAAATGTTAATGGTAGGTTAGAATTTTATATCATAAAATTTTTTTAATTGGAATTTAATGGAAACCTAATTAAATGTGGGAGGCATTTTCATAATTAATTTTACATATATATGTGTAAGTACATCTATAAGGCCCTAACATATGCCATAGGAGAAAACATATATGTAATATGACTAGGGTAGTATTAAAGTGTCGAATGGGATATAAAGGTAATTAAGTAAGAAGATAGGGACATTAAGGTAATTTAACATAAAAGGCATACACATGTATTAATATAAGGACCAAAAGATGGATAAAATTGAAACATTTAAAAAATGTAAAGATTAATTAAGAGATTTTAAGGAAATGGAGGAGCAAAAAGGAATTTTCCAAGTGACCACAAATGGACCAATAGGAAAGAGCCATCTTACATCATCTAGATGTTCCATGAAAATTCAAGAACTAGGAAGAAGGGGTAGCTAGCCACTTTAGGGACAAATTCTAGCAATTTTTGATTACCAATTTTAGCCATTTTCCTTACATTTTACATCCGTAATTTAGTTATATCAATTTATGAGGAGATAGAATTTAAGGTTAAGAGTTTTTAAGGTAATTTTCTCTCTCTTCACCTTTTACTTATCTCTTATATTAAAGGCTAAAATGAGTTTGAGAAATGAACATTTACAAGTTTAATTTATGGTGTGTAGAAGGAGAAACTAGCAAAAACAAAGAGAAGGAGATTATGAAGGATTGAAGGGAAATTGGAGCAATTGAAGGTACAGGAATGTGTAATTCCCTTTAAATGTTGCTTTACCTTTGTAAATAAAGTGGAAGTATGGTTGAAACATTTAGACATGCGTACAAGTTGAATTATAATAAGTATAGTAAAATAGGAAAATGATGTCATAAAAATCACTAGACCTATCAAGGTTAATTCAGGTATAATTTGAGTTAAAACTCCAGATGGGGTGATTTCAATTAGAGCATAAGCCAGACACACAAACCTAAAATTCTTATGAGAGTTCGAAATTTGATTTTTCTTCTAGGATTATTGACGTTTGTCTTGAAATGCATTAATGGCTATTGAGCTATTATTTGTGATGGATTGGACAATTTTAGAGATATATTTTGTTGTAGACTTCTAAATGATTCAATTTTTAATGTCATAGAAACTAAAAAGATATGAGAACATTTATATATAAGGAAAATTTTCCTAAAAACTTTGTTTGATATGTTTAAACACCTGTGCAAAGTAGACTTCAGAAGCTATTTTTTAAAACAGGGGGCATTTGTATCTAACTGACTTAATTGGTTTCCAATCTAATAGGATAACGAGCATTTTGGATTTAAAGAATGCAACTTACTTGACTGGATTGATTTTCAATCCATTCGAGTAGGTTGCATTCCGTATGTACATAATACATCTTACATGACTGGATTGAAAATCAATCTAGTTAGGTAAGTTGCATTCCAGTAGTCCACAATGCTTGTTACCCGACTAGATTGGTTACGAATCTAGTTGGGTAACAGGCATTCTAAATTGACAAAATACAACTTACTTGATAAGATTGATTTTCAATCCAATTAGGTAGGATGCATTTTGTACATATAGAATGTAACCTACCCGAATGGATGGAAGTTTAATCCAATCGAGTCACCTAGATTTTAAACATACCCAACTGGCTTGAAGTTTAATCTATTAAGGTAACCTGGATTCCAAGCCAAACTAACTGGATTGATTTTCAATCTACTCAGGTAGAATGCATTATATACATACAAAATGTAACCTATGTGACTGGATTGAAGTTCATTCCAATCAGGTCACCTGGATTTCAAACCCACTCTATTGTATTGCATCCAATCTAGTTATGTTAAATGCTAATTTTGCATGCTAGACTACACATACCCAATTATATTAACTTTAATCCAGTCATGTACCTCCCTTGTTCTAGCCTATATTTGAGTTTTAGACACCAAAATGTTATCTAAACTTACCCGGACTTCTTTTAACACTTCTAAAATAACATAAATATATATATATAGGGATATAACATGACATAAAATACATGTAACACATGGTTGTACATTGAGATATGAATGCAAACTAAACCTAAACATACGAAGTTATATGCACATGATTTAGTTTATGTAATTACTAATTCTACATATCAATTCCATGTTTGTATAACAATATAACTAGATTATAAAAGTACAATTAATGGTGCATATATATGATCATGCATAAATAAATGAATATGTATAATTGATGATATTCCAAAAAGAAGATTATATATAAATGCTTATATTTACATGAATATTCTATAAAAATCAATACTACATTATGATGATTACACGTGGATGCTTATATTGACATAAGTGTAATATGGGGTGAAATGAACATACTGAATGAAGTAATATGAAAGATGATTTAATGCATGCATATAGAGTTTGGTTATGGATAGATAGTGATGCCTATAAGGTAAAGTTGCAGTTGCCATTGCCTTGACCCGTTTGGGTCTACAGTTTAGTCTTATTTTTTACCATAGCCTTAGCCTACTCGGGTCTATAATTTTAATACATTCGGGTATCTATAAGATTAAAACCTATAAATATTCACATGAAGGATACCTTCGGGTATCCATGGCACCCATTATCAATAACCACAGTGTGAGACCCCTGCTAATGGCCTACGAGAATTTATATGCATTTAAATGATAATATTATTGATATATGTTGGGTTATTTAATGAATTATAGGATGAGACATATAGGTAATTACTTTAAAAAGGAAGAGGTAAAATAGTCATTTTAAATTAAATCATACATGTGATTAATTTTGAGAAAATGTAAGCTAAAAGACCCAACTAAAAAGTAAAAAATAGAGTTTAGGGGAAGAAACATGAATTTGAGGGAAAGAAGGAGTAAAATGCACCTTTTGTAAAGTCAACAAGTGGTTCAATGGGAGCAAGACACCTATCTTTTATAGAAATGTCTTGAGAAAGGAAGAAATTCTAGGATTTTAAAAGGGATGGCCAGCAAATTCAAGAGACTTAAAGGCAACCATTTTTCTCCCAAAATCCAGCAATCCTAACCCCTAAATAACCCCCAAAATCCAACTCTATCTTTTGAGAATAGAGAGAAGAAAAAGTATGGAGCAAGAGGTGTGAAAAGCTTGAAGAAAGTGGTTATCAAAGAGGTATGGGAACTTCTTGCAATTTTATGGGTGTTTACCTTATTATAGTGAATAAAAATGTTAATTTGAGAGTTGTAATGAAAGGATGCCAGAATATGATGGCTGGTTAGGCATAAGAACTAAAATAAGAACACATATCGTCAAGATGAAAAATTATGTCCTTAGATTCACTGAACTTATTTGGACTATTTATCTTATATCTAGAGTTTGAGTGCTCCAAATTATGTAATTCTAGTTGAAATAGAAACTAGATTCATAAGCCCAAATTTCATAAGAGATATCAACATTTTTTTCATTCCCTAAGATAGTCAAAATTTAGCTTAAACCGTAATTATGTCTGATGTCCTACCATTGGGAGCATTCCCATTATTTAGTGAATATCTTGAGATTTAGAAGGTAAAATGAAGTTATTCTTAATTATTTAGAAACTAGAAATATATTAGAACAACTTTGTAGAAGAACACTTGGCTTACAAATGTTGTTTACTAGGTCTAAAATAGAGACATAAGAAAACTGTCTGCAAAATTTATAAGCCAAAATGGGGCACATAGCCGACACCATTTTGTCATAGCCATTCAGACCCGCTCTGGATCAATTTTGACCATTGTACATGGCTGAGACCAATTGTTCTCAGCAATAAGCCACCCTTGTTATAGCTTATACATGATTTTTAGGCCCGAAAAGTCATTGAAATTTAGGACACCTTTTTGACAAATTAAACACATAAATAGGAATATACCAAGTCATGAAAAACATATCATACATGATTTAAAGATTGAGAAATAATTGTTAATGAACCCAAATTATAAGAATTCATAAGTGTGGGAATTATTTGGGCCATCACTTAGACTACACACCTATTTTATACATGTAACCAAAGGAATTAGAAAATTAGAGTACAAAAGAAGACTTATATGCACAATCATTTCTATAATTATATGATGTGTTAATAAGGATCCATATGTATGAATGCATATATATTCATATGATTCATCCTATAAATGTCCTATTCATGCTTATATATGAGCATATTGCATTATGTCCAATGCATTACAACATACATACATACATACATACATACATATATACATAAATACATACATACATACATACATATATATATATATAAGTGTAGACATGAATATGTAGAATTAATGTTATTCTAATTAGGTAAAGCATACGATTATGGATGTACATGGATATTTATATGTTCAGGACTATGCATTTTTGTTCAAACTGTATTAATTGTAGTCAGGTATGGACATTGATGTATGTATATATATATATGTATGTATGTATGTATGTATGTATGTATGTATGTATGTATATTGTAATGCATTGGACATAATGTAATATGCTCAGATACAAGCATGAATATGATATTTATTGGATGAATCATATGAGTATATGTGCATTCATACATATGGATCCTTATTAACACATCATATAATTATAGAAATGATTGTGCATGACTAAATATGTTATAATTAGGATATGTAAACTTATATAAGTGTGTATAAGTCGGTGATTATGCATTAATGTTCAAAGATATGCTAGTATGTTTATAAAGAATACTGGTATATGCATATATATATATATATATATATATATATATATATATATATATATATATATATATATATATATATATATAAGAAACTAGATTATACGAACTATAAATGATTTATAGGATTGTTAAGTCTAATTATTAATGCTCTATATGAATCAAAGATGTAACTAGATTATAACAATACAAAGAAATGTATGAACATGTACATGATGCCATGCTCATAAATATGTTTTGCAATCAAATTAAAGATATATAAGACAAGAAAGAGAAAAGTAATGATAGTTAAAGTAAAGAGTTACAATTGCCTGTCTATGCCAAGGTTATGGATATACAGGAATGCCTATAAGGGTATTTTGCAGTTATGACAATATAGCTTTGGCCTTATTTTGGTATACAGTACTGATTTGACCCGTTTGGGCCTATAGTTTGATACATTTTGGTATCCTTTCATACCTTCGGGTACCCTATGTATCGCCCATATCCACACATGCTTAGAGAAAGGTGGAAGCTTATTACAAGACATAAGAAAAGAAAAATAAAGTGTAATTTAATGAAATAATATGACAGTATATACCATGACCTAATTTTCAACATCATTATATATATGATCTCATGCATAGCATATGGAAAACATGAAAAAGTATATAGTTATGTTTAAAAACATAAAATGTATAATGCTATAGAAACACATGTATATAATCTTCACTGTGGATACCTAATGTTTTGCTTGCTTAGGACTATTGCATTTATACACATATCTACATACACAATTGAGAACACTTAATTTTGTTAATGATTGTTACTAATTACAGTATACACTTGCAACCCTAATAATAAAGTCTTGTATTATTGATATGCAAATGTTAGATTGTGGCTTAAGATTGTATTTGACTAATTTTATGCTTATATGTATGAGTTATTGGTGACTATGGTAAGAGGTTATTTTCAAAATATTTTTCTTTGTTCGCCACTAAGCTAGTAAACTTAGCACGGGTGTTTATCCGTGTGGCTACTTGAGCTAGAATTATTCCTAAATTGACAAGATCTAATAAAGCAAAGCCAACATTAGAGATAGGAAGAGACTAAGTATATAAAGTTGTAATTTGTTTTATCTATGTAATTATCACATTCTACTTAGAACAATGTGGTATAATAATAGGATAAGAGTTAGTGTAAAGTAACATAAAGTTTTCTTTGTAAATCTTTTACAATATGCTAAGGTATATTATGCAAGATAGTTTTTATGATGAAAGGTAACAATAGAGATTAGGGTAGTCTTTACATTTTGGTATTAGAGCAAAGGTTTAAGTTGTTCTAGCCAATAAGAGTCTAGGAATAAGTAATTATAAAAGGTTTTATCCGTGTGTGTTGGCCTAATGCATATTGTCCCTATTTTTTTCAAAATAGGTTGAACGATGGATAGTTTTAAATAACTGGTAAGGGGATTATAGGAATTAGTGATTCTAGGACTCTAGATCTAGTTGACTCTAATTTTTTATATTATTCCGAGATGAGACATAGGCACTAATAGTAGAGGGCTCATTAAAGATGAACTATAACTTGACTCAGATTTTATGAGAGTTAGCTGAACATATGATATCAAGAGATGATGAAGAGAAAAATATAACTGAGAGAAAAGGAAGTAAGAGTACAAAAAGAGTGAAGAGTATAGAAAGTGTAAAAACAAGTAAAAGAAAAGAAGTATTAGAAAGGGATTCTGCTGATTCCACATTTAGAAAAAGAGCTCATATTACATAGTCAACATTAATTCCAAATTCATCACCATATATGCAAGGATTAGCCAAGATGGACAGAAGAGCTTAGGCTCTTAAATGATCGCAATATTCTAAACATCATTGGAATGCATGTAAAGTTATAAAAAGGGTTTGTTTTATATGTGGGCACACAAATCATTTGTCATAAATTTTCCAAAATTGCAAAAGCAAGGTGGTAAATCACAACTAGGTGAAAAGAAGTTTAATGCACTATAGCAAAGGAAAATTATACTATAGAATTAACTATCTTAGTATAAACTAGCCGAACTAGAATTCTAATGGAGCAAGATGACAACTAAGAAACTCCTAGTACTTTATTTCCTCACCTTCTAATAATTATATATATGTATAGATTGGCTTTGATGATGTGAATACATGCATGTTTATTTGGAACATTAGATGAAGTGAGAATTTGAAAGTTGTGTTAGAGAGTATGCCCTAGAGCCCATGTAATAGGAATGTTTTTCATATGTATGAAATTTATATTCTTAATAAAAGGCATCATTCATTTATTAATGCTATGTTTGAATACATGAGTTTGTAAATCTTAAATTAATAAATGAAGTCCTAGATATTATAAACACAGTGCAAAGGCAATCATGAAGGTGTTCATGATGTGAGATGTCTATTGCATGCAAATGTCTTAATATCTAAATATCCCTAGCCATAGAATTAACAAGATAGGACATTATTAATTCGGACAGACTAGCACATGTTATGCTTTTTGAATGGTTCAAGCAGTGGTTCTCATAACTGTGATTATGAAAGATAATCAAAGCTAACATGTGGATGCTTGTTAGAAGAACAAGTTCATTGGAGACCTACATAGAGAATCCTCATATGGATATTAAATCTATGTCAGTGAGGAATCTCTTCATAGCGGTTGTGCAAGTATCCCTAGACTTGAGATCACTAAAGTTATCTTAAGTAGCAAGTGGTATACATTGACTCCATAACTGATTACTTCCAACTGGGAGTGAACATAGTTAGGAGATTGGGTATATCATGACCTACTTGAAGATAGTTGAGTGATTGACAAAGGATTCACCATCCCATATTTAACAAGGGAAGTTATCTCGCATGATTCTATAATTGCCTTGTTAAGAGAATCTCTGGCCAGAGTAATATGCCGAGATGGATGTAGATCCATGAAGGGCATTTTAGGAACAATGGTTAAATTAATAGAACATATATAATTAGATTTATATGAGTTGACAGAAATCCATACTCAGAATCTAATTGAGATAAGAGTGGTGAAAGGACTAATTGCAAGGTAACTGTTTCTGTGGAAAGGTACAGTCAAACCACATTACTTTCCTGACATTTGGGTAGTCATGATGCCTAGCTAGAGGCCAATCATGAGTTGTATAATGGTGTATCGAAAGTATCAATAGGGATTGATAAGATGATTTAAAGGAGTTTAAATCATATGAGTTTTGAATAGAAGTCACAATTACATATTATACTGCCAACATGGACAGGAACCCAATAGGTCACACACATATAGAGAAAAGGGTAAAATGGTAAAATAACAAGGATAATAATATTTGATAGTATTATGAAGGTAGAAAAGTGAATAAGATAATAATTAATTAAAGAGTTTAATTAATTATGATCAAATAAAATTGTCCGCAAAACTTTTGAGAAATATTCTGCAAAATTAGACCTAATTGAAATAATGTATTTTATGATTAATTATTATTATCTTATAAGTGTTATAAGACTACTATAAGTGTTATAGGACTGATATAATAATTAATAGGTCCATTGGAGAAATTATAAAGGGCCAAAGGAATGAAGAAGTTGGAGGAAGCCCTCCAGAAGAGGGCCACACGCCAACTCCATATAGAAGGTCTTAGAGGGATTTTTCTTGGACCAAATTAATTTATATATGTTACGTAAGTGTTATGGAACTCACATATTTAATTTGGTTGGATTTAGAATCCATTTGGGTATTTAAATTCAATTAGATGCAGAAAGGGCCTAGTTTGTGGATTTTGTGCATAGACTTTTATGAAAAGGATTTAATTGGATTTAATTAAGCCCAAATGATTATAATTAATTCCAGAGGCCTAATTAATAATTCTCAAGAAATTTTAAAGAGCCCAATCTCATTAAGGAGTTGGAATTTTAACCTAACTATAAAAGGCCAACTAATGAGAATTAGGGTTAAGTGATTAAAAACAAAAGGAAAGTCTTTTTCTTTATTCTCTCTCTCCTTTTTGTGCCAACTCCAAGCTAGCTTCTTGGATTTTAGGCCAGCCTTAGTTGAACACCAATTTTTTGGTTCAATTTACCCCTCTCTAGTGTGGATTACTCGTTGGAGGTGTTCGATTTTGGACACTGTGGTTTGCGACAACCCAGTGTGAAGTAAAATCAACTGTTCAACAAAAATCAAAGGTGAATTTTTCTTATTCTCATATAGTTATATTGTGTATTCATGGAAAGATCAGATCTAATGGTTAAAAAATTTTAAAAATTTCGCTTATGTATGTGATGCATGTAACCATTAAATTCCAACATGGTATCAGAGCCAAGGTTTTGCCATGGATATACAATTCTATTTTTTTTTCTGCAGAATAAGTTTTGTTTTGTTTTGAGTTATTTACTTCATGAACTTTAAAATATTAGATTTGATTGTTCATGAATGAGAAATATTGATTTCTGGTTTTATGTGTTATCAAATAAATTTGGTGGAAACAAAAACAAAAATTTTGAATGTTTGTGATTAGGGTTTGGCGTGAAACCCTAGGTGATGTAGGGGCTGTTCTAATTTAATTTCTTATGGATTCATTTAAAAATCATTTAGATGATATTTTATGTGTTTAATATGTGATATTAGCCATAAGATCGAACGGGATAAAAATTGAACAAGTTTTGCATGAAAACTAGTTTAGTCGAAAAGTTCGATAAATTGGTGTTCTTCGTATGTTCTTGATGTGTTCTTGGTTAGAACGACTTTTGATCTTCTAAATCTGATATATATGATATATTAAAGTTTTTTTAATTAATTGGATTAATTAAAATGGGCCTTAAATTAATTTGATCAATTTTAATTTATTAAAACCACTTAATGGGCTTAATTATGTTTACGGACTTGGTTTAAATTAGTGAATGACTTGGTGGGACCAAGGAGCTGATTTAAATTAAACATTATAAATATTAATTAAGTTTATTAATTGGTTTTAAGGGCTGGAGTGGGCTTGGCTCATTCCAAAAGACACAAAACTAGTTTGTGGGTGAACACAGTTAGGGTTTTTCTTCTGTGGGTTTCAGCCTACATTTGTTTTAAGCCCAAAATTGATTCTTTTAATTATTTAATATGATTAATTAATTAATTAATTAATCAATTTATAATTAATTAATAATCAATTGGATTGATTATTAAGACAAGAACACTTGCATGCAAAAAGGTTTCCTAAAATGAAAGTTTCCAAAATGGAAAAAGTTTTCTAATTTGATCACATCATTAAAATAACTCAAAATATAGTTTCAAAGGTTGAAACAAAGTTAGTAATCCATTTCTTTATACATTAGAGAGGCATATAAGGGTGTATGATTGGCATGATGGTTAGTTATGGACAAAGCCTAATGTGATTGAGCATAATGTATGTTTTGGCCCAATGAGGACTTTCATGTCCCGGCCACTTATTTTTGGTTTGTATTTCATTTCAAATTGTAATATGTAATTAGATTACTTAGATTAGAATTAGAAATAGAGATAGAGACTAATATCAAGGAGCAAGATGGGCCGGATGGAGATCCAACAAGCTTGAAGATAATGTAATTATTTTCTTGTTTGAATCATGCATACTACCTAGGTATGACCTTTTGATTTCCCTCTTGGCTCGGAGGAATCAATGTAGTGAAGTCCATAACTATACCATATTTGTATGCTTATATTTATCTGATAGATATAGGATGCATACCAATGTATGCCACCATGTATGATGAGACTTAATTAACTAAAACCCTCAAACAAATACTAAGGTATATAAGCCTTCCATTAATTTGAGGAGAACCAGAGTTCTTTATAGTATGGGTTGTTGACCACAGTCAAGCTCACATTATATCGAATATGTTCAAATATAATTAAATGGGTCATCTTAGCTAGCCCATTAGTTTGTTGACCACAGTCAAGGCTAATGGTTCTAGAGGCAAGATTAGGGAATGCATATATGATATGCATGCATCAAGAGTTGATAACCTAATGATCCAATAGTTGTGTAGAGACACAATTGGTATAGAGATACCTACCTTTCAAGGGTATGGAATTTGGCTTGTTGACCACAGTCAAGGTCAAATTACATATCAAGGATTGGATATTGGCCCACTAAGAAAACCATCGGGTTTTCTCGGATTATATAGTAAGGGCTATTAATTCGCAATAAAATAGTGGGAGTAAATGGATTAATTAAAGACCTTATTAATGCATACATATATATGAACATACTCTCATATCTTTTTCATATCTATGTCATCATTATGAGCACATCAAATATACGATCAATCTTGGATAACAAACTAGTTGGCAGCAACTATTCTAACTGGATCAAGCAACTGAGAATTGTTCTCAGAGATGAAAAGATCCATTATGTCTTGGATAAAGATCTTCCACCACTTCCATCAAATGATGCCATTGATGAGATCAAAGGCACTTCTCGAAAATACATAGAGGATAGTGAAGCAGCAGCATGTCTGATGCCGGGTGCTATGTCCTCAAAGCTTCAAAAGCAATATGAGATAAAGGATGGTGGGGTTTCCAAGAAGAAGGTTGCCAAGAAAGAGAATCCCAAAGGAACTTGCTTCCATTGTGGAAAGGATGGTCATTGAAAGCGTAAATGCAAGGCCTAACTATATTCTCTCAAGGAGAAAAAACATGCTGATGTTTCTACCTCAGGTATTCATATGATTGAAATTAATACTTATTATATTGCTTCAAAACAATCTTGGGTATTAGATACCGGATGTGGATCACATTTGTGTAATGATCTACACAGGCTTAGAAGCTTTAGAAGAGTTGGAAAGGCAAAGATATGTTTGCAGTCAGCTATTGGATAAAACATCTCTACAACAGTTGTGGGGACTTATCATTTGCCTCTTCCAAGTGGATTAGTACTGGAATTAAATAATTGTTATTATGTTCCAGCTTTATCCAAAAGTATTATTTCTTTTAGTCGTCTGTTGAACGATTATGATATTTCTTTAAATGACAAATGTTGTTAGAATATGTTTTATGCAAAAGCTATCATTGAGAATGGTATATTTGTTCTTGATTTAACTAAAGAAGTACATAATGTGGATACCAAGAGAATGAAACATGATAATCTAAATACCTCATACTTATGGCATTGTCGTTTAGGCCATATAAATGAAAAACGCATGACCAAATTGCACAAATCAGGTGATTTGGGATCATTTGATTATGAATCATTTGATACATGCGAATCTTGTTTATTGGGAAAAATGACAAAAGCTCCCTTTATTGGTAAAGGAGAACGAGCTAAAATGGTTTTGGACTTAATACATTCAGATGTATGTGGTCCAATGACTACACATGCTAGAGGAGGTTACTCCTACTTCATTACTTTCATAGATGATTATTCCAGGTTTGAATACATCTATCTAATGAAATATAAGTCTGAAGCATTTGAAAAGTTCAAAGAGTTCAAAAATGAAGTAGAGAAACAACTTGGCAAAAGTATTAAAATACTTAGATCAGATCGAGGTGGAGAATACTTAAGCCAAGAGTTTCAGGATTATCTTAGAGATAATGGGATTTTATCTCAATGGACTCCACCATGTACACCACAACACAATGGTGTATCTGAAAGGAGATATCAAACACTATTAGATATGGTTCGATCAATGATGAGCCGAGCAGACTTGCCTAAGTCCTTTTGGGGATATGCACTAGAAACTGTTGTTTATGTGTTAAACAGAGTTCCTAGTAAATCAGTTGATGTTACTCCATATGAGATGTGGAATAACAAGAAACCCACGCTTTCTCATATGAAAGTATGGGGTTGTCCTGCTTATGTGAAAAGGACAATGTCAGACAAACTGGATGTTAAGTCTGACAAATGTTTATTTGTGGGATATCCAAAAGAAACGTTTGGATATTATTTCTATCATTCCTTAGAAAAAAAAAGGTGTTTGTTTCAAGGCATACTATCTTCTTGGAAAGAGAATTTCTCCTACGAGAGGACAGTGGGAGTAAAATTGAACTTGGAGAAGTTCAAGACCCAC
This sequence comes from Excoecaria agallocha, assembly GCA_037975025.1. Lineage (NCBI taxonomy): Eukaryota > Viridiplantae > Streptophyta > Magnoliopsida > Malpighiales > Euphorbiaceae > Excoecaria > Excoecaria agallocha. The sequence goes on from CM075816.1 coordinate 40,754,157, forward strand.
AAATAGAAGATGATCAACCGATTGAACCCGAAACTGAATTTCATAATGATGAGATTACAATTAAACCAGATTATACACAAAATCCTAGAAGATCTACTAGGATGTGTTCTATCCCTGTGAGATATGGATTTCACATTGATTCGGATAGAGGCATAACTGTAGTAGAGGACAATGAGCCTACAAGCTATCAAGAAGTTTTGAACAGTTCAGAACATGATTTATGGCTTAAGGCTATGCAGTCTGAAATGGACTCCATGTATGAGAACAAAGTATGGACTTTAACTTAACCACCTGAAGGGATAAAACCCATAGGGTGCAAATGGGTCTTCAAAAAAAAGACTGACATGGAAGGTAATATAGTTACCTATAAAGCTCGCTTAGTAGCAAAAGGTTATCATTAAAAATAAGGTATTGACTATGACGAAACTTTTTGTCCTGTAGCGATGCTTAAGTCTATAAGAATACTTTTAGCCATTGCAGCTCATTATGATTATGAGATTTGGCAAATGGATGTGAAGATAGCTTTCCTTAATGGAAATCTAACCGAGGATGTGTATATGACACAACCAGAAGGATTCACATCAGGAAATGGCGAAAAGGTATGCATACTTCAAAGATCCATTTATGGATTGAAGCAAGCCTCTAGGAGCTGGAACATATGATTCAATGAGACAATCAAAGAGTTTGGTTTCTCACAGAATGAAGATGAACCTTGTGTGTATAAAAGGGTCAGTGGGAGTGCAATTGTCTTCCTATTTCTATATGTAGATGACATATTGATCATGGGAAATGACATTTCTCTTCTCCAATCTATTAAAATATGGTTATCCAAGCAATTCTCCATGAAAGACCTTAGAGAAGCATCCTATATTTTGGGAATAAGGATCTATAGAGATAGATCCAATAGGTTTCTAGGTCTTTCTCAGAGTACATATATAGATAAAGTATTGAAGAGGTTCAATATGGATCTCTCTAAGAAAGGGTTTATACCTATGGTGCATGGGAAACACCTTTCTAAGTCTATGTGTCAACAGACACTAAAGGATAGAGAGATCATGAATAGAATACCATATGCATCTGCAATTGGTTCTATCATGTATGCTATGTTATGTACACGTCCAGATGTAGCATTTGCTTTAAGTGTCACAAGCAGATTCCAATCCAATTTTGGAGAGGAACACTGGGCAGCTGTCAAGAATATTCTTAAGTACTTGAGAAGGACTAAGGATATATTCTTGGTATATGGAGAGGGCAGTTTGGAAGTAAATGGGTATACAGATGCCAGCTTCCAATCTGACATAGATGATTGTAAATTACAATCTGGTTATGTGTTCATATGGGAGGAGGAGCAGTTAGTTAGAAAAGTTCCAAACAAGAAACAACTTCTGATTCCACAACGGAAGCTGAGTACATTGCTGCTTCAGAAGCAGTCTGGATCAAAAAGTTCATAACCGAACTAAGAGTGGTGCCTAGCATTGTTGATCCGATTCCTTTATATTGTGACAACAATGGAGCCATTGCGCAAGCAAAGGAACCACGGTCTCATCAGCAATCCAAGCATGTTCTCAGACGCTATCATCTCATAAGGGAAATAGTAGCTAGAAATGATGTGAAAATAGAAAGGGTTCCCACAGATGACAATGTGGCGGATCCCCTCACTAAAGCACTTTCCCAGATTAAGCATGATCACCATATAAAAAGCATGGGTCTGAGACATATGAGTGATTGGCTCTAGTGCAAGTGGTAGATTGTTAGAAAGTATGCCCTAGAGCCCATGTAATAGGGATGTTTATCATATGTATGAAATTTATATTCTTAATAAAAGGCATCATTCATTTATTAATGCTATGTTTGAATACATGAGTTTGTAAATCTTAAATTAATAAATGAAGTCCTAGATATTATAAACACAGTGCAAAGGCAATCATGAAGGTGTTCATGATGTGAGATGTCTATTGCATGCAAATGTCTTAATATCTAAATATCCCTAGCCATAGAATTAACAAGATAGGACATTGTTAATTCGGACAGACTAGCACATGTTATGCTTTTTGAATGGTTCAAGCAGTGGTTCTCATAACTGTGATTATGAAAGATAATCAAAGCTAACATGTGGATGCTTGTTAGAAGAACAAGTTCATTGGAGACCTGCATAGAGAATCCTCACATGGATATTAAATCTATATCAGTGAGGAATCTCTTCATAGCAGTTGTGCAAGTATCCTTAGACTTGAGATCACCAAAGTTATCTAAAGTAGCAAGTGGTATACTTTGACTCCATAACTGATTACTTCTAACTGGGAGTGAACATAGTTAGGAGATTGGGTATATCATGACCTACTTGAAGATAGTTGAGTGATTGACAAAGGATTCACCATCCCAGATTTAACAAGGGAAGTTATCTCACATGATTATATAATTGCCTTGTTCAGAGAATCTCCAGCCAGAGTAATATGTCGAGATGGATGGAGATCCATGAAGGGTATTTTAGGAACAATGGTTAAATTAATAGAACATATATAATTAGATTTATATGAGTTGATAGAAATCCATACTCAAAATCTAATTGAGATAAGACTGGTGAAAGGAGTAATTGCATGGTAACTGTTTCTATGGAAGGGTACAGTCAAACCACATGACTTTCTTGACATTTGGGTAGTCATGATGCCTAGCTAGAGGCCAATCATGACTTTTATAATGATGTATCGAAAGTATCAATAGGGATTGATAAGATGATTTAAAGGAGTTTAAATCATATGAGTTTTGAATAGAACTCATAATTACATATTATACTGCCAACATGGACAGGAACCCAATAGGTCACACACATATAGAGAAAAGGGTAAAATGGTAAAATAACAAGGATAATAATATTTGATAGTATTATGAAGGTAGAGAAGTGAATAAGATAATAATTAATTAAAGAGTTTAATTAATTATGATCAAATAAAATTGTCCGCGGAACTTTTGAGAAATGTTCTGCAAAATTGGACCTAATTAAAATAATGTATTTTATGATTAATTATTATTATCTTATAAGTGTTATAAGACTACTATAAGTGTTATAGGACTGATATAATAATTCATAGATCCATTGGAGAAATTATAAAGGGCCAAAAGAATGAAGAAGTTGGAGGAAGCCCTCCAGAAGAGGGCCACACGCCAACTCCATACAGAAGGTCTTAGAGGGCTTTTTCTTGGACCAAATTAATTTATATATGTTAAATAAGTGTTACGGAACTCACATATTTAATTTGGTTGGATTTGGAATCCATTTGGGTATTTAAATTCAATTAGATGCACAAAGGGCCTAGTTTGTGGATTTTATGCATAGACTTTTATGAAAAGGATTAAATTGGATTTAATTAAGCCCAAATGATTATAATTAATTCTAGAGACCCAATTAATAATTCTCCAGCAATTTTAAAGAGCCCAATCTCATTAAGGAGTTGGAATTTTAACCTAACTATAAAAGGCCAACTAATGAGAATTAGGGTTAAGTGATTAAAAACAAAAGGAAAGTCTTTTTCTTTATTCTCTCTCTCCTTTTTGCGCCAACTCCAAGCTAGTTTCTTGGATTTTCGTCCAGCCCTAGTTGAACACCAATTTGTTGGTTCACTTTACCCCTCTCTAGTGTGGATTACTCATTGGAGGTGTTCGATTTTGGACACTGTGGTTTGCGACAACCCGGTGCAAAGTAAAATCAACTATTCAACAAAAATCGAAGGTGATTTTTCTTATTCTCATATAGTTATATTGTGTATTCATGGCAAGATCAGATCTAATGGTTAAAAAATTTTAAAAATTTCGCTCATGTATGTGATGCATGTAACCATTAAATTCCAACAAGTTGCCATGTATAGAATGAGGAATAGGGTTCCTGCTCTTATTGCTATGAATAAAAAGGGTAGAGTACTTAGTGAGGTGCCATATATAGCCTAAATAGAATATGATATGAGTGCAATTGATTTTTGGGTTATAATATATGTGTATAAAGAAAGTACATAGAGGTTATACTAATATAACATATGAAAATGAATTTGTGTAAATGTGACAAGATTATCCCTATATGAAGTTGATAGAATATGAAAAAGTCCATATTGGTTATGGCACATTATATACCTATCAGTGACTCCTTAACAGTATGGGAAATTGATTGAGCATTTCATTGCATAGGTTGGGGCAAATATCTATGATACATGACACAATACATTTGCATTATATGGCATACATGAAAGTATCATTTTCTCATAGCATTGTACTAGCATCATTTGGTAAGACATGAAAAGCAACAGATTATATGCATAACCCTAACTAGAAAGGCAACTAACAGGATATATGTTGAGTGTAGTGATAATATAATAGTAAAGGAAGGTTATTGTTATAAAGAGATGAAGTAAATGGAATCTAACATGATAAAGCAGAGAATAAGAGAAACATGAAGAGATAGTATTGGATAGAGCTTGACTGGGATAGAAATAGAGTTAGTTATAGGAATGTAAATGATGAGATTTGGTGTGTGATACAAGTATGAATTTCAGGAACGAAATTATTTTTAGAGGGAGAGAATTGTGAGACCTATGCTAATGCCCTAGGAGAATGTTTATACATTTAAATGATAATATTATTGATATATGTTCGGTTAGTCAATGAATTATAGGTTGGGAGATAAAGGTAATTGCTTTAAAAATGGAAGGGGTAAAATGGTCATTTTAAATTAATTCATACATGTGATTAATTTTAAGAAAATGTAAGTTAAGGGACCAAATTAAAAAGGAAAAGAGAGAGTTTAGGGGACGAAACATGAATTTAAGGGAAAGAGGGGAGTTAAATGCAATTTCTGTAGAGTCAACAAGTGGTCCAACAGGAGCATGACAGCTATCCTTTCTAGAAATGCCTTGAGAAAGGAAGAAATTCTAGGATTTTAGAAGGGATGGCCGGCCACTTCAAAAGACTTCAAGGAAACCATTTTTCTCCTAAAAACCAATAATCCTAACCCTTATATGAAGTAACTGGTGTGATTTCATAAGTACGATAGTTATGATTATTAGATTTTCAAATACTTTAAAGATGCAGAAATGATGGGAGAAAATAAATAAATAATGAAAAAGAAAATGAAAGATAAGAAAAGAAAAAGAAAGGAAGAGAGAGAAAAAATACCTAGAAGTTAAAAAGTCAATAGTATAAAATCCAAGAAAAGGGGCACTATTTATAAAAATTGGTAAGCCACTACCGTCCCTCACCCAGAGCAAGCCACGGCCAGCCCGTCCCTAACCACTAGAGGACCAAAAGTCACATTTTTGCATGTCCCATGCATTACATGTACATATTAGAGCATTCATCTTTGTTTGCATTTTGTAGGTGAGGTAAAGAGAGTGACGACCTTAATGTCCAAGCCTTAAGGATTTATGATGTTTGGAACACAAAAATCAATATTGCATAGTAAAATAACTAATTTCAGAGAGTATTTGGAAACTCAAACACCCATGTATAATAAAATGTAATTAAAATCTATAAATACCATAAAAATAATGTTAAAACTTATAAAAAGAGTGTCAATAATGTTGTACACTAATTTTAAATGGATAGAGAATGAAAAATTGAGAAAAATATATCAAAAATAGAAGAAAATGGAGTTAAAATGTGAAAATTATGAGAAAAATAAAAATGGAGGGAAAAATAATCTTTTGACTTGACAGACAGGATAGCATGTATGTCTCGCATGTCGCTAGGCAAGGGATGGCCAGCCCATCCCTCACTCGATGTTGAAAGTATGAAAGGGTTTTTCTTTCATTTTCCATTCAAAACTCCATTTTTTTCGGTGAACATTTCCTCTTAATGGTTTTTCAAGCATTTCTTCTTCGTCCAACGTCCGTTTTGTGAATAGTTTGTGCGTACGGACTCCTGGGAGTGAGGCGCACTTTAGGAAGCCTAAATTTCCTATCTTTTCCTATTTTTTCTATATGTACTTCTCAAGTAAGTCTAATTTAATATTTGTGTACTTTCTTACTTTTTTTAGAGATAAATTTAGGCCAGTAGACTTTAATTCTAGGCGTGATGGGTACGAGCACCTGTTGTTGTATCTTTATCCAATATATTTTTGATGTTACACATGATTTTAGTTAGAGATGAATAATTTCTTGTAGTGTAAGTAACATAATGTACATAACCTTGCGTATGCCACCCTATGTGTGAGCACTTGGAATCTATAATATAGGAAGTAATGTACATAAGCTTTAGATTCTTGAAGGCATTTCTCTTATCTTTGTTATTACACCAAGCATTAATATTGAGAATTTGTATTGTTTGGCAATCTTGATAGGTCTATGGCTTGTTGTGTGCTTTTAAATTGATATTTGTACAGAGAGGTAGTGTCATTTTTAGCCTAAATGTTATCAAATTTTTGCCTCATTTCTCGATAAATGTAAAATGTCAATATCTGTACTATTTGGTGGCCCTGAGGGTTTATGTTGTTTTACCATTACTTTAAATGTATGTTTTTATGTAGGGGGCAATGTCATTCCTAGCCAGGATGCTACCAAAATTTTCTCAAAACTTCTCAAATGTTGTGAAATATATTATTGGTAGTCATGATGGCCTATACATTGCTTTAAATGTATATTTTTTTATAGGAGGCAGTCATGTCCCCAATCAGAATGCTACCAAAATTTATTTCTAGAAAAGTGTGCAAATAATGCATTTTTGCCTCATTTTCCATATAAGTGTGCTAAACTTCCACCCTTATTTTGTTTGTGGTGTAAATTGAACACGACCTAACACATTATATTTTTCAAGATGACTCATAAGATAGCACGTCCTCAGCCCTCACAGCTAGTGCCTAATTATATTACTAATGAGGCTTGATCCCATTATGTCAGGTCAGGAGGCAAGCCAAGATATTTAGGGTCAAGCAGCTAAGGGGTTCCCAGCACAGCACTAGGATTAGCCACCACAGTAAGGTCAAATGAGCCTTGAGAGATAGAGAGTTCCTAGGGAGTAGAGTCAAACTTTAACTATGTTTTTGATATGTAGCTTGATCCACACAACCTCTTGGGCAGCTTACCCCTAACATTAACTCATAGAAGATCCCTACTCAGTCATCAGAGATCCCCAACTGTGAGGTTGCCTCCATATAGGCATCCTAGAGCCTCATCCTCTACTACTCTTCTACTTTATAAACACCCAAGGTCATTTACATTGACAACACCTTTGCCACAAGCTCCATCACCCTCTACTTAGGCATCTCCAGCTTCAGATGATAAATCTAGGAGACTAGTTACGATAGAGGAAACACAGAGGACTATGCTAATGGCTATACAGTCTTTACAGATGCTACTAGCAACTGCCTATAGTAGCATCTGTATAGACACTATAGATAGCGGTAAAGGGTTTTAAGGCAAATATATAGGCTGCAGGGCATAGGTTTGATGAGTCTTTATAGGTGGTAGATGATTCCCTCACTGAGCTCAGGGATTAAAGCACTTGCATGGAGGCAGAGGGCCTTAGGTTAAGACAAGCAATGACTGAGACCGATGAGCAACTGAGGAGGTACATTGGGTACTTGAGAGGGTACCTAATGAGATATTTAGAGAGCCACTCTCGAGCAGTCATATAGGTGGGTCAGGGATCAAAGAGACTGGCTGAGGTGATATCATAGATACTCCAGCCACTGACTTCAATACTGCTAGGTTTCAAGTTTGTGTTTGATCAAGCAGGTGAGCAACCACCTCCAGCACTTCAGGCTATGGCTCTAGCCTAAGCTCCTAGATCGCCAACATTTAAACTTCCATCAGGACTGGCGTACCACCGAACATCAGGGCCAAGGTCCTCACAGTGATTGATCGTTTATTGTATTCATGGAGTTTTACCTTTTGATGTATATAAAACATGATTGTATATAATTTATTTTGTTTTTGTATGTTTTATTCATATGTCTTATATTATTTATGCTTTCATTTTCTTAGAAGATAAATGAGTGTAAATGCCATGCAATTAATGACAACTATATAATCATAAAATAAAGTTCATAAACAAATAATGATAACTACAACAGCATAATAATAATAACAACAATAATAAAAAGGATTTAAATTCAATAAGTAGTATAATAACATCTAGTGTCTTTTACATCAAGTGCTCAGGACCCCACCAAGGGGGCAAACATTTACCTCTTCTACAACAATCTCTCAGAGCAAGAGAAAACTTTGATAGGGAAATGAGTTTGATATTAAGAGAAAAGGATCGCTATACAAAAGACAAACATGATGGATTACACCACCTTAGTGATACCTCTCAAAAATATCCCCGATGGGTTTAACTCTAGACATTCTAGATGATTCCCCAGTGGACCAATACATATCTACCAGGAACATCCCCAGTGGAGCATTAACCCAGACATAATGACCAAATCCCTTGGAGAGAGCAACCAATAGAATAACTCTACCATTCAATTATGATGAATTGTCTTGACTCTACATGCCTTAGGTGCTAGTCATGACATATTTTCAGCCATTTGATTCTGTATGCCCAAAGGCACTAATCAAACACAATCAAGTCAACCTAATTCTATATGCTCTAGGCACTAATCAAGGAAGACCTTGTTTTCTTGTCTCATTCTGCATGCCCCAGGTACTAATTAAACAAGTGGAGATTCACCACCTTCAATAGAGTTAGTCTCAAGTCATCTTGATTCTACATGCCCCAAGAACTAATCAGACGCGTTCAAAATAACCTAATTTTGCATGCCCCAGGCGCTAGTTAGAGTTAATTAATTTGTCGTGATTTAGCATGCCCCAGGCGATAGTCAGACAACCAATATAGGGTTAACACATCAATAAGCTAATGTTCAATATTTTAATTTAGGGTTAACACATCGACAAAAGGATGATAACTACCTAATCAAGAGAGTCATTGGCTCTTAAGGTATGTGCTGCAATCAACGATTCGCTGCCTTAGGTATGCATCCTTTTCCTTTTACTTTGAATTTTGGCTCACTTTGGCACTAGTGCACCAGTTCCCCAAAATTAGGGACAATTGTAGACACTATGACTTAAGATAGCCTAGATCAAGGTTAATTGATGATGAGGAAAGAGTGGATTACTGATAGCAAGTTTCGGATCTCGAAACTTCAATCGTAGATTTGGCACTTTCTCTTAAAGATTTCCATGGTTTTCTAAAAGCTTTTAAATATTTTTGGGTATTTTAGCAAAATGGGAAAAAAAAACCTATTTTTGGATAGACAGTAGTGATAGACAACTGTTTATTACGTAAGGGGCAGTCGTTTGTGGGTTATAACCTCTAAAATAGTGTAAAATAAGGGTATTTTTGGAAATTTATGGCCGATTCCTAGGTCAAAACCTAGTTTGTCCCATGTTTTCTTGGAATTTCAAAAGAGGAAGGTTTTTGATAGATATCAGCTCTGGATTTCAGGGATTGGATCTCTTAATCATGCGATTTTTGAGTTGTGATTAAGTTGAAAACTCTATCTTAGATATAAAAACAAAAAGATTAGGGTTTTTAAAAGGAGGGGGGAATCATTATTTTCCAAGGAAAATGCCATAAGAGAAGGAAGAAAAATCAATTTCTTTTCTCTATCTAAAAGGCTTATGCCTTAACAACCTTTTAAAAAACCAAGAACAAATTCCACATTATTTTTTAGAATCAAAGAACATGATTTGGAGCAAAGATATGGACTTCAAAAATCACAAAGTCAGAATATCTCCTAATGGTAATATTCTAGGCTTTTTTGTAGCTTTCTCTCTTTGTCATTTATAAATTTAATTACATGATCATTTTAATGTTAATCTAATTTGTTTTTTTGGTTGTTGAGACTGAATAATATGGTCATTTTTTTTAAAATATGATTCGTTCTTGGTTCATTTGACATATTAAAGGCATGATGATCAACAACGGACTCCTTTGTTGTTGTTTTGAAATCTCCCTTTTCAGCATGTGTATGTGGTGTATTTCTTCAATTTTAATGTAATTTTATATATGTTTTGGTGTTTTAATATATTTTGACATAATTAATGATCAATTATTATATACCTAAGCTAAAATGTTTATTTTTATAATTTCTTGCATTTTCCCTTCTGTTCTATAATTTTTGCTCTAAACTATAAGTAAGGGACAAGAAGAAGATACGAGGGATGGTTGTCCCTCTCCCGAAGGATAAGATGGCCTCCTACCTTTTTCTTGGCCATCCCTCGCTCCTACTTGGTCATCCCTTAATCCCTTTTGGCTATCCTTGGATTTTCTTTTAGGTTATTTTCATGTATGTTAGGTCCTTTAATGCCTTTTATTTCAATGTATCCATGTTTGTGTGATATATAGTGCATTTTGTTCATGTTGTTATACCTACAATTGACTCACTTGTGTGTAGATTCTTTTATGGTTGATACTAACTAGTTTGTTTGCTTTAGTATTTTGAGCAATTTACTTATTTATGGCCATAGAGGATGTATGGAAATTCGTGCTCCCATTTTGGTTGCCCTCTTTATTTGGGTCATTTCATTTTCTTCCCTTGGTATATTATGTTGTTATTTATTTGCTTATTTTCTTTAATTTTTTTATTCATTTTGGAGGTATTTATTTTTTGGGGATGTAATAGGTAGTAAAAAATTATTTTTATCACATGTTAAATGATGAAATTTCACTTAAATCATTTTTTACTAATTAATTGGGTTTTTTCTAATAAATACGGACCAATGTCTAGTTTTTAACCCAAAAATCTATACAATCTAATAAAAGTATTTTTTATAAATATATATGAAGGAACCAATGTTCCAAACCCAAACTAATTAATGGTCTATTTTATGTATGATATTTCTTTGTGTTTCTTTTATCTACCATTCTTTTTTTGGGATGATTCGCTTATGTAATAATTTTAAGTAGGATTTTTATCATGGCTTTTTTATTTAATTGGGATGTTTACATAAATTCTATTACTTGTGTTGTGTGAGAGAGAAGAGTTGATTAATTTTAAAACCCAATTATAAAATGACACCTAACCAAGATGCCTAATAAGAGGGATGTTTCGAATACCAATCGCTATTTGGGCATCAAAATAAGGTAAAGATTCAATTCCCAACATTTTGTTAGGTGGTGACTCTATGACACCTGCCTTTTTGAGCCCACTAGTTAACCATCATCAATAGTTAAGACTTAATCCTCTTATTGCAAAGCGGCCAATTAATGGTCAAAAGCGAGCCTCCTCCAGCTCGGGCCCTAAAATTGGGCCTTCGAGAGCAAACTTGGGATGAAGGGTGGGCTCTACCATGTGTCATAGTAGGGTAATCAACCCTACTAGATTACCTCCTAATTTAGCCAAGTACCCTCCCCCGTTACAATGCACATATGAATGGTAAACATTAGATTAAAGCCAAATCTTCACTTACTTATTCTTAAATACTACTGATACTTTATAGATGACTAATTAAGAACATAATGTGTAATTCATACATATTCATATGCATATGAACTTATAAACAATTTATGACACACAAATGAGATTACACTAGAACATAAGGGATTGCATGCATATGATTCCATTGATGCCTGTGAAACATATATGAATAATAATGTTATGCATGCAAAGTACTGTGAATTACTTCAAGTGTATAATAAAGAATACTTAAATGCAAATAGGTATGAACACGTGGATATACTCCATTAAGGAATAGGTATGTATATGTACACTCATCAATATTTATAGTGCATGAATATAATGAATAAAGTGATATGGAAAGTGAAATAATGCCTATGTATAGAACTTGGTAGTGGATAGATAGGCATGCCTATAAGGGTCTTTACAACTACTATAGTCTTAGCCCTATTTGGGTCGATGGTTTGTCCCTATTTGGAACCACAGTATTGACCTCGTTTAGGTCCATATATTTGATACCCATGGGTATCCATAAGATTAATACCTATGGGTATGCACATGAACGATACCTTTGGGTATCCATAGCACCCATTGTCTATGCCCATAGAACTTAGGCAGGCATTTATAGAGAAAAGTGATTAAAGTGAAATGACATATGACTGATTATATGATAATAACAAGTAAATATAATAGTTATATGTATAAGAGCATGTGTATTTACATATGAATTTACAATGTTAAACAATGAAAGAATTATGGTATTGTTTACTTAGTTACTTACTATTATTCACTAGTATTGTCTCATAAATTAAATAGAAATTATTTATTTACATGCTTATTTTGCTTACATGTTTGTGAACCACTGTTGTAAGTGGTTGTTGGAAATTTGCATTTCTCATTAAGATTTATAGCTTAGCATGGGTGTTTTATCCATATGGGTACCTAATAGGATTGCACAAGGACAAAGCTTGCTAGAGGGAGGTCAACATAAGGATAGGGTTTAGAGTGTCTCAATTTAAATGAACATTTTGTTATTGTCTTGAATAAATGTTCAATTTTGTAAAGGATAATGTAATGTAAATATATCACTTAACTATAGAAACATGTGAGGTAATAACAGTAGATATGTATATTTTAGAATATGTCATTGCTACTAAAATGTTAACGATGGCATGTAAATATTTTTAATGAACATAAATACTAAAGTATACATGTTTATATAAGGATATTGATATGCTTAATAAGATTAACTTGGTAGAAAGGGCATTAAACATTTAGTGATAAAAGGTATTTTTTATCTTATCCGATATCTTCTTTAAGGTTTAAATGTACCCAACATACACATCCATAAAACTATACCTCATGCACATGGCTGCATTATCTACTAGAACATTATGTAAAGGTAATTCATCTTTAGGACAGGCTCTATTGAGGTGCCTATAGTCTACACACATATGTAGTTTCCCATTTTTCCTAGTTATAGGGACTACATTAGCTAACTAAGCAGGGTATTTCACCTCTTATACAAACTTAGATTGTATCTTTCTATGCATTTTTTCCTAAACCTTTTAGCTTATTTTGGTCTCATTCTTCTCAACTTCAGTTTAATTACCTTGGCATCATTATAGATAGAAATGGCATGTTATACAATTTCCCTTATCAATTCTTATCATGTCTTATAAGTCCAAGCAAATATTCTTTCATATTTTTTTTAATATTCATTCAAATTTGATTCTCTATTTGGGAGTTACATCCTATATTTTATTTGACTAACCAAAAGCAAGGGGCAATTCAACCCAAAGACAAAAGATAATGCACTTGCTTAACCATTAATTTATTGATTTACAATCTCAACCAATAGGAGGGAGCAAGCTTATAAGTTTTTTAAGCTTATAACTTCTCAAACATAATTTAATCATGCATCATAATGACTACCAAGTTTATAATCACTTGCTCTGCTGTAGGAGAAAGATAGCAAGCTTAAATGACTAGCTTCATAAAACAACCTACTCCAATATAGGGTAAATTTTTGTAAATCATCATTGGTTTAAAATATGATCCCTATCTTTGTAGTTTAATAATGATATTTTGATCATTTCAATTCCCCATCGTGAAAGATGTTCTTAGTTGTGAAAGTTTGAGTGATGATTTTTTTAAAATCCTCATATTAGAATTATTTTTAGTTTAAAAGTCCAGACATAGATTATCAAATACATGCTAAAAGCGAAACACTTGAACACCAATTTATAGCAATGGATACAGTTACCTAGAAAGGTATATGCCCTATTTCCTACTAAGAGAAAGAGACCTCTTGGATTTTAACTCCAAAATCTAAATGTGGATGCCTTAGAAAGGTACATACTTTGGATCCTACTAAGAGAGAGATAGCTTTTGGACCTTAACTTCAAACAGCAAATGTCAAGCCATAAAAAGGAATACATCTCTTTTATCTACTGAGCTTTAGATCACTTCACAACACACCAAGATCGCTTCTTCAAAGTTGGAAGCAATTATAAACATTGATTTTTTGGGGCTTTATAGTTAAAATGTTACCTAATGATGATCATTCTCTAAGAGGTTTTACCTAATGAAAATGATTTAAAATTAGTTATTGAAAATGAAGGTAAGGAACAATCAAATCCACTAAGAGGTTTTACTTAATGAAAATGATTTAAAAACCAAGGCCACAGTAGTCCATGGTCATAGATCAACATTTTATGGCCATGAACTCTGCATTTATGGAAAACAAAACGTATAAATTTCAAAAAATAACACCTGTATAAAGTGGCCCATGGTTGTAGGTCATTATATACAGGTGTGGAATGTATTTTTGCTAGCCACAGGCATGGAATTGGTTTCCATGGCTATAGACGGTGCATGTTCTAAAATCAAGCGTGATTTTGTAATTCTTATTATATTTTGTCTTTTTATTATAATTCAAAACAATTATAATTCTTTTTCTAATTAGGAACTAGAATTCTTTCTTAAACCAACTAGAATTGATCCCTTCCACATAAAGGGACCTCTTATGGTTTTTTTAAAAGGAGATTGATTTTGTTTTTACATAAAAAATTATGCCTCTATTATTTTCCTGTAGGCTAATTTTAACTAATCTAATATATAAGCTTATCGACTTAATTTTGAAGCTTTATCAAATTATTTTTTACTAAAATTAATTGATAAACTTCACTAAAATTACCCTAATTAAGAATTTGATGGATCTGGTCGATTTGCAAGACTTAAAGACTTCTTACAATGACGATTAGTGAATTGTCCTTATTATCTAAGGAGCTATCTCAACTTCTGTTGGGTTCATTTATTTTAGTTTTCTTATTTATTTGTATAAATAATTAAATATATAATTTTTAGTATTTAATTAAATTTAGGAATAATTAGAACTAATTAACATGTATTGGGCATGAAAATATAGTAAATATCTGTAATTTTTATTTTTTAATTAGAATTAGGAATAATTAGAACTAATTAACATGCATTAGGCATGAAAATAGATTAAATATCTATAACTTTTTGTATTTAATTAGATTTAGGAATCATTAGATTTAATTAACATGTATTGGGCATGAAAATAGATTAAATTTAATGTTTAAATGCATTTATATGCCAAAATGCATGTACATATACATATAGTATATTAATATGTATTTGTTCATGTTTATGTGGATTTTACAGAGTTAAAATTGGGTTTGAAAGGAAAAAATCATGTTTAAAAAGATTAAAATTTCAAGTTAAAAGAATAAATTTGTGTTCTCATTCTAAAAATCCAAAACTCCACAACGATGGGTGTAAGCTCATAGCCATGATGTTTTTGGTTTCCATAATTTTTTTTGTTGTTTTTTTGTCACTTTTTTTTTTGCTTCTTTGCTTATTTCACATGGTATTCATTATTTATTAACAAAATTTGTTTGTTTGTTTAATTTTGTTTATCATTTATTTCATATTTATTTATTTTATAGGTTTTTTTTAAGATAGCACCAATGTCCTAATTTTAATAAGAAGACCAATGTCCTCAAGAGCAACGAATTGGCTTGTTTTAAAGTATGAGATACCATATTATATGCTTTATGTGAATAAAAGGTTTCATGCCTCTTTTACCAATAGCCGTTATGTGCCTATAAGAGTGGTGTATTCATATGCCATAATTGTGGGACAGTGATAAAAGCATTTTGAAGTGCTTTTAAAATTATAAGGCTATGTTTGGTATGACGTAAAGGATTGTAATATAATGACTAACGTAATGGATTAAAGGATGTAATGTAATGTAATGTAATTTTGATTACATTACTTTGTTTGGTAACATTAGTAATGTAATGTAATAACAAATACATTCCTATGTTTGGTTGCATTATATACAAGTTTTAAAATGTAATTGTATTTATAATTAGCAATTAATTTTTATATAATTATCTTATTTTTTAATTATTTTATATACTTATATATTTATTATATTATAAATATATAAAAATCGAAACTTAATAAAACATAATGTTAAAAAAATTATATTAAAAATGCAAATTCATAAAAATATAATTTTTAATTATAATATTCAAACTAAAGTTTACATATTAATAAGCAACATCCTAACAAGAAAATCTACAATTTTCAAATATACAACTTGATTCGTAAGTTCTCACACCTCATTTCCCCAAATTCATCATTTTTTCCCAAGTTAAAATCTTGAGAAATTTTCAAGAGAGTAGGAATAAAGGATGTGAAACAAATACAATGGGAAGAATTTTGAGAACCATATCATTATAGAGGAAATGAGTACAACAACCATAATCTAATTAATTAATCATCATCACTACCGTAGTTTTGATATAATGACAGAAGTCCACTGCTTGTGCCATTACTTTTTTTCTCCACTTGTTTATTCCCTTCAGCTACAACTAGCTCTTTGCTCTCTAAATTTTTACAAACTAACTATACCTGCTCACATATCCATGGAATCCATGAATGCATCTGCTAGAAGATGCAGAGTGACAGTTTAGTAATCAAACATGACCCCAACCTAAACTCGACATACCCATAGAATCATAAAAGAGAAACACATAGTCCCCTATATGGCACAGGAAGTCAGCTATTTTAACCAACTAATACAACCTGGTTCCACTACCCAATAAGGACTTTCATGTCCCAGCCACTTGTTTTTGGTTTGTATTTCTTTTTCAAATTGTAATATGTAATTAGCTTACTTAGATTAGAATTAGAGATAGAGATAGGGACCACTATTAAGGAGCAAGATGGGCCGGATGGAGATCCAACAAGCTTGAAGATAATGTAATTATTTCTTACTTGTTTGAATCGTGCATACTACCTAGGAGTGACCTTTTGATTTCCTTTTTGGCTCGTGGAAATCAATGTAGTAAAGTCCATAACTATACCATATTTGTATGCTTATATTTATGAGATAGATATAGGATGCATACCAATGTATGCCAACCATGTATGATGAGACTTAATTAACTAAAACCCTTAAATAAATACTAAGGTATATAAGCCTTCCATTAATTTGAGGAGAACCAAAGTTCTTTATATTATGGGTTGTTGACCATAATTAAGCTCACATTATATTGAATATGTTCAAGTCTAATTAACTGTGTCATCTTAGCTAGCCCATTAGTTTGTTAACCACAGTCAAGGCTAATGGTTCTAGAAGCAAGATTAGGGAATGCTTATATGATATGCATGCATCAAGAGTTGATAACCTAATGATCCAATAGTTGCGTAGAGACACAATTGGTATAAAGATACCTACCTTTCAAGGGTATGGAATTTGGCTTGTTGACCACAGTCAAGGTCAAATTACATATCAAGGATTGGATATTAGCCCACTAAGAAAATCATTGGGTTTTTTAGGATTATATAGTGAGGGCTATTAATTCTTAGTAAAATAATGAGAGTTAATGGATTAATTAAAGACCTAATTAATGCATACATATATATGAACATACTCTCATATGTTTTCTTTTTCACATCTAGGTCATCATCATGAGCACATCAAACATTAATATACGATCAATCTTGGGTAACAAGCTGGTTGGTAGCAACTATTGTGACTGGATCAGGCAAGCGAGAATTGTTCTCAGAGCTGAAAAGATCCATTATGTTTTGTATAAAGATCCACCACCACTTCCATCAGATGATGCCATTGATGAGATCAAAGGCACTTATCAAAAATACATAAAGGATAGTGAAGCAGTAGCATGTCTGATGCTGGGTGCTATGTCCTCGGAGCTTCAGAAGCAATATGAGATGATGGATACTAGAACCATCATTTTGCATCTAAAGGAGCTTTATTCTTCTCAAGCTAGAACTATGCAATATGAGATTGCTCGAGCTCTATTTAGCTGCAAAATGGTGGAAGGCACTTCGGCTGCTACTCATGCATTGAAGATGTATGGGTTTATTGAGCATTTGAGTAGACTTGGCTATGTAATGGATAATGATCTATACATAGATTTAATCTTGTACTCATTGGCTCCAAGTTATGCACCTTTTGTGCTTAACTTCAACATGAACAAGATCTAAGTAACCATTCCTGAGTTAATCAACATGCTCAAGATAGCTGATGGATCCTTTAAGAATAATCCAAAAAGTGTCATGGTTGTCACTTCTGCTAAAGGCAAGAAGCAAAAGAAGAAGAAGATTGAAGGAATATGACATGGTATGAATGTGATGATAGCACAGCGGAAAAATAAAAAAATTTTATCATACATACTTAAGTGTTAAGCATGGTTGTTCATTGCATGCATGTTTATAATTAATAACTTATGATATTAAGTGTTTTCATTTAATTAAATGTCTTATGTTTTATTTCTTTTAATATATATATGCTTATCCTTTGGCAAGTCTTTGATCTGAATTCAACTATCCTAAGATAATTAATTCAAACTCTTTCACTTCCTAAAGATAAGTAATATATTTTGAATTAAACTCCTTTGAATTTAAATTCAAATTTGAAATAAAACATAAGACATTTAATTAAATGAAAACACTTACTATAAATAATAAACATGTGCCGAAATTCCATGATTTCCCTCTTGGAATTTCGGCCACTTCATCAATTATATAAGTGATTTAATTTAATTTAAATTCCTTTAGGCTTTAATACTCAATTAACTTAATTAATGTAACATAATTAATTAATTGAAATTAAACCTTGTGGGCTGAATTTCTCTCTCCCATGGACCAAAGCCCAATAGCAATTTTATAACCCATTACATACATTAATTTGACTTTAATTAAAAGCCCAAATTAATGCCCAATACTTAATTTAAGTATTTTAAGCCAAATGCTTTGTGTGTGATCCTATAGGTCCATTTAATGTTGGCAATGAATTAATAAATTAATTCAAAGGCTATATATATTCTCTAGCAAGATATTATAGCATTCCAAATTAAATGAAAATGCATATGGCATTTAGTGACCTAATGCAATTTTGTATAATCCCTTACCCATAAATATCAGAATTAATATAAGGCATGGAACTAGTCATCCTTATATATATTAATTCCTTTCTTGATATTCCAGTGACACTGAACTCTCAAATAAATAATGATTACTCATTATTTCATCTCGGTATGGCCATACACTTCTCAGTTTACTAATCAAGTGGCCGATGATATTTTCTCTCTTATTGAGAGGGGTAATCCCTTCACTTCTCTCATGCTCTCTAACATGAATTAATGCATACCCAATCATACCCGTACTTGTCACTATGTTACGAGCACGTTAGGTGTATGTCAAAGTACACAGTAATTCGTAAAGAGTTTCATAGAGATTTCAGGTCTAAGAACTCCGATACAAAACTTGCATATGAGAAACACTTATGACTTGTACCATGTAGTGTTCTCATGAGCGGATCGTATCCAGATACCATGTTCTTTAACATGTATCTATGGTCTCTAATTGACACCCTTGTCCTAATGATCCGTAAGACATAACTCATAATATCAGAGAGAGCATACTAGTCTTAATTCATTGTTATTCCCATAACAATGACTGACTAGGGATATTTAGAATGATGTCTCATTTGTTTCAAGGCCTTACAACCATGTGCCTCACACATGATAACTTAAACCGAAACAACACTCTTGGATAGTTTTATCAATTGATATGCACAGGAATACAAAGGATAAAACAAATGCCTCATTTTATTAGTTCAAAGTGCTTTATTACAATGCATTGGGGCTAGGGCTTACACTAACAAAGATAACCAAGGCGCAACCAAAGAATGGTGGGATCTCTAAGAAGAAGGTTGCCAAGAAAGAGAATCCCAAAGGAACTTGCTTCCATTGTGGAAAGGATGGCACTAGAAGCGTAACTGCAAGGCCTATCTAGATTCTCTCTAGGAGAAGAAGCATGCTGATGCTTCTACATCAGGTATTCATATGATTGAAATTAATACTTATTTTATTACTTTAAAACAATCTTGGGTATTAGATACCGGATGTGGATCTCACTTGTGTAATGATCTACAGGGGCTTAAAAGCTTTAGAAGAGTTAGAAAGGTAGAGATATGTTTGTAGTTAGCTACTGGAAAGAAAATCTCTACAACGGTTGTGGAGACTTACCATTTGCCTCTTTCAAGTACACTAGTACTGGAATTAAATAATTGTTATTATGTTCTAGCTTTATCCAAGAGTATTATTTATTTCAGTTGTTTATTAAACGATTATGACATTTCTTTAATGGACACGTGTTGTTACATTTTAAAGAACAATATGTTTTATACAAAAGCTATCATTCAGAATGGTATATTTGTTCTTGATTTAATTAAAGAAGTGTATAATGTGGATACCAAGAGAATGAAACTTGATAATCTAAATACCTCATACTTATGGCATTGTCGTTTAGGCCATATAAATGAGAAACGTATGACCAAATTACACAAGTCAGGTGATTTGGGATCATTTGATTATGAATCATTTAATACATTCGAATCTTGTTTATTAGGAAAAATGACAAAAGCTCCCTTTATTGGTAAAGGAGAATGAGCTAAAATGGTTTTGGACTTCATACATTCATATGTATGTGGTCCAATGACTACACATGCCAGAGGAGGTTACTCCTACTTCATTACTTTCATAGATGATTATTCCATGTATGGATATATCTATCTAATGAAACATAAATCAGAAGCATTTGAAAAGTTCAAAGAATTCAGAAATGAAGTAGAGAAACAACTTGGTAAGAGTATTTAAACACTTAGATCAGATCAAGGTGGAGAATACTTAAGCCAAGAATTTCAAGATTATTGTAGAGATAATGTGATTTTATCTCAATGGACTCCACCATATACACCAAAACACAATGGTGTATCTAAAAGGAGAAATCAAATGCTATTAGAAATGGTTCGATCAATGATGAGCCGAGCAGACTTGCCTAAGTCTTTTTGGGGATATGCACTAAAAACTGTTGTTTATGTGTTAAATAAAGTTCCTAGTAAATCAGTTGATGTTACTCCATATAAGATGTGGAATAACAAGAAACCCACGCTTTCTCATATGAAAGTATAGGGTTGTCCTGCTAATGTAAAGAGGACAATGTCAGACAAACTAGATGTTAAGTCTGAAAAATGTTTATTTGTGGGATATCCAAAAGCAACCTTTGGATATTATTTCTATCATCCCTTAGAACAAAAGGTGTTTGTTTCAAGGCATGTTGTCTTATTGGAAAGAGAATTTCTCCTACGAAAGGACAATGGGAGTAAAATTGAACTTGGTGAAGTTCAAGACCCATAAATAGAAGTAGATCAACCGATTGAACCTGAGACTGAATTTTATTATGATGATATTACAGTTGAACCTGATTATACACAAAATCCTAGAAGATCTACTAGGATGCATTCTATCCTTGTGAGATCTAGATATCACATTGATTCGGATAGAGGCATAACTGTAGTAGAGGACAATAAGCCTACAAGCTATCAAGAAGTTTTGAACAATTTAAAATGTGATTTATGGCTTAAGGCTATGCAGTCTGAAATGGACTCCATGTGTGAGAATAAAGTAAAGACTTTAACTCAACCACCTGAAGGGATAAAACCCATAGGGTGCAAATGGGTCTTCAAAAAGAAGACCGACATGAAAGGTAATATAGTTACCTATAAAGCTCGCTTAGTAGCAAAGGGCTATCGTCAAAAAGAAGGTAGTGATTATTACAAAACCTTATCTCCTATAGCAATGCTTAAGTCTATAAGAATACATTTAGCCATTGCAGCTCATTATGATTATGAGATTTGACAAATGGATGTAAAGACATCTTTCCTAATTAGAAATCTGACTGAGGATGTGTATATGACACAAATGATGGAATATGACATGATATGTTCATGGTAATCGTGTAGCGAAAAAATGATAAAAACAATCATACATGCCATACAATTCCATGATAAGAATCGAAACATGCAATTTTAGGGTTTTTAAAACTTACAACTTTTGATGCCTTTTAAATCTTGAATTTGGTGATGACCAGCAACTAAGATAACTTTATCCACCTTAGATCTTGATCACCAATGTCAAGGAACATCCTTTTACACCACTCCCTCTATTCTCACACACACAATTGCACTAACAGCTTAAAATCGAGATTGCTAGCTCTCTTTTAAGGTATTGTGTAATGGCTATGGTTTGAAGCTACAAAATTTGATTTTATACTTCTCTTAGGTTGCTATTACTACCCAAGAACACAAGAGAATGAGGAACAATCCTTTCTCCTTGTGAAAATTGGCCAAAAGAATTTTTGTGAGTGAGAGAGAGGAGTTCACGCCAAACCTAGTTATTCCTTAGGGTTTTATTTCTTTTCATATATATATCCTCATCTTTTGGCAAGTGTTTGATCTGAATTTTACCATCTCAAGATAATTAATTCAACTTCAATCACTTCCTAAAAATAAGTAATATATATTGATTTAAACTCCATTGAATTTAAAATTCAAATTTCAAATAAAACACAAGACATTTAATTAAATAAAATCACTTAATATAAATAATGAACATGTGCCGAAATTCCTTGATTTTCATTTTGGAATTTCATCCACTCTATATATTATTTAAATGATTTAATTTAATTTAAATTCTTTTAGACTTTAATACTCAATTAACTTAATTAATAAAAGAAAATTAATTAATTGAAATTAAACCTTATGGGCTGAATTTTTCTCTCTCATGGACCAAGGTCCAATAGCATTTAAAATGCCCATTACATACATTAATTTGACTTTAATTAAAAGCCTAAATTAATGTCCAATACTTTACTTAAATATTTTAAGCCTAATGCTTTGTGTGCAATCCTATAGGTCCATTTAATGTTGGCAATGAATTAATAAATTAATTCAAAGGCTATATATATTCTCTAACAAGATATTATAGCATTCCAAATTAAATGAAAATGCATATGGCATTTAGTGACCTAATGCAATTTTACATAGTCCCTTACCTATAAATATCAGAATTAATATAAGGCATAGAACTAGTCATCCTTATTTATATTAATTTGTTTCTTGATATTCCAGTGACACTGAACTCTCAGATAAATAATGATTACTCATTATTTCATCTTGGTATGGCCATACAATTCTCAGTTCACTAATCAAGTGGCCGATAAAATATTTTCTATCTTACAGAGAGGGGTAATCCCTTCACTTCTCTCATGCTCTCTAACATAAATCAATGCATAACCAAGCATACCCGTACTTGTCACTCTGTTATGAGCACATTAGGTGTATGTCAAAGCACACAGTAATTCATAAAGAGTTTCATAGAGATTTTAGGTCTAAGAACTCCGATACAAAACTTGCATATGAGAAACACTTATGACTTGTACCATGTAATTTTCTCATGAGTGGATCGAATCCAGATACCATGTTCTTTAACATGTATCTATGATCTCTGATTGACACTCTTGTCCTTATGATCTATAAGATAGAACTCAACTTATCAGAGAGAGCATACTAGTCTTAATTCATTTGTTATTCCCATAACAATAACTGACTAGGGATATTTAGAATGAAGTCTCATTTGTTTCAAGGTCTTACAACCATATGCCTCACACATGATAACTTAAACTGAAACAACATTTTTGGATAGTTCTATTAATTGATATACACAGGAATACAATAGATAAAATAAATGTCTCATGTATTAATTAAAGTGTTTTATTACAATGCAAAGGGTTAGTGGGAGTGCAATTGTCTTCCTGGTTCTATATGTGGATGACATATTGATCATGGGAAATGATATTTCTCTTCTCCAATCTGTTAAATATGGTTATCCAAGCAATTTTCCATGAAAGACCTTGGAGAAGCATCCTATATACTGGAATAAGGATCTATAGAGATAGATCCAATAGGTTGCTAGGTCTTTCTCATAGTACCTATCTAGATAAGGTATTGAAGAGGTTCAATATGGATCTCTCTAAGAAAGGGTTTATACCTACGGTGCATGGGAAACACCTTTCTAAGTCTATGTGTCTGCAGACACTAAAGAATAGAGAGAGCATGAATAGAATAACATATTCATCGGTAATTTGTTCTATCATGTATGCTATGTTATGTACACGTCCAGATGTAGCATTTGCTTTGAGTGTCACAAGCAGATTCCAATCCAATTTTGGAGAGGAACACTGGGCAGCTGTCAAGAATATCCTTAAGTACTTGAGGAGGACTAAGGATATATTCTTGGTATATGGAGAGGGCAGTTTGGAAGTAAATGGGTATACAGATGCCAGCTTCTAATCTGATGAAGATGATTGTAAATCATAATCTAGTTATGTGTTTATAATGGGAGAAGGAGTAGTTAGTTGAAAGAGTTCCAAACAAGAAATAACTGTTGATTCCATGACAAAAGCTGAGTATATTGCTGCTTCGAAAGTAGCCAAAGAAGCAATTTGGATCAAAAAGTTCATATCTGAACTAGGAGTGGTGCCTAGCATTGTTGATCCGATTCCTTTATATTGTGACAACAATGGAGCCATTATGCAAGCAAAGGAACCATGGTTTCATCAGCGATCTAAGCATGTTCTTAGACGCTACCATTTCATAAAGGAAATAATTGCTAGAAATGATGCAAAAATAGAAAGGGTCCCTACAGATGATAATGTGGCGAATCCCCTACCTAAAGTACTTTCCCAGATAAAGCATAATCACCATATAAATAGCATGGGTCTGAGACATATGAGTGATTAGTTTTAGTGCAAGTGCGCAATTGTTAGAGAGTATACCCTAGAGCCCATGTAAAAGGGATGAATTTCATATGTATGAATTTATATCCTTAATAAAAGGCATTATTCATTTATTAATGCTATGTTTAAATACATGAGTTTGTAAATCTTAAATTAATAAATGAAGTGCTTGATATTATAAACACAGGACAATGACAATCATGAAAGTGTTCATAATATGAGGTGTCTATTGCATGCAAATGTGTTAATATCTAAATATCCCTAGTCATAGGATTAACAAGATAGGACATTGTTAATTCGGACAGATTAGCACATGTTATGCTTCTTGAATGGTTCAAGCAGTGGTCTCATAACTGTGATTATGGAAGATAATCAAAGCTAACATGTGGAAGCTTGTTAGAAGAACAAGTTCATTGGAGACCTGCAAAGAGAATCCTCACATGGATATTAAATCTATGTCAGTGAGGAATCTCTTTATAGCGGTTGTGAAAGTATCCTCAAACTTGAGATCACCAAAGTTATCTTAAGTAGCAAGTGGTATATTTTGACTCCATAACTTATTACTTCCAACTGAGAGTGAACATAGTTAGGAGATTGGGTATATCATGATCTACTTGAAGATATTTGAGTGATTGACAAAGGATTCACCATCCCAGATTTAATAAGGGAAGTTATCTTGCATGATTCTATAATTGCCTTGTTTAGAGAATCTCTGGCCAGAGTAATATGCCAAGATAGATAGAGATCCATGGAGGGAATTTTGGAAACAATGATTAAATTAATAGAACATACATAATTAGATTTATATGAGTTGACAAAAATCTATACTCAGAATCTAATTGAGATAAGAGTGGTGAAAGGAGTAATTGTACGGTAACTATTTCTATAGAAGAGTATAGTCAAACCACTTGACTTTCCTAACATTTGGGTAGTCATGATGCCTAGCTAGAGGCCAATCATGACTTATATAATAGTGTATCAAGAATATCAATAAGGATTGATAAAATGATTTAAAGACGTTTAAATGATGTGAGTTTTGAATAGCACTCACAATTACATATTATACTGCCAATATGGACAGGAATTGAAATAATTTATTTCATAATTAATTATTATTGAACTATAAGTGTTATAGGGCTAATATAATAATTAATAGATCCATTGGAGGAATTACAGAGGCCTAGAGAAATGAAGTTGGTGCAGAAACCCTCTAAAAGAAGGGCCACACGCCAACTCCAAACAAATGACCTTAAAGGCCTATTTCTTGGACCATAATAAATTAAATATGTTACATAAGTGTTATGGATCCCACATATTTAATTTGGTTGGATTTGGAATTTATTTGGTTAATTAAATCCAAGTATATGTACAAAGGGCCTAGTTTGTGGGTTTTGTGCATAGTCTTTTGGAAAGGGCTTAAATTGGATTTAATTGAGCCCAAATAATTATAAATAATTCCAGAAGCCCAATTAATAATTCTCCAAAAATTTTAAAGAGCCCAATCCCATTATGAAGTTGGATATTTTTAACCTAACTATAAAAATCCAAGAGATGTGGAATTAGGGTTAAGTGTGAACAATTAAGAAAAGCTTCTTCTCTCTTTTCTCTCAACCCTAGCCGCCACTCCCAAAAACTAACATCTAGGGATTTTGGCAAGCCCTTGTTTCTCCCAATGTTGGTTCATTCATTCCTTCTCTAGTGTGGATTACTCATTGGAGGTGTTCGATTTTGGACACTGTGGTTTGCGACAACCCGGTGAGAAGGAAAATCAACTGTACAACAAAAATCAAAGGTGATTTTTCTTATTCTCATTAATATGTATATTGTAAATTCATGGCAAGATCCGATACATTGGTTAAAAATTTTAAATTTTGCTTATGTATGAGATGCATGTAACCGATAATTACCAACAACAGATAGATCAAAAAGGGAGTTACCACGACTGTTCTGGAGCAATTTCAACTAGATGGAGGGGCTTTAGGCTTATGAAGACTACCAGCTAGTTACAAGTGGCTCAATTTTTAATTAGGCAGAGTTAATACCTCTCCATCAAAACTCCAACGATCGGTTTGGTGAGCACAGTCACTGACAGCAATGAGGAGAAATAATGCCAAAATTTGACTTTAAATGGTATGCGACTACCTAAATTACCCCTTTTTTTTAGACAAAATCTAAAATTTTTGTTAAGATTGTTTTATTTTCTTTATGATCAAATCGCTGTTGTTGTGTGATGCATGCTTTATTTTGTATAATACAATAGTTGGTTAGAGTATATACCAAATTAAGGTTCCAGATGACTCTATTTTAGTCTCGAAATGGAACAGGCTATTTAGCTTTAGCTTACCTAAAAATACATTAAAATATAGCCTTAAAGGTAGAAACCATATACTGAAAGTTAATTAATTTCTAAAAGTAGATGGCTCGGTAATTTATCATTTGGAGAATGAAAATTATGTGTTGTGTAACAAATATTGATGTTTTGCAATTTTTTTTTATTGAATTTATTACTACCTCTTACAAGCATTATAGAAGAGTTCTCATTTTCTTGTGCATGTGTTAAAAAGTTATTATTGTTTAGCAAGTTATGCATAGATAGTTTATTGAAATTATATTATATTATATTTATAAGATTTATGTTGTTGCTTTTCTATGGTTGTGTTACCTATTACTTGTTTGATGATGGATGCAATATCATATGGATGAATTGATCGATGTCCCCTTGCTGATGCTATTTATTTATAATAGAATGTAGTTATATGCTACAAAATTTGAGTGTGTCAAAGTGAATAATTATAATAGTGGAATGACAAATTGTACAGAAATTTTGGACAAAATTTTAGTAAAAATTTATTGGGAGATTTTTTATTTATATTTTTTCCAAACAAGCAGTAATTCATGTCTGCTGAATTGATGGAACTGCTATTGCATTTCAAGTTACACATTACTGAAGTACATGCATATAGTATTTCTATAGTAATAGGGAAATAACCTATTATTCAGGAATAGTTTGGTATTATTCTAGATAGTGGCCTGAGTGACATGTTTAAGTTGAAAACTTTCCACTTTTATTTATCATTCCCAATTGAAAGAATTTAATTACCTTAAATATATGTATCTACATAATTTGAATTGTTAGCTCATGATAAATAATTTAAATTTCTATTTGCAAACATGTTTGTTGCTAATCTAAGTACATTAGCCTAAAAATTAAATTCCTTTTATGTTTAGTCTAATTGGTTAAATAGAATTATTAAAAGGCTCTTGGGAAAATTATGTAGTTATGAATATAAATATGTATACAATTAGAATCAGGAAGTATCAGGTATAACTTAAATGAGAAACATGGAAAAATTTTATTATATGCACTTATTGGCCGTTTGGGTTGGTTAAGCATACAAATGTAGTTGAAATATAGAGGAAACAATCTAGTTCAACTTAGGTAAACTAGTAAACTACAAGGTTTAATTTATTAAATTTTATTTACTAATATGGTATGCTTTATTTACTCAGTTTAATTATGAAATGTAACAAACTTTTATAGTTTAATTATAAGAATGCATTCTTTTTCGGTAGGTTAATATCAAGTCATTTCGTATCATTTCGTTTTGAGTTGACCAGATTATAGGTGAGCGTAGTTCCATAAAAGGGGTATAAAAATAAATACATAAAACTAAGTTAAATGATCTCTTGATGTTAACTGCATGAATCATATTGGTTTGTATACTCAAGGGTATTATGAGTGCTCAAATATGATTATGAGTATTTATGTATAACTTGAACAAGGAGACTAATGAGAAATCCACAATTTTATAGTAAATTGAGTTATAATAGTGACCAAGTAGAACACTACGATGCCATGATTGTATATATACATTTTTTAGGACTTTATAAGAGAGGCAATATTGACTATGGTAAGTAATATAAATAATATTAAAGATATGTATGTGTTAAGTCATGTATTAAATGATAAATTAATTCACCAGCGTATTATAGGCTGTAAATTGAGTATTAATTTGGAGTACGTATTATTAGTATTATTGTTACCTCTAAATATTAAGTAATAATGGATTTATAGTATAGATTTATGGTTATTGGTGAAATGTTCTATGATATGTAATGTAATGAATATTCGAATATTGTAAAATTATTTATAAGTAGTTGATTAAGAATTTTGTATTATATGAATGTGGAATTTTGGTATTAGTTTACTAAATAAACTGTTTCTTTACTTGAAATTTTAAGTGGCATGAGGAATATACAACTTAAGGAAACTAGTCTGTTTATGTTTGATAATCCTAATCATTGTATATCGCACAATAGAATAATTCACGGATTGGAGTGAGAATTCTAATTGCTTTATGATATTATGCTTAATTGCTTATAATTTAATAAAATTAAATAGCTAATAAGAATTGACTTATTAACAATGAATGGCATTGTTAAGCCAAGTTGTTTATAAGGTGTAAGTTATAGGTATATTGTGTGTGAAGTAATAATATAGATTGCCTGTGTGCACTATAAGAGGAAATTGACAAATTTCATCTATATTCTAGGATTTTATATATGTATAATTGAGGTGTTATAAATATATTTTAAATTACACCTATGAAAAGGTAAATTTGCTAGTTACCACTGAGCTTTTAGCATAGCATGTAGTTTCCATTTTGCATGTCTGTTGAGGACCAAAGAGATTTAACCTATATGCAAAAATTTTGAAAATCCACTATAGCTAGCCAAGTCAAAGAGTTGAATTAAAATGTGGCAAGTAAACTTATGATGATTATTTGGTTTTATTTGAGCTTTTACACAAAAAAGGGGTTAGTTTGTAACATCATTAAGGTCTTATTGATGTTAAAAGAGAAAATTATGTAATAGTTACAATGTATGATGAGATTTTACAAATGTTGTCGAGAACGAAAATACCTATGTATTAATAATATTTGAATTATGATAATTTGATAGATGAAATTTTAAATTATTGTTTATTTGAGGAGGATGGAAAATCTTATGTTAGAGTATTTTGGCATTTTGGAGATAGCTGTATAATTTTAGAAGTGTTTATGTACTTTTTCTTCTATAGAAGGTTGTCAACATTTAGGGGAGATTCTGCTGAAAATTTATGTAAATAAATATTGAAAAGTGGAACATTCCTAAATTCTATTGGAATTTATCACGTATATATAGGGTGTTATAGTATTAGACAATACAATTCGGCCACCAAGGGTTTTCGTTTTGCTAAGTTGTTTTCTTTATCATTTTATGATTATGTCATGCTAATTTACCTTTATATAACTACATATTAACATACATTGATATTGCATTACTTATTCTTAGTCGCATACAAATACATCATTATGCTCACATGCCTAACATCATATCCACCCTTTATCTAAAGTTCTAATCATTTATATCATATCTTTTTTTCACCATAATGATCATTTCATACCAAATATTTCATTAATCATCAACTTACATCTTGATATACTTAGGGTCCCAATTCGGCATTATTAGGTTGACAAGCTTATGTCATGTTTTTCTATGGTTTATTAAATCTTTTATATTTCCTTGCTCATACTAAGTCTTCATTCAAAAATATAAGATTACTTAGGTCCATAATCCCCTTTATTCCCCAAGTACACATCATTATGTTCACTAATGTCATGTTGTGTCCATATGGTGTTTAAGGTCCTAATTAGTCCTATTATGTTCATTAGCCCTTATAATGATCATTTCATAAGTAACATACAAATAATCGACACAAAGACTTATATTGCTTTCTTGGTCACCATTCGGCCACCTTGTGCTTCCCTTCTTCTTAATTATTTTCTTTAGTAATTCTTTCTTATTTCATGTTATTACAATATTCTACTAACAATTCTTAATTTATTTCACATTTGGATCATAATTTTTATAGTTACATAATATAACCTCATGCAATATTCAATGAAATTTAATAAAATTTAGGGGCAAGATACCATCTTACTTACCTTCACATAGCTTGAGATCATCTAAATTTACCTCTCCTCTTCTTGGTCCACTTGCCTTTCCCATTAAACCTCCTTGGCTAAATTCTTCTTCACTTCCTCCTCCCATTTCCTCTTCTTTCTTTATATGATTTATTTTATTTCTTCCATCCAAATTAATCTTTTGAGATTGCTAAAAATGGAATGAGAACTCTTGAATTATCTAGGATGAAAGATTAGATTGAATAACCTAAAAGAAAGATGAAGAAATTTGAAGAAAAGTATACATGAAGATCCCGGCTAAAAAAACGGAGAAATTGGTTAATTTCTCCAGATTTTTCTGATATTTCCCCTATTTATACCCATCTTAATTGGGCCAAATTAGGTCCAACCACTTTGGTCCAACCATTTGGCCCAATTTTCCCTAAATAACCCATTTTTGGTCCAAATAATTCCTCCCTTAATTCCCTAACCCAATTTTAACCGAATTTTTCATGATAATTATACCCTTAAACCGATGAAAAATGCCCTTTAACTGGATTAATTAAATTAAACTCGATTTTTCACCATTTTTCAGAAACTAATGTTTCACTCATCATAATTCACCAAAATGTTATCCCACATGTCTTGACATATTTAGGAGAGTGCAGTCAAATTTTGAAGTCATTTTGAGATCATTTCGATATAATTCTAGCTTCAAAGGAAAAATCAACCGGTTTAAAATCCAAAACTTCAAAATCATCAGAAAAAATATTTTTTACTTTCAAACACTAATTTTGACTATTTCTAATAATTTTTGGTAAACAAAAAACTTTTTTGATGTCTATGGAATATTTTTGAGCCCGATAAAACTTTCAGTCAACCTTTTCTATAGTACCAGGCAAAATCTTCACTATTTATTTTGAAGACCTAATTAAGCTCAATTTTGTTTCAAATTGTACCACTGGACTCTATTTAAAACCTATTTTCTTATTCCAAGGTTGAGTGTAACTAGCCGCCAGGTCACCCATCCTCGAATTTTCCTGGCTTGAGCACATTTAACACTTATGCCCTCGTAAATTTTTTTGCACAATTCTTACTGTAACCATCCTGAAACTATCCTAGGGTTACTATTCGTGGTCTAAAATGTACCATACATGTCTGATATGAATTTCAATGTGTTACTACATGTGTGTTTATAGGTTCAATTTTTACTAATTATTTGACTTTATCCTTAACCCTTACCAGTAGCACCAAAAATCCTCTCTGCTACACTTTTCAATTACCCAACAAATATTAGTCGATCCTAATCCTAGAGTGGCTAATTCATAAAAGGGAAAATAAATGTTGTTCAGGTTATATGGTAAAAATGAGTGTAACAAAGAAAAGAGACATGGCATGCATTAAGCATGCCCCATTAGGCTCAGAATTACTAACAAGGGTCAATTGTACCAATAGCGTAGGAAATAAGCTAAGATATAGCTAAATAAGAAACAAATGCCTATATCACTTTCTAGATTGTTTGAGTTATTTTTATGCTCCGAAGGATGATGAGGAAGGTTCTAGTGTCCAAAAATTCCTTGCTTAACTATTTCAATGAACTGGTTTTTCTTTTATTTTAAAAGTGGTCTTTAATCCTCAAAAAGTGGAAACTAACAAATATACTTTAAGTTGAATGCTAAACTAACTAAAATTTCACTAAACAACATGTTTATCTTAATGCTAAACAAAGAATTTGACTATTGCACATTCCAAGTTAAAGTTTAATATGTTCAATTTTGAGAAAAAACTAGGGCAAACTAAGCTAAATGCAAGCTAAGTGACAAGTTACTAAATATAATAGTAACAAAAATGTAGTAAAACAAAATATAGTGTTCAAGGTCACTACCTTACTTTTAAAACAAAATACAAGGTTACTAACATAATAGTAACAAAAATGTAGCAAAATAATAAAAGGAAAAAGATAACTAAACAAGCAAGATAAAAACAAAAAATAAACTAAGAACTTCAATGAATTAAAAAAAAAGGTTAAAATTATACTTCCTAAATCTAAACAAATTGAGCCTAGATAAACTCTACCCCCCTCAAAAGAAAATTGTTGTCCACAGCAAAATGGATCTCAAATCATTGTGATGGGGAAGGTGGTGGTGGTGGGAACCACTACCAAAAATTTATAGTGAAATGGTCAAAGCTTGAGGTGAGATGCTCAAAATTCATTGTGAGATACTCTAAACTGCTTTTCAAACTATTAATTTGCCTAATTTTCACATCTAATCTACCATTAACTTGGTTCATAAAAGTAACCATTTAGAGTGAAGGAGCTTCTTCAGCAAGTGGTGCCTCTTGGAGCTTAGCCGCAACCTCATTTTCATCTAATTGTTGTTCGTCAATTTCCAACATGAATCAAATGTAAGTATTCATCTAGTGTGATGTGGTTTATCCCACACTACCTTTATGTACTTTAACATAGTATAATCAATGTATTTGACATCATCAGGAAGAGGATCCCCCATATCTAAGTGCCTTATGTCCTTTGCCATGATAGTGGCAATCCATCCAATAGAGATAACCTTGACAGCATAAGGCTTCTTTTCTAGATCCTCTTTGTTTCGCCATAGATGGACTGCACCACTGATTCAGATCCCTTTAACCATACACCTCAATAACATTGACTCACCCACATTAATTGCACTCAGACCACTAAGACAGTTGTAGATTTTGATAGATAGGAATCGGTGTAAAACTCATAGTGTATGATCTCTCAAAGAGTTAGCCTTAGTCCAGCTCGCATTCCATCCAACTAGGTTGAAAGGATCTCTAATTACTACCTAATTCTCACTTGGGATTCCATTAGGCAATTCACTAATGCCATCAAAAGGAAAGCCCAAATATTTTGTAAATTTAGGGAAATCCATTGTGTATGTTTTCCTCCCAAGTCTGAAGCTCACAATGTTGATATCCTCCTCATCCTCAAAGTAACAACGAAAGGAAGTGAAGAAGTCTCTTACAAGTATGGGGTGAAATTTCATCCTCTTCTGGATAAAGCTTTCCCAACCAATGTTTCTGATTAGTGGCAAGATATCATCCCATAAATTTCCATTAGGTATATCTAGGAAAAAATCATTCAAATAGGCTAGATTGACATATGTTATAGTCCTAAAGTATTCATACAATGGAATATTCTCTACATCCACATATGGTGGCATGTGCAATCCTAAAGAGCTTGAAGCACCACCATGTTTTTCTCTCTTAGGTGGCACTACACAAGGCAAAATAGTACAAATTAAGTGACTAACATTGAAAGCTTAACAATTCATCCCAAGAGAAACAAGTCACTTTTAGCATCATATTATCTAAGTCAAAGCATAATAAATTGATTGCAAAGTAGAAATTAAGAGTGGAAATAAAATAATGATATATGAGAGTGATTAAACATAGTTTAGACTAAGAAAATATAAGCCAATATGATGTAAACTTAGCCACTTAGGCATTTCATCAAACACCTTGTGTGCACAAATTAGCCAAGTTAAAGTGAAAACAATCTCAAACCAAAATCAAGCCAACAAGTGAAATTAAGCATCAATTGCAAATAAGAAGCAAGTTAGATGTAAAGAAAGTGCAAAAGAAACAAAGGATTAGCTCAAATTTAAGCTTTAATCAAATCTAGATTTAAGAACAAGATGTAGCACCCTTACCCTATACTTAGCTATAACACTTTATTTAGTATTAATTAAGCATGCTTATCGTAACATTTCATCTGTTATTCTACTAAACAGATATCTAAAAGTTAACTATTAGAAGCTTTACTTACAGGTGCATCTCATTAACATCAAATATTACATATACAAAGCATCTATAGTAATTACAAAATTTCCAACATAATTAAAGTTTCCATAGCTATAAAATATAAGGACAAAAAGAAGACTCTATTATCAATCTTCTAAGACTTGTGTTGGCCAACCTGCTACAGATATCAGTCCTGGAAGAAAGCCCTGTTCTCACAACCTACACAGATAAACAAAAATCCGTGCTAAGCTATAAAGCTTAGTGGGGAACACAAAATATGACAAACAACCACTTACAGTGGTCACAAACAAGCATACATTATGAACTATATGTATAACTTATGCCCAATTTAAAAAACAAAATGCAAACAAGAGTCCACACATGAAAAACAAATGATTTAATGATAGTAAATTCGGCATTGATGCTTTATATACAAAATATTTAATCATATAAACATATTATCCTTTAGACTTTCATTTCATTCATTGAATGATATACCATTGTTTATACTCAGTCATTCCTTTCACTTACTACACACTTTAATATATACTAGGAATATATATATATATATATATTCACATATAAGCTTATGATCAATAGGGACATATGCATATTCGAAAGTAAGATAGAGCATTAGTACTACGAAAGTTTATCATTTATCAATCTAGAAATATATTCGTAATACTTATTGTACCAAAATTTCTAGCTCACTTCCATCTCAAATACCATTATCATGTGAACTTTATCACTTGTAAATCTGTAAATATTTTATGTGTATGCATAAGACATTATACATCAATTTTTAATAAAGAGTAAGAACGAGTAGATATAGGGAAAACATATAACCCAATGTATTAATTTGAAAAACAATCACCAACATGAATACCTATTTATAACATACTATCTCCAATATAGTCCATAACTAGATATTAGTGATGCACAAGTTCATTTATATAACTCTGTACATAATATTTCTATATGTGATAATCATGCATAAGTGTATATCGCAGCATTTCCATATGTGATGAAAAAGAATTTCACTTATAAATTAGATTATGAAATCAATTTATGAATTGTCATGCTTTATAAAACTTTAAGTTAAACATTAAACTTTTCTTAACTTTGGTATAAAGCCTGCCCTATTCTAAAGAGGTGGATAATGGGTTATACCGTAGCACCCGAAGGTATAAGTCTGTTTAGTCACCCAAATGTGGTTGACTACAACCCAAACAGGGTTGAATATGATCCAAATCATGACTATTTAGTCACCCAAATGGGGTTAACTACAACCCAAACGGGGTTGAAACTATTGCAGCTGCAAGGTACCCTTATAGGCATGCCTATCTATCCACTTTCTAGACTCAACGCAGGCAATAAAATCTATGTACTTTATCTTTTCTTTATTCATTCATATTCTTATATGCACATGTATACTCTTGTATAACTATGAACTATGTACTCATAAAAGCACTCATGTGTAACTTTCTATAAACTTATGAACATTTCACTGTTGGGTATTACTATTCTATTCTTATAATCCTATTCAATCATGTAACTATTCCGTATATCAAGACTATACTTATATAATGCCATTTGTACCCGTACATAATCATGTAAAAATATATATCTTCTCTAGTACATATACATATATGCATAATTCATAAACAATTTATACAATTTTCTCATATAATAATCACATGACAAGATACTCCTTCTCTAATGCATACACTTGTATACATAGTCTCATATAACATTGCCATTATATGCTTTAATAAAATTTCTATAATGGAGCCTATAGCACTGTAGATCTGTATTTTAGCATGCTAACATGTGACAACACATATTCTTAATCATGTCATTTCAATTAAGTAAAGACATATTCATACATTTCACTTTACACATATTCTTTGAATCATTACTTTAAAACATCTTTCAAAATTCAAACCCAATCATGTAAGATCATATTATATATATATATATATATATATATATATATATATATATATATATATATATATATATATATATACATATGTTTATATGTTCACATATAATCTACAAACCACATTACTTCTTTCTACAAGTAAAGTTGACATTTCAAACTATAAGTATCATAGTAACTTTAAGAGATCAATAAAAATTGTGTATAATCATTTAGACATTTACATATATATACCTATATATATATTACATTCATGTAATCATGTGATAGTCATACATTAAAAACCTTCATTTATCATATTTAAGCATTTCTTAACTTCATAGTATAGATGCATGCATCAAATAAAAATTTACTCCATTAAAAATATGTACATGAAAGCATAATTGCTCACAACAACCATGTACATAAGTTTGATCACATATGAATATTTATATATCATTACCAACAATCCTTACTTAGGTATAAATATAAATATATGTAAACCTTTATCAACAATCATATTACATGCCATAATTAATTCAATGTGCTTCCATATAACTATGAATTTATCATAACATCTAGTTAAGCTATACATATGTAATCATAACTTGATTTACATCCTTAGTTACATGTATTTCTATGTTAGACATTGCTTAATGATAACTGAGCATATATCATCATAAGAGTATATACATACATTAACCTTGCATATAACAATTATGTATAAATTTATCACAAATATATGTTAGATATATTCATCACTAGTCGTTACCTATGTACACGTGTGAATGTATATGTATACATATAATCTTGTATTTAATAGTCATATTACATGCCCTATCCAATTCATTTTGTAATCACATAAATGTTAGTGTAAGCCCTAGCCCCAATACATTGTAATAAAACACCTTAGTTAATAAATGAGGCATTTGTTTTATCTATTGTATTCCTATGCATATCAATTGATAGAACTATCCAAGAATGTTGTTTCAGTTTAAGTAATCATGTGTGAGGTACATGGTTGTAAGACCTTGAAACAAATGAGACTTCATTCTAAATATCCTTAGTCAATCATTGTCATGGGAATAACAAATGAATTAAGACTAGTATGCTCTCTCTGATAAGTTGAGTTCTGTCTTACGGATCAAAAGGACAAGAGTGTCAATCAGAGATCATAGATACATGTTTAGAACATGGTATCTGGATTCGATCCACTCATGAGAATACTACATGGTACAAGTCATAAGTGTTTCTCATATGCAAGTTTTGTATCGGAGTTCTTAGACCTAAAATCTCTATGAAACTCTTTATGAATTACTATGTGTTTTGACATGCATCTAATGTGCTCGTAACAGAGTGACAAGCACGAGTATGCTTGGGTATGCATTGATTCATGTTAGAGAGCATGAGGGAAGTGAAGGGATTACCCCTCTCTATAAGAGAGAAAATATCATCAGCCACTTGATCAGTGAACTGAGAAGTGTATGGCCATACCGAGATGAAATAATGAGTAATCATTATTTATCTGAGATTTCAGTGTCACTAGAATATCAAGAAAGGAATTAATATATATAAGGATGACTAGTTCCATGCCTTATATTGATTCTGATATTTATGGGTAAAGGACTATGCAAAATTGCATTAGGTCACTAAATGCCATATGCATTTTCATTTAATTTGGAATGCTATAATATCTTGCTAGAGAATATATATAGCCTTTGAATTAATTTATTAATTCATTGCCAACATTAAATGGACCTATAGGATCGCACACAAAGCATTAGGCTTAAAATTTTTAAATAAAGTATTGGGCATTAATTTGGGCTTTTAATTAAAGTCAAATTAATGTATGTAATGGGCATTGTAAATTCTATTGGACCTTGGCCCATGAGAGAGAGAAATTCAGCCCACATGATTTAATTTCAATTAATTAATTATCTTGTATTAATTAAGTTAATTGAGTATTAAATCCTAATGATATTTAAATCAAATTAAAACACTTAATTAAAAGATGACATAGTTGAAATTCCTAGGTTAAATACTAAGGGAATTTCGGCACATGTGTATTTCCAAATTAAGTGATTAATTTGATTATAATGTCTTATGGTTTATCTTGGATTAAATCAAAAGAGTTTGAATCAATATATATTACATATTTTAAGGAAGTGATTAAGGCTAAAATAAATCATCTTGAGGTAGTAGATTTTAGATTAATCACTTACATAATGAGATAATATATATTGAAACGAAAAAACGTGAAACGCTAGTTCTTCTATGGTTTTGGCGTGAACTTCTCTCTCTCTCTCACAAAAATTCTTTTGGCCAATCTTCACAATGAGAAAGGATTGTTCCTCATTCTCTTGTGTTCTTGGGTATTAATAGCACCTAAAAGAAGTGCAAGATCAAGTCTTGTAGCTTCAAATCATAGCCATTACACAATACTTATTTTGAGAGCTAGCAATCTCGATTTTTAAGCTATCTTCGCAAGTGTGTGTGTAAGAATAGAGAGGAATAGCATAAATGTTGTTCCTTGGCATTGGTGGTGAAGGTCTAAGGCTAAGGTATCCTCCTTGGTTGCTGGTCATCATCAAAATCAAGTTTTAAAGGCATCTAAAGTTGTAAGTTTTAAAACCCTAAAATTGCATGTTTCGATTCTTGTCATGGAATTGTACGGCATGTATGATCAAATTTTTATTATTTTCCACTGACTGATCTTTATATGCATACCATGTCATAGTCCATCAATAAATACATATTTAGCTTAACTAATTGAAAACCATAAAGGAAATTACGTTAAAGGAAATCTGCACAGGGCAGCATTCTAGACTCGACTTGTGAGCCACATTTGAAATTTAAGATGTCATTTTTAGGCCAAATGATCTTCAACAATATTATCCCCCTATGTGTCTAGTTTCCATATCATTAAAATTCATCGTAATATCTTACCTATAGCTCGAGTTATTTGAAAAATACTATAGGCTGTTTATAGAACCAAAACAGGGTGGGCTGTCACTTAGAAAAATTCATAACATAAAATTGAGAGGGATTTAGATCAACATTTCTTCATCAAAGTTATACTTTAATGTCTTTAGGTTTAACAGAGTTTTATTTTGTAGCATTTCAACATCTCTACAAAAAGTTATGCCCATTATTGTAAATTCTGTTTCTGTGAGCAGTCTAGGGGACTAGTCTGAATTCAACCCTAAATTCCATATACATAGAGATAGATTTAAGTTTATTTTTCATCATATGAAATATAGGTATGGAAGTATAGTTTCCAAATCAAAAAGAATCACTCAATTTTCTGTTCTATAGCTCAACTTATGAGCAAAACAATCCAGATAGGTCAATCAGTCATGAAGAAACGAGTCGGACTATAATTCACGACTCGTGAAGGTATTCATGAGTGAGAAACCAACATTCATGAGTGACCTAGAGGAAGAAAGTGCATGACTCATGAAGGGCTTCATGAGTTGGACAATAGTTCACGACTCCTGAAGGGCTTCATGACTCGGAAATGACTCTCACATCTGATTTTGTTCTTCAAATTCAGACTAAAACCCTCGATAAAACCCAGAAAACATAACCCTAAATTTTCTGTCAACCACAACATGTTCCAGCAAATAATTGACATGCAATATGAACAGCCTTAGGTTCCTATACCTTGGCTGAAAATCCCTTTGTCTTCAACCCCTTGCAATTTCCTTTCCTTTACTCTTTCTACCCTTCTCTTCTCCTTCACAAACATCATCATCATCATCATTCAATTAAAATTCCAGCACCTTACTCTACCATTACCTCATCAAAATTAAAAGAAGAAGGAGAAGAAGAAGATGCCATTCAATTGAAGTTATTACCTTAATTTGATGTACAATTTCTCTTGATTAATCATCACATGCAAGAATTTCTTCTTTGGTTTCTTTAAGAGATTAACCATGAACACATGAGAGAGAGCAAAGAAGAATTTCTGTAATCTCACTCTCTAAATGCCATCCCTTTCTCCCATATCTTCTCTTTCATGTGAAATATAATATATATATAGTGGCAAGGTAAATTTCTTTCTTGGACCCTTAAGATTTTGCATGTTCCACTAACTTCTCTCAATTTCTTGCATGTTACACCTTTGCCTCTCAATTTCTTGCATGTTTAACATTGACCCAAACATTTTGTAATTCTCTTAAATCAACCCCACTTAAAGCTTCTTTCAACATTGACCCACAAATTATCTTCTTACTTTCAATTTTACCCCATCATATGCTATCTCTTATAAAATTTTACCCCACTCATTTATTATTTTTAACATTCACCTTTAAGTTTATATCCTATTTTAATTAAGCCCTCAAACTATTTTCCCTTTTTTATTATACCATTATAAAATTCATAACATATAATTCACACATTCATCACATAATTAATGTTAACTTAATAACACTTATATCCCAATTGATCCTTGAATTAAATATTATTTCAATTACACACAGAAATAAATAACTAGTTTATCCTTCAATATATATCTCATAATAATTCATCTAATTAAGCTTGATTAAACATTTATAATTGGGATTATGTCTTTGAATTCTACTAGGGCCTAATTTGGGTCCTCACACAAGAAACCTAAGTCCAACTTAAATCAAGTAAGTGAACATGCAAATTTAAGAATTAAACTAAGTAATATGTACTTACTTGCTTGATTTTAGATGATAGATGAAGAAAGATCAAAGTTTTTACTCTATTGTCTCAGGTGAGGGAGATGAATCTTAGGTGAACGAGTTAGATGAGGGAGTTTAAAAGTGAGTGAGGGGGTTTATAAGAATTAGAGGCCTCAAGAAAGGCATGGAAATTAGCATAAAGGAGCAAAGCCCCTCGGGAGAGGGCTTCGACCCTTCGAGCAAGGTTGTGGAATCCAAAAAAAAAAAGGACAAAAGGCCTTCAGGTGAGGCAAGAAACCCTTGAGCAAGGAGAAAAGAAAAAGGAAAAGGGAGCAAGCTCCCTCGGGAGAGGGAAAAAACCCACAGGAGAGGAAATCCTCTCGAGGTTCCAATGAAACACTAAAGATCCAAAATTTTTAGGCATTGTTAAGCTTAATACCAATAAATTAACTCAATCCTCATTTAATATACCTTATTCCTCTCAAAATTACCTTCTAAATTTCCACTAAACTACACACAAAGCTCTTCAAATAATTAAACACAAATCACCTTAATTAATCTCCTCTTTGAATAATTAATCAACTCCTAGTTAAGATGATGCATGCTGTGACATGCCAAAAACCTGAGTAGTTAGAGAATATTTTTAATTTGTGAACATTACTTTAATTTGGATTAGTAGAGATAAAAATTTATGAGGATATGATACATGTAAGCATTGTTTTTAGGCTTATAAATTGGTATTTTTAATTAAAATACCTTTAGAAACAAATAAAGAATTAAAATAAACAAATGTTAATAATAATAATAATAATAATAATAATAATAATAATAATATAAACAACAATAGAATCAACAATATCTTGATAAGTTAAGTACCTAGAATTCTCTAGACAAATAACTATGGCCATAAAATTTTCAAAAGAAAATAACAATTAAATAAAGTAAAAAGAAGGAATAAAAAGGAAGAGATTAGGAGAAAGGGGAGAACAAGGGAGGACAGAATCTCCACCCTCAGTTGATCAATGGCACTACACCATCACGGACGATTCCTAATGCCACTGCGGTCCCTTAATTCGCTGGCTTTAGTTCGTGAGTTCTATTCATCAACCACCATCCATGATGTCTCTCCCCAACCCCAACCACTCTCTCTCTATCGTTGGCTTCTTCTCCTCCCTCTAGTGACTTATGATGGCTATCAATGACACACACATCCTTGATAAGTTCACATAGGCAAGGTGATCACTCTAGTAGCCTCTTCTCCTTCCCAATCGTCAACAATGGAAAAATTGGGAAATAATAAAGCTATAAATTCTACGTGTTTAGCCACACCATCAAACCTTAAGGCATGTGACCACCCACTGTGAGTCCTTTGGAGCCTAAGCTTCATGGCCACTATAGGGGTGCATCTCCAGCAATGTTCTGACAAAGCTCCAGTGAGCATAGTGATGGGAAAATTAAAGGAAGATGTAGAAATTCAACTCTAAATGATATGTGACTGCCAAATATATTTCTGAAGAATTCATTTAAATTAATTCTGAATTTTTTGATTAAAAATCATTTCATTTTTGTATAAAATTAGATGTTTGTGTTGTGTGAATGGTTTTGTACAATTTCTTTGTTGGTTGAATTTCATCAATTTAAATTCCAATTCAAAATTTCATTATTTTATTTTGTTGATGATTTGAATCTAATATGTGAAAAAGGATGTCCTTGATATAAGTTGTTATTATTTCTCTTCTGTACTGAGTGCCTTCTTTAAGAATTGAATTTTATTACAAGGTGTAATTTGGTTGTTCTGTTTTGAAATTTTAGTAATTTAGGAGGACATGTTATTATAGGTTAGATATATAATCGTAAGAGTTTGGTAATGTACAATTTCATAGGTTTAAGGATAGAGGAAGTTGATCAAATTGCTGACAATGTTTAAAAATTTAGTTAGCGTAATGGAAATAAACTTAATTAAAAGTAAGGGAACATATAAGGCTTAATTTATTCTTTTTTAAATAGGACTAGTATTATATTTATAAAACTTAGATGATATGAATTACATGTTATGGGAACCTGTCATTGAGTTTACATACACTGCCTAGCAATATTAGGAAGGAAATTTACATTATCACTAATGGGTCCCACTATAAAAAGAGAAATTTACCTATGTGTTTTCATTTTTATTCACAAGCTAGGAAGATATATTTTGTCATGCATATACGTTGCCAAGCTTAACCAAAATTATCTTGTTATAGTGTATGAGAAAATCAAATTTCATATCTATAGAGATTTATTACATAGGTGGAATTAATACCACTAGTACCCAAAACAATTAATTAAATGTCTTTAAAGATGAAGAAAGTATGCAACTCAAAGGCAAAAGAAATAATTTAGCTTAGCCTTAGTTTGCTAATAAACTACAAGATTTAAATTAACTGGGTTTCAGTTTAATAGATCAGTTTAGCTCCATATTATTTGTTGGCTTTAATCTATATATTTAGTTAGTTGCATCAACCTAAAGATTAAATCCTTCTTATGCTTAACCGAATCGGTCAATTGGAATTATTGAAAGGCTTTTGGCAAAGATAAGAAATTAATTAAGGTTTATAATTGTGAATATGTGTGTGTGTGTGTGTGTGTGTAGTTAGAGCTAGAAAGCATTAGGTAATAACTAAATAAGAAATATGGAAATTAATTATATCCGCTTAGCAACTGGATAAGCATGCATCTAAACTTTAAAGGAATAAATTAGTTTAATTTTGATGAATCATCAGACTAATTAACTTGCTTATAATACTCACTTAGTTTGGGTTGAGAAGTTTAGGAAACTGGAAAACATTTTAATTATATGAATGCACTTCTCTTTGGCTTGTTATTCTTTTGTTATTTCATGTTATCTCCTTATGGAATGGTGATCATAATAAGATAATTTATTGCTATATAGTGTTTATAGAAATGAACATGCATAATATGTCATGAATGATCTCTTGGTGATAAGTGCATGAACTAAATTGGATTATATACTTAAGAGCCATGATGAGATCATAAGTATGACTATGAATCTCTGTGTATAACTT
Source organism: Excoecaria agallocha (assembly GCA_037975025.1). Lineage (NCBI taxonomy): Eukaryota > Viridiplantae > Streptophyta > Magnoliopsida > Malpighiales > Euphorbiaceae > Excoecaria > Excoecaria agallocha. Next base: position 40,798,106 of record CM075816.1, read on the forward strand.
AAATAAGATAACTGGTGCATAATTCATAAATAATAATAAGTTTAGTTGAAAAATGGCAAATTAGAACATTATGAAATTGTTAAATAATCATGAGATATATTGCACATGTGTTAAATGAACGATACTATACATATATGCATAAAGGTTTGATTTAATTAGTTAAATACAACAATAACATGATTATGTATGTTTTGTAAAATTTAGAATACATGTAAGATCCTTTTTTGCCCTTAGCAAACTAGTAGGTAATCCAGGATCTAGGATATAATAGCTAGCCATAGGGACACATATACCACGATAGCATCAAGAGGTTAGTTGGATAATACACATAAGGGATTGGCCGGCACACACACATATAGTGGAGTAGTAGGATCACAACAAGTGGTCCCTCCACTCACACTATAGTAAAAGGATCATGGTAAGTGGTCCCTACAGTTCATTAGTAGCATTGGAGTCCTTATCTTGCATATCCAGTTTGAGGATTTCCATTGGTAGTTACTGAGGGCGATATTAATTGAAATAAGGAATATAAGGGATATAACTAAAAGTAAATAAAAATTTAAAGTTATGCATGTGTTAAGTTACTTTTAAATGATGAGTTAATCTACCTGAATTTTATAAAAATAAATAGGAACAAAAAGTAACAAATTGAACATTACTAAGTCATATTGGAGTTATCGTATATTAACACAAGCATGCTAAACAATAAGTTCAGTTATTAACTTATTAGAGGATGTAAATTAAGCATCATATTGGGTTATATTATTTCACTCTTTTATATTAAGTCATAAATTTTAAATGACATGATGAATATATATATGTGTGTGTGTTAAGGAAACTAAATAATTTAATTCTGACAATTTAGATGTAGTCAATCTATGAAATGTTATCAAAAGAAGATATATATGTGTATTATGAAATAGAAATTGTAAACTTGGTGTGATGTTATAGGTGTGCTAGAGATAATTATTTGCAAAATGTGATGTACATGCATACACCTTTGTTTTAATTACTGTACAAAATAAGACAAAATAATCGAGGGATTAATATAAGAATTTCAAATACTATCATAAAATTTTATTTAATTAATTACAAATTTAGTAAGATTTTTTAGTTAGTAATTAATGGCGTGTCAAAAGTGAAAAATATTATAAAGCTAAATCGTATCATAAGAAGACATATATTTATATTGCTTATGAACTTTTATCATTGACTCCCATCTATCCAAGTCGTGTTATCCATCCCATTTGACCCTCTTAAGCCTATAGATTGATACTAAAGCTTTTTTAGACCTACCTAAACACTTTTAGTACATTAGAAGCATGAAAATAAGGTTTTTAAGCAAGATTAACATATAAATATCATAATTAATGGTATGGAAACAAGTAATTATATGTTGCCTTTGAAGTGTACAGGATTCTGAATAAGGAATATTGCTTAATTAAGATAGGTTACTTTAAACTAAGGATAATTCTCTTACATGTAAAGGTATAGAAAGAAATGACTTTAGAATAACGTAAGAATGGAAATGGAAGATGCCATGTTAATCAACCATATGAACAAATAATGTATAATTGAAATGGGTCAAAAGGATAAAGAAGTAAATAATTATAGCAATGGATATGAGATTAAAGTTATTAATAAACACTAACACTAATATTAAAAAGGCAATATATATATATACACACACACACATACACACACATGATTGCTTAAAGATGTGTACATATATGAACATACTTAAATGTAGATATAAATACATACATGATAGTTAATATTAAAAATGCTACCCATGAATGTTCATTTGATGCTGGGGTATATAAGCCAAGAAAATGAAAACATGTCATGTTATATATATTTATATGTTAAGATGATGGTACCTAGTTGTATACATATCGATGAATCTAAGGCTACTATATTTAGTTGTATGACTTGTCCTTGAATGGGCTAATATATATAAATGTCTAAATGATTATACACGATTCTTAATTATTTCTTGAAGTTACTATGATACTTATAGTTTGAAATGTTAACTTTACTTGTATAAAGAAGTAATGTGATTAGTAAAATATATGTGTACATATAAACATATATATAGTATGATCATACATGATTGGGTTTGAATCTTGAAAGATGTTTTAGTGTAATGATTCAAAGAATATGTTTAAAGTGAAATGTATGAATATGTCTTTACTTAATGATAACATAGAGATGTACATGCATTTGCATATAATTGTGGTTTCTATAAAAATATTATATAAGTATGATAGCACAAAGCTTTTGCAAATATGAAATCATAAGCATATTCAAATACATTTTCAAGCGTATCTCATGCTTGGAAGAAAAATGGAAAAAAATAGATATGTTGGCATGTATATTATGAGTAAAGACACTCAATATAATATGATGATAAATGTTGTTCATGTGGAGATACATTCCTTGATCTCCTTGCAAATAAAGAGTAGCAATACTTAAAAGTGGAAATGATTGCATGTCAATTTCCTTACACAATTTCACCCGAGTATACATTTTTTATAAATGTACATATATAGTTTGATATTTGAATAAAGTTAAGAAAATAAGTGAAGTGAGTTTTGTAAAGAGATTTAACTGCCTGCATTGAGTCTAGGAAGTGGATAGATAGGCATGCCCATAAGGGTACCTTGCAACTGCAATACTTTCAACCCCTTGTGGGTGACTAAACAGACATGGTTTCGCTTGGATCATAACAATCCTGTTTGGATTGTAGCCGAACACATTTGGGTCTACTTCATTGGTGCCTTCGGGTGACTTATTATCTCTCTGGTGATTCCAAGCAATCTATTATCTCTCTAGTGCCTTCGAGTGACCTATTATCTCTCTGGTGCCTTCGGGTGCCACCGTATAACCTATTATCTAACTCTTTCGAAGTAGTGTAGGCTTTATACCAAAGTTAAGAAAAGTTTGATGTTTAACTTAAAGTTTCATGAAGCATGACAATTCCTAAATTGACTTCATAATATATTTTATATATGAAATTCCTTTTTTATCACATATGGAAATTATGATATTAATAGAGGTTGCAATATACACTTATGCATAAATGTTGCATATAAAAATTGTATGTACAGAGTTATAAGAATGAACTAGTGCATTACTAATATCTAGTTATGGACTATATTAGAGATAATATGTTCCCTATACTAATATGTTGCTTGCTTGAAGTAGTTAAATGACTTGCATGATTCATCGTATATGAAAGCTATGAAAATGTTTGACCAATATAAGTGTTTTCTTTACAATGGAATATAAGAGTTATGTATAGGTATTCATGTTGGTGATTGCCTTTCAATTAATACATTGGGTTATATGTTTTCCTTATAGCTACTCGTTCTTGCTTTCTATTGGAAAATGATGTACAATGTCTTGTATGCAAACATAAAATATTTACGGATCTACAAGTGATAAATTCAATATGATATTGGTATTTGAGATGGAAGTAAGTTAGTAACCCAATGTATGCATTAGTACATTAAGTATCACAAATACATTCTAGATCGATAAATGATGAACTTTCATAGTACTAATGCTCTGTCTTTCTTGCTAATATACATATATTCTTGTTGATCATATGCTTATATTTAAATATATATATATATATATATATATTCCTAGTATATGTCAAAGTGTGTGGTATGTCAAAAGTATGACTTAGTGTAAAGAGTGGTATATTATTTAATGAATGGATTGTAGGTCTAAAAGATAAATATGCTTATATGATTAAATGTTGTTTATATAAAGCACCAATATTGAATTTACTATCATTAAATCATTCGATTATCATATGTGGACTCTTGTTTTTTTTTTTGAATTAGTATCTCTTTCATTTGAGCATAAGGTATACATGTAGTTTATGATGTATGCTTGTTGGCGACCATTGTGAGTGGTCATTTGTCATATTTTTGTTCCCCACCAAAATTTATAGCTTGGCACGGGTTCTTTATCCATGTAAGTTGCAAGGATAGAACTTTCTCACAGGATTGATATCTGCAGCAGGTTGGCCAACACAAGTCTTAAAAGATCGAAGTAGAGTCTTCTTTTTGTACTTTTATCTTGTGGTTATGGAAATTTTAATTATGTTGGAATTTTTGTATAAGTACAAATGTTTTGTTTGAGAAAACATTGTAATGTATTAAGGACTCTTATATAATTAAAGTATTACTCTTAAGTTCACATGATATGATTTTAATTTTATCTATAAGTTATCTAATAAGAAATGTTTTCAGCTTGAGAACGTAGTAAATCATGTCTTATGATACAAGATATAGTGGTAATAGGTAAGTATAAGATAGGGGTGTTACAATAACAACAAGTGACTTTATTATATTGTAAAAGGGCAAACCAGCAAAGGTAAAGAAAAGGAAGAAGGAAGAGCTTGAAGAAGGTGTATCCTATAAAGAGGTATGGGAACTTCTCATGACTTTGAATGTGTATGCTTGTGTATATGACATGGAAAATAGATATTAGATGCTAAAATTAGGTATTATCATGGAAATTAAGCTCAAGGATGTTTGAGAACAGAAATAAAAAAGTTATTCTTGAAATCACTAAATCTGTCTTAGGACTCATCTGACCAATCTGGACTGTTTTGATTATAACTCAAGCTACAAGAATCTAAATTGAGTAATTCTAGTTGGAATAGAAACTAGACGCACAGATCCAGATTTCATATGAGAATTTAAAATTTGAATTCCCTTGTAAGTAGACAAAAATTGAGCTTGAACTCTGACTGTGTCTGCTGCCCTGCATAGGGAGTAGTCTGTGTTGTTTGATAAATATCTAAAGATTTACATGATTAATTGGAGTGATATTTAATGATTTGGAAACTAGAGATATAGGAGAACAACTTTGTAGGAGAATACTTGGCCTTAAAATGTTGTTTTATAGGTTTAAATTATTATGCAATTAGACTCAAAAAAATCATCTGCAAAATTAATAAGGTAGAATAGGGTACACGACTGCGACCATTTTTTCTCAGCTATATGGACCCTTCTATATCAATTATTACCATTGTAAATGGCCAATATAAACTTGTCCCAGTTATGTGCCACCCCTGTTACAGGTTGTACATGATTTTTAGGCCTGAATGGCCACCAAAACTCACTCGAACATTTCTAAACACATTTAAGGCACTTTAAAACATAAAAAATAAGGGTAAAATATGGTATGAAATGTATGTTAAGCCTAGAGGACTATTGAAATAAAATTGTAAAACACTCCTCCATTTAAAAGAGTATAAGTATATTATTAACTTAGACTACCCTTAAGCCATAAATCAATTTCATGCATGTAACCCCTTATGACTAATATATGCAACTATGAATAAGGGTGTGTGTATATATATATATATATATGATGTATACCTATATGGAGATTTCCACTTTCAAAATACGCATTGATGATCAAAGCTATATTATTATAACTATTATGGACACTTATATAGGCATACACGTGTATTTTAATAAACCACATGCAATGTATGGAAATTGTGAAAAATCGATTATTGCCTGCATATAAAACTTGGTTGTAGATAGATAAGCATGCCTATAGGGTATAGATGCAACTACTATAGTCTTGATCCCATTCGGGTCCATAGTTTGTCCCCATTTGGGACCATAGTCTTGGCCTCATTTGGGTTCACAAGTTTGATACCTTTAAGTATTCCATATGAATGATACCTATAGGTATCTACAGCACCCATTATCTACTCATATAGAACTTAGGTAGGCATTCAAAAGAAATGATGCATGGAAAACTATATGATAAATACTTTATCCTAATTGATGATATGTTATTTATATAATTAACCTTACATAAGGTAATGTTTACTTAATTCATAAAGATAGGGTTTCTAATTAATATGATTATTTCTTATTATTATTATTACATATTGTGTGCATGTGAGAATAACCATTGTGAGTGGTTGTTCACATATTTATTGTTACCCACTGAGCTATATAGCTTAACATGGGTGTTCATCCGTGTTGGTACTTAGGGTAGGACTCTCTAGTAGGGACCATACCAATAGAAATAAAGCCAACACCAATACTATGTGAAGTTAGAGTATGAAGATAATAATGTCTTTTTGGCTTTATTTTGTTATTTTAAATTTCATATTTTTCTTAGAAAAATGACATTATTATAATTATGATGTAAAAAATAAACTTTATATTATATAAACTATTCATATGCATGGATATGATTATGAATTACCGAAAATGATATGACATATGAATAATGAGATATGATATGCATTATTATATGAAAGGTGATCTATAGAGTAATAGAAACTAGGAAATGCTAGAGTAGTCCTTACATTCTAAGTATTAAACCCTCTTATTAGGAATAATCTAATACTTAGCACAAAAATCTAGTTTATTAACTCCTAAACATCCATTAAACCCTTTCTCAAGAGATCTAACTTCAGTCTATTCTTAATTCAACTTTCTTAGTTTTAATTTCATTCTTTACCAACACAAAATTATCTCAATTTTTAGAACATAATCATGCATCAATACAAGTGAGTTAAACTAAAAACAAGCATATCATAGGTCATACTTAAAATTTATCATTAAACATTTATTTAATACATGAACAATCAACTCAATCACAACTCAAAATAAAAATTTGCTCAAAAATTAAGAAATAACACACTTGCATTGAATTAAAGCTCAAATTATAGTCATTACAAATAAAAGTATGAGGGTTCAATTTCTCGCAACAAAAGTAAAGAAAACTACTCACTCATTATCTTAAAAACTAAAGAAAATACTGAAAAAGATACAAACACATAAAGCTATGAAGCTATCTTGATCTCTTCTCAGAACACCAGGTTCCAGCCTTCAAACCTTTTGTCTTTGCCTCTTAAAAACTAGGTTAAAAACTCACATAAAAATTAAGAATAAAAAATAACTAAAAAAACTCTCCCAAACTTCAGAATTCGTGCTCTTTATATAGTGGTGTTTTTATTTGCTTAAAACTCTCCAAGGGGAAGAAATCTAGTTGCACTTTTACCTCTTATTTTAGAGAAATCATACTTTAATCATAACTCAAACACTTTCTTATTTTAGAGAAATCATACTTTAATCATAACTCAAACACTTTGCCTTAGGAGAGGAGAATTAAAAATCAATGACTTTTGGTTTGCCTCGGAAGAGATGATTCTCCCTCACCCGAGGTGAATACTCATGCCTTTGATTTGACTTACTTTCCTCAAAAGAGGACTTTTTCCCTCAAAAGAGGAACTTTATTAACTCTGACCTTTCACTTTCTCCTTCACAGAGGGGAATTTCTCCTCTCCCAAAGAGAAAGCTTATATTCTTCAACGTGAACTTCCTCTCTTCAAAACACAAAAAGCTGATTTCCTCCTTTTTCCCTCAAACTTTCTATTTTCTTCAATTTAGTACCTAAAAACACAAAAAATTGCAATGAAGCCCACAAACACATAGATTGAGAAATTAATCTTGAAATTAACCAAATTAATAGTAAATTAACAAATTAAATGCACTAAAATATACGAATAACATAGTTAAAATTCACAACTATCATCTTTGATGGCCTTGACATTGTCTGAGTCAATCTTTATGCCTTTACTGTTGACCACATACCTTAAGATTTTTCTTGAGGCAACACTTCTTTGGGTCTAGGAAAAGATTGTTTTTATCAATCTATTAGAAAAACTTCTTTAGAGCCTTAAAGTGGGATTCCCAAGTAGGAGATTTGATCATCATGCCATCAATATAAACTTCCACTTCCTTACGGATTAAATCTTTTAGAATCATGGTTTCCATCCTCTAGTAAGTTAAACATACATTTTTAAGTCCAAATGGTATCACCTCATTAGAGAAATTCCCCCATTCGATGGTGAATGTGGTCTTAAGTTTGTCTAGTATCATATTGAGAATCTAGTTGTACCTATAATTAACATCTATTAAACTAAGCATTGCAACTAGAGCGACATTGTCCAGAGACACATCAATGTGATGTAAAAGAAACTCATCCTTGAGGCATGCCCTATTGAGATCTCTATAGTTAACACACGTTCTAACCATGCCATTCTTCTTAGCCATAGGGGCAACATTGGCCAACCATATAGGCCATTTCACCTCATCAATGAACCCTACATCTTTCTATCTATGGACCTCATCTTTTATGAGATTGGACCATTACATATGGATTCACTGAGGCTTCTACTTTACCACCTTGGCATCTTTATAAATAGGTATGTCATGTTCAACTACTGAGCAGTGAACCCTGGCATATCTTTATAGTTCCAAGTGAACACTTGTTTATATTTTTTTACTAATCTTTAAAATTTTTCTCTATTATCAGGAGTTATTATTGATACAATTTATATGTTCTTAGGATTCTCATTTATTCCAAGATTAAAAGAGTAGTTGATGTTGTATTAATGTCAAACATGGATGCATGATTATTATCAAAATGCATAATGCCATCAAATAAAACATCACACAAATAAGTAAAATCATAACTAAATTCATTAATTTTGGAATAGAAAAGGTTGTTAGCCTTATACATGTCAGCAATGTAAAAATCATGAGAAGCATCATCAGTACAAGCAAAACTAGTGCTAGCTATGTTATTGGTCGTTGAAGCAACTCCTTCAATGGATTTGTCACCTTACTCTATGGAGATCTTAGGCTTATTCTCTTTGTTGCCTATGCCTCTTCTTTCTCAATAGTTATTGCTTACATATGAACTTAGCCTTTGCCAAAAATTTTGCTATTAAAACTTCCTCTTTTAGTGTAAAATCTAGCCCCTTAACATTCATTACCAGTCTTTTAACCCAAGCTTCCTCTCCTTCCTTTATGATCGAGGATCATATAACCTAGCTCGTGACATCCCTAAAGATTTTTATTCCTATCAGGAGTTTAACCATGTAACACCCATATACCGTAAATATCCCAATGTAATATAATGGTAATTTCAATATAATACATGAATAAATATGACCCTACTCCCACATGCCACATGCAAGATTACAAGAATTTATCTCTATTGTTGTGTAACTTTGTCCAAATCTAGTACCTATCCCTTCAAATACCATCCTATATCGTTTAAAACCTTAATGCAATAAATGACTATGCGCTAATCACATATAATGCTTAGTGGTGGATACCTAACTAATTTCATTTTTACCTAAATTTTGTCTAGTGTCTTATCTTGTTTGAACTAATTCTCTTTATTTCCATTTCTCACACGTTATTTTCTCTATTCCAATTATCTATTTCTAATTAACAATATTATCAATTTGCCATTCTCATTCCAAGTCCTTGTATCTGATGGTCCATGTATTTTGTACACATATGTGTATTTATCTAATACTTTTTAGCCTTTTGTAACTATTTTAATAAAATATGCATTTCTAATTATTTAATTTCACATTCTATTAACTTCATACTTTTCTTCTTGTCTCTATTTCCAAATCAATACCTTATTTTCTTACTCATCATATAGTTTGGTTCTCATGATTTAGTTCTACTATTATCCTTATTGTATTGCATTTATTATTGAACAACATTTGTCTTCAGGGCGTTTTCACATCATAACTACTTTCATCAATCTTATTTGACTTATAATTCTTATTATCTTTTTGTTTCAATGTATTTATAATATTTCATTTTTAATCCTCATTATTTATTTTTACTCACATTGGTTAATTTATATATTTTATCTCAAAGATTCATAATTTGGTTTAACCCTTTATCCTTATATTGTTGCTATAATTTCCATTCAAACCCTGATTCACATTTTAGCACTCATTTCCATCTTTATTTCTTAAACATTTTCTTTTGTCATAACTAAATAATTTGGCTCTAATTTAGTTTCTAAATTTACAATTTGTTTCTTGTTTGTCACTTACTCTTAACTTATTAGTTACCTTTCCTTGATTCATTATTATGTTTAGTTATACACATAAGTTTCGAATATCTAACTTGATATTTATTATTCACATATCATGAACTCAAAATATTCTATTTTAATCTTGAGTCCTTATGGTCTTTCTTAATTTATATTTTCTTCTTACACTTTTATCTTAAATTTATTTGTGTTTCCTTATCCTATTGAATTAAATCATATATTTATTTTCCAAATTATTAATTTTTGTTCTTGAACCTTTTTAGTTGTCATTTGTAAAATTTTCACTTAATCCGTATAATAGTTTTTTTATTCTTTCATCAATCCTTTCCTATTCATTAATGTAAATTAAACTAGCGTATGCAGTCCACTTCTGAATTACCGCTCTTATTTTTTTTCTTAATTATGTTTTAATCCTCTTTTTATATTTTATCTATACTTAAGTTACTCTCCTTTACTTATTTACAAATTTTAATTGTATTTTATCATTAATCGCATAATTATCCCCCTTCACCTCTTATTTTACCTTTTCTTTTAATTTGTATTTTAATTTATCATAATATCTCCACATAATGGCAAACTACATTTTGGTCCTTATTAATTCTTTTCTATACTTAATTCTATTCTTTGCACATTTCCATCCTTAATAATTTAACTTACATATTTAATTTCTTAACTACCCTTTGATCCTTTTTTTATTACTATTTTTGTCTTTTACATATTTAATTCCCACCTTTAGATGACAATTACATTTTAGTCCTTAAATTCCATTTAATCACATAATCCTCCAATTATAATATCAATTTATTTTTTTTATTCTATTTATATCCTTATCTCATTTAAACTCCTCCAACTATGTTTTAATCTTTAATACTTTCCTACGTAATGGTAAGATATGATTTAGTTCCTACTGATTTTATTTTCATACATTACCATCCTTTTTGCCCTTATTTATTATAATTTATCATAGAATTTCTTCTTTAACTCTTTCGATCACTTTTTAGTCCTTATTATTACGTGTTTATATCTTTTTTTCACTTATGTCCCAATTAGGGTGAAAATTTCAATTTAGTCCCTAAACTTCCTTTCTAGCATATATTTGATTATTCCTTCACTACACGTGCTCGTTTTGCTCTCTTTTAATCTTTATTCCATTTTAAACCCAAAATTTACATTTTAGTCCTTATACTTTTCCTATGTAGTGGCAAATGATGGTTTGATCCCTAAAACTTTTTTAATTACATTTTTCCCTCTTGACCATTTTAACTCTCATAACCAAATTTGTAATGTAAATTTACAATTTTACCCCTAATTTCTCGTATAATTACATATTTTCCCTTATTACTCTCTTAGTTACATTTTTCACTTTATTAATTCTTTTATTACATCTTTTTATGTATAATTGACATCTTTTTATGCTTAATTTTCCATTTATTCCTTATTTTTTGTATAATTATATTTTTGTCCCTAGTAGTACCCAGTGGAAACCCTTGAATTAAATATGCAGGATGAGGACTCCAATGGTCATAAATGAACTAAAGTAACCACTTGCCATGATCTACTATTCCATAATGTACCTCAAAAATATATTGAGGTGTTTGTTTGGCATGATCAATGCCTCAACTATCAATCTAATGTGCACATCACAATTGTCAATCATCTCATGGTTCTACCGCGGTATATTTCCTTATGGCTAGCCATTTTATCCTAAAATCCTTTATTAACCACTGTAAACTAAGGGCAAATGCATTTATTCATCTTATATCATATTTTCACTTAAATTTTCGTACATTTCACATTATGTCACAATTCTCACTTGCTTATTTCTTATCCATTCATGCTCATCATGCATACATACATCATATACATGTGTAATATCATCCAAATATGGTTGAAATATGCCATTATCACATTGAATACCATTCAACCATCATAGATCATGTGTATATAAATTTATTTAATCCCTTAAATACATTTGTACCATGTTTTTCACAATTATTAAACATTATCTAACTTGAAATCAATTAAATTCTATATCTAACTATAATCTCATTCACTTACATAATAAGCTCCATAACTTATATACCATTCCTAATCACATTTTCATGCTTTTAAGATCACATGTTTCTTTATTTAACCATTATTTACATAAGTCTACCATGAATTTGAATAAATAATAACATTACTTAATTAATCCTTAAAGGACATAGTGGGTTAAATAACTAATTTATCATCCTTAACCTTATTTTCATACAATTAACTTCACATATTCTATTATTTTTCATCTAATTCCACTAATTTGCCATTAATTTAAATTGTAGCTCACATTTAACAATTTTTCTTTAAGTGACATAATAGGGTTTTAAACTAATTTCACACTTTTATTCATTTTTTCATACAATATTTAATGCCACTTCAATTCTTTAAAATTCAATTTCATTTTTCTACCATTAATTTAAATTTAAGCATTATTTGTATTAAAAATCCCAAAACACACATAATTAGGGTTTACATGAAATTAGTTAGTTTAGGTATCTACTTACCTATTTTCTAAGCTGTATCAATGATTTCTCCTCATATTTAATATTTTCCTTTCATTTCTCCTTTGATTCCACTTGAATTTCCATAAACTACAACTTGACCGAATTCTTTAATGATTCATTTCTTCAATTTTCTTCATCCACAATTCAAATTCAATCCAAAATATAAATTTGTATATCAAAATCTACCAAAAAATTTTATTAAAACCATTAAAATATCACTAATTTAACTTACTTGAATTTTGCTCCAAACCTTTCTCTTCATAGTTCCATATACTTCCTCCATTTAAAATTTGAATTTTTCTTGATTTTATGCCTGCTAAGAGATTATAAGAATGGTTCCAATTGATAAAGCGTGAAAAATTATAGTGGTAGAGCTTGAATTAAGTGAAAATAGTGGAATTTTACTAAGTTTTAGGCTACATTTTTGGAGGAGAGGAAGAGCTACTTTTTAGTCCAATTTTTTTCCAAAATTTTATGAGTTTTGGATGAATATTCTACCTAAATATCAGCCCCAAAATCATTGTTTTAAAGGGTGGACAAATGAAACCACTTTATGTGGATATAATTGTGCCATTTGTCAATTTCTCATTCGTGATCTTTATTTTATTTTTCCACCAAAATTATTCCAAAAATTCATAAATTTTATTTAAGATATTTATAAAATTTTGGGTGAATCACATTTCATTTCGATATGTTTTAAGGCACCGAAATATTTTTAACTGGTACGAAAACTTGATTTTTAAAATCAATATAAAATTTATTTTTCACCATTAAATAATCTTCTATAATATTTGTAGTGAATCCATGTGTTATTTTTCAAAGGTTTCTAGTGTTAGTGGTTATACCCTAGGCCAAACATTAGGCCCTTTATGTAATGTCACATTTTATTTTGTAAAATTAGATTTTCTTCATATTATTATATTATTGTCATATTACGTTATAATAATATTTGTAAATAACAAATTAATGTTATTTTGACTATCCCTAGTCATTTATCATTAAATGATTAATGATAAATAAAGACTAGTATATGTTTGATTAATAATCATGGGATGATTATATATGTAGTGATATGAATTAAACTTATAAGTACTTGTTAGAGAACAAAGTACTAGATCAACCCACAATGAGATACTGCATGGGTTAATGTCATTAGTGATCTCATAATAGTTATGTTATCGATCAAGACCTAAGATTATCACAGTATCTTACATGATGAACATTTTATTTTTAACATAATCAAACATTACCTTTAATTGGATAATCATAAAGGTAATGATTGGACATAATGAGAATCATGCAGAGGATAGTGAATAATTAAAAAGGAATTTGTCCTTTCTTATGAGAGAGATATCTATTGGGCCTCTCAATAAGTAGGACTGACAAATGCATAGTCGTGCTCAAATGAATTGATGGAGTGATCAATATCATTTGATATTATCTGTCAACTTAGGGATCGAGAAATTATATGTTTGGACTATATAAGTTTGACATAGACCATAACTTATGTTCAAACAAGATATCGTGTGACAAATGGGTTATAACATGTTCTATTAGGTTAAAATCGAATTATCGATATTTATATTATTTGGGTAGTCATAATGTCTTGCTAGAGGCTGCTTATGACTTGTGGGCCCATAATGGGATAAGAGCCCACTGCCAATATAATATAAACCTATTGGGTAACACACGTAGAATGTGATGAATGGACTAAAGGTTAATTCGAGCATTTCAAATTTTATTTTGTGATAAATTAAAATTCAAAATAAGCAATAATAATAATAATAATAATAATAATAATAATAATGTTTAAGATTAATGCTATTATTATTCTTATTTTAAATAAGAAATAAGGTATTTCTTATTATAATTAAAGTGGGCCCGAAGCTTTCTGTCTCTTAATTAGGGTTAGATAAACTAAATATAGAGAGATGTATATATAAAACCCTAATTAAGAAAAAGGAGAATAAGTAGCCGCCACTTAAGAGAGAAAGAGAGAAAAATCATTTTCTTTTGTAATCTCAAAAGAGAGAAAAACCCTAGCCACTATAGAAGGGAGCTAGCACCCTGACGATTCTCTTCGTTGTATTCTGTTAGAGAGTATGCCTTAGAGCCCATGTAATAGGGATGTTTTTCATATGTATGAAATTTATATTCTTAATAAAAGGCATCATTCATTTATTAATGCTATGTTTAAATATATGAGTTTGTAAATCTTAAATTAATAAATGAAGTCCTAGATATTATAAACACAGTGCAAAGGCAATCATAAAGGTGTTCTTGATGTGAGATGTCTATTGCATGCAAATGTGTTAATATCTAAATATCCCTAGTCATAGAATTAACAAGATAGGACATTGTTAATTCGGATAGACTAGCACATGTTATGCTTCTTGAATGGTTCAAGCAGTGGTTCTCATAACTGTGATTATGAAAGATAATCAAAGCTAACATGTGGATGCTTGTAAGAAGAACAAGTTCATTGGAGACCTACAAAGAGAATCCTCACATGAATATTAAATCTATGTCAGTGAGGAATCTCTTTATAGCGGTTGTCCAAGTATCCTTAGACTTGAGATCACCAAAGTTATCTTAAGTAGCAAGTGGTATACTTTGACTCCATAACTGATTACTTCTAACTGGGAGTGAACATAGTTAGGAGATAAGATATATCATGACCTACTTGAAGATAGTTGAGTGATTGACAAAGGATTCACCATCCCAGATTTAATAAGGGAAGTTATCTCGCATGATTCTATAATTACCTTGTTCAAAGAATTTCTGGCTAGAGTAAACTTCCAAGATGGATAGAGATCCATGGAGGGCATTTTGGAAACAATGGTTAAATTAATAGAACATACATAATTAGATTTATATGAGTTGATAGAAATCCATACTCAGAATCTAATTGAGATAAGAGTGGTGAAAGGAGTAATTGTATGGTAACTGTTTCTATGGAAGGGTACAGTCAAACCACATAACTTTCCTGACATTTGGCTAGTCATGATGCCTAGATAGAGGCCAATCATAACTTGTATAATGATTTATCAAATATCAATAGAGATTGATAAAATTATTTAAAGGAGTTTAAATCATGTGAGTTTTAAATAGAACTCACAATTACATATTATACTGCAAACATAGACAAGAACCCAATAAGTCACACACATATAGAGAAAAAAGGTAAAATGGTAAAATGATAA
The DNA here is from genome assembly GCA_037975025.1 of Excoecaria agallocha. Classification (NCBI taxonomy): domain Eukaryota; kingdom Viridiplantae; phylum Streptophyta; class Magnoliopsida; order Malpighiales; family Euphorbiaceae; genus Excoecaria; species Excoecaria agallocha. Next base: position 40,813,770 of record CM075816.1, read on the forward strand.
GGATAATAATATTTGATATTATTATGAATGCAGAGAAGTGAAAATGATAATTATTAATTAAAGAGTTTGATTAATTATGATCAAATAAAATTGTCCGCGAAACTTTTGAGAAATGTTCTATAAATTGGATCTAATTGAAATAATGTATTTCATGATTAATTATTATTGTCTTATAAGTGTTATGGGACTTCTATAAGTGTTATAGGACTGGTATAATAATTAATAAGTCCATTGAAAGAATTATTAAGGGCCAGAGGAATGAAACAGTTGGCGAAAGCCCTTCTATAAAGGCCACACGCCATGTCCAGAACAGAAGGACTTAATGGCCTATCTCATGCACCAAATTAATTTATATATGTTACATAAGTGTTATGGAACTCACATATTTAATTTGGTTGGATTTGGAATCCATTTGGGTATTTAAATCCAATTAGTTGTACAAAGGGTCTAGTTTGTGGGTTTTGTGCATAGTTTTTTATGAAAATGTTTAAATTGGATTTAATTAAGTGAAAATGATTATAATTAATTCCAGAGGCCCAATTAATAATTCTCCAGCAATTTTAAAGAGCCAATCTCATTAAGGAGTTGGAATTTTAACCTAACTATAAAATGCCAACTAATGAGAAATTAGGGTTAAGTGATTAAAAACAAAAGAAAGTCTTTTTCTCTAATCTCTCTCTCCTTTTTGCGCCAACTCCAAGCTAACTTCTTGGAATTTTGGCCAGCCCTAGTTAAACACCAATTTTTTGGTTCAATTTATCCCTCTCTAGTGTGGATTACTCATTGGAGGTGTTCGATTTTGGACACTATGGTTTGCGATAACCCGATGCGAAGTAAAATCAACTGTTCAACAAAAATCAAAGGTGATTTTTCTTATTCTCATATAGTTATATTGTGTATTCATGGAAAGATCAGATCTAATGGTTAAAAATTTTAAAATTCCGCTCATGTATGTGATGCATGTAACCGTTAAAATCAAACATGGTATCAGAGCTTGGTTTTGCCATGGATATACAATTCTATATTTTTCTGCAGTATAAGTTCTGTTTTATTTTGAGTTATTTATTTCATGAACTTTAAAATATCAGATTTAATTGTTCATGAATGAGAAATATTGATTTCTAGTTGTATGTGTGATCAAGTAAATTTGACGGAAACAAAAACGGAACTTTTGAAGAAAAGTGACAAAGGTTTTGCGTGAAACCCATGAAATTTTAAGGGGCTGTTCTAATTTAATTTCTTATGGATCCATTAAACTTCATTTATATGATATTATATGTGTTGAATATGTGATATTAAGTCGTAGGATCGAACGGAATTAAAATCGAACAAGTTTTGCATGAAAATTAGTTTAGTCGAAAAGTTCGATAAATTGGTGTTTTTCGTGTGTTCTTGTTTAGAACGATTTTTAATCTTCTAAATCTGATATATATGATATATTAAACTATTTTTAATTAATTGGATTAATTAAAATGGGCCTTAAATTAATTTGATTAATTTTAATTCATTAAAACCACTTAATGGGCTTAATTATGTTTACGGACTTGGTTTAAATTAGTGAATGACTTGGTGGGCCCAAGGAGCTAATTTAAATTAAATATTATAAACATTAATTAAGTTTATTAATGGGTTTTAAGGGCTGGAGTGGCCTTGGCTCATTCCAAAAGGCCCAAATGGTCCAAAAGATACAAAACCAGTTTGTGTGTGAACACATTTAGGGTTTACTTTTGTGGGTTTCGGCCCACCCTTGGTTTTAAGCCAAAAATTGATTCTTTTAATTATTTAATATGATTAATTAATTAAATAATCAATTTATATTTAATTAATAATCAATTGGATTGATTATTAAGGCAAGAACACATGCATGCAAAAAGGTTTCCTAAAATGAACGTTTCCAAAATGAAAAAAATTTCCTAATTTGATCACATCATTAAAATAACTCAAAATATTGTTTCAAAGGTTGAAAAAAAGTTAGTAATCCATTTATTTATGCATTAGAAAGGCATATAAGGGTGTATGATTGGCATGATGGATAGTTATGGACAAAGCCCAATGTGATTGAGCATTATGCATGTTTTAGCCCAATTAGGACTTTCATGTCTCGGCCACTTGTTTTTGGTTTGTATTTCATTTCAAATTGTAATATGTAATTAAATTACTTAGATTAGAATAAGAAATAGAGATGGAGACCATTTTCAAGGAGCAAAATGGGTCGGATGGAGATCCAACAAGCTTGAAGATAATGTAATTATTTTTCTTGTTTGAATCATGCATACCACCTAGGTGTTACCTTTTGATTTCCCTCTTGGCTCGGGGAAATCAATGTAGTGAAGTCCATATCTATACCGTATTTGTATGCTTATATTTATGTGATAGATATAGGATGCATACCAATGTATGCCAACCATGTATGATGAGACTTAATTAACTAAAACCCTCAAACAAATACTAAGGTATATAAGCCTTCCATTAATTTGAGGAGAACCAGAGTTCTTTATAATGTGGGTTGTTGACCACAGTCAAGCTCACATTATATCGAATATGTTCAAATCTAATTAAATGGGTCATCTTAACTAGCCCATTAGCTTGTTGACCACAGTCAAGGCTAATGGTTCTAGAGGCAAGATTAGGGAATGCATATACGATATGCATGCATCAAGAGTTGATAACCTAATGATCCAATAGTTGTGTAGAGACACAATTGGTATATAGATACCTACCTTTCAAGGGTATGGAATTTGGCTTGTTGACCACAGTCAAGGGCAAATTACATATCAAGGATTGGATATTGGCCCACTAAGAAAACCATCGGGTTTTCTCGAATTATATAGTGAGGGCTATTAATTCGCAATAAAATAGTGGGAGTAAATGGATTAATTAAAGACCTTATTAATGCATACATGTATATGAACATACTCTCATGTCTTTTCTTTTTCACATCTAAGTCATCATCATGAGCACATCAAACATTAATATACGATCAATCTTGGATAACAAGCTGGTTGGCAACAATTATTCTGACTGGATCAAGCAAGTGAGAATTGTTCTCAGAGCTGAAAAGATCCACTATGTCTTGGATAAAGATCCACCATCACTTCCATCAGATGATGTCGTTGATGAGATCATAGGCATTTATCGAAAATACATAGAGGATAATGAAGCAGTAGCATGTCTGATGCTGGGTGCTATGTCCTCGGAGCTTCAGAAGCAACATGAGATGATTGATGCTAGAACCATCATTTTGCATCTAGAGGAGCTTTATTCTTCCTAGGCTAGAACTGAGCAATATGAGATTGCTCGAGCTCTATTTAGCTGCAAAATGGTGGAAGGCACTTCAGCTGCTGCTCATGCATTGAAGATGTATGGGTATATTGAGCATTTGAGTAGACTTGGCTATGTTATGGATAATGATCTATACATAGATTTAATCTTGTACTCGTTGGCTCCAATTTATGCACCTTTCGTGCTTAACTTCAACATGAACAAGATCCAAGTATCCATTCCTGAGTTAATCAATATGCTCAAGACAGCTGATGGATCATTTAAGAAGGATCCAAAAAGTTTCGTGGTTGTCACTTCTGCTAAAGGCAAGAAGCAGAAGAAGAAGAAGAAGAAGATAACCAAGGTGCAGCCAAAGAATGGTGGGATCTCCAAGAAGAAGGTTGCTAAGAAAGAGAATCCCAAAGGAACTTGCTCCCATTGTGGAAAGGATGGTCATTGGAAGCATAACTGCAAGGCCTATCTAGATTCTCTCAAGGAGAAGAAGCAAGCTGATGCTTCTACTTCAGGTATTCATATGATTGAAATTAATACTTATTCTATTGCTTCAAAACAATATTGGTTATTAGATACCGGATGTGGATCTCACTTATGCAATGATCTACAGGGGCTTAGAAGCTTTAGAAGAGTTGGAAAGGCAGAGATATGTTTGTAGTCAGCTACTGGACAGAACATCTCTACAACAGTTGTGGGGACTTACTATTTTCCTCTTCCTAGTGGATTAGTGCTGGAATTAAATAATTGTTATTATGTTCCAGCTTTATCCAAAAGTATTATTTCTTTCAATCGTTTGATGAACGATTATGATATTTCTTTAAAGGACAAATGTTGTTACATTTTTAAGAACAATATGTTTAATGCAAAAGCTATCATTGAGAATGGTATATGTGTTCTTGATTTAATTAAAGAAGTATATAATGTGGATACCAAGAGAATGAAACATGATAATCTAAATACCTTATACTTATGGAATTGTCGTTTAGGCCATATAAATGAAAAACGATGACCAAATTACACAAGTCAGGTGATTTGGGATCATTTGATTATGAATCATTTGATACATGTGAATCTTGTTTATTGGAAAAAATGACAAAAGCTCCCTTTATTGGTAAAGGAGAACGAGCTAAAATAGTTTTGGACTTAATATATTCAGATGTATGTGGTCCAATGACTACTCATACCAGAAGAGGTTACTCCTACTTCATTACTTTCATAGATGATTATTCCAGGTTTGGATACATATATCTAATGAAATATAAGTCTAAAGTATTTGAAAAGTTCAAAGAGTTTAGAAATGAAGTAGAGAAACAACTTGGCAAAAGTATTAAAACACTTAGATCAGATCGAGGTGGAGAATACTAAAGTCAAGAGTTTGAGGATTATCTTAGAGATAATGGGATTTTATCTCAATGGACTCCACCATATACGCCACAACACAATGGTGTATCTGAAAGGAGAAATCGAACACTATTAGATATAGTTCGATCAATGATGAGCCGAGCGGACTTGCCTAAGTACTTTTGGGGATATGAACAAAAAATTGTTGTTTATATATTAAACAGAGTTCCTAGTAAATCAATTGATGTTACTCCATATGAGATGTTGAATAAGAAGAAACCCACGCTTTCTCATATGAAAGTATGGGGTTGTCCTGCTTATGTGAAGAGGACAATGTCAGACAAACTAGATGTTATGTCAGACAAATGTTTATTTGTGGGATATCCAAAAGAAACATTTGGATATTATTTCTATCATCCCTTAGAACAAAAGGTGTTTATTTCAAGGCATGCTATCTTCTTGGAAAAAGAATTTCTCCCACGAGAGGATAGTGGGAGTAAAATTGAACTTGGTGAAGTTCAAGACCCACAAATAGAAGATGATCAATTGATTGAACCCGAAACTGAATTTCATAATGATGAGATTACAGTTGAACCTGATTATACACGAAATCCTAAAAGATCTACTAGGATGCGGTCTATCGCTGTGAGATATGGATTTCACATTGATTCAGATAGAGGCATAACTGTAGTAGAGGACAATGAGCCTACAAGCTATCAAGAAGTTTTGAACAGTTCAAAACGTGATTTATGGCTTAAGGCTATGCAGTCTGAAATGGACTCCATGTATGAGAACAAAGTATGGACTTTAACTCAACCACCTGTAGCGATGCTTAAGTCTATAAGAATACTTTTAGCCATTACAACTCATTATGATTATGACATTTGGCAAATGGATATGAAGACAGCTTTCCTTAATGGAAATCTTACTGAGGATGCATATATGACACAACCAGAAGGGTTCACATCAGGAAATGGCGAAAAGGTATGCAAGCTTCAAAGATCCATTTATGGATTGAAGCAAGCCTCTAGGAGCTGGAACATACAATTCAATGAGACAATCAAAGAGTTTGGTTTCTCACAAAATGAAGATGAACCTTGTGTGTATAAAAGGGTCAGTGGGAGTGCAATTATCTTCCTAGTTCTATATGTGGATGACATATTGATCATGGGAAATGACATTTCTCTTCTCCAATCTGTTAAAATATGGTTATCCAAGCAATTCTCCATGAAAGACCTTGGAGAAGCATCCTATATTCTGGGAATAAGGATCTATAGAGATAGATCCAATAGGTTGCTAGGTCTTTCTCAAAGTACATATATAGATAAAGTATTGAAGAGGTTCAATATGGATCTCCCTAAGAAAGGGTTTATACCCATGGTGCATGGGAAATACCTTTCTAAGTCTATGTGTCCGCAGACACTAGAGGATAGAGAGAGCATGAATAGAATACCATATGCATCTGCAATTGGTTCTATCATGTATGCTATGTTATGTACACGTCCAGATGTAGCATTTGCTTTGGGTGTCCCAAGCAGATTCCAATCCAATTATGGAGAGGAACACTGGGCAGCTATCAAGAATATCCTTAAGTACTTGAGAAGGAATAAGGATATATTCTTGGTATATGGAGAGGACAATTTAGAAGTCAATGGGTATACAAATGCCAGCTTCTAATCTGACAAAGATGATAGTAAATCACAGTCTGGTTATGTGTTTATAATTGGAGGAGGAGTAGTTAGTTGGAAAAGTTCCAAACAAGAAACAACTGTTGATTCCACGACGGAAGCTGAGTACATTGCTGCTTCAGAAGCAGCCAAAGAAGCAGTCTGGATCAAAAAGTTCATAACTGACCTAGGAGTGGTGCCTAGCATTGTTGATCCGATTCCTTTATATTGTGACAACAATGGAGCCATTACGCAAGCATAGGAACCACGGTCTCATCAGCGATCCAAGCATGTTCTCAGACACTACCATCTCATAAGGGAAATAATAGCTAGAAATGATGTGAAATTAGAAAGGGTTCCCACAGATGACAATATGGCGAATCCCCTCACTAAAGCACTTTCCCAGATTAAGCATGATCACCATATAAATAGCATGGGTCTAAGACATATGAGTGATTGGCTCTAGTGCAAGTAGGAGATTGTTGGAGAGTATGCCTTAGAGCCTATGTAATAGGGATGTTTTTCATATGTATGAAATTTATATTCTTAATAAAAAGCATCATTCATTTATTAATGCTATGTTTAAATACATGAGTTTGTAAATCTTAAATTAATAAATGAAGTCCTAGATATTATAAACACAGTGCAAAGGAAATCATGAAGCTATTCATGATGTGAGATGTCTATTGCATGCAAATGTGTTAATATCTAAATATCCTTAGTCATAGAATTAACAAGATAGGTCATTGTTAATTCGAACAGACTAGCACATGTTATGCTTCTTGAATGGTTCAAGCAGTGGTTCTCATAACTTTGATTATGAAAGATAATCAAAGCTAACATGTGGATGCTTGTTAGAAGAACAAGTTCATTGGAGACCTGCAAAGAGAATCCTCACATGGATATTAAATCTATGTCAGTGAGGAATCTCTTCATAGCAAGTGGTATACTTTGACTCCATAACTGATTACTTCCAACTGGGAGTGAACATAGTTAGGAGATTGGGTATATCATTACCTATTTAAAGATAGTTGAGTGATTGACAAAGGACTCACCATCCCAAATTTAATAAGAGAAGTTATCTCGCATGATACAATAATTACCTTGTTCAAATAATCTCTGGCCAGAGTAAACTGCCAAGATGGATAGAGATCCATGGAGGGAATTTTGGGAAGAATGGTTAATTTAATAGAACATACATAATTAGATTTATATGAGTTGACAGAAATCCATACTCAGAATCTAATTAAGATAAGAGTGGTGGAAGGAGTAATTGCATGGTAACTGTTTCTATGGAAGGGTACAGTCAAACCACATGACTTTCCTGACATTTGGGTAGTCATGATGCCTAGCTAGAGGCCAATCATGACTTGTCTAATGATGTATCAAATATCAATAGAGATTGATAAAATGATTTAAAGGAGTTTAAACATGTGAGTTTTGAATAGAACTCACAATTACATATTATACTGCCAACATAGACAGGAACCCAATAGGTCACACACATATAGAGAAAAAGCGTAAAATGGTAAAATGACAAGGATAATAATATTTGATATTATTATGAAGGTAGAGAAGTGAATATGATAATAATTAATTAAAGAGATTGATTAATTATGATCAAATAAAATTGTCCGCGGAACTTTTGAGAAATGTTCTATAAATTGGACCTAATTGAAATAATGTATTTCATGATTAATTATTATTGTCTTATAAGTGTTATGGGACTACTATAAGTGTTATAGGACTGGTATAATAATTAATAAGTACATTGGAAGAATTATTAAGGGCCAGATGAATGAAGCAGTTGGTGAAAACCCTTCTGTAAGGGCCACACGCCAAGTCCAGAACAAAAGGACTTAATGGCCTATTTCATGCACCAAATTAATTTATATATGTTACATAAATTTTATGGAACTCACATATTTAATTTGGTTGGATTTGGAATCCATTTGGGAATTTAAATCCAATTAGTTGCACAAAGGGCTTAGTTTGTGGGTTTTGTGCATAGTCTTTTATGAAAAGGTTTAAATTGGATTTAATTAAGCCCAAATGATTATAATTAATTCCAGAGGCCCAATTAATAATTCTCCAGCAATTTTAAAGAGCCCAATCTCATTAAGGAGTTGGAATTTTAACCTAACTATAAAAGGCCAACTAATAAGAAATTAGTGTTAAGTGATTAAAAACAAAAAGAAAGTCTTTTTCTCTAATCTCTCTCTCCTTTTTGCACCAACTCCAAGCTAGCTTCTTGGAATTTTGACCAGCCTTAGTTAAACACCAATTTGTTGGTTCAATTTATCCCTCTCTAGTGTGGATTATCCATTAGAGGTGTTCGATTTTGGACATTGTGGTTTGCCACAACCCCGTGCGAAGTAAAATCAACTGTTCAATAAAAATCAAAGGTGATTTTTCTTATTCTCATATAGTTATATTGTGTATTCATGGCAAGATCAAATCTAATAGTTAAAAATTTTAAAATTTTGCTCATGTATGTGATGCTTGTAACCGTTAAAATCCAACATATTCACATGTGCATTCCGGTAGAGGGTGCTATTTCGCGTGAAGTCGCACCTACGATTCGATTTGTCTGTGCTTCGAGAAGTTGATAATCATTACACTCCTTCTATAAAATCAATTGGATCGCTTGGATCCATGGTGGGTTTCCCTTTTTGCTGCATTTTTTTTAATTTTAATATTTCGAAACCCAACATTTAGGATTATTTTTATGTCTAGAGAACAATTTTACATCCCAAACCCAAAAATTCAAAGTAGTCAGAAAAATTATTTTTCACTTCTAGAAATTCATTTAGGCCATTTCTAATAGGGTTATGCAAATTGAATAATTTTTAGAGGTCTGTGGAATATTTTTGCACTCAGTCAAACTTGTGCTCAACCTTATTACAGTCTAAAAAAATTCTTCATTGTTTATTTGAGGTCTTATCCAACCTCAATTTCAAATTAAATTATACCATAGAAATCAGTTTAATCTACATTTTCCAGTAGTACAAAACATATGATCCAAGTTAAAAACTTCCCAGAAGGTCACCCATCCTAGTATTTCTCTCACCTAAACACATTTAACGCTAGAATTCTTATGGAATCCAATACATTAATACTGGTATAATCACACCCAATATCACTCCGGCAACATTATTTACGACCCAAAAAATACTATTCACGAAGATTGAAATTCTCCACCACTATAGACCAAGTATTCCCTTGCCCCTTTCTTGAGCAATCAAAGGGACTTTCAATGTATTAGGAGCCAACCCTGGTGTCATAGGCTATTGAGCACCTAACTACACTAATGTTTCCATACCATGGCCTTTATCGAACCTAACAACTCATCTTTGATCTTCTCTTTAAAATTAGACAACCCTATATTGAATTCTAACCTAGTGACCATCTCTAACTAATCCCTTAGCTTTTTGCCACATCAAGAATTTCCCATATTCCTTTAAAAACTAAAGATTCCTTAGTCAACCTATTAGACATAGTTTTCTTCAACCTAAACCTTTTCAATTGATTTATGGCTGCAAATAGAATGGGTTTTCTATGATGCATGGCATGATAAAAAAATTTCGCAGGCTATTGAGTACCCGACTCCCCTAATGTTTCCATATCATAGCCTTCATGGAACCTAAAAAATCATCTTTGAGCTTCTCATATAAATGAACATTTGACCATAAATGGAACATAAGATGCACGTGTATTTTGTCCTAAAATGTTCAGTTGCACTTTACATGAATTAAGCACATCGCATACAATTATATGATCCTTTTTATGGTATTTCCTAAGGGGAAATGACTAAGCTTATGTGCATAGGTTGTGGTATAGTTAACTTAAAGGCCATTAATGTCCAAACATGATCCTAGTCATCGGGCCTAACCCATTATGTGAGTAGCGGCCAATCCATTCTTCATTTGATATACCCATTAGGTATGTGGTCTTAAAATGGTGATTGTCATCCCTAATGATTGAAAGAAAGATTCACAATTCAAGACACCACCAAAAGGTAAAAAGGATAACAAATGCATAAAGTATGAATGGAAAATGATAAATAGGGAAATCAGAGATTTGATGAGATATTAATTAGAGGCATTTTTGGAGTAAATTCTCGTAGAAGGAAATGGGTCCCCAATAGAGTTGCCATAATTTTGGTGTGGGATTTTAATGTTTATTTTTTATTCAATAATGGCTAGTAGGGTATCTACTTCCATATTTAGAAATGGGTCTACTCTTCCCATGAAAGAGCATGACGGGCAAAGGTCAACCATCTCATAAATTTTTGACCCCAAAAATGTTCTCTTAATATGGCAATTTTAGTGGATTCGCCACTCGATGGATTAGGACAAGGATTAAAACCTAAGAGATTTGGGTTTGAAAATCTTAGTCTTATTTTATCCTTATAATTTATATCTTTATCATCCTCAAATGGTTTTTACATCTATTATTTTCCTTTATAATACAAATGCATTAAAGCAATAAAAAGGAACCACACGACAATTCTCGCATGAGTGAACATAATCTTATTCTACTTTGATGCGAAGTTACGCATTTTGAAAAAATAGGCTTTATTTTATTTGTAGTTATGGGATAGTGGTCCATTATTTAAGTGAATAGGGCTTTTGGCCCATCTAAGGAAATTGGGACATTGGTCTCTTACTCCTAATATTTTGATGGCAATGCCTTCCAATATTAGTCATTTCAAATAGCAAGGTACTTAATCCAATTTCACCATTATTCCCAAAGTGACCTTTGTGAACGTATTATTAGGGAGTTTTTATACTCGTATTTGTGATCAACACTGGAAAAATGGTTCATTTTATTATCTATTAAAAATGGCTTGGGACATTGGTCTAGTTTTACCCTAAGTAGATGTTTAATGCAAACATGCCATGCAAACATTCCCCACCCACCTAGACATATGAAATGTCTAGGTATTTATAGGGTAGTAATGAGGACTAAAATGGATATTTTTTGTCCCTATAAGATTTGGGTAAGTTTTTTCCAAATCCTACTGGAACCAAGATTATACTAAAGAAACTAGCCAATTTGGAAAGTGAAGATTGGCCAATGTGGGAATTGAAAACTAGCCAGTTTGGTAAGTGAAAAATATCCAGTTTTGTTTAAGTTAGCCAGTTCACCTTGATTGATCTAGTTAGGTCAAGCCCAATAGAAGATAAATGGAATAAGAGTTTTTCAAGCTTGGACATATAGACTTTAGGAACTAAATAAATACTTCTTGATTAGAAGCTTTACCATTATGGGATTTTCTTTTAGACTAGGGACCCCTCAAATCCTAGTGTCTACAACATATGTATGTATATCTAGCTTTATATAGAAATGCTTTTTAAATGTTTTCTAAATGGATGAGTGTGTTTTAGTTTTAATCTCATGATCATCGCATGTAAAAACAAGGAAACTATTAATTTAAAGTTTTAAATTGAACTCAACATTAATTTAGGGTACAAACAATAGTAGGGTTATAAATGTATCTTTGATTTGAGCCTGCAAGATTTTAAATTTTTTATAATATTTTACTGGGTGGTGACTCTATAACATATCTCATAATGCCTAACTCACACTTTAAGAATTGATCGAGAGCAATAGGAAAGAATTTCACTATGAATGCCTTCTTGTAAAATCCCTCTATAAGAGAAGCGATTGATTCTATGTCTAAGACGTTTTCAATCTCTTTTAAAAGCAAAAAATAAAAATAAAAATCGAGGTCGTACCACAATCACGAGCTTGAACAACTGGCCTTCTGATAGTATAAGGGCAAAGCACCAATGGTATAAACCTAGCATGAAATTATATTTTCTTAATTTATGTTTAGATAGAGTCAGATTTGAAAAATACAGAATTAGTGTTTGCACACTTTGGTAAATTGTATATAGTGCTTTTCATTTATTATAGTAGAATTTTTCTTGACGTCCTACATATAAATATAAGCATCTCTAGTCAAAGTGCATTAAAGATTATTGTTTTATGTTGTGTGTTTCTATATGCCGATTGTGTGCTTTTCTTAATATGACAATTATTTAGTATTATCTCTTATTATAAATAAGTGTTTATTTTTATTTTTTTATAAAAATTAATAAATTTATTCATTATCCTAAATTTTTACTAGTTTACCCTTCCAAAAGATACTACTCCTTCCATTTCATTTTAAAAGCTAGTTTTCTATTTTTCACGATAATTAAGGAAATGGTTAAAATACCTTAATTTCATAAAAAATTATAGTAATTAACAAAAATACCATTCTATATTTTCAACAATTTCATTTAATTTTAATTAAAAGTAAGGAGTGATAAGAAACATAAATATTTAATAAAGTGTATAATAAATAAGAGTAAACATGTAAATATATTTCTCAAATTTCAAAAAGGACATTTAAAGTGGGACAAAGTAAAATAGGAAAAATAACCTTTTAAAGTGGGATGGATGGAATATTAATTAAAATAAAGAGTAGTTAATGACCAATTTGGATGGAAAGATGAGTCTTGAATATTTATGCATTTTGAAAATTGAGCAAATATTAAGTGTAGTAAGGGTATGCTTGAAATAAAATAAGCTAAAGGTGCAATTTAGTCCCTAAAGTTTGCCAACATGTGCAATATAAGGCCTAATATTGTTTTGTGCAATATCAGGCCTAATATTTCAAAATTGGTGCAATGTGCCCCCCCCCCCCCCCCGTTATGGATCTATTACCAATATTAGTTAACTAATGCGTGGCGCGTTAAGTGACACATGGCAATCCAAGTGGAAAAACATGGCGAATGACATGGCATGTATTTAACACGTCAGCGACGAGTGGCATACCATGTGTGCCTCACATGCCAAGTTAAATTAAGGTAAGAAAATATTACAAGTTACTCATTATCTTATCTGCCGAATTCCATTGTCTTCACTCTTCCTCTCCATTACAACAGTTGTTCCTCCATTAACTCCGATCTTCTTCTTATTTAAAAATCTTTTTATATCACTCAACTAAGCAATTATCATGTCTTCATATAACTCAACCTCCTTATCATCAAACATGTGATTTTGAGCCAGGGAAAGTAATGAGGACTACATGAATGAAGTATCATGGCCTAGGTGTTTTTACAATGACAAAGTCATTAAGTTAATTTCATATAGCATATCAAATCTAGGAAGGTGTTATTACAAACACTCAAAATTTGGCATAAGGAATGTAAGCATCGCCTTTGGTTTTTATGTGCAATTTATTTATGATTTTGTAATATGTGAGAATGAAGGATTGTAATTTTTGGGTTTATTAATAGGCGATGGAATGCATTTTCTTTGCTTGGTATGACACTATTGAAGGGATGAGAGAGAGGTCAAGACTCTAATTGTATGATATGGATAGGGAGATAATAAAGTTGGAGAAAAAAATTATGAGATTGAACAAGAGGATCAAAAGCCAAGACATAAATATGTAAATGAATGAAAGTGATATGTATTCTGAGATGATGATGAGAATGAAGAAAGAGATGGAGACTTTAGTGAGTTCAAGAGTTGTCAATTGTGGTTGGTTTAAGTGGTTGATGCAAATGCTTTGTGCATTTATTGTTGGACGCTTATTTATTGCTTGTTTAAAGTAGTTTTAACTAAGTTTTTTGTGTAAATTAAGTTAAATGTTAATGTATATTTTGGATTTACTTATTTAGAATTATAGTGTATAGCCTCAATTGGTTTTATGGTAATCTAATTGCACTATAAGATTTATTATTCATATGGTTTGTACGTGGAGTTGTTGTCTTGATGTTACAAATTCATCATATTACAATTAAGCACCTACCTGCAATTTGTGTGCCTATAAGGATTAAAGTGGTTGGTTTATGCACAAACCTAGTAAGTAATAATTCCAATTGAAAATAATAGATAATTACTTATAATGCGAATTTCAATTACATATTTCTTTAAGAAACATATCAACATCCATATGCTTGTTAACTAATGCTGGTGATAGGCCATTACCTAAAAGATTTACAAAATGATAGATTTGGGCTGAACATCCAAAAAATACAAATCCTATCAAGTCATAAAAAATATAGCCATCAATCATCTAGCATTACAGTTTCAAAATTTACATGTAAAAAACATATCTATTTTTTTTCCATCTTAGATTTTCTCTTATTCTTTTCCTTGTCCAAAACATGTAAAAGAAGTTTCTTATTTATTGGAGGCTTGAATTGCAAATTTGCTGGAAATGGCACATCATATTCATTTCCTTTTGAATGTATAAGTCTTGAACCAGTAGGAACATGTTGTTTTGTCCTTGCATTGATGTTAATGTCCTTCTCACACAAAATTTAAAATTTCTTCTTAGGGTCTTGATCATGGTCTAGCATGATAGGATCTAGATCCTCATCATCAGAATTCTCATTGCCAGTTGTATAGGATCTAACCACATAGCTTGAATCCAGTCCAGACTACTAGAATTTATTACAATTAAACAAAAAGAATAATGAATTTTATAAAACAAGTGCATTAAAAGAAAAAAGTAATAAGTATTAGCAGTTTGTTGAAAATTACACTTACATTATAAATAATATTTCCACTTTCATTGTAGAAAACATTGAAACCACGTTCTTGGCTAGCTTGGTTTGAATCAATTACACTTTGAACCATTTTTTTCCTCAAAATGACATTAGGTTTTCTTGCTTTTTTTGATACACAATCATCCGCTAAAGGTCTAACATCAGGTACAAGTGCAGCATAAGTTGTTGGTGTAGCATGAGGTGCAGGTGCAGCCTCAGATGTTGGTGTAGCATCAGCATCAGGTGTAGGTGCAGATACTGGTGTAGTATGAGTTGCTAATGCTACTTCTAGTGTTGGTGCTTCATCTTGCTCTTCTTTCTTTCTGTTTACCTATGACAAAGCAAACAATACAAATAATTTTAATATTCCAATGTAAATCACATCGATAAACAATGAAATAATAAGTTGCTAATACCTTTTCATAGCTCTTTTTTATTTTGCCCATAATCCCCACATATACCACAACTTTGATGCTTTCCCTTCTTAGACAACTTCTGGATTTTAAGACTTTTCTTTTTATGAAGTTTGAGTTGCCGGTGTATCTCCTATCCTTTAACATAGTTTTTTGTCTCATTTTTGTCCTAATTCCTATTTTTCTTGGGCCTTCTTGGCATTTTTGGTATAAGAGGTGGTTCAATTGGCTGGAAAAGGTGAACGTTCCAAAATCTCCTACCCTTGACTGGTTGCATTTATTCTCATAAGTAGCAACATATTTGTCTCGATGATAGTAGAAGGAGATGTGATTTATTAGAACCTCACCCTCTTGTTCCATTACATTCAACTCTGAGCCCTAATGCAATATCTTCCCAATCTTTATAAATTTCCATGCATTGTGGACTATAAAAGTTAATCCACTTGGCTAATTCTTTCTCATTTTGCTTCAGCAAGTTTTAAATTTTGATTCAAATTTCATCGATCATTTTAAATATAGGTTTGAACCTTGCTGCTACAATCCAAGAGTTAAATTTTTCTAAGATATTGTTGTCTACCATATGAGACTTGCTTATGCTACTAAAATAGGCTCTACACCATGTCTGGGGGCAATATGAAACCACATCCTCTATAGCCTTCTTAGAAATTTCACTATGGCCAATAAGTTGTCCTTAAATTCCTCTTCAAAAGTGCTCCAAGCACATATCCAAATACTTTTCCTCAACTAATCTCCCCTCTATTTTTTACTCAAATTCGCATAGATGTGTCTTACACACCATCTATGCTTAGCCATTGGCAGTACATAAAGCACCGCTGGAATGAGTCCATATTCATCAAAACAACCATAACCAAATAAACATCAACATCAATTAATAATTGTTAATAAAAAAATTCAAATAAAACTTAAATGATATTTACCTTCTGGACTTTATGTAGATCAAGCTCTTTCTCAAGCATTTATAAAAACCAAATCCAATTGGACTTGTTTTCTTTACTCACTACAGCAAATGCAATCAGATATATTTGGTTAATTGCATCCATGCCAATTGCAGTAAGGAACATGCCTTTCACTTTTGTTTTCAAGAAGCAATTGTCAAGACCAATTATTGGTTTGGATCTTGCCTTATACCCTCGCTTACTTGCCTCGAAGCAAATAAACATCCTCTGAAAAACTCTTCAGTCTCACTCTTTGACAATTCAATTATGATATTGCTGCCCAAATTTATCTCAATTAACCCATTTCCATATGCTTCAAGGATTACAAAATAATCTTTATAGCCCCTTTGCATATCATTTAGAATTATTTTCCTAACTCTCTTGCACTTATCAATTGACACGTGCACTCTAAATTCTTTCTCCATTTTAGCTTGCATTTTTCTAATCCTAGTTTCTAGATTCTCCTATATTTTATCTCTCCACTATTTAGCAATCCACTTTTTTAGTAACCCTTGTATTTTTGAAGATTCTATAACATCTATGTTGCATGCACAAAGTTTTAATCTTCAACCCTGGTCTCCCTTTCTCTTTTGCTGCATAGAATAGAAAATGGCATTTATTCTTTATGCATTTTTCCCTAATCCTGCTAGAGTCATTCTTTACCATCTTGAAGTCGTTTTCAGTAGTCATTGCATGTCCAACCAAAGCATTCCTAATAGATATAGCATTTTCAAAAGTCATCCCTTTTCTAAAACATGTTTTTCCTTCTTTTTGATCATACCTAACTCTCTTCTTTATAATAGAACACTTCACTTCTCTCTCATTAAATACTTCACCTAAATCTAATTCCTCTTCACTTTCATACCCCAATGATAAGTCACTATTAGTTTCTTTTATATCGCTATCAGAAAAATTTTGACTACCATCCCCACTTTCAATTGAATTATCACTACTACTATAATAAGGGTTCTCCTTAATTATCTTTCCCCTTGCAACAATGAAATTGTCTGCTTGCTGGCTAGGTATTTCAAGTGGACCATGTTTATCTCCTACATCCTTTGACTCATTCACATTAGTGGGCCTAGACCATTTACATTTTGTGGCCCATTAAGATTAAACACATCTCTGTTTACCCCAATTTTATCAAGCATACTTTGGGGAAATACAATTAAGTCATAATGTGTAATTAGAAACAAACTTACATCTCTATTTAAAGGGCCCAAACACCCTAATAACCTATGTATACTAGCATGGCTATCAAAAATAAATAACCCATTATCAATTTCTTTTTCTAGTTCACAACAAACCAAGTAAATAGATCCTTAACTGCAAACCTATCAGCAAATTCATCATAAACATCCATATAGCTAATTAAATCCGAGTCAAACCCATAATACACCTCTTTCTTTTGATCCTTACATTCCAATTTTGTACCAAATTTCCATCTGCCCCTAATTAAAACACAAATTTACACTCCCATTATATCTCATCCTGCACAACAAACCATAAACAACAACCATCACACACCAATAATACAGAACCACTTTAAAGAGTTACAACAGTGTCATCACTTTTTTATTCTCGCATATAGAATAAACATCAATAAAAAGTACATCAACCTCAAGTAAAATACATAAAGTAATGCGTACCACAAAAACAAGGACCAAAAAAAGCAAAAAGATAAATCAACACAAGCATCAACATCAACATGTATAAAATTATTCATCATTTCCCTAAATAACATAAATATCTTAGCAATCTCAACAAAATTTGACCCTTAAAAAAACCCATTTACAAAATCGACAACCCACTTACAAAAAAAAAAGTTAACTTACCTGGACAATGCATCCTCTTCATCGAAAACAACGCTCGCCATCATATCAACAATCGCTTTCAACCTTTGCTCCTGCCATTTATGCTTTGACATGTTCAAAAACAACTTAAAGGTTCTACATTTCAATACGGTTCTAATTAGGCTTACTTAACAATGTCAATCACTTTGCCAACCAAACCCCATAGTCGTTTACTAGTTTGCTACGATATCTGGTGAGGAGAATGTCGATTGGGAAAGGAGAACAACATTCAATGTTTTTGGGAAGCTGACAAATGCAGGAATAGATAGGATAAATTTTTGTACCCTAGTTTAATTTGGCACGTGAGTCGCACATGGTACGCCATGTGTCACTAACGTGTCAACTATATGCCATGTCATTCATCACATTCTGTCACCTGAACTGTCACGTGTCATTTAATGCGCCATGTTATCGGTTAACTAACGCCAATAATAACTCCGTAATAGTAGGGGCTATATTGCACCAATTTTAAACTATCAGATTTGACATTGTACAAAAAAATAGACTCTACATTATTTTGACAAATTTCAGAAATTAAATTGCACCCCAGCGAAATAAAATATTCAAATGTACTCCACTTTTAGTAAGTGTACACTTAATTATGAATAGAAACTTCTAGGAAAATGATCTGCTGTGAACATAATTTCTCAAATAAAAGCAAGTGGGAAAGTCTCAAGCTAGCCGTCTTCGGTTATTCAGCAAAAGCGGATATATAAATTAAAATGATTTCTTTTATTTAAAAGTGATATTAAATAATTAAAATAGAGGCATAAGAGAAACTAGGACTTTTTTAATATTGGTGTGTTTTAAAAAAATATTTTGAGAGATGATGTGCATTTTAACTTATTTGAACAAATGGTGTGTTTTTTCATTCCCGCAACCATTTGCTACGGGAATAGAGCTGGGCTCCACTCTCTCTCTCTCTCTCTCTCTCTCGCTCTCTCTGACCCACTCTTATCCCACCTCTGAATATTTGTCTATATACATGATTTGAATTCAAACTCCCAAAATTATCCTATACACATTAATTTGTGACAAAATTATCCTACTGCTTGGATTAAATTTCATTATCTGAATATTCTAATATGTTTTTTTCTAAATAAATTAATTTCATCAAAATTAAATACTTAAATAAAATAATAAAAATAATATATAAAAAAATGTTCCAAACCACCAATAGAAAATGGAATCTTATATCACCTACACATTAATATGAATAACGTAAAATATCTTCTAAAAGGACCCAAAAAAATTTTTTGCTGCTCATCCTTCACATATGCATTATTTATTTAATTTATTTTCACTATATTATTCCACCCGGTAAATTGGTAAATTATTATTTTTTTAATATATTGTCATAATTCACATTAATTTGTGACAAAATTATCCTACTGCTTGGATCAAATTTCATTATTAAGTTAACGTAGGAATATCGGAATTAAATAAATAAATAAATAAATAAATATATATATATATATATATTAGAAAAAAATAAGTTTTGATAGAAAGATAAAATCAACAACGAAATCAGAATCTTGATTTCTGATAGAAAAATAACAATAATTTCTAATAGAAAAATAATTTTTAATCTTTTCGTGTATTTTAATAATAATTTTAAAAATTATCAACAAAATTTAAACTCAACAACTGCTTAGTAATTTACCAATTTATCTGGTGGAATAATATAGTGAAAATAAATTAAATAAATACTGCATATGTGAAGAATGAGCAGCAAAATTTTTTTTGGGTCCTTTTAGAAGATATTTTACGTTATTCATATTAATGAATAGGTGATATAAGATTCCTAAGATTTCATTTTCTATTGATGGTTTGGAACATTTTTTTACATATTATTTGTTAGTATTTTATTTAAGTATTTAGTTTTGATGAAATTAATTTATTTAGAAAAAACAGATTATGATATTTAGATAATGAAATTTAATCCAAGCAGCACGATAATTTTATCACAAATTAATGTATAAAGGATAATTTTGGGAGTTTGAATTCAAATTATGTATATAAGCAAATATTCAGAGGTGGGATAAGAGTGGATCAACGAGAGAGAGAGAGTGTATATGTGTGTGGGGCTCAACTCTATTCCCGCAACGAATAATTGCGAAAATAAAAAAATATACAATTTTTTTCAAATAAGTTGAAATGCATATTATTTTTTAAAATATTTTTTTAAAATACATCAATATTAAAAAAGTTCCAAAGAAACTAGTACCGTTTATATAGCCAGTCAAGAGGAGTCAGCTAGGTTAGGTCAGAACCAGCTAGTTCCCTCAACGTTATTCTCAGAAAATTAATTTGAGAGGAGAAACACAGGTAGGTAATCCATTAACATCACTAACGTCTTAATCAAATAAAGAACATACAGTGATTTCACCTAACCTATATCTCTTGGGATGGATCAGATTAAAAAGAGTATAATCTCAACACATGAAAAGACCAAAAAAAAATAAAATAAAATAATAATAATAATAATAAGAACAATAATATTTATTTTTAAAAAAAAACAATAGCATAAAAATTACGTATATTTAAGAGCTTACTTGTTTTAGGGTTAATTTTCCTATCTACACATACAATTATTACTTCATAATCAATTCATCATGACCTCACCCACAAATATCTCTGAAATAGTTTTGCATTTTTTTATATTATCATCATGTGTTTTGAATTGCATAATGCTCCCATCATCATTGGTTTGGACCATTTGCTCAATATTGGTGGTGAAAGAGTGGATAATTTTGAATTCCTATTGCCTTTTCAATATATAAAAGTGGTGAAGAACTTTGCGTACAATTGTAGTGGGAACATGTCAAATTTAGGATAATTTTGTTTTGGGGAATTTAACTTTCTTAATTATTTTACATTTTCCCAACCTTTTGGCTTCAACGACCCATGTAAGCAATTATGTTGATTTTTTGTTTAGGTATTTTAATTCATCATTGTCCTTAGAAATTAAGGTGTTGCAAAAGATGATTTTTTGTGAATATGAATACAAAGCCAACTTTGTTTCTAGGTTTTTTTAATGGTTCCAACGCTTCAACTCATTATAAAAGTCAAGTTTTACAATTTTGTAAGCAATCTTATCATTAAAAAATCTGCTTAAATAATTTTGAAGAAATGAAATGGAATGTTATGGATTTATTCTCTTCTAATTAGAGGCACAAGCGGCAAGGAAGAGAAGCTGAACGAGACCTTGGCCCTCCAACCTTGAAAAATCATCTATATAATATATGCGACAATCTCAAATATTAAAAGTATTTTGCTAAAAAAGTGCAGATAAAATTATCATTGTTTTCTTGGTCTAAAAGTTCATTTTAGAATTATTTAATTAAGTCAAATTGAACATTTTTTTTTCTACAACAATTTATCTCATTTTCTCGACTTTTAAATAAACTTGTTTTCTTCGTCTTCCCAAACAAAATTTTCTTGCTTTACCCCTGATTAGAGGTTTCAGATTCAAGTGTTGGATATAAGAAATTTTTAAATATTTAAAAGAATTTTTTTTTAAATAAAAAAACAAAAAAAAAGCTACTGCTAGCTTTTTTTTATAAAGACTATATATTAATCAATTTGAAAAAAAAAGGAAATATTGGATTCAAGAAAAATCTAATGGATTCAATAGAATAATTAGCTAGTGTGTGATATGAACCTAAACTTGAGAACATCAAAGGAAAATACTCATTTTGCCCCATAAATTGAAATTAAGGGCAAAAATATTAAAATATTATTAAATAAAAGGGATCGTTGTAGACCAGTGCAAGATTTAAGGAAAAGTATTAAACTGAAAAATAACCACAAAGATTCAAGACAAGCAAAAATTTTCGAAGACTTATGACTGAATCTAAATGGGGTCTTGACCAAATATCAACCACTCTGAAGTATAAGTAACAACGGGCTAAATCGGTCACTGAAAAGAGAAATAGTTATAATCCGGCTAAAATAAAATGATAAAAACTAGTAAAGTAATAGAGTTGGGTTGATTGAGTGGAGAGATGTCAAAAACTTCTTGGAATTCCTTATTTATTGACTAAGGCCTTACTTGAAACAAATGAATTGCAATTGTGGAATTCATTTACAAATGAATTCCACATAGAATTCATTTGTAAATGAATTCTTATGCTTAAAATAAAATAATTAATGTATAGAATTGAGAATGAATTTCTTAATTTTATACTTGAATTAAATGAATAAAAAAAATTCATTTCTAATTTATTTACTTAAATATCCTTAACTTCAATTCAATACATATAAAAAAGCCAATAATGTCTATAAAAATTATACAAAATAAAAAACTAACTATTCCAATTCATGATTAATTAAACAATAAATCAATCAATATGAACAAATTTATTAAATTAGGGTTTTCTAATTTTATACAAAAATTTAATTTACAAAATCTAAAACAAAAATACTAACCAGGTAAATTTGATTAAAAAATTGAGAAACAAGATAGTAAGAATCGTTCAAAATACATATTTAATTAAAAACACAGTATATATATATATATATATATATATATATATATATATATATATATATATATATATATATATATATATATATATATATATATATATATATATATATATATATATATATATATAAGGGTATTATAGTCTTTTAATACTTGGCTCCTTAAAAATAATGAATTCATTTGCAAATTTCACCTATTTTGATAGAATTTGATGAAGGCATAACGAATTTCATGAAATTTAATTTGTGTAATTCAATTTCTTTTTTTTTTATTCCAAGCATAAATATTTGAAATTACAAATGAATCATTCATTCCAAGCAAGGCCTAAAATATCAATCCGGTCAAAAAACAAACTTCAGCTTCTCAAACAAAAAGTACTTCTAATTAAGTTGGAATATTCGCACAATTAAATTGAAAAGGTGATCCCGAGTCGGATAGTCTTCCTTGGGTTTGCTCGAATCATCCAAAAATGAAGGGGACGCTAAACTTGATAAAGTACATTGGCCTACCTTGATTATATTGTTGATTTTGGTGGTATGATGGTGGAAGAAATTACGCCCAAGTATAACCTTCAAGATCACCCATGTAATTAAGTTCTTTCTTAGCCGAATGGATGGGCCGTCACTTGAGATCGATTTGTTATAATTTCTCCTACAATATTATATTATTGCCGTACAAAGACTCCCACTGCGGTCACCAAAATTTGTTTTGCCTCAAAAATTTGAATTAAGGGCAAAAATCTCAAAATATTATTGAATAAAAGGAACCGTAGCATACCACTACAAGATTTAAGGAAAAGGTACCAAACTCAAAAATAACCACAAAGATTCAGAGCAAGCAAGACTGCTCGAGGAACCACGGTCAAACCTACATGTGGTCATGATTGAATATCAACAACTTTAGACCGTGGGGGTAAGCAAGAGTGGGTTGAATCAATCACTAGAAAGAGAAATACCAAAAATCCTTCTAAAATAAAATGATAAAAACTAAGTAAAATAGTAGCATGTGTTAATTGATTTGAGCGATATTAAAAAGCCCTTGGAACTCCTTAATATAGTCTAAAATATCAGTCCAATCAGAAAACAATATGTAGCTTGCCAAACCAAAAAGACTACTAATTAGAGTTGTGCTTCAGTACATTCGATTTTGAATCGAACTAATTAAATCGAAATATAGCTTTTAATTTCAACCGAACCAAACCTATTATAAAAGGAAAATAGAAACAAACTAAACCAAAATAATTCAGCCTGTTTGGTTCAATTAATTTGATTTTTGGGTTGTTTTAGACATTTTTTTTTCATGGGCTTTTAATCTATACAAAATTTAAAGAGAAAATTGCATCCTATACCACTTTTTTTACCCTAAATTTTAAAAATACAACCATCTATCAAAGATGTTTCAAAATAACTTTTTTTTTTTAAAATGCCATTTTTCTTATTTTAAGCCCTAACTTATTCTAGTTACCCATTTTTGCTTGTCTTCTTCTCACTCACCTCTCGACGTTCCAATTCTCTTTCTTGATCCAGTTCAGATTAGACACAAAAAGCCTCGTCGGAGACATTGTGAGACGAAGCTCTCATTCTGCACTTATTCGGATCGATCATCTGAATTGGCATTTACTTATCAAATCAATCAGTAAGGTATTTTTCATGATCTCTCTCTATGTATACACTCTTAAAACACTAAAATCATATTAGTTGATAGCAATTAGGAATCTATTTTCCTTTTCGTTTGGTGATTGGAGTTCAATTGCATTATTATTTGTTTCTTTATTAGTTATTTAGGGTGAAGAATTGATGGGGCTTTCGCTTATGCATGGCTTCACGGTTTTTGTGTATAAAATGTGAAATAGCAATTTTCATCTTATTAGATTGATTGGGCTTCTATTTTATATTAATGTTTGTTTTTTATTTGAAGTTATCAGTTGTTTAGTATTTGAAATGCTTTAATGGCGGCCTCTATTCGGTTATCGAACAAGTTATGTTTCTCATTGACATTTGAGATTATGTATATGTATTTTCTTTTATTAGCATTATGGCATTTAGTCTACCAGCTTTTCTACTCAATGGCCCTTTGGATTATGAGATGTTAAAGCGATATACAAGTATCTCCAGTTAGGGTAGTCCTATAACAAATTTGGAAAACACATTTGTGTATAGTATTTGTTAATTAGATACCCAATGCTAATAAAATGATTGTAAAATTGCAATTTATCCCCTGTAAGGTATCTGAAATAGAATATGACAGTGACTGAAAAAGATAAAAACATGGTACCCTATAGTAATGGCGAGGGGAGTATGAATCAGATGTTCGAAAAGCAAACTAAGAAGGATCCAAAAATAAAGTGGAATTATATGCCTACTTAGAATAAAACTGTGAAATTGATATTCTATATTTCTACTCTCTTTTACTTCATATGCTTATAAGTTGCCAACTTTTGAAATTATACAGATCCATAAGGTAACAATCTAAATTTCATTAAAGTGTCAAATTGGATATTATCCAGTGTAACATCAAAATATTTCCCTCTTTGTTAGGTGAGCCATAAGAAAAGGGTTCTAAATCCACAAGATTTTTAATTTAAATCTTTAATTTTTGATATTTTCATTTCGATTCTAGTAATTAGTTATTATTTTAGTGGGTATTTCTTTTTAGAGGTTGGCGTGTTGGTTTTTTATTGTATTTTTCTATTTAAAGTGTATTTTTTTTTTGACAGAAATGCCAATAAGATAATTCATTCACTGGCAAGAGTGGCCCTATTACATGTAAACCCTTTTACTATGAGTGTTCTCTAAATATTGTTGTTTTTGCTATTGTTTTGTATGATGCTTCTTTGACTCATATCAATGCAAAAGAATGGATGAATATCTATTAAATATTTTTGAACTGTAGCTTTCTTTAAAATTGTAATCCTTTTGTTCTTATCATGTTTTAATTTAAAAGCTATGTTATGTATGAATAGCTAATAAGATGTTTGTCCTTAATCTGTAGAGATTAATTTGTAGATTTGGTAGGGATCTCTTTTCTCCTATTGATTGTGTGTTTTTGTGTTGTCTTTTGAGATATGGCATAATGATCAATTAATTGAAATCTTTTTAGAGTTGCCATTGTTTACATTATGGCCTCTTTTATGTTTTGGAAATTCCAAATCATTGTTTAGGCTCCTACAAGCTTAACCTCTTGCAATTGGTATGGAGGATAATTTTTGTTATCTTAAGCACAGTGATTTCAAGGCTACTTCCTTTTTTGTTGATGAAATAGCTGGGGAATTTATTTTGATAAATTGGACAATTTATTTTAGATATTGCTGCTTATTAGTTTTATCATCAGCATCTTGATATAAACTTTTTTTTAATTAGTGGTTAATGTTAGAGAATTGATTTTACTGCTTTCATGAAAGAAGGATTTATCTTACGTTTATTGAACTGATGTGAAATGGAGTTGGTTAGATATTTTTGAGATGTAGCTTTCTTTAAAATTGTTACCCTTTGTTCTTATCCTGTTTTAATTTAAAAGTTGTGTTATGTATGAATGGATATAGTGCTAATAAATATATATGTGGATGGTTCTTGTTTGGTCAATATTTTGATTAGTCTTTCATTTAGCTACTAAGCTCAAGTTAAATAGGATATGCAATTCATTTTTAATCTAATTATATATGTTAGGTATATATTGCTTCAGTTTGTTATATTTATATTAGTTCATTTATTTATTTATTCTGTTCAGACTTGTCGTAAAAGGGACGTACTTTTGAAATTTGGGGTAAGTTGAAGAGGCCTGAAGACAAGAATATTATGGAGTCAAATTTTCAGGATTCATCAAATGGGAGAAAGAGGAAAATAGATAATAACAAAGTAAAATCTAGTAAACAGTTGAAGAAGAGGACTTCACTTGGTAAAAAAAGAAAAATCTTACAAGATGAAAAGTTGGAGAGAAGTTCTAAGAAATTGAAGACTGTATCCAAAGAGAATAAAGATTTAAAAGTACATTTATAACTTATGTTTTTATTTTTTATTTTGATTTTTTTTCGTTATTCAAGATTTTTGAGCAAAAATTATTGAAATACAATTGTTTTATAGGTATAAAATTGTTAAACCTTTTGTAAAATCTAATATGACATTTCTATACAAGCATGTATAACTGGTATACCATGTTGTATACCAAATTTTAGAATAAAAATTATATTATAGAATTTGGTATATCAGCTGGTATACATAGTATACCATGTGGTATACCTGGTTACAAAATCAATATCATATGTTGT
The DNA here is from genome assembly GCA_037975025.1 of Excoecaria agallocha. Taxonomy (NCBI): domain Eukaryota; kingdom Viridiplantae; phylum Streptophyta; class Magnoliopsida; order Malpighiales; family Euphorbiaceae; genus Excoecaria; species Excoecaria agallocha. Next base: position 40,840,581 of record CM075816.1, read on the forward strand.
AAACTTGTATACCAGTAGGTATACCTGGTATACCAACTTCCATTCTGAAAATTATATGCTATAAGTTGGAATACCATATACCAACCTACATACCAACTTTAAGAATGGAAATTATCTTCTGATACCTAGTATACCATGTGGTATACCATATTATATAATCAAATGTGTTTTGTTTGTTCGATTTTTTTTTCAGGTTTGGGATCTTATTGTTTAACAACATGAGTATTTCCATCCTAAGATTAATGTTGCCATAAAGGTTGATGTTGTGGCTAATATTAAAATGAAATCGAATGAAGAACAACTTACTAGGTTTATGAATACTTGTTTTGGGAGTTTTTTGGGTATGAATCAGGTTGTTTTATAGCCATAGTTAATTCATTCTCTATTATTAAGGGAAGTTTATTATGGTGATAGTGATGAGATTTGGTTTAATACTGATGGAGTTCATTTGAAATTTGGTGAGGGAGAATTTGCTATTATCACTAGGCTAAAATTTGAGAGAAAATTAAATAATAAATAAAATAAATTTTGAGATTTTTTGTCAAAATATAGCCAAAATATAGCGACGAAAAACTTTTCCATCGCCAAATTTTCCTACGGAAGTCTATTTCCGTCGGTAAATTTAGCTACGAAAAATATCATACCATTGCAAAATATTGCCGACGAAAATATTTTCCATCGCTAAATTTGCCTACGAAATAACTATTTTCGTCGGCAAATTTACCTACGGAATATATATACCATAAATATTGCCTACGGTGTATATATTTCGTAGGCGAATTTGCCGATGAAAATCTTTTTCGTCACTCAATTTGCCTACGGAATAGCCATTTTCGTCGACAAATTTACCTATAGAATAGCTATTTCTGTCGGTAAATTTACCTACGAAATATATATACCGTAGGAAATATTGCCTACGAAATAGTTTTTCGTTAGTAAAAAAAGGCCAACAACAACAATAATTGGTCTTCATTTAGCGACGAAATTACCGACGAAGTTATTTTTCGTCGATAAAATTACCGATGGAATTATTTTCCATCGGCAAAAGTTCCTACAACCATATCTCCTTCGCCAATTTTCATCACTAATTTCCGTCGGCATTTTTTTCCCTACAGAATTTCACTCAATTTCATTGGGAATTTCCATTGGTATATTGGATTTTTCTTGTAGTGTTTAATTTGGATGGATTTAAAATTTATTTGGGTGATTAAATCCAAGTGTATGCATAAATGGCCAAGTTTATAGGTTTTGTGCATAGTCCTTTATGAATGGACTTAAATTAGATTTAATTGAGCCCAAATAAATTATTAATAATTTCAAAAGCCCATTTAATATTTCTCCAGCAATTTTAATGAGCCCAATCCCATTATGAAGTTGGATTTTTAACCTAACTATAAAAATTCAAGTGATATGGATTTTACGGTTAAGTGAACATTAAGAGAAAAGAAATTCTCTCTCTTTGAAAATCCCTAGCCGCCACTCCCTTGCTAGCATCAAGGGGAATTCGACCAAGCCTTGTGTTCCATCATTCTTGGTTCATTCAATCCTTCTCTAGTGTAGGTTACTAATTGGAGGTCTTCAATTTTGGATACTGTGGTTTGCGACAACCCGGTGAGAAGGAAAATCAATTGTTCAACAAAAATCAAAGGTGATTTTTCTTATTCTCTTTAATATTTATATTGTAAATTCATGGCAAGATCAGATCTATTGGTTAAAAATTTTAAATTCCGCATGTAATCAATAATTTCCAACATGGTATTAGAGTCAGGTTTTGCCATGAATCTACAATTCTATATTTATTACAGAATAGTTTTTATTTTTGAGTTATTTATTTCTTGAACTTTAAAATATCTGATTTGATTTTTCATGAATGAGAAATATTGATTTCTTTATGTATGTAATCAAATATATAAAATGAATAATAAAAATGATTCTTTTGAGAAAAGAATCATTGTGGTGGCGTGTAGGGTTTCTATTTTTCAATAAAAGTTTTAGGGGCTGTTCTAAATTAAATTTTTATTGATCCACTCTAAAATTATTTTGATGATAATATATGTGTTTAATATGTGATATTAAGCCATAGGATCAAACAAAATTAAAATCGAACAAGTTTTGCATGAAAACTAGTTTAGGCGAAAAGTTCGATAAATTGGTATTCTTCGTGTGTTCTTGGTAGGTTCTTATTTAGAATGATTTTTAATCTTATAAATCTGATATATCTGATATATTAATGTATTTTTAATTAATTGGATTAATTAAAATGGGCCTTGAATTAATTGGATTGATTTTAATTCATTAAAAACATTTAATAGGCTTAATTATGTTTGCAGACTTGATTTAAATCAGTGATTGACTTGGTGGGCCCAAGGAGCTAATCTAAATTAAATATTATAAACTATAATTAAGTTTATTAATGGGTTTTAAGGGCTAGAGTGGGATTGGCTCATTTCAAAAGGCCCAAATGGTCCAATAGACACAAAACTAGTTTGTGTGTGAACACACTTTAGGGTTTAAATTTGTGGGTTTCGGCCTACTCTTTGTTTTAAGTCCAAAATTAATTTTTTTAATTATTTAATATGATTAATTAAATAAATAATCAATTGGATTGATAATTAAGGCAAGAACACATGCATGAAAAAAAGTTTCCTAAAATAAAAGTTTCCAAAATGGAAAATGTTTACTAATTTGATCACATTATTAAAATAACTCAAAAGTAAGTTTTTAGAGTTGAAACATAGTTTGTATTCCATTATATGATTTTACTTTATGCATTAGAAATACATATAAGGGTGTATGATTAGCATGATGGATAGTTATGGACAAGGCCTAATGTGATTGAGCATAATGCATGTTTCTGTCCAATGAGGACTTTCATGTCCCGGCCACTTGTGTTTGGTTTGTATTTATTTTTCAAATTATAATATGTAATTAGATTACTTAAATTAGAATTAGAGACAGAGATAGAGACCACTATCAAGGAGTAAGATGGGCCGGATAAAGATCTAAAAAAATTGAATATAATGTAATTATTTTTACTTGTTTGAATTATGCATATTACCTAGGTATGACCTTTTGATTTCCCTTTTGGCTCAAGGAAATCAATGTAGTAAAATCCATAATTATACCATATTTGTATGCTTATATTTATATGATAGATATAGGATGCATACCATTGTATGCCAACCATGTATGATGAGACTTAATTAACTAAAATCCCTCAAACAAATACTAAGGTATATAAGCCTTCCATTAATTGGAGGAGAATCAGAGTTCTTTATAGTATGGGTTATTGACCACAGTCAAGCTTACATTATATTGAATATATTCAAATCTAATTCAATAGGTCATCTTAGCTAGCCCATTAGCTTGTTGACCACAGTCAAGGCTAATGGTTCTAGAGGCAAGATTAGGGAATGTATATATGATATACATATATCAAGAGTTGATAATCTAATGATCCAATAGTTGTGTAGAGACATAATTGGTATAGAGATACCTACCTTTCAAGGGTATAGAGTTTGGCTTGTTGACCACAGTCAAGGTCAAATTACATATCAAGGATTGGATATTGACCCACTAAGAAAATCATCAGGTTTTCTCGGATTATATAGTGAGGGCTATTAATTCGCAATAAAATAGTAGGAGTAAATGGATTAATTAAAAACCTAATTAATGCATACATATATATGAACATACTCTCATATATTTTCTTTTCACATCTAGGTCATCATCATGAGCACATCGAACATTAACATACGATCAATCGTGGATAACAAGTTGGTTGGCAGCAACTATTCTGACTGGATTAAACAAGTGAGAATTGTTCTCAGAGCTGAAAGATCCATTATGTCTTAGATAAAGATCCACCCCACTTCCATCAGATGATGCCATTGATGAGATCAAGGGCACTTGTCGAAAATACATAAAGGATAGTGAAGCAGTAGAATGTCTGATGCTAGGTGTTATGTCCTCAGAGCTTCAGAAGCAACATGAGATGATGGATGCTAGAACCATCATTTTGCATCTAGAGGAGCTTTATTCTTCTCAGGCTAGAACTAAGCAATATGAGATTGCTCGAACTCTATTTAGCTGCAAAATGGTGGAAGGCACTTCGGCTACTACTCATGCATTAAAGATGTATGGGTCTATTGAGCATTTAAGTAGACTTAGCTATGTAATGGATAATGATCTATACATATATTTAATCTTGTACTCGTTGGCTCCAAGTTATGCACCTTTTATGCTTAACTTCAACATAAACAAGATCCAAGTAACCATTCTTGAGCTAATCAACATGCTCAAAATAGCTAATGGATCCTTCAAGAAGGATTCAAAAAGTGTCGTGGTTGTCACTTTTGCTAAAGGTAAGAAGAAGGCATAGCCAAAGAATGGTGGGGTTTCCAAGAAGAAGGTTTCTAAGCAAAAGAATCCCAAAGGAACTTGCTTTCATTGTGGAAAAGATGGTCATAGGGAGCATAACTGTAAGGCCTATCTAGATTCTCTCAAGGAGAAGAAGCAAGTTGATGCTTCTACTTCAGGTATTCATATGATTGAAATTAATACTTATTCTATTGCTTCAAAACAATCTTGGGTATTAGATACCGGATGTGGATCTCATTTGTGTAATGATCTACAGGGGCTTAAAAGTAGTAGAAGAGTTGGAAAGGCTGAAATATGTCTACAATCAGCTACTGAACAAAATATCTCTTCAACAGTTGTGGGGACTTACCATTTGCCTCTTCCAAGTGGATTAATATTGGAATTAAATAATTGTTATTATGTTTCGGCTTTATCCAAAGGTATTATTTCATTTGGTTGTTTATTGAACGATTATGATATTTCTTTAAAAAATAAATGTTATTACATTTTTAAGAACAAGATGTTTTATGCTAAATCTATAATTGAGAATGGTATATTTGTTCTTAATTTAATTAAAGAAGTGCATAATGTGGAAACCAAGAGAATGAAACAAGATAATCTAAATACCTCATATTTATGGCATTGTCATTTAAGCCATATAAATAAGAAATGCATGACCAAATTACACAAGTCAAGTGATTTGGGATCATTTGATTATAAATCATTTGGTACATGTGAGTCTTGTTTATTAGGAAAAATGACAAAAGCTCCCTTTATTAATAAAGGAAAATGAGCTAAAATGGTTTTGCACTTAATACATTCAGATATATATGGTCCAATGACTACACATTTGAGAGGAGGTTACTCCTACTTTATTACTTTCATAGATAATTATATCAGGTTTAGATATATCTATCTAATGAAATATAAATCAGAAGCATTTGAAAAGTTCTAGGAATTCAGAAATGAAGTAGAGAAGCAACTTGGCAAGAGTATTAAGACATTTAGATTAGATCGAGGTGGAGAGTACTTAAGTCAAGAATTTCAAGATTATCTTAGAGATAATGGGATTTTATCTCAATGAACTCCACCATATACACCACAACATAATTGTGTATCTGAAAGGAGAAATCAAACACTATTAGATATAGTTCGATCCATGATGAGTCGACCAAACTTGCCTAAGTCCTTTTGGGAATATACACTAGAAACTATTGTTTATGTGTTAAACAAATTTCCTAGTAAATCAGTTGATGTTACTCCATATGAGATATGGAATAACAAGAAACCCACACTTTCTTATATGAAAGTATGGGATTGTCCTGCTTATGTGAAAAGGACAATGTCAGACAAACTAGATGTTAAGTCTGACAAATGTTTATTTATGGGATAACCCAAAGAAACATTTGGATATTATTCTATCATCCCTTAGAACAAAAGGTATTTGTTTCAAGGCATGGTGTCTTCTTGGAAAGAGAATTTCTCCTACGAGAGGACAGTGGAGGTAAAATTGAACTTGGTGAAGTTCAAGACCCACAAATAGAAGTAGGTCAACCAATTGAACCCGACACTAAATTTCATAATGATGAGATTATATTTGAACCTATTTATACACAAAATCCTAGAAGATCTACTAGGATGCATTCTATCCCTGTGAGCTATGGATTTCACATTGATTCAGATAGAGGCATAACTGTAGTAGAGGATAATGAGCCTACAAGCTATCAAGAAGTTTTAAACATTTCAAAATGTGATTTATGGCTTAAGGCTATACGGTCTAAAATGGACTCCATGTATGAGAACAAAGTATAGATTTTAACTCAACCACCTAAAGGGATAAAACCCATAGGGTGCAAATGGGTCTTCAAAAAGAAGACCGATATGGAAGGTAATATAGTTGCCTATAAAGCTTGTTTAGTAGCAAAAGGCTATCGCCAAAAAGAAGATATTGACTATGATGAAATCTTTTCTCCTGTAGCGATGCTTAAGTCTTAAAGAATACTTTTAGCCATTGTAGCTCATTATGACTATGAGATTTGGCAAATGGATTTAAAGAAAGCTTTCCTAAATGGAAATCTAACTAAGGATGTGTATATGACACAACCAAAAGGGTTCATATCAGGAGATGGCAAAAAGGTATGCAAGCTTCAAAGATCCATTTATGGATTGAAGCAAGCCTCTAGGAGCTAGAACATACGATTCAATGAGACAATTAAAAAGTTTGATTTCTCATAGAATAAAGATGAACCTTGTGTGTACAAAAGGGTCAGTGGGAGTGCAATTGTCTACTTCCTAGTTCTTTATGTGGATGACATATTAATAATGGGAAATGACATTTCTCTTCTCCAATCTGTTAAAATATGGTTATCCAAGCAATTCTCCATGAAAGACCTTGGAGAAGCATCCTATATTCTGGGAATAAGGATCTATAGAGATATATCCAATAGGTTGCTAGATCTTTCTCAAAGTACATATATAGATAAAGTATTGAAGAGATTCAATATGGATCTCTCTAAGAAAGGATTTATACCCATGGTATATGGGAAACACCTTTGTAAGTTTATGTGTTCACAGACACTAGAGGATAGAGAGAGCATGAATAGAATACCATATGCATCTATAATTGGTTCTATCATGTATGCTATGTTATGTATACGTCTAGATGTAGCATTTGCTTTGAGTGTCACAAGCATATTCCAATCCAATTTTGGAGAGAAACATTGGGTAGCTATCAAGAATATCATTAAGAACTTAAGAAGGACTAAGGATATATTCTTGGTATATGAGGAGGGCAGTTTGGAAGTAAATGGGTATATGGATGCCAGCTTCCAATATGACAAAGATGATTGTAAATCACAATCTAGTTTTGTGTTCATAATAGGAGGAAGGGTAGTTAGTTGGAAGAGTTCCAAACAAGAAACAACTATTGATTCCACGATAAAAGCTGAGTACATTGCTGCTTTGAAAGCAGCCAAAAAAGAAGTCTAGATCAAAAAGTTCATATCTAAACAAGGAGTGGTGCCTACCATTGTTGATCCAATTCCTTTATATTGTGACAACAATAGAGCCATTGAGCAAGCAACGGACCATGGTCTCATTAGCAATCCAAGCATGTTCTCAGATACTACCATCTCATAAGGGAAATAGTAACTAGAAATGATGTGAAAATAGAAACGATCCCCATAGATGATAATGTGGTGGATCCCCTCACTAAAGCACTTTCCTAGATAAAACATGATCACTATATAAATAACATGGGTTAAAGACATGTGAGTGATTGGCTCTAGTGCAAGTGAGAGATTGTTAGAGAGTATGCCCTAGAGCCTATGCAATGGAGATGTATTTCATATGTATGAACTCATATTCTTAATAAAAGGCATCATTCATTTATTAATGCTATATTTAAATACATTATTTTGTAAATCTTAAATTAATAAATGAAGTCCTAGATATTATAAACACAGTTCAAAGACAATCATGAAAGTGTTAATGATGTGAGATGTCTATTGCATGCAAATGTGATAGTATCTAAATATCCCTAGTCATAGAATTAACAAGATAGGACATTGTTAATACGGACAGACTAGCATATGTTATGCTTCTTAAATAGTTCAAGTAGTGGTTCTCATAACTGTGATTATGAAAGATGATCAAAGTTAATATGTGGATGCTTGTTAGAAGAACAAGTTCATTGGAGACCTATAAAAAGAATCCTCACATGAATATTAAATCTATATTAGTGAGGAATCTCTTCATAGCAGTTGTGCAAGTATCCTTAGACTTGAGATCGCCAAGGTTATCTTAAGAAGCAAGTGATATACTTTGACTCTATAACTGATTACTTCCAACTGGGGGTGAACATAGTTAGGAGATTGGGTATATCATGACCTACTTGAAGATAGTTGAGTGATTGACAAAGGATTCACCATCCCAGATTTATTAAGGGAAGTTATCTCGCATGATTCTATAATTACCTTGTTCAAAGAATCTCTGACCAGAGTAATATGCCAAGATGGATAGGGATCCATGAAGGGCATTTTAGGAAAAATGGTTAAATTAATAGAACATACATAATTAGATTTATATGAGTTGACAGAAATCCATACTTTGAATCTAACTGAGATAAGAATGGTGAAAGGAGTAATTGCACGGTAACTGATTCTATGGAAGGGTATAGTCAAACCACTTGACTTTCCTGACATTTCAGTGGTCATGATGCCTAGATAGAGGCCGTTCATAATTTGTATAATAGTATATTATAAATATCAATAGGGATTGATAAAATGATTTAAAGAAGTTTAAATAATGTGAGTTTTGAATATAACTCATAATTAAATATTATACTGCCAATATGGACAAGAACCAAATAGGTCACATACATATAGAGTAAAGGATAAAATGACAAGGATAATAATATTTGATATTATTATGGGAGAAAAGAAATGAATATGAGAATAATTAATTAAAGAGTCTAATTAATTATGATCAAGTAGAATTGTTCGCATAACTTTTTAGAAATATTTTGTAAAATGGACCTAATTGAAATATTGTATTTCATAATTAATTATTAATGGACTATAAGTGTTTTAGGGCTGATATAATAATTAATAGATCCATTGGAAGAATTAAAAGAGGCCTAAAGAATTGGTTTTGGCGGCAGAAACCCTCCAAAGGAAGGGTTGTTAGTGTAAGCCCTAGCCCCAATACATTGTAACGAAACACTTGAAATTAATAAAATGAGGCATTTGTTTTATCCTTTGTATTCCTGTGCATATCAATTGATAAAACTATCCAAGAGTGTTGTTTCGGTTTAAGTTATCATGTGTTAGGCACATGGATTGTAAGACCTTGAAACAAATGAGACATCATTCTAAATATCCCTAGTCAGTCATTGTTATGGGAATAACAAATGAATTAAGACTAGTATGCTCTCTCTGATCTTATGAGTTCTGTCTTACGGATCATTAGGACAAGAGTGTCAATCAGAGATCATAGATACATGTTAAAGAACATGGTATCTGGATTTGATCCGCTCATGAGAACACTACATGGTACAAGTCATAAGTGTTTCTCATATGCAAGTTTTGTATCGGAGTTCTTAGACCTGAAATCTCTATGAAACTCTTTATGAATTACTGTGTACTTTGACATACACCTAACATGCTCGTAACAAAGTGACAAGTACGGGTATGATTGGGTATACACTGATTCATGTTAGAGAGCATGAGAGAAGTGAAGGGATTACCCCTCTCGATAAGAGAGAAAATATCACCGGCCACTTGATCAGTGAACTGAGAAGTGTATGGCCATACCGAGATGAAATAATGAGTAATCATTATTTATCTGAGAGTTCAGTGTCACTGCAATATCAAGAAAGGAATTAATATATATAAGGATGACTAGTTCCATGCCTTATATTAATTCTGATATTTAAGGGTAAGGGACTATGCAAAATTGCATTAGGTCACCAAATGCCATATGCATTTTCATTTAATTTGGAATGCTATAATATCTTGCTAGAGAATATATATAGCCTTTGAATTAATTTATTAATTCATTGCCAACATTAAATGGACCTATAGGATCGCACACAAAGCATTGGGCTTAAAATATTTAAATTAAGTATTGAGCATTAATTTGGGCTTTTAATTAAAGTCAAATTAATGTATGTAATGGGTTATAATATTGCTATTGGGCTTTGGTCCATGAGAGAGAAATTCAGCCCACAAGGTTTAATTTCAATTAATTAATTATGTTACATTAATTAAGTTAATTGAGTATTAAAGCCTAAAAGAATTTAAATTAAATCAAATCACTTAAATATATATAATGAAGTGGCCAAAATTCCAAGATGGAATTCAAGGAATTTCGGCACATGCAATTAAGTTATATTAAGTGATTTTATTTAATTAAATGTCTTATGTTTTATTTCAAATTTGAATTTAAATTCAAAGGAGTTTAATTCAAAATATATTACTTATCTTTAGGAAGTGATAGAGTTTGAATTAATCATCTTAGGATGGTTGAATTCAGATCAAAGACTTGCCAAAGGATAAGCATATATATTAAAAGAAATAAAACCCTAAACCTAATTTTTTTGTGGCATGAATAGTAACTCGTGAATAGTGACTCTCTCTCTCTTAATTCTTTTGTTCAATTTTTCACAAGGAGAAAGGATTGTTCCTCATTCTCTTGTGTTATTGAGCAGTAATAGCAATCTAAAGAAGTACAAAATCAAGTTTTGTAGCTTCAAACTATAACCCTTACACAATACCGAAAAAGAGATCTAGCAATCTCGTTTTTAAGCCGACGGTGTAATTGTGTGTGTGAGAATAGAGGGAGTGGCACAAAAGGCTATTCCTTGGCATTGGTGATCGAGATCTAAGGCGGACAAAGCCATCTTTATTGCTGGTCATCATCGGAATAAAAGTTTTAAAAGGCATCAAAAGTTGTAAGTTCGATAACCCTAAAATTGAATGTTTCGATTCTATCTTTGGATATGTATGGTATGTATGATAAAAATTTTGTTTTTCCGCTGTGCTATCATGATTATCATACCATGTCATATTCCATCAGTGGTATCAGAGCCTAGACATGCTTATTTTAGTGCTTTAGATGCATGAAAAAATTAATTAAAAAATCGTTATTTTGAAAACATGCAAATCTGAAATTTTCTGTTTTGAGTTTTTTGCATTGTTTTGGTGTAAAAACGATTTTAATTGATTAGATAGGTATTATAATTAATATGACATGTTAATATACTGTCCTAAGATGTTATTAGGGCTGGTAATGGTCGGATTTAATTATTTATACCTGATGGTACATGTTAATTATGAAACTAGGTGCTAGTTGGCATGTAAATTGCTAGTTTAACAACTAGTTTTCAAAATTAAATGTAAAAACGTTTTTGGCATGTTTGTAAGTGATATTTAAAGATTAATTATCAGGTTTGGACATTTTTTAAATTTGGTTTTAATTCTGGTCCATGATAATTTAATTGATTAATTTTAAAATCACTTAAAACAATGACTAGTTTGTGTTTGTTACATGTTTAATCAACATTGTTTGCTTTGTTTTGATTAAAATGGTAAAAACACATTTAGATTAAAATGGTACAGAATATTAAATCAATATTTATGGACTTATTTAGATTATTAAATGACTCATAAAATTGATTTAAATGTTTGTGCATTTCATGGCATTACATAAGCATTAAACAACTAGTTTTGTTGTTTGTTTGTTTTTGCATGAATGCCGTGTTCTATTATATGTGTTCTTCATGATTTTATTTTTAATTCATGTTAGCACATATTATATGTATTTTTAATGTTTATGGGCTGTATGACATAAAATTAAAAATGGCAAAATTGGAAATTATACTAGAGTTGATTTATGGCACAAATCTAACTAGTTTGTGTTTTGGGCTTTTAAGAGAACTTATTCAATAAGAGGATTTAGTCCATTGGGCTTCGGCCCAGGCCCATCATGGGGTCTTCTCTTAAAGGTTCAAGTACACAATTTCCATTAATGGGCTTGGCTAAATTGATTAAAATTGGACTTTGTCTGATCCATGAATGCTATGTATATTTATTTGCTTGTTTGGTGTGATGAATGGATATGCATGGTGCATTCATTGGCCCTGGGTTTTTGTAATTAAATATGGCCTGCGTGCCATTATATTTTATTGTAAAAGTTTCATTTATTTCTTAGAATAGAATTTATTTGAAGACTTTGTAAATCAAGACGAAGCCCACCGGAGTGGAGAAGCCCAACTCGAAGATTCTTATGTAATAGTATAGAATCTTAGTTGTAGGTTTTTGGGCCCATGTTTGTCACGCTTTACTTTATGCAATTATATATATATGCATGCTATGTATGGATGACAAAGCGTATGCCATGTAAGCCGTAATAAAATGAATCCCTAAAAATAGTAAGTCACAAAGTTGCCTTCCTAATTCGAAACATGTCAAGGCATCGATCATCGGTCACGTAGACTAGGAGTCCTAGATGCGCCCGATTATCTTTGTGAGGCATGGGTTGTGAATGTAGGTTGGACTTATCATGGAAAGGGATGCCCGGACCTAGGCGACTAATAAATGGGTTGTGCTATAACATCTTAAGATGTTAGCCCATTTGATCCAAGAGTCATGTACGAGACATGGTTGGAGTTTTCCTACCTAAGTAACTTAACTTGTTAGGTGTACAAGCTCAGCTTGACTAATAAGTTGTTGTGAAAAGTGGATCTTGGCCCACATTAAATCACTAACGCGAATTATTTAAAGGGATATTGATTCGGTTTGTGGGATCATAAATAAGACCTCATTTAATCTTGCTAAATTTTATTGTAGATTGAAAATGGCATCTTCAAATAACAATTTCTCATTACGATCGGTCCTTGAAAAGGACAAATTAAATGGCACCAATTTCATAGACTGGTCTCGAAACTTAAGAATAGTTCTTAAGCAAGAGAAAAAGTCGTATGTTTTGGATGCACCCTTGCCTGAAGAACCAGGAAGGAACGCCTCTGCGGTTCAAAAGGAAACTTTTGAGACCAAGAAGAGCGACTCCAACGATGTGACCTGTCTGATGCTGGCCACTATGGTGCCTGAATTGCAAAAGCAATTTATGGACCAAGAGGCTTATGCGATCATGGTGCACCTCAAGGAGATGTTCCAAGAGCAAGCTCGTCACGAGAGGTTCGTGACAACAAAGGCATTAATTTCTTGCAAGATGGCTGAGGGTACACCTGTCAGTACCCATGTACTCAAGATGAAAGGGTATTTTGATACTCTTGAGAAACTTGAGGTACTAGTGCCAAAGGAATTGGCCACTGACTTGATCTTAGGATCATTGCCTGCTGCTTATGATCCATTTGTGATGAATTATAACATGCATGCAATGAACAAGTCAGTCACTGAGCTTCATAGGATGCTTAAGAATGCTGAAAAGAACATTCGAAAGACCAATCCCGTTCTAATGGTTCAAAAGGGAATTAAGAAGGGACCCGCTAAGGGAAAGGGAAAGGGAAAGGCAAAACCCAAGTCAAGTGGGAGTGCACCTCAGGCCCAATCCAAGCCCAAGGAGCCAAAACTCAAATAGAGTGAGAGCACTTGCTTCCATTGCAACAAGATAGGGCATTGGAGGAAGAATTGCGCTCTCTTCAAGGAAGAACAAAAGAAGAATGGAGCCAAGGCATCCAGTTCTGGTATTTTTGTTGTTGAAATTAACCTTTCTATTTCTACCACTTGGGTATTGGATACCGGTTATGGTTCTCACATTTGTTCAAATGTGCAGGGGCTAAGAAATAGGCGGTTACTTGGGAAGAATGAAGTGGACCTCCGTGTGGGGAATGGAGCACGAGTTGCTGCCATGGAGATAGGCGACTATCACCTCACTTTACCTTTCGGACTTTGTATTGTTTTGAATAATTGTTATTATGTGCCTGCTATGAGCAGAAACATTATTTCAGTTTCATGTTTGGATAATGATGAATTTGATTTTGTTATTAAAAATGGCAATGCTCATATTCGTCGCCAAGGCATTTCTTATGGCAATGCCATGTTGCAAAATGGCCTTTATATCCTTGATTTACAAAACAAAGAGTCAATATACAACATTAATACAAAGAGGGTTAAATCAAACGAATTGAACCCTACTTACTTTTGGCATTGTCGTTTAGGACATGCAAACGAAAAATGCATTTCAAGACTCCACAAAACTGGAGTGCTTGGGTCATTTGACTTAGAGTCTTATGACACATGCGAGCCATGTTTGCATGGAAAAATGACAAAGAGTCCTTTTAACAAGAAAGGTGAAAGGACTAATGGCTTATTGGAACTAATACATACCGATGTATGTGGACCATTAAGTACACAAGCTAGAAGTGGTTTTAGCTACTTCGTGACTTTCACAGATGACTTTAGTAGATATGGCTATGTCTATCTAATGAAGTACAAGTCTGAAACTTTTGAGAAATTCAAGGAGTTTAAGAACGAAGTAGAAAACCAACTTGGCAAAAGTATAAAAGCCATTCGATCAGATCGAGGTGGCGAATACTTAAGCCAAGAGTTTGATGATCATCTAAAAGAGTGTGGTATTATTTCACAGCTCACTCCTCCTGGAACACCGCAATGGAATGGTGTGTCCGAAAGGAGAAATCGAACTCTGTTGGACATGGTTCGATCTATGATGAGTCAAGCTAATCTTTCTATCTCTTTTTGGGGTTATGCATTAGAAACTGCTGCGTTTCTATTGAACCGTACTCCAACTAAAGCAGTTGAGAAGACACCATACGAGGTATGGACTAGGAAAGAACCTAATATGTCTTTTCTCAAGATTTGGGGCTGTGAAGCACATGTTAAGAAATTAACATCTGACAAACTAGAGTCCAAATCGACTGTCTGCTTGTTTGTGGTCTATCCCAAAGAAACAAAGGGATACTACTTTTACTCACAAGCCGAGAACAAAGTATTTGTTGCTCGCAAGGCTGTTTTCTTGGAAAAAGGAGTTCCTTCTCAAGAAAGACAGTGGGAGTAAAGTAGAACTTGGAGAAATTCAAGTGCCACAAGCTCCTATAGAGGATGGTTTGGAAATGGGATCAAGTTCACAACCAGTTGTGGAACAAGAACCCATTACACAAGTACCTAGAAGGTCTGGTAGGGTACGTCAGGAGATTGAGAGATATGGATTTCTAATCACTGATAGTGACACTATTGAGTTTGTAGATCGTGAGGATCCTACTACCTACCGAGAAGCTATTGAAAGCCCAGACTCGGATAATTGGCTTGAAGCCATGAAATCCGAGATGCAATCAATGTACGATAACCAGGTTTGGACCTTGGTTGATCCACCAGAAGGTGCTAAGGTAATTGAATGCAAGTGGTTATTCAAACTAAAAGCTGATAAGACCTACAAAGGTAGACTAGTAGCAAAAGGTTTTCGACAAACTCATGGTATAGACTATGACGAGACCTTTTCTCCTGTAGTCATGCTCAAGTCCATTAGGATCTTGCTTGCCATAGCTGCATATCATGATTATGAGATATGGCAAATGGATGTCAAAACTGCTTTCCTCAACAGAAATTTACTTGAGGATGTGTATATGACACAGCCTGAAGGTTTTGTCAATCCCAAGCATCCTAAGAAGGTATGCAAGCTTCAAAAATCCATTTATGGATTAAAGCAAGCATCCCGAAGTTGGAATCTTCGCTTTGATGAGGCAGTCAAAGAATTTGACTTCATCAAGAACGAAGATGAGCCTTGTGTGTACAGAAGGTTAGTGGGAGCATAGTAGTGTTTCTGGTCCTATATGTGGACGACATCCTTCTCATTGGGAATGATATTCCAACATTGCAAAAGGTTAAACAATGGTTGGGAAAATGTTTCTCAATGAAAGACTTAGGTGAAGCCGAGACAATACTTGGTATTCGAATCTATAGAGATAGATCAAATCGGCTTTTGGGACTAAGTCAAGAAAAGTACATAGACAAAG
This sequence comes from Excoecaria agallocha, assembly GCA_037975025.1. Classification (NCBI taxonomy): domain Eukaryota; kingdom Viridiplantae; phylum Streptophyta; class Magnoliopsida; order Malpighiales; family Euphorbiaceae; genus Excoecaria; species Excoecaria agallocha. The sequence goes on from CM075816.1 coordinate 40,856,431, forward strand.
TACTAAAGCGTTTTAGTATGGGAGACTCAAAGAAAGGGTACATACCTTTGGCTTTGGGAGTTCCTTTGACTAAAGAACAGTGCCCTAAAACCAAAGAGGAAAGGGACAACATGAGTAGAATCCCATATGCATCTGCTATTGGATCTATCATGTATGCTATGTTATGTACTAGATTGGATGTTGCTCATGCACTGAGTATAACCAGTAGGTTTCAGCAAGACCCTGGTGAGAAGCACTGGTCTGCTGTAAAAGGGATCCTTAAGTACCTGCGAAGGACTAAGGATCACTTCTTGGTGTATGGTGGTCAAGAAGAGCTCGTCATACAAGGTTATGCCGATGCTGCTTTTCAGACCAGCACTCAGGATTCTAGATCGCAATCTGGGTTTGTTTTTGTTTTAAACGGTGGTGCTGTCAGCTGGAGAAGCTCAAAGCAAGAGACCGTTGCCGACTCAACTACAGAATCTGAGTATATTGCAACAAGTGAGGCTGCAAAAGAGGTTGTTTGGATTAAAAATTTCATTAATGGATTAGGAGTGATCCCAAGCATCCTAGATCCATTAGAAATTTTCTGTGACAATAACGGGGCCATCGCACAGGCTAAGGAGCCCCGGTCACACCAGAAATCCAAACACATACTCAGAAGGTACCACCTGATCAGAGAAATCATTGATCGTAGGGACGTCAAGGTTAGCAAGATATCAAGTGAAGACAATGTAGCAGATCCTTTAACGAAACAGTTACGTCCAAATCTGCACGAAGCTCATTTGAGAGCGTTCGGTCTTAGGGCTATGCCCAATTGGGACTAGTGCTAGTGGGAGATTGTTAGTGTAAGCCCTAGCCCCAATACATTGTAACGAAACACTTGAAATTAATAAAATGAGGCATTTGTTTTATCCTTTGTATTCCTGTGCATATCAATTGATAAAACTATCCAAGAGTGTTGTTTCGGTTTAAGTTATCATGTGTGAGGCACATGGATTGTAAGACCTTGAAACAAATGAGACATCATTCTAAATATCCCTAGTCAGTCATTGTTATGGGAATAACAAATGAATTAAGAATAGTATGCTCTCTCTGATCTTATGAGTTCTGTCTTACGGATCATTAGGACAAGAGTGTCAATCAGAGATCATAGATACATGTTAAAGAACATGGTATCTGGATTTGATCCGCTCATGAGAACACTACATGGTACAAGTCATAAGTGTTTCTCATATGCAAGTTTTGTATCGGAGTTCTTAGACCTGAAATCTCTATGAAACTCTTTATGAATTACTGTGTACTTTGACATACACCTAACGTGCTCGTAACAGAGTGACAAGTACGGGTATGATTGGGTATACACTGATTCATGTTAGAGAGCATGAGAGAAGTGAAGGGATTACCCCTCTCGATAAGAGAGAAAATATCACCGGCCACTTGATCAGTGAACTGAGAAGTGTATGGCCATACCGAGATGAAATAATGAGTAATCATTATTTATCTGAGAGTTCAGTGTCATTGGAATATCAAGAAAGGAATTAATATATATAAGGATGACTAGTTCCATGCCTTATATTAATTCTGATATTTAAGGGTAAGGGACTATGCAAAATTGCATTAGGTCACCAAATGCCATATGCATTTTCATTTAATTTGGAATGCTATAATATCTTGCTAGAGAATATATATAGCCTTTGAATTAATTTATTAATTCATTGCCAACATTAAATGGACCTATAGGATCGCACACAAAGCATTGGGCTTAAAATATTTAAATTAAGTATTGAGCATTAATTTGGGCTTTTAATTAAAGTCAAATTAATGTATGTAATGGGTTATAATATTGCTATTGGGCTTTGGTCCATGAGAGAGAAATTCAGCCCACAAGGTTTAATTTCAATTAATTAATTATGTTACATTAATTAAGTTAATTGAGTATTAAAGCCTAAAAGAATTTAAATTAAATCAAATCACTTAAATATATATAATGAAGTGGCCGAAATTCCAAGATGGAATTCAAGGAATTTCGGCACATGCAATTAAGTTATATTAAGTGATTTTATTTAATTAAATGTCTTATGTTTTATTTCAAATTTGAATTTAAATTCAAAGGAGTTTAATTCAAAATATATTACTTATCTTTAGGAAGTGATAGAGTTTGAATTAATCATCTTAGGATGGTTGAATTCAGATCAAAGACTTGCCAAAGGATAAGCATATATATTAAAAGAAATAAAACCCTAAACCTAATTTTTTTGTGGCATGAATAGTAACTCGTGAATAGTAACTCATGAATAGTGACTCTCTCTCTCTTAATTCTTTTGTTCAATTTTTCACAAGGAGAAAGGATTGTTCCTCATTCTCTTGTGTTATTGAGCAGTAATAGCAATCTAAAGAAGTACAAAATCAAGTTTTGTAGCTTCAAACTATAACCCTTACACAATACCGAAAAAGAGATCTAGCAATCTCGTTTTTAAGCCGACGGTGTAATTGTGTGTGTGAGAATAGAGGGAGTGGCGCAAAAGGCTATTCCTTGGCATTGGTGATCGAGATCTAAGGCGGACAAAGCCATCTTTATTGCTGGTCATCATCGGAATAAAAGTTTTAAAAGGCATCAAAAGTTGTAAGTTCGATAACCCTAAAATTGCATGTTTCGATTCTATCTTTTGATATGTATGGTATGTATGATAAAAATTTTGTTTTTCCGCTGTGCTATCATGATTATCATACCATGTCATATTCCATCAAGGGTTACACGCCAAACCCATATAAAAGGCCTTAGAGGCCTAATTATTTAACCAAAATAAGTTAAATATATTTTATAAGTGTTATGGAGCCTACATATTTAATTTGGATGGATTTGGAATTCATTTGGGTGATTAAATCCAAGAGTACGCATAAAGGGCCTAGTTTATAGGTTTTATGCATAGTCCTTTATGAATGGACTTAAATTGAATTTAATTGAGCCCAAATAAATTATTAATAATTCTAGAAGCCCATTTAATATTTTTATAACAATTTTAATGAGCCTAATCCCATTATGCAGTTGGATTTTTAACCTAACTATAAAAATCCAAGTGATAGGGATTTTAGGGTTAAGTGAACATTAAGAGAAAAGAAATTCTCTCCCTTTGAAAAACCCTAGCCACCACTCCCTTGCTATCATCAAGGGGAATTTGGCTAGCCCTTGTGTTCCATCATTCTTGGTTTATTCAATCCTTATCTAGTGTGGATTACTAATTGGAGGTGTTCAATTTTGGACACTGTGGTTTGCGACAACCAAGTGAGAAGGAAAATCAACTGTTCAACAAAAATCATAGGTGATTTTTCTTTTTCTCATTAATATTTATATTGTAAATTCATGGCAAGATCAGATCTATTGGTTAAAAATTTTAAATTCCACTTATACATATGATGTATGTAACTGATAATTCCCAACACATCTAACATTGGGTCTAATCTGGGAGAAAAATTAAAAGGAAAGGTACAAGGAATCAAAGGGCAGATACACTGTATTGTGGAAGAAATGGATGTTTTGAAAGAATATTTAAAAGTTAATTTTACAAGAATTTTTGAAACACTGCATAGAATTGAGCAGAATTCAAAAGTGAGTTTTTTTTAATTTGATATTTTTTAGTAATAATATGCTACTATTGCATATAATAAATATCTTATGTTGATTTTGAATGGTTTTATTTATTTATTCCCATTTCATATATTATTTTTGCAATGTTTAGTCCACTAAGAATGCAAATGTTGAGTGTGAGGATGAGGATGAGGTGTTTGGGAAAGATGTTGTGGGTGCTGGTGTGAATGCGGTGGGTGCTCGTGTAGATGCTAGTGTAGAAAGTAAGGAGGATTGTGATGAGATTGATAGGGTACGTATTATGTGATAAATTATATTTTTGTTATATGTTATTGAGTTTGTTATAGTTTTCTTTTATTTTCATAATATGGGTTATATTTTTTTTTTCTATTTGGTAGATTGGTAAGAAGTCTCTAGGAGAAGTAAGTTACACTTCTTCTTTTGATAATATTGATCAGGATTTTTTGAATGAAATTAAGGAAGCAGCATCTAAGAGGACAAATGAAATGGAACACAAAGTGCGTAGAGTATATTTTTCTGGTCATTTTCAACTATTTGGTTTGAATTCTGTTTAAATAGGTTGGTATACCTAGTATACATTGGTATAACAAATTCTACAGTTTGAATTTATTCTTTGGAAATTGTTATACTTGACTGTATATCACGTATACCTAGTTGTATAACAAATTACATAATGCAATCATGTTCTATGGTTTGGTATACCAAATTTTAGAATTTGAACGTGTATTGAAGGTATACCAGCTATACCATACTGTATAGAAAATTCTATAATGCATATAATCCCTGTTTTTTGTATAAAATTTTTGTATTGAAATGTATAATCAATATTTATGTTTTTTATGATGATCTAACCAATATCTATATTTATTATTTAATATAGATTTTTGAAACATATGAAGTTACTGAAAAGGAAATTGTTGTGTTCTAAGGGATTCCTAATGTGACCCCCACTCCATATGTGCAAAAAAGGGAGATCAAACCAGCTGTAATTATGAAATCCCCATATGTGAACATTTTAGTTCAAATGAAAGTGTGGCAGAATGCAATGTTCTTTTTAATTGGTTAAAAAAAGGAATGAAAAAGAATAGAAAGTAAGTATAATTACTAACTTTTCGATATTCTTTTTTTTGTATTGTTTTTTTATAAAAATTTTCAATGGTTGATTTGTAGGAGAAAGATATATGACAAGGAGGTTAATGATATTAAAAAACCTTTTAATTTTGAAGTGGACATTGTAGTCACTGTATAGTTGTGGTCAACCTTTATCATCTTCAATAAGTTATCTGTTCTTTCTTTGTTTTATTTGCTTAAAATTATTAAATATTTTTTTTATTTTTTATTTTTTACAGCACATAGATGTTGTTTTTTACTACTTGAGGAAAAAAGAGAAGTATTTCGAACATATAGAAGTAAGTTTTACGACAACACATAATGCATTTGATCAAACATTGCAGAAGTTTTATGCAAAGTTTTTATTTGAAGAAAGGAAAGGACCCATTTATTGTGAATTTAGATAATCAATTTTCTTATTGCATTCTTAGGTATAGTTTATTTTGTAGTAGGCTATGGGCTCATTGTGATAATGTTTTGTTTCCTATCAATGTACAAAAAGAATGGCATTAGATTCTCGTTAGGTTGTCATTTTTGATAGGTGTTTATATGTATATGATTCTTCAAGGTCAAAAATGAGTAAAGAGTCAATAGATAATGTTTTAGGTGTATATATTATTTTGCTTCCTTATTTTTTGAAAGCAACTGGATTTTATGGTAGTCAAACGAATATTAATTTTCATAGAGGAGCTTATGCAACAAAGGAATAGACTGATCCTTTCGACATGTGGAGGTGCAGGGTTTACCACTGTAAGAAACGGATATATTCTGATACTTTCTTTAATAGAACAAATTTTGTCTTAATTCCTATGGGTTTGTGGTTGCAGTGATTGTGGTGCTTTTATTTTATTATTTGCTGAGTATTTTATAGAGCACAAGGAGATTCCAGTGCAAGTATTTAATATGGAAGTCCATCAAGCCAGATTGGCAATATCTTTATATTTTCATGGATTGACAAAGCAGGACCAAGATGTTGAGAGTGAGTATGAAGCACCTCATAGAAGACCTAAATTGAAAAAAGTTTCCAAATATTATAAAGGAAAAGCTATTGTAACTTGACATTTTGTATATATGAAATAACATTGGTAAATATTTTATCAAATGTTATAAAGTTAAGTTTAGTGATTATTTTATTGAATACATGAACAATAATAAAGTCTTATTAGAGAAGGTTGACAGGTAAAGAAGATCAAGATTGCTATGACTAAGACCGACGAAATTGGCATTAACATTTATTTTGCATATGAGCAAAATATTAGTTTTTTAAACATATATTTTAATAAATAGTCTTATTAGGGGAGGTTGACAGGTAAAAATATCAAGATTGCATATGAGCAAAATATTGGTTTTATATTTTTAATTTTTTGAATTATGGGATTTTGGTATACTGGCGGTATACCAGGTATACTGCCCAGTATACCAAAATCTAGAAGCCAATTTTAAACCTGGATGTTACCGGTATACCAAAATCCAGAAGCCAATTTTAAATCTGGATGTTGATATACCTGGTGGTATACCAGGTATACTGCCCGGTATACCAAAATCTAGAAGCCAATTTTAAATCCAAATTTTGGTATACCCAGCAATATACCAAGTATACCTCCCGGTATACCAAAATTCAGACTTGAAACTCTTATGTATACCACATGGTATACCAGGGATATAGTCTGGTACACCTAGTATACCAAGTGGTATTAAAGGGAACATTAATAGATTTTTTTAACTATTAATTAAAACAAAAAATGGAATACAATTTATGATAAATGAATAAAAAGATGGAATTTTTTTTAATTGTATATATTTCAATTGAGTTTTTTCACTTTTTGTGTAAAATAACAATATTTGTCTAATTGAAGGTATGCCTAGCATACTAGTTATGTATTTAAAAGAAAAATAAAAAATATTGTCTATTTTGTAGCATTTTTGCACATCTTTCGATTATGTCCAAACTCTCTACATTTTTCGCATCTAACTTTCCCTTTATATTCCCAACCTGATTTCATTCTTCTTTTTTTAGGTCTTCCTACTTCAACTCTTTCAATCGTTGGTAACACCAATTCTTCATCAACTTCAGTAGGTATTTTCCATGTTTTCCTTTTAGGAATTGGATACACTATCCCTTCATAGTTACTAGCATTGCATCTTGAGTGTAGTAAATTGAACAATATTCATACAGGTTCAAGTGATATTCGTTCACCACTGCCAAAGAATGTGGACATGGAAATTCATCCATTTGGAAATGATTATAGCTACAGGTTTTTTCTTTCATATTGACCATATAACTCTTATCGCATTCTTGGACAGTAAATATATCATTGCTTAAAGCTTTTACCTAAAAAAAGTAATAAAATAACTTTTTTAGAATTTTATGAAGAGAATATTTTTTGTTTTTAATTTTTGGTGTACCTCATTATACCAAATTCAAGATTTGTAATTTCTCATCTCGAATTTAGTATAACAAGGTAGATTTTTGGTATACCAGGGTATACTTGGTATAAAACATTACAGATTTGAACATATATGATAAATATATTTGGGTTTTGAGATCTAACCGCCATTTTCTGAGACAAAATGTAGCTTTTTCTCAGTTTATCTTCATGATTTTTTGATGCAAGTGTTGTGAATGTTGACAATGCTAGTTGTTTATTTTTGTAACTCATGAAATTTCGATCATCAATTTATTTGCAATTTTTAGATTGATTAATTCAGTTTGCATGTATAAAATTTTGAAAAATGGTCATTTTTGTTTGTCGACTTTGGTCATTTCAATACAAGTAAATATGAATGAATTTAAAAAAAATACATGTAAGGGAAAACATAGAGAAACAATTTCTAATTGTTTGGTTTGAGCACTTAATGGATTCTTTATTACTCACCTTTATTCGCTTATTTTAATATTTAAAGGCAACTTTATGTTTGTATATATGCTTTAAGATCAATAAATTAGTGATGTTTATGATGTGATGAATTTCGTTTGTGCATATTGCAACCCCAATTGTGTACAATTTCTTGAACCAGGGCAATGTGGGTTTGATTTTCACCAACGGTGATCTCAAGGAAATGAGTGAAGATGTTGCCAATTATAAGGTATAGTGACTGACTGATCTTAGTTACTCATCATTTATATGACAATTGATTTGTAATGATGTTATAGTCTCATTGGTTTGCATATGTCAATTTTTTATGGATAAAGTTGAATGAGTCTTGGAAACTATAGCTTGAATTAGAGTTTTGTTTAAGTTTGCTATGGATGATTAATTATGGTAGTATGTATGGTAGAAAGTTAAGAAGAAGGGTCTAAACTTTTGGAATACATTTCAAACTATTATTTACTATTTCATGGAGCAATTGCTTCTTTTAGTTTGAAGTGTTTGGGTCTTGGGGAGAAATGATCAGAAGTTGTTATATGTTATACTATCTTTGGCTCCATGTGTAGGCTTTTAATATATTTTGTTTAACAAATATTACTGTACTAATAGCAATTTGTTGGTTCATTCTATCATCTCTAGTGTGGATTACTCATTGGAGGTGTTCGATTTTGGACACTGTGGTTTACGACAACCCGGTGCGAAGGAAAATCAACTGTTCAACAAAAAATCAAAGGTGATTTTTCTTATTTTTATTAATATGAATATTGTAAATTCATGGCAAGATCAGTAATATTGGTTAAACATTTTAAATTCCGCTTATGTATGAGATGCATGTAACCGATAAATCCCAACATGGTATTAGAGCCACGGTTTTGCCATGAATATACAATTCTATATTTTTTCTGCGGAATAAGTTTTATTTTGAGTTATTTATTTCATGAAATTTAAAATATCAGATTTAATTGTTCATTAATGAGAAATATTTATTTCTGGATATAAGTGTGATCAAATATATATATTGGAAACAAAAACAATGTTCTTGAGAAAAGAATTCTATGTTTTTCGTGAGAAGCTTTTAGATTTAGGGGCTATTCTAAATTAATTTTTTATGGATCCATTATAAGATCATTTAGATGAAAATTTATGTGTTTAATATGTGATTTTAAGCCATAGGATCAAACGAAATTAAAATCGAACAAGTTTTGCATGAAAACTAGTTTAGTCGAAAAGTTCAATAAATTGGTGTTCTTCATGTGTTCTTGATATGTTCTTGGTGTGTTCTTGTTTAGAAAGATTTTTGATCTTCTAAATGTGATATATTAAAGTGTTTTTAATTAATTGGATTAATTAAAATGGGCCTTAAATTAATTTGATTAATTTTAATTCATTAAAACCACTTAATGGGCTTAATTATGTTTACAGACTTGGTTTAAATTAGTAAATAACTTGGTGGGCCCAAGGAGCTGATTTAAATTAAATATTATAAACAATAATTAAGTTTATTAATGGTTTTTAAGGGCTGGAGTGGGCTTGCCTCATTCCAAAAGGCCCAAATGGTCAAATAGACACAAAACTAGTTTGTGTGTGAACACAATTAGGATTTCATTTGGTGGGTTTCGGCCTACCCTTAATCCTAAGCCCAAAATTGATTCTTTTAATTATTTAATATGATTAATTAATTAATAATCAATTGTATTGATTATTAAGGCAAGAACACATGCATGCAAAAAGGTTTCCTAAAATGAAAGTTTCCAAAATGGAAAAAGTTTCCTAATTTAATCACATTATTAAGATAACTCAAAAGATTATTTCAAGAGTTGAAACAAAGTTAGTAATCCATTTCTTTATGCATTAAAAATGCATATAAGGGTGTATGATTGGCATGATGGATAGTTATGGACAAGGCCCAATTTGATTGAGCATTATGCATGTTTTGGCCCAATGAGGACTTTCATGTCCCGGCCACTTGTTTTTGGTTTGTATTTCTTTTCAAATTGTAATATGTAATTAGATTATTTAGATTATTTCTTAGCTAGCCCATTAGTTTGTTGACCACAGTCAAGGCTAATGGTTCTAGAGGCAAGATTAGGGAATGCATATACGATATGCATGCATCAAGAGTTGATAACCTAATGATCCAATAGTTGTGTAGAGACACAATTGGTATAGAGATACCTATCTTTCAAGGATATGAAGTTTGGCTTGTTGACCAAAGTCAAGGCCAAATTACATATCAAGGATTGGATATTGGCCCACTAAGAAAACCATCGGGTTTTCTCGGATTGTATAGTAAGGGCGATTAATTCGCAATAAAATAGTGGGAGTAAATGGATTAATTAAAGACCTTATTAATGCATACATATATATGAACATACTCTCATATCTTTTCTTTTTCACATCTAGGTCATCATCATAAGCACATCAAACATTAATATACAATCAATCTTGGATAACAAGCTGGTTGGCAGCAACTATCACTATAAGAAAATCTTGAAATAGCAACGGAAAAACAATTCCATTGCTATTTAGCAACGAAAAATAGTTTTTGTTGCTAAAATTGTTTGAACTTTATAAAATTAGCAATGGAAAAATATTTGGTTAGCTTTCATTGCTAAAAGTGGAGGGAATTTCTGGCGCCATTATTTAGCAACGGAATTTGTATTCCGTTGCTAATTAAGGCAGCAACAAATGGCGGATAAAATTTGGGATGAAAAATAGCAATGGAATATAATTTTCGTTGCTAATTTAACAACCAAAATAGAATTCCGTTGCTATTTAGCAATGGAAATCATATTCCATTGCTAAATAGCAACGAAATTATATTTAGGTTGCTAAAATAGCAACGAAAATTAAATTCTGTTGCTAAATTAGCAACAGAAAAATAATTCCGTTGCTAAATTTCACTTTCAATGAAAAATAGCAACCGAATAAAATTCAGTTGCTATTTAGCAATGAAATTTTATTTCGGTTGCTAAAATAGCAATAAAAATTAAATTCCATTGCTAAATAGCAACCGAATTTAATTCGGTTGCAAAAATAGCAACGGAATAATTATTTCGTTGCTAAATTAGGGGCATTTAAGTACTTTTACCTTTTTTAGAACTATAAATTGAAAAAAACCCTTGATGGAATTCATCTCCTCCCTCACACACCACCGTCCCTCTCTCTCTCTCTCTAACAAAGAAGTCGACGGCAGACTCATCTCCTCCCTCACAGACGGCATCAACTTGCTGCAGCTTGCCACAGAGGAGCTATTTTCGGGTAAAATTCTTCCATTTTTTTAAGGTATTAGATTGCTCATGGGAATTTTCTGATGATAACTACGGTTTATGTAGTCTAAATTATATGTATCTCACTCGATTATATTTGAGGGCTAAAATTTTCTAATCGTTAAAAATTGATGTCCGAAATTTTTTTATTAATAATGCTTTTTAGAAAAATAATTTAAATTTTAGAGTTTTTTAAAAAATTTTTGAAGTTTTTTACAATTCTGTAATATGAAGTTTTGAAATCTGGCTATAGAAATCACGAAATATGAATAATTGAATTTCAAATGTCGGAACCAGTACCAAAATGAAAAAATGGGCCCACTAAATAGTGAAATTAATGTCAAAAATAGAATTATTGGCGCTTGAACCATTTGTTAAGGATTTGAAGCATTTTGGAGAAATGTGAGTAAAAGTGTGATCTTAAAGTAGTTGAGAATAGACATGAAACAAAGGAGTTCATCATAAAGCAGTGATTTTCAGAAGAAAGAGCATTGTTTTTTATGTGTGGCTTTTGGCATGATTTAAGGTAAAGAAAGAAGTAATTAACTATTAAGATTAGTTTAGTAACAAATTAGGCATTTAGGTAATTTAGGTAAATTTGTATTTTTCTTAAGACATTTAGGTAATTTGTATTATTTGATTAGTGTGATAAGGCAGGATTTTTTTTGCTGAAAGTAATTTTTTTCTGTTGATTATGATGAGATTTCCATGTTGCTATTATAGCTGTTGAACACAAATGCTTGAAGAGAGGAGTGGAGGAGGTAGTTAAAATCATACAGTGAGGTCACCCTTTGCAGGTTCTTATGTAAAGCTAAAGTTGTTAGCTTGATTAAAAAGTACACTTTGTCTATCTTCTAATGAAGAAATCTCCTTTCTATTAATTCTACCATCGCCATATTTTTATTTGTTTTACTTGTTGTATTTGCTTGTTGATGAAGTGAGTTCCAATTTCCATGTTATCAATTTAGCACATTGCATGTATTTTTTTTAGTCTAATTCAACATAGTTAAATCCTGTCCATGTTAGCATGCTACTTTGTAATCTTTCTTGATCAATATTGTTAATTGATGGCTTATAAAAAAGTTGAAAATATAAAATATTTTATATTGAATTTTTTATTTCAATATTTAATTATTAAAAGATATATATATATATCTCTTAAACATAAAAAATTTAAAGAAACCAGTTAATTGGTATGGTTCTCTAAGTATTGTTTGAGCTGTTACATGTTTGTTATTGCATTTAATAAAACTCAAATATGAGAACAAACCCATATACCTTTTTATGCAACAAACTAGTATGTATTTGATGTGCTAAGTGTTATGCTTTTTCTAAAAGCTTAAATACCGCAAGTATACGGTGTACCGATTATAGTACTTCAGATGTCGATCCCACAAGGAAATGTTGATTTTAATCACCCACTATTACTACTCAATTTTAATCTTGTTTACGATGTTCAAAAATGCAAGTTAATTCTAACTACTCTATTGCATAAAATTAATTAAATCCTAGTTAAGTATAATCAAAGAAGACAATAAATATTATGAAATTAAATAATCATGCATTTGATACCATTATTTTAATTATAATTTTTAATCTTATTAGTAAGCCAAGTTGGAATAAATTTCTAAACCACTCTCTCGACATGAATTAGATTGCCTAAAACATACAATTAAAGTACTAATTCTCAACTCTCGTTAATGAACTAGTGGATTTTAATTACACATTTTAAGATTAAACACCAACCTATAGCAATTATCTCCACATGTGATCTCTCAAACTATGCTTTGATAATGAATTTCCTATTAACTTTCCATAAGACGTTGCTCTCGCTAACTCCCTTATTTATGACCATTTTGTGAATTTTCAGAAAAGGAATTGCACATTGAAGGTCGTCTTCCTTAACTTATAATGATACCAATAAACTTTTAATAGAAAATACTACAACCAAAGATCAATATTATAAATAGAAATAGAAATTTGTTCATATATAATCAAATGCAAACATAATATTCATGTAAAGATTACAAGGAAGAAACATAAAACATAAGGACAAGAAGAAGGGGATCTCTCAACCCTTTTCCCTTCACACAAGATTTCTTCTTCCTTGCTTCTTGTCTCCTCTTCAAAACATGAAAATAAAAACTAAAGTACTAAAAGAAATTAATTGTTCTTAGGATCACAAAATCAAATTATAAAAATTCATCATCCTCAAAATTCTGTTCACTTGGCATATATATGCCTCTCTAAAAATTATGTCCCTTCAAGACATCCTTTCACAAGAATTGTCCTTGTTCATGGAAAATTGCATCACTTCAGAATTCTAACTGCTCATCCGCACTTTGTCGCGCCCTCGCGACTCCTGTCGCGCTCGCGACAATGCATGCCTCTGCTCGGCTGGCTCCGCTGGCTGTTGCGAGCCCTTCTGCTTTGTCGCCCTCGCGACATGGCACGCTTATGCTTGATTGGCCTGGCTCTCTGCCCTTCATGCTGTCGCGACCTCGCCCCCTTGTCGCGCTCGCGACACTTCCTTTCTAGCTCACCTTTGGCTTTCTTTCTTTCACTTGACTCCTTTAATCTCTAAATCATCCCCTTCTCCTATAAAACAAATAAAACAACTACACATACACAAAACACATAAAAGCAACAAAATATAGATAAAATACCAAAATAATAAACACAATACTGGACAAAACCACACATTAACACACAATATTTATGAGTTTTTCAAGCTCCTATCACTAAGTAATGTTGGTTGTTGTTTGTGAGAAATGACAAAGACGGTAGCACATGCCTTATTGCTTGATTTCTCCATTTTGAATATAATAATTTCTATATCTTTCAAATGTAGCTGAAGCATTTTTTAATATAATCTATCTTTTATACTTGTATTTTGTGATAGCTAAAACATGCTGCAATAATTGCTGCTCAAACGTAAGAAGTCCATATGAGACCATTTGTTTTTGTAATATATCAAGTGCTGAACTGAACAGTAAACTTTTAGATGGTACATGGTCAAGAGTGCTAATTATTGTTGTATATCAAGGCATTGCACAATTCTTGGAAAAGCTGGTGTAAGTGTTAGCTGTATATTATTGTTGAATTAAAATTCTGCTCCCAATTTTATTTGTGTGGCTGTAGCTCATTCATGTGGAAAATATAGCAAATACTCAAACAAGTAAGATTTTGTATTGCAAAAATTGCACTAAAGCATGATTTCTAATTATACTAATTCAATTTTCACATCCCCTTGCAATAATTTTTCACTTCCCACTAGTTTTCACCGATACTAAACTTCAACTAGTTGCCTTCCTTACTTTTGTATTGCATCTTTTAAAAGCAAACTAGTGTAATTGTTTTTTTTTTCCTTCTCTTCTATATCTGTTTCTTGTTTTTTTTTTCTTTTTTATATAATCAACTAAGGAAGTACGAGTGGCTTTAAATTTCAGGGATTAGACACATATTCAAAAACTCATGCTTAACATATATCAATACTATATCCTACTCATCAAAGCTTAACTACATTTTCCACATGAAGGTTCAAGCTCAAAGTTGAATTGGTTAGAAATTGGCTCAAGGCTAAAAATAAGCTCATGAATAAAATAGTTTAGGCTCAAAAATGGCTACCTAAAGTCAAAAAGGTAAGTTTTTAAAGCAAGCCAAAATGGTGTAATCTAAATGCCCTTATCATTTTTCATGCACATCTCATACTAATTGTGATCTCAAAAATTATCTAACACAAGTTCTAGAGTAATGAATACAAGAGGAATTCTCTCAACAAACAATAAATTTCATATGTTAAGGCTCAAAAGCTCACCATGGCTATGGCAAAACTCTACATCATGCATTCTCACTATTCTAAAAAACATGCTTAAAGAAACTTGGCTTAAAAGAACCATATACCAAAGAACTTTACCTAACATGCTTATCCATAGAAACATAATCATATTAAAACTAAAGACCCTTAATCCTAAATTAGTAAATGTATCAAATCAACTCATAACTAACTATGCAAAGACTAATTACATATGTTAATAGGCAACAATTTCACAAAGAATAACTCCATCACACAACTCAACATAAAACATAAAACATTTAACACTAATCCTATATGCATACTACCAACTAGCTTCCCCACACTTAAAGAACACAATGTCCTCATTGTGTAAGGAAGACTCCACAAAACAATACATACAACACAGACAAGCACAACACAAACAATACGAAAATAAAGCAAAAAGAATGACAAAAAGGAGAAGGTAACATTACTCATTGGCCCCACTTGGGGACCCCGGTGGAGAAGGCGTGAAAGGAACATTGTGGTGGCGAAAGAAGGAAAGGAGCTTGCGGCTGAGGCACTTATGACTCTTGTGCATTTGCTAGACAGTCGCCTCAAGAGAATCCATCCGAACCGCCATACTGTGATTGGCAGCCTCAATCCCATCCAACCGAGACATGACCCGCTGCAATCCAGCAGTGTCCTCTTGTGCAGTGCCGACACGTGGCTCATCCCGATCATCTCCACCCACACCAAAATCACTGGCCATAGCAGCTTCGTCTTCATCATCATCCTCATCAGAACCATAAGGTTCAGCAATAGATGTTTCTGGTGCTTTGCCCTTTTCTTTGGCACGACTAGATCTCGTTTCCTGCACAAATCGGGACAAAAACTGCGGAGGCATAGCATGTCTATCTAAAACATGGGAATTACGAAGATAACGGATATCCATTAAAGTCACATGTTCATTTTCAGCCAAAACAAAATTACCTAAATCACCTAAACACCCCAAAATAATACCGGTTACCATATGGCACATGCCTACAGTTTTAGTTCGAGCAATCGATGCATGGTATAACCCGTCAAAAATAAAATCTATGGAGCATGGTGTTTTGCGTGATAGTAACAAATGAAGCACATACAAGTCCTTGGATTAAACCTTGGTGCTTTCTACGCGTCCAAACAAGGCATGGCATAAATACTTATGAAATAAAAACAAGCCATTGTCCTTAATAAGTCTATTAGAGGCATTTTTGTTATTGAATTCCGCCATGCCAGTTAGTGTTGTCCAAATTGGTCGGTGATCAAATAAATTGGAATTAAAGCGTTTTTCATTCAATGGAAAACCAAACCAAACATGAAGTTCGTCAAAACCAAATGTAAACTCAGCACCTTGGTGTCTAAATTTAAAGTGAGTCTTTTTGTTATCGACATAAGCCAATGTGACAAAAAACTCTACAGCCCAATCCCTCCTAATAGGTAAATTCATGACAGAAAATTTCTCCCATTTCATGTATTTAATATATTTATCAAATTGAGCAGTCAAACCTAAATCTTTAAGCAATTCAGTATCTAGATGCAACATGCCTACATAGGTTTTGGTGTTAAAAAAATTAAACTTTTTCCCCTCGTCTTCAGAGTAGATAGGGAAGGGACACTCAAACCTGGCCTGAAGATACTCAACAGGTGGTGTTGGTGGAGAACTTGGCTCGGCAACTGGCTGCTTATCCTTGCGTCCAATGGATTTTGTGCGCACCATGATGGAAGAGAAAGAAACCCAAGCTGAAACCACAATATCAAGTGTAGAAGAAGAAGAAACAACACCAAAGCCAGCAAAAACACTCCACAAAAGCAAAATAGAAAGAACAGAGGAGAAGAAAACTCAAAATTTTTTGAGAGAAAAACGTTGAAAACGCAAGAGTTGCTGAATGGAGAAGATGAATAGTCTACTTAGGGTTTTAACTATATATAGGGGAAGGTGAAAAGGCAGCTAAAACCCTAAGAAATTCAAATCTCGTGTCCTGTCGCGACCTCGCGATACTTTTGCGCGCGCGACAAGGCACGGTATTTGAACTAGCGAGCTCACGAAGCAAGTTGCGCTCGCGACAGAGAGTATATGATCTTCCCTCAAAATCAGCTGTCGCGCTCGCGATGTAATCGCGCTCGCGATAGAGACTGTTGGCACAAATCAAGATGAATGAGTCGCGAGAGCGAACAGGGCGCGCTCGTGACAGAGGCCTGTGATCCGTCCCACCCATCATTGTCGCGCTCGCGACAAACGTCGCGCTCGCGACAAACGTCGCGCTCGCGACAATAATGAAATGTTCAAAAATTTTTCCCTTTTTTTTTATCTCTAACTCAACAGGAAGATGACATGCTTTCCCATACGGGTATTTATGATATGCAAAAACCATAATAAAATATGGAAACAAAGAAAATATTTACTATATGCAAAAACCATAATAAAATATGCAAAAACCATAAAATTCCAAACAAGGTACGAAACAAAGAAAAACAAATTATTTACTTAAAAGCAATAGAAAGTAAAAATAAATGAATAACACTAAGCCAATTCTAATGAAATAAAAGATACCTCTTTACTCTCATATGCCCCATCAAAATAGATTTTACATCGATGCCCATTAACTTTAAACAAGTCTCCTTTATTATTTTTTAGTTCAAGATATCCAAGGTCGAAAACCTGAGTTACTTCAAAAGGTCCACTCCATCTAGACCTCAATTTTCCAGGAAATAATTTCAAGCGAGAATTGAAAAGTAAAACCTTATCCCCACTCTTAAAACTTTTATATTTGATATGAGCATCATGCCACTTTTTAGACCTTTCCTTGTATAATCGTGCATTTTCATAAGCAAAAAGACGTAATTCATCAAGTTCATTTAATTGCAAACATCTTTTTACCCCAGCATCTTTCATGTCATAATTTAAGGTCTTAATTGCCCAATAAGCCCTATGCTCTAACTCAACAGGAAGATGACATGCTTTCCCATACACTAACCTATATGGAGTCATTCCAATAGGTGCTTTGAAAGCAGTCTTATATGCCCATAGTGCATCATCAAGCTTATGTGCCCAATCTTTTCTAGAAGTAGAAACAGTTTTTTCTAAAATCCATTTAAGTTCTCTATTAGACACTTCGACTTGACCGCTAGTTTGTGGGTGGTATGGAGTAGCTACTCTATGGTGAACACCATACTTATTCAATAATGATGCAAAAGAACGATTTATGAAATGCGTACCTCCATCACTTATGATAGCCTTTGGTACTCCAAACCGTGAAAAGAGTTTCTTCAAAAACGAGAGCACCACCTTTGAATCATTGGTTTGTAAAGCTTCAGCTTCAACCCATTTGGAGACATAGTCTACCCTAACCAATATGTATGATTTCCCAAAAGATATAGGAAATGGACCCATAAAATCTATTCCCCACACATCAAAAAGTTCAACCTCCAAAATATTATTCAAAGGCATTTCATCTCTCTTCCCTAGGTTTCCTGCCCTTTGACACTTATCACATTTAGCTACAAAAATTCTAGCATCATTAAAAAGAGTAGGCCAATAAAATCCACACTCTAAAACCCTAGAACCAGTTTTGGCTCCACCATTATGGCCCGAATACAATGATGAATGACAATGAGCTAAAATATCCACTGTTTCTTCCTCACTCACACATCTTCTTATGATACCATCCCCATTAACCATAAATAAGTAGGGCTCCTCCCAAAGATAGTTTTTCACATCACTAAAAAATTTCTTTTTCTTTTGCCATGTCAATCCATAGGGTATGATTCCTGCAGCAAGAAAATTAGCAAAATCTGCAAACCAAGGCACATGCTTATAATTCATTGACATAAGAGATTCATCCGGAAAAGATTCATTGATTTCATGACTATCCCCTAGTGGTCCTTCAGCATTTTCTAATCTAGATAAGTGATCGGCTACTAAATTTTCAGAGCCTTTCTTATCTTTAATTTCTATATCAAATTCTTGCAATAAAAGGACCCAACGAATTAACCTAGGTTTAGCATCTTTCTTAGCAAATAAATATCTCAAAGCTGCATGATCCGTATAAATTATAACTTTAGATCCTAACAAATAAGACCTAAATTTATCACATGCATAGACAACAGCCAACATTTCTTTTTCAGTGGTTGTATAATTCACTTGAGGAGGTGACAAAGTATGACTAGCATAGTAGATTACATGCAAATTTTTACCAATCCTTTGTCCTAATACACAACCAACCGCTAAGTCACTTGCATCGCACATAATCTCAAAAGGTAACTCCCAATTAGGAGTAGTGATTATAGGTGCAGTTGTAAGGGCCTCTTTTAAAGAATTAAAAGCATGCATGCAATCATCAGAAAATTCAAAAGGTACTTCCTTAACCAATAAATTAGTTAAAGGCTTAGCTATTAGTGAAAAATCCTTAATGAATCTTCTATAGAAACCAGCATGTCCTAAGAATGATCTTATGCCCTTAAGTGTAGTAGGAGGTGGTAATTTCTCTATTAGCTCAACCTTGGCTCTATCCACTTCAATGCCCCTACTAGAAATCTTATGGCCAAGAACTATTCCCTCTTCAACCATAAAGTGACACTTCTCCCAATTTAGCACTAGGTTAGTTTCCTCACACCTAGCCAACACTCTATCTAAATTATGTAAACATAACTCAAATGAATCTCCATAGACTGAAAAATCATCCATGAAAACTTCCATGATGTTCTCAATCATATCCCCAAAGATAGAGGTCATGCACCTTTGAAAAGTTGCAGGTGCATTACACAACCCAAACGGCATTCGTCTATAGGCGAAAGTGCCATATGGACAAGTAAAAGTAGTCTTCTCTTGGTCACTAGGGTATATAAAAACCTGAAAATAGCCCGAATACCCATCCAAAAAGCAGTAATGAGAATGACCAGCTACCCTTTCTAACATTTGATCAATGAAGGGTAAAGGAAAATGATCCTTCCTAGTAGCTGAATTTAACTTCCTATAATCAATACAAACCCTCCAACCAGTGGTAGTTCTAGTAGGAATTAATTCTCCATTCTCATTCCTAACTACTGTTATACCTCCTTTCTTAGGTACGCAATGTATTGGGCTCACCCAAGAACTATTCGAAATTGGATAGATAATCCCAGCATCTAACAATTTGATGACCTCTTTCTTAACTACTTCTTTCATGTTTGGATTAAGTCTCCTTTGCCTATCTGCTCTAGGTTGACAATCATCTAACAAATTAATCCTATGCATGACAACATTAGGACTAATTCCTTTCAAATCCGAAATTTGCCAACCTATACTTTTTATTCTCCTTTTAACCACCCCTACTAGCAAAGATTCCTGATTACTAGTAAGTTTATTAGATACAATGATAGGTAAAGTATGATTTAAACCAAGAAATGCATACCTCAAGTGACTTGGCAACTCTTTTAACTCTACCGTAGGAGGACTTACAATTGAAGGTGGTATAGGTGCATCATTCCGATATAATCATTCTGGCCTTGCACCCTCTTGCTCATCCTTCCCACTAGCTTCTTCCTCAATGATTTCCCCATCTACACCTGCTTCATTAAATACTGCTGCTACACAAACATCAATGACATCTATTCTCATGCATACATTTTCCTCCATGGGGTATCTTAATGCCCTATCCATGCGATATTCTACACTATCATCCCCCACTTTTAAAATTAATGAACCCTCATAGACATCAACCAATGCCCTACCTGTTCTCATAAAAGGTCTCCCTAAAATCAATGGGCATTTCACATCATAAGTAAAATCTAAGATGACAAAATCAGCAGGCAAAATAAATTTGTCAACCTTAACTAATACATCTTCCACTATACCATATGGTTTTTTAATGGATTGGTCAGCTAATTGTAAAATCATTGAAGTAGGTTTAACATAATCCAACCCCAATTTCTTAAAAATAGATAATGGCATAAGGTTAATGCTTGCTCCTAAATCACATAAACACTTAGGGAACTCAACATCTCCTAAAATGCATGGAATGGTAAAACTACCATTATCCTTCAGCTTAGTAGGCAAATTATTTGTTATGATAGAACTACATGCCTCAGTCAATTCAATGGTTGAAACATCTTCCCAACTTCTTTTCTTAGCAATTAAATCTTTAAGAAATTTTGCATAGTTAGGAATTTGTGTTATAGCCTCAATAAAGTTTAAATTTATATGAACATGCTTCAATTTATCAAGAAAAGATTGAAATTGCTTATCTTGATTCTCTTGCTTCAACCTTTGCGGAAATGGTGGTCGTGGGGTGAAAACCCTTGGAATTTTTCCTGGTACAACCCTCTCCGTCGCGCTCGCGACATGTGTCGCGCTCGCGACAGAGGGCTCTTTCGCTGTAACTGGCGCGCTCGCGACATCAACTTCACTCGCGATGGTGGTAGCTTCTTCCTCTGTCGCGCTCGCGACACAAGGCCCATCATGCCCTTTAGTTTCCTGCACACTACCAAAATTGTTAGTGGTAACAAATTCATTAGTGTAAGACTTTCCTGACCTCAATTTAATGGCTTTTAAATGTTCTCTTGGGTTGTCCTCCGTATTGCTTGGTAAACTCCCTTGTACTCGCGACGGAAGAGCCTTGGCAATTTGCCCCAATTGAACTTCCAAATTATGAATGGAGGAAGCTTGATTCTTGGTTATTTGATCAAACTTAGTTTCCATCCTCTTTTGGGTCTCCTCTTGAGCATTAAACTTCATATTTATGCCCTCCAAAAATCTATCCATTTTAGCCTCCAACGCTCCAAATCTATCTTGGGGTTGTTGAAACCCCACTACCTTATTTTGGTTACTACTATTGCCCCAAGAAAAATTCGGGTGGTTTCTCCAACCGGGATTGTAAGTGTTTGAATATGGGTTTCCTCTTCCTTGTCCTTGGATAAAACTAACTTGTTCTTCAGTACTAGCCATACCCAAATTACACCCTTCACTTCCATGGCCTAATTGTCCGCATATACTACACCCACTGGTTGGACTACTACCCACACCTAGGCTATTGATCTTTTGCGTCAACTGCTCAATTTGAGCTTGCAAAGCTACTACTGAATCTACTACATGAACTCCCCTTGTATTTGAGAAATTTGTCTCCCTAACTCTCTCAGTTGGCCACATGCAATTGTTCATTGACATTTCTTCCAATAATTCAAATGCAGCCTTCGTGGTCTTCCTCATCAAAGATCCCCCTGCTGCCGCATCAATGGTTCCTCGAGTGGTTGGATTTACACCGTTATAGAATGTCTGCATAAGCAATTCCCTTGGCAAATTGTGGTGTGGGCAACTTCGCTGCAATTCTTTGAACCTTTCCCATGCCTCATACAAAGATTCAGAGTCATGTTGAACAAAAGTAGTAATATGTTTAATAATTTTGGCAGTTTTTGCTAGGGGAAAGTATTTTGATAAAAAGACTTGGGCTAATTGGTCCCAAGTTGTGATAGAACCCCTAGTAAGGGAATTCAACCAAGCCTTTGCCTTGTCCTTTAATGTAAAAGGAAAAAGCCTAAGCTTGATTGCATCCGCCGAAACTCCGTTAATCTTAAAAGTATCACAAATTTCTAAGAAATTTGCCAAATGAGCATTTGGATCCTCATTTGCCAAACCGTAGAATTGGATACTGTTTTGAATCATTTGTAAAAGCGATGGTTTAATTTCAAATTGGTTTGCATTTACCGTAGGTCTTACCACACCTTGTTGAGCACCACTCAATGCTGGCATGGCAAAGTCCATCAAGCGCAGTGAATTTTCTTCTTCAGCCATAATAATTCGTCTACTACGATTCTTCTTTTTATTTGACTTACGGTTACTCAAAAGCAATCTCTCTATCTCCGGATTGAACGGTTCAAGTTCTTCTTGTGAACTCCTCGTACGCGGCATGAACAGTCAAATCCTGAAAATTCACAACAAGCAACAATAAATTAAATATCGTAATCCAAAATCTTAAATCAAGGTTCATAATGTAATAAATTAAATCAATCAAATTCCCCGGCAACGGCGCCAAAAACTTGTTATGCTTTTTCTAAAAGCTTAAATACCGCAAGTATACGGTGTACTGATTATAGTACTTCAGATGTCGATCCCACAAGGAAATGTTGATTTTAATCACCCACTATTACTACTCAATTTTAATCTTGTTTACGATGTTCAAAAATGCAAGTTAATTCTAACTACTCTATTGCATAAAATTAATTAAATCCTAGTTAAGTATAATCAAAGAAGACAATAAATATTATGAAATTAAATAATCATGCATTTGATACCATTATTTTAATTATAATTTTTAATCTTATTAGTAAGCCAAGTTGGAATAAATTTCTAAAACACTCTCTCGACATGAATTAGATTGCCTAAAACATACAATTAAAGTACTAATTCTCAACTCTCGTTAATGAACTAGTGGATTTTAATTACACATTTTAAGATTAAACACCAACCTATAGCAATTATCTCCACATGTGATCTCTCAAACTATGCTTTGATAATGAATTTCCTATTAACTTTCCATAAGACGTTGCTCTCGCTAACTCCCTTATTTATGACCATTTTGTGAATTTTCAGAAAAGGAATTGCACATTGAAGGTCGTCTTCCTTAACTTATAATGATACCAATAAACTTTTAATAGAAAATACTACAACCAAAGATCAATATTATAAATGGAAATAGAAATTTGTTCATATATAATCAAATGCAAACATAATATTCATGTAAAGATTACAAGGAAGAAACATAAAACATAAGGACAAGAAGAAGGGGATCTCTCAACCCTTTTCCCTTCACACAAGATTTCTTCTTCCTTGCTTCTTGTCTCCTCTTCAAAACATGAAAATAAAAACTAAAGTACTAAAAGAAATTAATTGTTCTTAGGATCACAAAATCAAATTATAAAAATTCATCATCCTCAAAATTCTGTTCACTTGGCATATATATGCCTCTCTAAAAATTATGTCCCTTCAAGACATCCTTTCACAAGAATTGTCCTTGTTCATGGAAAATTGCATCACTTCAGAATTCTAACTGCTCATCCGCACTTTGTCGCGCCCTCGCGACTCCTGTCGCGCTCGCGACAATGCACGCCTCTGCTCGGCTGGCTGTCGCGAGCCCTTCTGCTTTGTCGCCCTCGCGACATGGCACGCTTATGCTTGATTGGCCTGGCTCTCTGCCCTTCATGCTGTCGTGACCTCGCCCCCTTGTCGCTCTCGCGACACTTCCTTTCTAGCTCACCTTTGGCTTTCTTTCTTTCACTTGACTCCTTTAATCTCTAAATCATCCCCTTCTCCTATAAAACAAATAAAACAACTACACATACACAAAACACATAAAAGCAACAAAATATAGATAAAATACCAAAATAATAAACACAATACTGGACAAAACCACACACTAACACACAATATATATGAGTTTTTCAAGCTCCTATCACTAAGTAATGTTGGTTGTTGTTTGTGAGAAATGACAAAGACGGTAGCACATGCCTTATTGCTTGATTTCTCCATTTTGAATATAATAATTTCTATATCTTTCAAATGTAGCTGAAGCATTTTTTAATATAATCTATCTTTTATACTTGTATTTTGTGATAGCTAAAACATGCTGCAATAATTGCTGCTCAAACGTAAGAAGTCCATATGAGACCATTTGTTTTTGTAATATATCAAGTGCTGAACTGAACAGTAAACTTTTAGATGGTACATGGTCAAGAGTGCTAATTATTGTTGTATATCAAGGCATTGCACAATTCCTGGAAAAGCTGGTGTAAGTGTTAGCTGTATATTATTGTTGAATTAAAATTCTGCTCCCAATTTTATTTGTGTGGCTGTATTGCTTAGTGAAACAATTCTTTTGAGTTTGTAGAAATTATTGGATACGGCTGCCATTTATGTAGATAATCTCAACATGCCGAGTAGGCAACACATGATTGATGGAATATATTCTAGTTCCATTCAGTAGTTTCCCTTATTGCTTCAATGTAGAAGATTTTGGAAAATGGTTCAAAATTATATGGGTTTTTTTAACTTGAATGTTTCATTTCTCTTATTAGAACTATATGACCCTTTGCTGACATGATCATCAAATAGTAATATAGGTTTTTGGTTGCCCCTTTGCTAACCAGCACAAGAATTTAATGAAAAAGCATAACCCTTGACAATTGTGAATTTGAGTTGGCATATATGTACTTTTTTCACTTGAAAGATAACGCTCATCTGGAAACATATATAGTTTTTGAAAAGTTCTCTGCTTTGACTCTATTTTAATTCATCACCTTGTCTTCTAGCAAAATATAGTTTGATGAGTGAGATAGATTGGAAGGAATGATTTCGATGGATTTAATGTTGATGTTGCTCTCTTTCATTGGTTTAATTTTGGTTAGTTTGGGCATTCCAGGTAGCATACCTTGATTGTTCTTGGTTGTGCATTCCATAATCCCTTGATAATACTTGAGTAAACTAGATAGCTATCCCTATGTGTCCATTTTTTTTTGTAACATCATGTAATTCAGATTAACAGCAATTCATTTTGTCCTTGTTAAAACTATCAATTCATTTTGTACAATAATTTTGTTGATTTACAGAAAATATGTAATTTTTTGTATAAATTATTTCCTTTTCTAACAAATAAATATATATGCTCTCCACCTACTCAAGTCCTTATTATGTTATTAATGGTTTCTATAAAAATCTGATTCAACAATTGTGAACTAACTTGTATGCCTAGTAAATTTATCCTCAATAAATGAAGTCACTTGCTTCACAAATAGTTTGCTTCATTTAGCAATCTTTTCTTTTTATTTTTGTAAACCAATGTAGCACATGTAAACATCTATATATGGTTATGAGTTAAATTAAAATAACTGCGGTTATATTTGATGGAGCCTTAAATTTATCTGCTATATGGTTTGTTAGATTTATATTTCGAATAAAATGACTCAGAATTACTTCGTCCTTATGTTCCTTTCTATGTTGATAGTGTAGTATATTTGTCAAGATTTGAAAAACATTTTAGGTGCTTGAATATATTAACATGCTTGAAAAACATTGTTTTTTTCTTGGTGTGTTTAAGTTGGCTATCATAACTTGCTAATTACTTTTGAGATGCCTATTGCTGATTCCTGAGTTATTTTTGCAAATGGCTGTAGTTGCTCACACCATTAGTGCGAAGGTGGTGATTTTGAGAGCCATTAAGTGTCATTACCTATGATGTTTTGTTTCTGAAGGCATCAATATTATCAATTTTTGACTTCTTACACTTGTAGTTACCAGTTACCATTGTAATAGGTATGAAAAATCTTGGACAGATGTTTGCTGTATATGATCATTTTGTCTTGAATGTTAATATCTTGCTCAAGCTCATGTCTGAGTGTATCCTTTTCTATTTGCTATCTAAATTTAAAATTCATAAAAAATTGAAATATTTACATATGAGGATAATAGATTGTTTAGACTTTTTTATGTCAAATTCACTCTGATTTGTTGAAGTGTCAACAATATATGTATTATTGCATAACATAATGGGTAAGGGCGTCTAACTCAATCATTGCTTTATGCAGTGCAATTTTGGTTTCACTTTCACAAAATAAACTGGAATTTGCATCTACTACTATCTTTCCAATCTAGCCACATTTATAGAAAAAGAACTTCCACCATATTCAGTATCACTTCTCTTAATAGGTGAGGGAATCTCATGCCATCCATAATTATGTTGAAGATTTTACTTACTGTATTGAATCATTATTGGGTTACTAAATATAGTTGACAGTCTTTTACTTACTGTATTGCTTTTAAGGTGGAACAACTTTTCCTTCAAGGAGGCTAGCTGATTCTATTATATATACCATACGATTTAGGTATATTATATTCTAAGCATTTTGTCAATTCTTATTTTTTTAGAAATAGAAGACTGATCCTTTACTTGATCTTATATGGTCTTCTGTGTTGTTTTCTTTTCTTATATTGCTCTCGCCTGACTTGCTTAGCTTTGCTATCTGTTTTTTCTTTCTCTAGCTAGCTATTTTGACAAAGGCTGATAGTTGTCTTGATTTCTGATCTGTCCTTGTGCTCTTCGTGGGTTATTGCTATTTAGGGGGTCTCTCCACTATCATGTTTTGGGTTGTTATTTTACTTTGACAGTTTTAAACTTTGTTTTTTTTTCTAGTTTTGGTGGTGTGCTTATGATCTCGCTTTTTTGGAACTCAGCCTTTTAGTTTTTTTTTCCTTGATGCAGTTGCCTTGGGTATTTTGCCTTTTTTTAGGTTGTTAGATCCATTTTATTTTATTTTTGGGATCTTTTTTTTGTTGACTGTATTATTGTTCTCTTTTCATAAATAAAATCAAAAGCATGTAAAAAACCATTAAAATGAACATTATCTTATATATATGCATATGACTTTTTTTATCTTCGAAAATAGGCTTTGTGTATGCAAATCCATTATAAAATAACATTAAATACTTCTTTTGTATCATTGTTGTATCAAGGTATATAGGCTGAAACGATTCGACCTACGGGCTACTGGTTTCCAAAGGATAATTCGGTTATCATGGTTGAGTGCCATGTACCTTGATGCAAGTTAATTTTATGTCATGATGCTTTTTCATGGTAATTCTGAATTGTTTTGTTCCTATGTTAGGAGTAGGATCCAAATATATAATTGCATATTTGGGTTTGCTGAAAATCCATTATAAAATAACATAAAATAATTCTTTTGTGTCACTGTTGTATCAAGGTATATAGGCTGAAACGATTCGACTTGTGGGCTACTGTTTCCAAAGGATAACTAGGTTATCATGGTTGAGTGCCACGTACCTTGATGTAAGTTAATTTTATGTCATGATGCTTTTTTCATGGTAATTCTGAATTGCAAACATTGATAAACCTTTCTTATTTATTTAACCCATAAATCTAATTATGAAATTACCTTATTTGAATAATAGTTACGCAAACATAAGTAATGTTGATAGATCTTGGATGTATAGGCGATTAATGCCAAATGGTCTGATTAATATTGAGTTTGCCGAGGGAGTTCAATCATTCATTGAATATGCAAGTTTGCAGCCTGCATATATGGATGGTCCAAAAATTAGATGTCCATGTAAAAAGTGCAAACATATTTGTTTCCTCCCTACTGAAGAAGTGCATCTACATTTGTTAAAAAAAAGGGTTTGTTCCAAATTATTTTCAATGGACACAGCATGGGGAGCCAATAATTTGTAGCACCTCTAGGGGTAATCAAGCATCGTCAGCTGTAAATATAGATGGATTTGCAGGGGGAGCTGGTATTCGACCAAATAATGTGGATGTAAATGAAAATATTTACGCACAAATGGTTTATAATGCAGCTGGTTATTCCTTTGAAGAAAATATACAAAATAGTGAAGAGGAACCAAACCTATATGCAAAAAGATTTTTTGACTTACTAGAGTCAGCTGACCAAGAATTATGACCAAACTGTGAAAAAATGACTCAACTGTCTGCCATTGCTCGAATATTGAGCATAAAGTCTGAAGGTCATATTTCTGAACAAAGTTTAGATAAAATTCTTACATGGTACAATGATTCATTGCCTCCTGATCATAAAATGGTTGAAAATTTTTATGAAATAAAGAAGCTTATTCGGGGTCTTGGTTTGCCCGTTGAATGAATAGATTGTTACAGATTGGGATGTATGTTATTTTTGGGAGAAGATGTGGAATTAGAAGAGTGCAAATACTGTAGTCAACCTAGGTTCAAACTAAGAATGCGTACTAGAAAGCAAAAACTAGTTCCTTGGAAGTGGATGTATTTTTTTTCGCTAACTCCAAGACTTCAAAGACTGTATGCCTCTGATGTTACTGCAGCCCACATGAGATGGCATAATGAACATGAACAGAATCATGAAAGTATGACCCATCCATCGGATGGGCTCGCATGGAAACATTTCAATGACACACATACTGAATTTGCAGCAGAAAGTCGAAATGTCAGGTTAGGATTATCGACAGATGGCTTTCAACCTTTTGGTCAATCAGGCCAACAATATTCATCATGGCCAATCATAATTACTCCATATAATTTACCGCCATGGATGTGTATGGACAAGGCATACATGTTTTTGACAGTTATTGTACTAGGGTCTAAAAATCCAAAGCATAAAATTGATGTGTTTTTGCAACCATTGATAGTTGAATTGAATCATCTTTGGGAATTCGGGGTTGAAACATATGATGTGTCTCTTAAACAAAATTTTAAGATGAAAGCAGCTTTGATGTGGACAATTAGTGATTTTCCTGCATATGCTATGTTGTCTGGATGGAGCACAGCAGGAAAATTGGCTTGCCCTTACTGTGGCAATGATTCTGATGCATTTCATCTTGCTAACAAAGGCAAAATATCATGGTTTGACAATCATAGAAAATTTCTTCCTCTAGATCATTCATTCAGATGCAATAAATAAAAATTCATTAAAAACAGGGTTGTACAAACACCTTCTCCCCTTAATAAATCTGGTGATGATATATTGCAGGACATTGATCAGTTAGGGTTACTAAAAGCTATAGAACTTGAAAGTGAAGAGGTTAATAGTAACATAAGTCAAAACTTCGGTTGGAAAAAATGGAGTATATTTTGGGATTTGTCATATTGGAGAACTAATTTGATACGGCACAATCTAGATGTTATGCATATTGAAAAAATTATTTTTGACAATCTTTTCAACACAATCATGAACATTGAAGGGAGGACCAAGGATAATGCAAAATCAAGAGCCGATTTGAAAATTTTCTGTAGAAGAAGCGAGTTAGATAAAGATCCAAATATAGGAAAATATCCAAAAGCATGTTACACTTTGGATAAAAAACAAAAGCAAACTTTACGTGAATGGTTGAAAAGCCTAAAGTTTCCAGATTGATTTGTTTCAAACTTGGCAAGGTGTGTTGATATGAGCAAGTACAAATTATTTGGAATGAAAAGTCATAATTGTCATGTATTTATGCAGAGGCTCATTCCAATTGCATTTCGGAAGCTCTTACCGAATAATGTATGGGAAGCTATAACGGAATTAAGTTTTTTTTTCAAAACCTTAACAACTTTTGAATTACAGTTGTCTGATATGGAAAGATTAGAAAGGGACATTTCGGTTATCTTGTGCAAATTAGAGACTATTTTTCCACCTAGTTTCTTTGATTGTATGGAGCATCTACCTGTACATTTAGTACACGAGGCAAAACTTGCTGGTCCAGTTCAATATCAATGGATGTATCCATTCGAGAGGTAATTTTACTCTTATATCAAAACTTGCTAAAACTTTTATAGCTTTATACCAAATAAGTTAATATAATTACCCTAATTATAATGTAGGAATTTATATCACTTGAAGAAAAATGTTAAAAATAAGGCTAGAGTTGAAGGCTCTATATGCAATGCGTATTTAGTGGAGGAAACAAGTATATTTTGTTCACATTATTTTGAGCCTCATTTGATTAGTCAAGAAAGAAAAGTTCCTCGTAATGACCATGGGGGTGAGCGGATTGGTGATGATAACTTATCTATTTTCAAATATCTTGGCCGAACACATGGACACTCAACAAGAAGAATGTTAACAGACAAAGAAATGGAGGCTGCACATGGTTACATTTTATTGAATTGTCAAGAAATTCGACCTTTTGTGCAGTAAGTTTATGTATAGTTGAAATTGGCTAAATTATTTTTCTAGATGATTGGAGTTTATAGCTAAGATAATTTATAATGTTTTTAGTGAATACGAGGGGTTGTTAAGCAAGCTAATGCCAGGAAACTCACAACATGACATCAATAAAGAAGTGGATAAAAACTTTCCACGTTGGTTTGCAAATTATGTAAGTCTGTAAAGTGCAATAAAATTGAATGCTAGTTGCAATTACTGTAAAACTTACAAAATATTATATGTATTAATTAATTTTTTTTGTGTAGGCTTTTGAAAATAGAATAGAAAACAGGCTCATATGTGATCTTGCTAAAGGGCCATTGCAAACTATTAAATCATATCCTGTCTATTTCATTAATGGATATAAATTTCATACAGAAAAGCATGGACATAGCATGGCAATAGTAAATAGTGGGGTTTGCATACAAGGGGAACTGATAGATTATTTTGGCAAAATTATTAAGATACTTGAAATAGAATATCCTGCATTGCTGATAAAATGGTGTGTACTTTTTAAGTGTGAGTGGTTTGATCCAACTCTTAACATTGGAACAAAAGTACATAGCCGATATAAACTCACTGAAATCAACCAATGGAAAAGATTTAAGCAATTTGAACCATTCGTGTTATAAATGCAAGCAACCTAGGTGCATTATGTCCCTTATCCCAGCTTAAGAAGGGATAAGTCAGATTGGTTAGCCGTCTGCAAAGTTAAACTAAGAGGTGTTTTTTATGGACAGGCAAAGGGAGAAAGCAAGACAAAAAAAGTGAAGAATTTCAGGAAGAAGAACCGGATGTACATGAAATAAATGCATGTTTTGATAATGAAATTTTAACTCATCCAAATAATGAATTTGTGGAAATTCTATTTGGAGATGATGAGGAATCCATAAATGGGCAAAATTCTGAAGATGAGCTTGACTTTAATTCTGAATATTCAGAAACAGAGGATGATTTTGATGTGCAATTAAGTGATGATAGTGATTAAATTGTGTATGTTCTATTATCTCAAAACCAAAATGTGTTATTATTGCAATGATGTACTAATGTTACATATTCTTTAATATAATTATATAATTCGATTTGAAGAAGTATATTCAATTTCTTTGAATTTTAGGTTTAAAATATGCCACCCAAAAGAAGAAAGTCATTGCTACTGCCAAGATTCAGACTAACATCTAATGGAGACAACAGTGGACAAGTCCACCTATCTCAAGTTGCAGGGTCTGTATGTTTAGGTGTGTCATGTCCATATCCTAACTAGTAATATGAGGCATCACCTTCACCAACAACAAAACGCGATCACTCTCCTAATCAACCAAGTGATTCAGCATCCAACAACCCAAATATATCTGCTAACCATGTAAATGTATATACTCCAATCCCAAACCCTGAATCTATGCCTACACAAGTACCAGGTTCCGATATTAAGGATGAAGGTCTCCAGCCTGGTGCAAAGGGAGTTGATGGAAGAATTTACATTAAGATTATCAATGACATGTGAGTTTAATTATAAAAAAATTTGTATGGCAAGATTAAAACATAAACTTATACTAATAGTATGGATATCTAATTTGATATTAATTTTGTTCATATTAACATGTTTATTCCATCAGGTATTTGCTCAAGAAAAGTCAGATCCACATTCAAAGTGAGGATAGAAATTGAGGGTTATGTTTGGAAAAATCTTTCTCTGTAGACAAAGGATTTTTATTATCAGGAGTTTGAGGTACAAAAAATAAATAACATTATCTGTTTCAAAATAATTAGCTTCATACATTAATGCATTATCTATTGTACTTTGCAATACTTATGTTATTTTTTCAGAAAGAATTTTTTTGGGATTCAAAATTTAATGATGTCATTTATGAAGTTTGGGAAAAGCGGGCTTGCCAACGATATAAAGAATTTCTATGTAATTTACACAAAGGTGGTCAACGACCTAATTTTATTTCTGAATAAATATGGAATCGTTGGCAACAATACTAGGCAACACCCGAAGCAATTGCCAGTTTAGATAGGAATTCTTCAAATAGGCAGGGAGGCTCAGATGGTGAGAGTCTAGCTGTGCACACTGGAGGAACTTTGAGCCATCACGAGCATACGGGTAAACTGGTAAGTATCTAACTTTTATGCTTACATTTTATTCTATAAATGTATAATTATTATGGACAATGATTGTGTAATTGTTGTTCTATTTCCATGAATGCCTTTGTTGTTGATATAAATTTTTTGTTTCACAGGAAGTAAACCTATTAAGGTTGTTGAGTTATTTTTCAATTCTATTTGGTTGTAATGAATCAGAATTTCCTTATTGTACAATAGTTTATTGTTTTATTGGGCTATAGAGTTTGGTTATCAGGCAACATTCTTGCTACGAGAAACTTTATAACACTCATGAGCTGAAATGGTAAAAAAACCTATTGATTTACCTTCATGTGTTCTTCTTTTAGTTGAAGGAGGGATGTTCTCCTTGTTGTCATTTTCACTTAAATTCTTATATAGATTACTCTTTATTCAACAGTCAAATCGTTCTCCTTCACCTCCACCAACTATATAGCTTAGACATTTATTTTTAGATTGTTATTGATACTGATTTTATGCTATTTTTATTATGGTTTCATGGATTTTTACTTTACAGTAATATAATATATTTTTAGGATTTTAATTTTTATTCATTACAATTTTAATATTATATTATCAATAACAATATTTTCTTTTTAACTTCATAATGAATTTGAATTATATTTATTTATAAATAAATAATTTGATTTAACTAAAATATTATGTCAATCTAACAAAACTAGCATAATTTTACAATTTATAATGTTATAAATAGCAACTAAAGACAAATTTTAATCCAGTTGCTAAATTTAGCAACCGAATTCATATTCTGTTGCTAAATTTAGCAATGGAATTATAATTCAGTTGCTAAATTTAGCAACGGAATTTGAATTCAGTTGCTAATGTTGACCAATTAATCGAAATGTACATTGGTTAGATATAGCATCGGAATTTAGATTTCGTTGCTAATAAAAATTAGCAACCGAAAATAGCAACTGAAATTCGTTTTGTATTTTTAGCAACCGAATATATTTCCATTGCTAAATTAGCAACCGAACTCTTTTTTGTTGCTAAATTACCAACGAAAAATATTTCGATTGCTAAAAATACCAACTGCCAAAATTGCAACCGAATTTTCCGTTGCTAATTTTGATTACCAACAAAAATGTACCAAATCAGTTGCTAATTTCCATTGCTATTTCCAAATTTTCTTGTAGTGTATTCTGACTGGATCAAGCAAGTGAGAATTGTTCTCAGAGCTGAAAAGATCCATTATGTCTTGGATAAAGATCCACCACCACTTCCATTAGATGATGCCATTAATGAGATCAAAGGCATTTATCAAAAATACATGGAGGATAGTGAAGCGGTAGCATGTCTGATGCTGGGTGCTATGTCCTCGGAGCTTCAGAAGCAACATGAGATGATGGATGCTAGAACCATCATTTTGTATCTTGAGGAGCATTATTCTTCTCAGGCTAAAACTGAGCAATATGAGATTGCTCGAGCTCTATTTAGTTGCAAAATGATGGAAGGCACTTCAGCTGCTACTCATGCATTGAAGATGTATGGGTATATTGAGCATTTGAGTAGACTTGGTTATGTTATGGATAATGATCTATACATAGATTTAATCTTGTACTCGTTGGCTCTAAGTTATGCACCTTTCATGCTTAACTTTAACATGAACAAGATCCAAGTAACCATTCCTGAGTTAATCAACATGCTCAAGACAATTGATAGATCCTTTAAAAAGGATCCAAAAAGTGTCATGGTTGTCACTTCTGCTAAAGGCAAGAAGCAGAAGAAGAAGAAGATAACCAAGGCGCAGCCAAAGAATGGTGGGATCTCCAAGAAGAAGGTTGCCAAGAAAGAGAATCCCAAAGGAACTTGCTTCCATTATGGAAAGGATGGTCATTGGAAGCGTAACTGTAAGGCCTATCTAGATTCTCTTAAGGAGAAAAAGCAATTTGATGCTTCTACTTCAGGTATTCATATGATTGAAATTAATACTTATTCTATTGCTTCAAAACAATCTTGGGTATTAGATACCGGATGTGGATCTCACTTATGTAATGATCTACAGGGGCTTAGAAGCTTTAGAAGAGTTGGAAAGGCAGAGATATGTTTGTAGTCAGCTACTGGACAGAACATCTCTACAACGGTTATGGGGACTTACCATTTGCCTCTTCCTAGTGGATTAGTACTGGAATTAAATAATTGTTATTATGTTCTAGCTTTATCCAAAAGTATTATTTCTTTCATTTGTTTGTTGAACGATTATGATATTTCTTTAAAAGACAAGTGTTGTTACATTTTTAAGAACAATATGTTTTATACAAAAGCTATCATTGAGAATGGTATATTTGTTCTTGATTTAATTAAAGAAGTATATAATGTGGATACCAAGAGAATGAAATATGATAATCTAAATACCTCATACTTATGGCATTGTCGTTTAGGCCATATAAATGAGAAATGCATGACCAAATTACACAAGTCAGGTGATTTGGGATCATTTGATTATGAATCATTTAATACATGCAAATCTTGTTTATTGGGAAAATGACAAAAGTACCATTTATTGGTAAAGGAGAACGAGCTAAAATGGTTTTAGACTTAATATTGTAACACCCTATATCCGATCTGATAAACAAACCGGATACGGATGTCACAAACCGGTCTTTGCTCTCAATGTCAATAAATTAATATAATTTATACTTAAATTATCAACTTATAAATTCTTTACTCAAAAATTTTTCAAAAAAATAACACTTTGAAAATCAATCATCGATTTTCATCGCCTCAATCAAACTCCTACACAAAATATTCCCATCCTCCTCAGTAAATAATTAAGCTAATCTACCAGTCACTATATCACTATTTCAATATTCAATTATTTTGTTCTCAATAATGCTTATGCAAGATGACATGACAAATCTGTTTGATATTACAATATTGAATCTCAACTAATCACTTATGAAATTACATTTAAATTATACTATCTTAACACCTACGTACATGCCACAATTTCCAAATAAATAAATAACACAAATAAATTGCTATGAGTTCTTGATCATCCATAATTCTAGCTACAGCAATCTATGAAGGTTTCTATCTTTCGCGTCGATGATACTGAATATCGAACCAACCTACGCGCGGAAAAAACCACGCGCTAAGTTATATGCTTAGTGGTAACTACCAAAATTTCTTCTCAAATAATATAATATGACAATACAGTTATAAATCTCATACATGCATAAGCCAATTCACAAGACATATAAAGGTTACCAATTCCAGCTTATTGAGCGTATAAAAACATCAATCTGTTAGAAAAAGATAGGATTTCACTTACAAAATGCATATATATATATATATATATATATATATATATATATATATATATATATATATATATATATATATATACATGTTATGTGACACCCTCTATATGAATATATATCGGAAGTTCATCTTATATTAGTACCATTTCAAACACTATTAATTTATTATTCAATTAAATGAAATTTCGGCAATATAATAGCTTTAATTCATGTTACCCAAACCTGCAAAAACTTAATTTCACTTCTAATATCATTCCTCTAACTTCAAAACTTCAATTAACCACCCAGCACTGCTATAATTTCAACTCAACACATTCACGTAACTCTCTTTAACACAATTTGGTTCGGACTTGAGATGTCAATTCTCAAGCTTCCTATGTATCCTATTTAGGGAATCAGAACCACGTAGTTCTTCAACTCTGTAGTACAGCATAGCATTTTAAAGTTTTATTTAATCCAAAGTACGAAAACATCACTAAATTAACATAATATCCATATTTAAATCAAACTTCATATAATAATGCAAATTCATAAAGATTCATTATCATGGTACTTTTGTTCTTATAATTACTATTGTTCTATTTATTTCAAATACATTTACATCATTATCATAAATATTTGCTATATTTTAAATTATTCATATTGAAAGTTAAGAATAGCCACATACTATAAATCATGCATTTCGCTCAAAGCTTACTCTAAACTGCTTATCACTTGGAATGCATACTTCGTTTAAGATTCCTAATTTCTTAACATATTATATATTGATTTGCAAACTTTTACTTCCTTAGTTAACTCATCAAGTTCACACAAAATAAAGTTTTAACTATAAACGCATATGAAAATAAATAAATAATTGACCCAAGAGATAGAAGTAACCACAAACTCAAGATCTTTACAAATTTATGCCTAGAAATCAAGTACCAAACATTTATATATACACCTTTTGTCATAATATATATATATTGTAACTATCTCTCTTGCATAATTTTATTTACTTAACTCATTGCACTTTCATACCCAATACATGTATTTACAGGCATTTGGTACACATAATCATCATATTAATATTGGTAAAGTCATTTCCAAAATAAGAATAGCAATGTAGTCTTTACCATACTCATATATAATTACATAATTACACATAAATATATGCCAACACAAAATAAAGAATTGGCCACTGACTTGATCTTAGGATCATTGCCTGCTGCTTATGATCAATTTGTGATGAATTATAACATGCATGCAATGAACAAGTCAGTCACTGAGCTTTATGGGATGCTTAAGAATGCTGAAGAGAACATTCGAAAGACCAATCCCGTATTAATGGTTCAAAAGGGAATTAAGAAGGGACCTGCTAAGGGAAAGGGAAAGGGAAAACCCAAGTCATTTGGGAGTGCACCTCAAGCCCAATCCAAGCCCAAGGCGCCAAAACTCAAAGAGAGTGAGAGCGCTTGCTTCCATTGCAACAAGATAGGGCATTGGAGGAAGAATTGCGCTCTCTTCAAGGAAGAACAAAAGAAGAATGGAGCCAAGGCGTCCAGTTCTGGTATTTTTGATGTTGAAATTAACCTTTCTATTTCTACCACTTGGGTATTGGATACCGGTTGTGGTTCTCACATTTGTTCAAATGTGCAGAGGCTAAGAAATAGGCGGTTGCTTGGGAAGAATGAAGTGGACCTCCGTGTGGGGAATGGAGCACGAGTTGCTGCCATGGAGATAGGCGACTATCACCTCACTTTACCTTCCGGACTTTGTATTGTTTTGAATAATTGTTATTATGTGCCTGCAATGAGCAGAAACATTATTTCAGTTTCATGTTTGGATAATGATGAATTTGATTTTGTTATTAAAAATGGCAATGCTCATATTCGTCGCCAAGGCATTTCTTATGGCAATGCCATGTTGCAAAATGGCCTTTATATCCTTGATTTACAAAACAAAGAGTCAATATACAACATTAATACAAAGAGGGTTAAATCAAACGAATTGAACCCTACTTACTTTTGGCATTGTCGTTTAGGACATGCAAATGAAAAACGCATTTCAAGACTCCACAAAACTGGAGTGCTTGGGTCATTCGACTTAGAGTCTTATGACACATGCGAGCCATGTTTGTATGGAAAAATGACAAAGAGTCCTTTTAATAAAAAAGGTGAGAGGACTAATGGCTTATTGGAACTAATACATACCGATGTATGTGGACCTTTAAGTACACATGCTAGAGGTGGTTTTAGCTACTTCGTGACATTCACAGATGACTTCAGTAGATATGGCTATGTCTATCTAATGAAGTACAAGTCTGAAACTTTTGAGAAATTCAAAGAGTTTAAGAACGAAGTAGAAAACCAACTTGGCAAAAGTATAAAAGCCATTCGATCAGATCGAGGTGGCGAATACTTAAGCCAAGAGTTTGACAGTCATCTAAAGGAGTGTGGTATTATTTCATAGCTCACTCCTCCTGGAACACCTCAATGGAATGGTGTGTTTGAAAGGAGAAATCGAACTCTGTTGGACATGGTTCGATCTATGATGAGTCAAGCTAATCTTCCTATCTCTTTTTGGGGTTATGCATTTGAAACTACTGCGTTTCTATTGAACCGTACTCTAACTAAAGCAGTTGAGAAGACACCATATGAGGTATGGACTGGGAAAGAACCCAATATGTCTTTTCTCAGGATTTGGGGCTATGAAGCACATGTTAAGAAATTAACATCTGACAAACTACAGTTCAAATCTAGTGTCTGCTTGTTTGTGGGGTATCCTAAAGAAACAAAGGGATACTACTTTTACTCACAAGCTGAGAACAAAGTATTTGTTGCTTGCAAGGCTGTTTTCTTGGAAAAGGAGTTCCTTCTCAAGAAAGACAGTGGGAGTAAAGTAGAACTTGGAGAAATTCAAGCACCATAAACTCCTATAGAGGATGGTTTGGAAATGGGATCAAGTTCACAACCAGTTATGGAACAAAAACCCATTACATAAGAACCTAGAAGGTCCGGTAGGGTACGTCAGGAGATTGAGAGATATGGATTTCTAATCACTGACAGTGACACTATTGAGTTAGTAGATCTTAAGGATCCTACTACCTACCGAGAAGCTATTGAGAGCCCAGACTCGGAAAATTGGCTTGAAGCCATGAAATCCGAGATGCAATCAATGTACGATAACTAGGTTTGGACCTTGGTTGATTCACCGGAAGGTACTAAGGTAATTGAATGCAAGTGGTTATTCAAACTCAAAGCTGATAAGACCTACAAAGGTAGACTAGTAGCAAAAGGTTTTCGACAAACTCATGGTGTAGACTATGACGAGACCTTTATGCCTGTAGTCATGCTTAAATCCATTAGGATCTTGCTTGCCATAGCTGCATATCATGATTATGAGATATGGCAAATGGATGTCAAAACTGCTTTCCTCAACGGAAATTTACTTGAGGATGTGTATATGACACAGCCTGAAGGTTTTGTCAATCCCAAGCATCCTAAGAAGGTTTGCAAGCTTCAAAAATCCATTTATGGATTAAAGCAAGCATCCCGAAGTTGGAATCTTCATTTTGATGAGGCAGTCAAAGAATTTGACTTCATCAAGAACGAAGATGAGCCTTATGTGTACAAGAAGGTTAGTGGGAGCATAGTAGTATTTCTGGTCCTATATGTGGATGACATCTTTCTCTTTGGGAATAACATTCCAACATTGCAAAAGGTTAAGCAATGGTTGGGAAAATGTTTCTCAATGAAAGACTTAGGTGAAGCCGAGACAATACTTGGTATTCGAATCTATAGAGATAGATCGAATCAGCTCTTGGGACTAAGTCAAGAAAAGTACATAGACAAAGTACTAAAGCATTTTAGTATGGGAGACTCAAAGAAAGGGTACATACCTTTGGCTTTGGGAGTTCCTTTGACTAAAGAAAAGTGCCCTAAAACCAAAGAGGAAATGGACAACATGAGTAGAATCTCATATGCATCTGCTATTGGATCTATAATGTATGCTATGTTATGTACTAGATTGGATGTTGCTCATGCACTAAGTATAACCAGTAGGTTTCAGCAAGACCCTGGTGAGAAGCACTGGTCTGCTGTAAAATGGATTCTGAAGTACCTACGAAGGACTAAGGATCACTTCTTAGTGTATGGTGGTCAAGAAGAGCTCGTCATACAAGGTTATGCCGATGCTGCTTTTCAGACCAGCACTCAGGATTCTAGATCGCAATCTGGGTTTGTTTTTGTTTTGAACGGTGGTGCTGTCAGCTGGAGAAGCTCAAAGCAAGAAACCGTTGCCGACTCAACTACTGAATCTGAGTATATTGCAGCAAGTGAGGCTGCAAAAGAGGTTATTTGGATTAAAAATTTCATTTCTGGATTAGGAGTGGTCCCAAGCATCCTAGATCCATTAGAAATTTTCTGTGACAACAACGGGGCCATAGCACAGGCCAAGGAGCCCCGGTCACACCAGAAATCCAAACACATACTCAGGAGGTACCACCTGATCAGAGAAATCATTGATCGTGGGGACGTTAAGGTTAGCAAGATAGCAAGTGAAGATAATGTAGCAGATCCTTTGACGAAACAATTGCGTCCAAATCTGCACAAAGTTCATTTGAGAGCGTTCGGTCTTAGGGTTATGCCCAATTGGGACTAGTGCTAGTGGGAGATTGTTAGTGTAAGCCCTAGCCCCAATACATTGTTATAAAGCATTTAATTTAATAAATGAGGCATTTGTTTTATCTATTGTATTCCTGTGCATATCAATTGATATAACTATCCAAGAATGTTGTTTCAGTTTAAGTTATCATGTGTGAGGCACATGGTTGTAAGACCTTGAAACAAATGAGACTTCATTCTAAATATCCCTAGTCAGTCATTGTTATGGGAATAACAAATGAATTAAGACTAGTATGCTCTCTCTGATAAGTTGAGTTCTGTCTTACGGGTCATAAGGACAAGAGTATCAATCAGAGATCATAGATACATGTTAAAGAACATGGTATCTGGATTCGATCCGCTCATGAGAACACTACATGGTACAAGTCATAAGTGTTTCTCATATGCAAGTTTTGTATCGGAGTTCTTAGACCTCAAATCTCTATGAAACTATTTATGAATTAATGTGTGCTTTGACATACACCTAACGTGCTCGTAACAGAGTGACAAGTACGAGTATGCTTGGGTATGCATTGATTCATGTTAGAGAGCATAAGAGAAGTGAAGGAATTACCCCTCTCAATAAAAGAGAAAAATATCATCGGCCACTTAATCAGTAAACTGAGAAGTGTATGGCCATGCCGAGATGAAATAATGAGTAATCATTATTTATCTGAGAGTTCAGTGTCACTGAAATATCACGAAAGGAATTAATATATATAAGGATGACTAGTTCCATGTCTTATATTAATTCTGATATTTATGGGTAAGGGACTATGCAAAATTGCATTAGGTCACTAAATGCCATATGCATTTTCATTTAATTTGGAATGCTATAATATCTTGCTAGAGAATATATATAGCCTTTGAATTAATTTATTAATTCATTGCCAACATTAAATGGACCTATAGGATCGCACACAAAGCATTGGGCTTAAAATATTTAAATTGTGTATTGGGAATTAATTTGAACTTTTATTTAAAGTCAAATTAATGCATAAAATGGGTAAACAGATTTTTGCCTAAAACAGCTAGCTGTTTTAGGCAAATCTATAAAAACAGTTTTTTTGCCTAAAACAGCTAGCTGTTTTAGGCAAAACTGTCTGTTTTAGGCAAATTTGTGAAATATGTTGAACTGTCTTTTTGCTGTTTTAGGCAAATTTGTTAACAGTTGGTCACGAGAGAAATTTGTTGGCATGTGCTAGGTTTAATTTCAATTGATTAATTATCTATGTTTAATTAAGTTAATTGAGTATTAAATCCTAATTTGTATTTAATCAAAATATAATACTTGAAAGGGAATTAAAGTAGCCAAAATTCAAACTAAAATACTAGTAGAATTCGGCAACTATCACCTTAAATAAGTAAGTTTGTTTTTATTAAATGACTAATGCCATTTGAATATAAATTCTAATAGAATTTAAATTAAGATATATCTCTTAATTAGGAAGTGATCGAGGCTGAAATTAACACTTAATTTTTGGCACTCACACTTGACCTAAATTAAGTGATATATATTAATGAATTAAATGAAAAAAGTGTATGCCGTTTTGCTATTTTTCTCTCTTGGTCAAAATACTCAAGGGGAA
Source organism: Excoecaria agallocha (assembly GCA_037975025.1). Taxonomy (NCBI): domain Eukaryota; kingdom Viridiplantae; phylum Streptophyta; class Magnoliopsida; order Malpighiales; family Euphorbiaceae; genus Excoecaria; species Excoecaria agallocha. The sequence goes on from CM075816.1 coordinate 40,898,386, forward strand.
AGAAATCTTTCTTGTTCTTTTGTGTTCTTGGGCTGAAACAGTAACCTAAAGGAAGAACAAGATCAGATCTTGTGGCTTCAAATAATTCCCATTGTCGAATACACAATCATAGAGCTAGCACTCTTAATTTTAAGCCATCTTTGCAAGTGTGTGTGTGAGAATAGAGGGAGTGGCATAAAGGTTGTTCCTTGGCATTGGTGGTGAAGATCTAAGGTGGACATATCCTTCTTGGTTGCTGGTCATCATCAAAATCAAGTTTTAAAGACATCTAAATTTGTAAGTTTAAAACTCTAAAAATGCATATTTCGATTCTTGTCATGGAATTGTATGGCATGTATGATAAAAATTTTTGTTTTTCCGCTGTGCTATCATCACATTCATACCATGTCATATTCCATCAAATAAAGTATGGACTTTAACTCAACCATCTAAAGGGATAAAACCCATAGGGTGCAAATAGGTCTTCAAAAAGAAGACCGACATGGAAGGTAATATAGTTACCTATAAAGCTCGCTTAGTAGCAAAGGATTATCGTCAAAAAGAATGTATTGACTATGACAAAACTTTTTCTCCTGTAGCGATGCTTAAGTCTATAAGAATACTTTTAGCCATTGCAGCTCATTATGATTATGAGATTTGGCAAATGGATGTGAAGACAACTTTCCTTAATGAAAATCTTACTGAGGATGTGTATATGACACAAACAGAAGGGTTCACATTAGGAAATGGCGAAAAGGTATGCAAGCTTCAAGGATCCATTTATGGATTGAAGCAAGCCTCTAAAAGCTGGAAAATACGATTCAATGAGACAATCAAAGAGTTTGGTTTCTCACAGAATGAAGATGAACCTTGTGTGTATAAAAGGGTCAGTGGGAGTGCAATTGCCTTCGTAGTTCTATATGTGGATGACATATTGATCATGGGAAATGACATTTCTCTTCTCCAATCTGTTAAAATATTGTTATCCAAGCAATTCTCCATGAAATACCTTGGAGAAACATCTTATATTTTGGGAATAAGGATCTATAGAGATAGATCCAATAGGTTGCTAGGTCTTTCTCAGAGTACATATATAGATAAAGTATTGAAGAGGTTCAATATGGATCTCTCTAAGAAAGGGTTTATACCTATGGTGCATGGGAAACACCTTTCTAAGTCTATGTGTCCGCAGACACTGGAGGATAGAGAGAGTATGAATAGAATACCATATGCATCTGCAATTGGTTCTATCATGTATGCTATGTTATGTACACGTCCAGATGTAGCATTTGCTTTGAGTGTCACAAGCAGATTCCAATCCAATTTTAGAGAGGAACACTAGGCAGCTATCAAGAATATCCTTAAGTATTTGAGAAGGACTAAGGATATATTCTTGGTATATGGAGAGGGCATTTGGAAGTAAATGAGTATACAAATGCCAGTTTCCAATCTGACAAAGATGATTGTAAATCACAATCTGGTTATGTGTTCATAATGGAAGGAGGAGCAGTTAGTTGGAAAAGTTCAAAACAAGAAACAACTATTGATTCCACTATAGAAGCTGAGTATATTGCTACTTCAGAAGCAACCAAAGAAGTAGTCTGGATCAAAAAGTTCATAACTGAACTAGGAGTGGTGCCTAGCAATGTTGATCCGATTCCTTTATATTGTGACAACAATGGAGCCATTGCGCAAGTAAAGGAATCACGGTCTCATCAGCAATCCAAGTATGTTCTCAGACGCTACCATCTCATAAGGGAAATAGTAGCTAGAAATGATGTTAAAACAGAAAGGTTCCCTACAAATGATAATGTAGCGGATCCCCTCACTAAAGCACTTTCCCAGATAAAGCACGATCACCATATAAATAGCATGGGTCTGAGACATATGAGTGATTGGCTTTAGTGCAAATGGGAGATTTTTAGAGAGTATGTCCTAGAACCCATGTAATAGGGATGTTTTTTCATATGTATAAATTTATATTCTTAATAAAAGGCATCATTCATTTATTAATGCTATGTTTAAATACATGAGTTTGTAAATCTTAAATTAATAAATGAAGTCCTAGATATTATAAACATAGTGCAAAGGCAATCTTGAAAGTGTTCATGATATGAGATATCTATTGCATGCAAATGTGTTAATATGTAAATATCCCTAGTCATAGAATTAACAAGATAAGGATATTGTTAATTCGGACAGACTAGCACATGTTATGCTTCTTGAATGGTTCAAGCAGTGGTTCTCATAACTGTGATTATGAAAGATAATCAAAGCTAACATGTGGATAATTGTTATAAGAACAAGTTCATTGGAGACCTGCATAGAGCATCCTCACATGGATATTAAATCTATGTCAATGAGAAATCTCTTCATAGCGGTTGTGCAAGTATCCTTAGACTTGAGATCACCAAAGTTATCTTAAGTAGCAAGTGGTATGTTTTGACTCCATAACTGATTACTTCTAATTGGGAGTGAACATAGTTAGGAGATTGGATATATCATGACCTACTTGAAGATAGCTGAGTGATTGACAAAGGGTTCACCATCCCAGATTTAATAAAGGAAGTTATCTCGCATGATTCTATAATTACCTTGTTCAGAGAATCTCTTGCCAGACTAATATGCCAAGATGGATAGAGATCCATGGAGGGCATTTTGGGAACAATGGTTAAATTAATAGAACATACATGATTAGATTTATATTAGTTGATAGAAATCCATACTCAGAATCTAATTGAGATAAGAGTGGTGAAAGGAGTAATTGCATGGTAACTGTTTCTATGGAAGGGTATAGTCAAACCACTTGACTTTCATGACATTTAGGTAATTATGATGCCTGGATAGAGGCCAATCATGACTTGTATAATAAAGTATCAAGAATATCAATAGCGATTGATAAAATGATTTAAAGGAGTTTAAATCATGTGAGTTTTGAATAGAACTCACAATTACATATTATATTGCCAACATGGACAGGAACCCAATAGGTCACACACATATAGAGAAAAGGATAAAATGGTAAAATGACAAGGATAATAATATTTTACATTATTATGGGAATAGAGAAGTGAATAAGATAATAATTAATTAAAGAGTTTAATTAATTATGATCAAGTAAAATTGTTCGCGGAACTTTTGAGAAATATTGTGTAAAATTGGACCTAATTGAAATAATGTATTTCATAATTAATTATTATTGGAATATAAGTGTTATAGGACTACTATAAGTGTTATAGGACTGATATAATAATTGATAGGTCCATTGGAGGAATTATAAAGGGGCCAGAGGAATGAAGTTGGTGTAGAAGCCCTCCAGAAGAGGGCCACATGCCAACTCCCAGACAGAAGGCCTCAGAGGCCTATTTCTTGGACCAAGTTAAATTAAATATGTTGCATAAGTGTTGTGGAACCTACATATTTAATTTCGTTGGATTTGGAATTTATTTGGGTAATTAAATCCAATTATTTGCACAAAGGGTCTAGTTTGTGGGTTTTGTGCATAGTCTTTTATGAAAAGGTTTGAATTGCATTTAATTGAGCCCAAATAATTATAAATAATTCTAGAAGCCCAATTAATAATTCTCCAGTAATTTTAAAGATCCCAATCTCATTATGAAGTTGGAATTTTAACCTAACTATAAAAGTGAGGAATTAGGGTTAAGTGAGAAAACACTTAAGGGTTTCTTCTTTTTCTCTCTACCCCAGCCGCCACCTCCCTTGCTTGCTCAAGGGATTTTCGGCCAGCACTTGTCCTCTACCAATTTGTTGGTTCATTCTATCATCTCTAGTGTGGATTACTCATTGGAGGTGTTCGATTTTGGACACTGTGGTTTGCGACAACCCGGTGCGAAGGAAAATCAACTGTTCAACAAAAATCAAAGGCAATTTTTCTTATTCTTATTAATATGAATATTGTAAATTCATAGCAAGATCAATAATATTGGTTAAAAATTTTAAATTCTGCTTATGTATGAGATGCATGTAACCGATAAATCCCAACATAATGTAATTGAAATTACATTACTATGTTTGGTTATGTTAGTAATGTAATGTAATTGTGAATACGTTCCTATGTTTGGTTGGATTATATACATATATTTGAATGTAATTATATTTATCCTTATCAAATTATTTTTTATATAATTATTTTATATATTTATTATATTATAAAAATATAATTAATCCCAACTTAATAAAGAATAATTTAAAAAAAATATATATATATTTACGACTACATGAAACAAACAAAAATATCACCAAAGTATTGACTTTTCTTATATAAAATTTGTATAACATAAAACAATTTATTTTAATTTAGAAAAAAAATATATTAATTTTGCTGAATAATTTTTATTATTTTTTTCAAAAAAAAACCAAAAACCATAAAAATAAAACATAAACGAAGACACCACTCTTCTACTGTTGACCAACTTATTTAGAGTTTTCTCTGTAAATCATTTTTCTAAAGATTATTTATATATATATACACACACACTAAACTAATCAAGGACTGCCTAAATTCAAATTATAAGATACTAAAATGTCCAAACTCATAGTCAGATCAAGACTTGCATAATTTCTACTTCAATTGAGAAAATATTATATCTTTTGATATTCCTCTGTACATTCCAGTTAAGACGGCAGACTGATATAATTGGCTTTAATGCACATGATATCACTTGAACATATAGAGCTCAAAATAATATTCACAAAGTGTTTGGTTTTACATCCAAGCATTTAGGTCTCTAAAAACTAACATTACATAGCTAGTTTTCTGAGAGATGAAGCTTGTTTAATATCTCATCCAAAGCCTGCATAGTCAACTTGTATTTATCTTCTGATTTCCTCCCTTCCTCTACCACTCGCACAATGCATTTGTATAAATGGTCATATCTGTGAACTGGGTTGTTCGTATCAATGCCACCAGCACTGTGATACAACCTAATTTTCTGCACCACATCAGGACCCTCTAATTGCAATGTCCTCTTGGTTCCAGGACCTATGAGTTTGTGTGATTTATAGAATTTTCCTCTTGTAGGGGTATTTAAGTGGCTGTGCTCAAGCTCAACTTCAATAATTCTCCACCTTTTGTTTTCCATCAATTGGAACTTTATCATTGCTGGACAACCTGTTCTTACTTCAGCATCTAAACTAGACAAAATTGTCTTACACACACATATATATAGCAACAACAAAATTCACATACCTTTACTCCTGCATTCCTTATTGCCTCCAGATTTTCAAAGCTCCGCTGATTTATAAAGCAAATGCAAGAGAGAGGACGCCATCAAATTGAATTTGCTATGAAACTCACATATTCCACAAACAAAATAACAAGAACAGAAATATTCAATTCATGTGCAAGAAGAGAATGTTGGAAAAACTTGCAAATTGTATTTATTTTTTTTCGTGCTTCAATTTGCAATTCTAATCTAACTACATACAAACCACAATTACCGCAATTGGTCCCTAAGAAATCACGCAATCAATGCTTAAATGTAGACCAACATCCAGTAAGAATAAAATCGCAAGGAAAGATAGGTAAAGGAAAACCCATCTTATTAATCTCACTCCATATCCTCATCACAATTCTCAGATTTCACACACATAAAGCCAATTCTCCATATCCAACTTGAGAAGAAGCTACTGTAGCTGAATTTTATTACAGAGTTAAAAAGAAGATTTGAATTTGAAGGAAAATTTTGCAAATGGTGATCAAAGTTTTAGTTTGAAGGAAAATTTACAAAGATACAAATACATAGCAGATTGTATAATACATACTTATACCAAATTCTTCTTTCTGAAAGAAACCCACCTCCAACAAACAAATACATAGTAGATCATATATCAAATAGAGAATGAAGGAATACAAGGCAGAGAAATTGAAATGAATAAATCGTAAAGGATAGGAGAAATTAACTGTAGAGAGAAAATTAGAGCAGAGAAATGAGTGATGACCAACATAGGATGGCGTCGCAGGTGGAGGACGGTGTTGATAGGGATGGCGGTGGCGGTGAAGGCGGCGATAGCAACGGAGGTGAACGGAGAAGATGATGTTTAGGTTTAGTCTTGAGACAAAGACAGAGAGATGGGTTGTAATCAGAAATAAGGATTAGGGAATACATTATGGAATGTATTCAAGAATGCATTAGTAATTTTGATTACATTACATTATTAGATAGTTTTATTAACAAACACAGAATTGATTACAAAGTTAATTACATTACATTATATTCCTGGCTACCAAACATAGCCTTAAGGCCTATGAATGGGCTTTGGACCTAATTTTTGGATCAACACAAGCAAAACCATTTGTAAAATTATGGTTTGTTTTTAACATAATTAGTAATTATATTACCTATTATTGTGATTATGTTTTATTAAGACCGTTAATAAACTAAAACAAGAAAAACATTTCTGAGATATGTTGATGTTGTATATGGAAAATACTAGATATTGCCCATACCAAAGTAATAAATACTAAATATATGATGCGAAACATAGAAAATTTAAAGGGAAAAGAAATTGCTACATTTTGTACTCGAAAACCCCAGTCTTTATCTTGACAACTAGTTTCAATATATATAAATATACACGCACGCACATAATATTTGGATGGAAGATGTGAAATTTAAATTCTAATCAAATTAAAAAATAGCCAAATTTTTAACTGATTAAATTATAAGTGATTTTCTAATATTATTTGCATACAATGAACCTTAAAAGATATAAATATTTTTCGGTTATATTTTAGATAATTTTTTTTATCAGTAATATTTGTACTTGGGAAGTCTGATTGTGCATGTAATGTTAATTATCTATCAACGGAAAGTGAAAGGGAAAGCATGATGCACTTGTAAATCAAATCTAAATTTTAATTATTTTCAAATACGAAAATAATAAGTCTCTTAATAATCAACATATACATATGATCCTTTTGAAAAATGCAACTTTGTTGATACAACTAAAACAAGAATTAAGTAGCATATATAGAGAGAGAGAGAGTGATTTAAAAAATAATCTACTACTACCTTTTTGCAGGATTAATTTTACTAATTGTTACTGTATTTATGTCAAATTACGCAAAAGTAAAAAAAAAATTGTTACACAAACATTATTGAAATTAGCAATATTATACACAAAAATAATCATAAGCAGTTTCCAATGAAGACCAACGTCGAAAAGGGCAAGTGACATGCTATGTCAGCACTTTGTGCACACGTCATCATGCCATGTGGCAAAACTCATCCTTTAAGAAGCTGACACATTCCAATATTAATACATCATCTGATGATGTAATATAAATAATATTTTCATGTGTATATAAGCTGCTAACTTGGTATGCCATATATCCTTTTTAATGTTGGCATTTACTGAAAATCAGTTATGATTATTTTTTACATATAATATTGCTAATTTCAATGATATTTTTGTAACAAATTTGTTTTTTTTTTTATTAATTTTGCATAGTTTGACATAAGTAGTCCCTTTTTTGCGTATTAGAAATGGTCCTACATATGGCTTTATGATCTTTAATTATTTGGACCCAGTCTAGTTTATACATATCACAAGAATAAAGAAGTATATATTGAATTAGAGATCTTGGATTTGAGTATCGAGAATGAAATATTATTAAATATTTGAAAAGATTATTTTATTTTTTATGGATTTGTCCAATGCAAATTTGAATTAATTAAAAATAAATTTTAAATAATATATGCTTGAAAAAAAAAACGAAAAAGAAGAAGTATATATTAATTCTTCTATAAATGAAGGAAACAAACACAAGCTTAATCCCTTCGTATTTGATTACCTTGTTGATTTGTTTTTTCTTTAGAAAAAAAGAAATTCTTTACATCCCAATTTGTTCACTCCATGGATTTATTTTTTACACGAAGGTGTTTATTTGGCTCAAATTCTAAATCCATCAATTAAAAAAATGCTAATTCAGTATTACTAAGTTAAACCTGTTTAATGTATATTTTTATTTTTTTTCTCTGATATCGAAAAAACTAATATTTTTATTTTTATTTTTTGTTGCAACTATGGAAGATTTCTTAATAGAAATAATTCTCACAATAAAATTGATAGAAATACCGTTAATGTTCTGTGTAATTTAATAACACAGTTACTAATTTACAAAATTACCTTATTATATTTCTCATATAATGATCTGTAATATAGTTTTTTAACATATAGTTAGGGAAAAGGATGTAAAGAGATAGATTTTGTGAATGTGGAAGCAAAGCTCATTATATCTTCGTGACTGGGTTGAGTAATTGCTATTAATAATGGGCTTAGGCGGTCCAAATTGAATCTGCAGAAGCCTTTTTTTTTGTCAGAGCAGAAACCCATTCAATGTTCAGAAGAGCTGCTGGGTTAATTTAATTATGACCCAAAATGGAAAAACGAAAGAAAAAACAAGGGATTTCTTCATATATATATATATATATTTTTTTTTTAATTATCTCTTTCATAATTTCTATTTTTCAAACTTTAACTTTCAAAATTGTCTCATATTTCAATTGAATAATATGTATTCATATTAAAACAACAACTATTATCTTGTTCAGTTTTTTTTTTTTCCTTGTGGTTTAGTGATCTTTTGTATTCGATTAAAACTCTCTAAGAATGCTGAAATGTCAGAATGTTGTAAAAGATCGAAGTATGCCACTTATGCATATCAATTGACAGTTCATGAATGCTGTAAAAATAATATGGTTATGTTATGCCTTACATTAATTTCTTTTTTATTTTTTCCTCAGAAGAATGCTTTTTTTTTAAAAAAAAAATGTTTTAACTTTACAAACGAATCCAATGCGTATGGTCATCAAAACAAAAGATAATATAAAAATTTCTCATTTTTCCTTTAAATTCGTCGCTTTCATCCAACTTATTGCTTTTAGTTTTACATTGTTTCTTCTTATATCGATAAATTAATATGGATAACATTTAATTAATATTAATGTTATAACCCGTTTTTATTTTATTTTATTTTATTTTATAATCATAAAAAACTCTAATAAATCTTTTAATTATTAATAAATATTAAATAAATAATAATAACTGTTCAAAATCCCTTTCCCCCCACTTCCCTAACTTTTAGTTTCCTATTCTAATAAAACTACTCAGCTTTTTAAAAGCAAAATACAAAACTCTGCCAAAAAAAAAAAACTTTGAATTCCATTCACTGTTTCGTCATCTGCACATCTGCTCCCTTTGGATTCAACCTTTGCAAATCATTATTGAAAGTAAGTTAACGCAAACATCTAAGTAATTTTTTTTTATTATTATTATTATTATTATTACAATCGTTTGTTCTTTTGCCTTTGCTTTCTTCGGCAAATTGGGTTTTACAACAAAAGAATTTAATTCCTTCTTCTTTTATGGATTGTACTCTTTGAAAACCTAAGCAAATAATTAATATAAATTGCATTCATCCCTTTAAGTCAAATAAAGAATGTTAAGTAGAGTAATGCAACGTACTTTGCCAAAATCCCTCCTACTGCTATTATCATTGTTATTATTATTAATTTGATGGAACAATATTTCATATTTTGATTGCCAATTGTTGCTTTGAACCAAAAGTCACATATTTTATATTATTATAATTAAAAGAGATATCCGTTGAAGTTAATGTGTAATATATATATATATATATATATATATATATATATATATAGTACTATGCATAATTTGGGTGGTCCACGTTTTTTTTTTTATGCTTTGAAAAAGTTCAATTCAACATTCTATTTCTATAAGAACTTGAAATTAAATTATGTATTATTAAATTTGTTCCCATTTTCTTAGACTTTCAACAAAACTTTGCTATTATTAATATTATTGTTTTAAAATATTTAATCATCCCTCTTAAGGTTTGATTCTTCCCCATTCTAAGTTAGTGGATTAAATTTTGATTATTTATAAAATATTATATTTTAAAATTAGAATAGTAAGTTATGGTAATTTTTTTTTATTTTTTATAATTTGGACGGTGATGAATAATTTGAAGTATCCAATCGTATGTATGAGACAAAATAAATAATAACATAATATGATAATCGACTAATAAAATAGTGAAAAAATTCATCCTTTTGTCATCTCTCCTAAATTAATTGGCTTGTCTTCATACGATTCTCGTTCGAGTTCACTATAATTTATTTTAGCAATTAATTAATTAAGTTTATCTTCATCAATATTTAATATATTAGGTGGCATGTTTACGTGTCAAATAAATTTAATGTTTTGTCTTCAATATGCATATAGTTTACAGTACATGATTCCTCGTAGTTTCATTAAAAGTTAGGTGTTTAATTGAAATTATTATTCAAATTTCTTATTTGAAAAATAAATCACGGATAATCATTTATTATTATAAGATTGAACGACTAAATTCCATTTTCACTTAGTGTATAATATTAATATGTGACAATAAGTTTGAAAATTTTTTTATCCAAAATTAGATACTAGTAAAAATTTTAGAAATACGCCGGACGGTCAAATCAATTATATTCAAAATCAACTGAAGAGCTCTTATGAGAGAAAATATGGAGGGTATAATGTATCCAAAGATCACCCAAGAAATCATTTTCATATGATGGAAATGAAAGCTGACTAAGCTATTGCTACTTTTCCTATACACCTAATTGAGTAATGACATTGACAATTTGCTATATCAAACTTCATCTTATACACCTAATAGCTTATTTTCGGCTGTTGTTGGATTTGGGTTAATTAATATTATGTTTTAGTTAGCATGTTAGTGGAACTTTAGAATATCAAATATTTTTGCTGTATTTTGTAAAGACTCAGTTGTTTAATTTGGATATGTAATTGGAATTTTAACATTGGACTTTGAGTTTTAATTTTTTTTTTCTTATTGAGGACTTTTTACGAATTGAATAATTATGTAGTTCTGATGGTTCAGCAAGGCTAGCATGAACTCTGATTTAGGTAGTTTATGAGCCAGTCATGACCGAATTTGGATTGTGACAATTAATTTCTAAATGTAGTCTATATCTAATTATAAGTATAAATAATAAATATCATCAAAAAATTATATTCGCAATATTTTGCAGTTTTAATTGAATGCTGACTAATAGATTAACCACTAATTGGATAGACTTAGTTTTTTTTTTTCAAAAAAAAAAGTATTAAACCAATTGACAACTTAGTTCCAGACGGTTTTAACTTTTGTGTTTGTTTTATGCCTTAGACTTGATATCATTCAATTATTTAGGACTTTATATTAAAATAAAATTGGTTTGGTTAAAAACTATTTGATTAGTTGAAGAGGGCGCTTTCTTTTGTTTTATCTTACTGTTGAAGATGTTGATAATTTGATTTTGAGAATTGAGATGGCCTATTCTCTTGGAATTTCGTTATTTGGCTATGATTTGAATAACTTTTTTTTTTAAATATATATGAATTTTTGGGGCATCTTGCTTTTTAACCAATTTCTTCTTGTTCTTTTCTTTCGGGTATTGCAAAGCTATCCCATTAGTTTGTCTTCTTTTACAACGTCAGATCTTATTCTCTCATACAATGCATAAAAAGCAAAAATATATTTTTGCTTGGTAAGACTTGTATATATGCATGAAATTCTTCTTTTTTTTTTCCTTTTTTAAAAAAGAAACATTTTTATCAATTCATGGTTTATATTCAATTTTTGCTTAAAATAAATTAACAAAATGAATAAATTATTGATACAGTGTATTAGATTTATCAAAAGTGAATATAACATAATTAAATTGTTATATATTCATATGTTTTAGCATTAAGTAAAAATTGAATATAATGTATTAGATTTTATTAAACTTAACACAGTGTATTAAATTTTGGCAAAACTCAATATACTATATTTAAAGGCATCCGAGATACAAAATCAGAGAAGTATTCTATATACATTTCCGTGGTACAGTACCCCATAAAAAAACAAATTAAAAAAAAGAAAGGAAATGCATTAGTCAGTTTTCACCATACAAAAGAAAATCAACTTGCAAAATTAATAAATCTGCTGTTGGGCACACATGTTTCAAATAGAAGTATGTATAAATATAAAATTAAAAATGACATTTTGTGAAAGCAATTTCATACAGTGGCAATAACTCATCTGCCTCTTGATATTTGATAATCCTTTTCTTAATAGCTACTCCTAGACATCTCCAATTATTCATTGATTTGTTTTTGGGTCAAGAGCTCCACATACTCAGTCTTGCTGCCAGTGACTTGGACTTGATTTTTTTCTTTAACAAGTTGGAATTCAACTCAAGCATAGAATATTCCCCATTCTAGACATTTTCTTTCAAGGTTACTGGTTTAAACTTCTTTACAATTTCACTTCTGATTCTATTGTTTTTAATTTCTTAATTTTTTTATTTAATCATTTTGTTTTTTCTGCATGTCTGATGGATTTAGACAAAGTTTACAAAAGTCTGTTTGGTTTGCAATTTTCTAAAATAACATTTGAGAAACTTAATCTTATCAAGTTTAAATTCTAGTCAAGTTCTCATCGCTTAAATTCAACAAGTCTGTTATTTTCAGGCTGTAGCTGAGATTGCAAATGCATCAAAACGAGAGGCTTCTTCAATGCCCGCTAATGCAGAATTGCATCATATGAATGTCAAGTCCAGGGCATAAAGGGAAGCTAGAATGGAATCTTGCAAAGGACCACCATCTCATTGTGACAATGACATTGATAATTGTCGATTAGAGCTAGGTAATCACCATATCACCAGTTACTTCTGGTCCTTTTAAGAATTTATCATTCATCCAATGGCCATGTCCTGGATTTGTGTAACAATCACCTGGATCCTGTATATCTTATCTTGAACAATCATAATATTGTATTTTGAACGATCAATCTCCATGCTTTTGTATTGCGCAATTGTTATAATTGTCCTGAACTTGCTGAATTTGTGCTTTAGCATCTCTCTTAACACTTTTGTGGGAGTATCTTTCGCTTTTCTGATGACAATATTCTATATGTAGGGCAATGGGAAAGTATCATGTTAAAGTTGAATGATTACAAAAGATATAAAATAAATTATTTAGTATTTTTGAAAACGAAATGTAAAAAGAGGATAAATGGTGTAGTTTCCTCAAAAAGCATCTCAACAACAACAACAATAATTATATACGCAAATAGAAAAAATAAGTGTAGGAGACATACAACAGTATAATAAGTTCAGAGGCAGCTTGGAAAATTACTGCAGATATAGGGGTTAAATTATGTATGAGGCCAAATAATAGTAACAAACAAAAACAAAACATTGGTCGAATTATTTGTTTGTATTTTTAGGGGAACTAACATCAATGTTGTTTCTAAATTAAGCCACATAAAATTGTACTGATTCTTATAAAAATGGTGACGGAACAAAATTCTCTCAAAAACTTTCTGAAAAACCTTTATTCACATGATGTGGAAGAGGGTGAGCAGTTAATTAGAAAAAAAGGCGAAGCATAGATCATCTATAGAAATATAAGATGACCATCTTATTGGGTACAAACACAGTCTACTCAATAATGGAATAACAGAGGCAATAATGGAAGAGGTCAATACATTCCAATATTCAGTTATTATTGGCGTTGTAAAACTCTCGTTACAAACCATATCACCGAATAATTTTTTTTTTTTAAATGTTATGCCTTAAATAGCAAAAATGAAAGTCTCATTCTCACCGTATGCCACCCATTCTGTTTCCTTCCTCACTCTCTCATATTATTATTATTATTATTATTATTATTATTATTATTATTATTCCCTCTCATAATTTTAATTTTATATTCTATTTTTCATTTTTTTTCACTTTTAAATTGTTGTAATTTTGTTGAAGTTATTATAGAAGATTTTATTGAAGATTTAAAAAAAAAGTTAATGTTATGTGAATATAATTTAAATTAATTATGTTAATCACATTTTAATTTTTGATAAAATTTATTAGTAATTTTATTTTCATTGTTGATAATGTGGGTGCTATAAAGGCTGAAATATATTTTTGTCAACATTTTTAAAGTTAAGTTATTATTATTTTATTTTATTTATTTTTAGAAAGAGGTTTAGTTGAAATTGAGATAATTAATTTGTACATGTTATTTTATGGTTTATTTAGAAAAATTATAATCGTCAATATTTGTGGAGAAATTAGCTTTTTGAATTTAGTTATATTATTTTACTTTTATATTGTCATGTTTTCATATTTAGGAATTCATGAAAGTAATTTCACATGTAAATTTATTGATTTTAGTCAACATACATAATATTATATAAAAAGTTAAAAAATTTATGAAGAAATATATATATATATATATATATATGTATTGTAAAAATGAAAAAAAATAAATTTGCAAGATTTGAAAAGTGAACTAAAATTTTAATTTGGGCAATTAGTTAAAAAATTTTATATAAATTTTATTTGTTAGATGAATAAATATTAAAAAATTTATCTGTATAAAATGAAAATTTTTATTGAATGAGTTTAAAATTTATTGATAATTTATTTATGACTAAAATAATAAATTATTGCTTTAATTTTTAAATATGTACATATAATTTAGGAATTAGAAAATGTTGATTCCAACAACGTTTATAATTCATACTAGAAGAAAATCAATATGGGATATAGTTGGTTACCATTATGATACTTCAAGTCCCTCTGTAAGATCGAGGAGATTGAAAATTAAAAGTAAATCAATATTTGCAGAACTTGTTCATAAAATATCAATAAAATTAGATTTAGGTTCGGACATGGAGGTTAGTAGAGTGATATACAGGTGTCTTGTTAACAATTAAGGGTCAATGTCCCTAGGTGCCTATGAACTTAATTGATGACGATGACATTGATCAAATTTATGAAAACTTTGTTTCATTTACTGGATAAACTATTGTGGAGCTAATCATTGATATTGAAAAAATTTGTATTGGAGATAAAAAAAAATGTGATGGATATTGTTAATCAGATGAATATTGATGTAGACAGAGATACCATTCCATCGATTGGTACAAGAAATAATTTTGGTGATAATTCCTATTTAGCGGGAGGAAGTCGGTCTAATTTTGATGAACAGTTTGAGGATCGACCACAATGTGAAGGGATTGATGAGTTGGAAATTGTTGAAGCAAGCCCTATCAGAGAGTTTAGGGGGCAAAATTAAATGAATTTTTCATTACGTTCTAGCCTTGAATGTAAAGATGTTGCATTTGATGAGGAAAATATTGCTAATAATGGGGTATATTTCTCCAAATTTTGATATGGATAAGGATGATAAAGACATAGAGTTGAATGAAGGAAACCGTTATTGGAATAAATGATCAATTTGTTCCAAGTAGTTCAATTCATGTGACTGAAGGCCTTCAAAATTTGAACATGAAGGATGTTAGAGTTGACATAAGTGATTAATATAATATTTTACTTTCCATCAGTGCACCACACACATGTTAATTTTGTAGCAGCTCAGATTAGCATGGCTAGAAATTTACCAATGTTAAGATTGGATAGTGTTTTAGAGTTATGTGAAGGCTTGGATTCACATCAAAGGATAAAGTTAAGGCTTGTGTAAAGAAATTTTTATTCAAAATAATGTGTCGTATAAAGTTGTTGAATCTAAGCCTTCATATTGGATGGTCGGTTGCTTGCCTGCTGAAGATATTGGCTATCGGTGGAGACTTAGAGCTATGAAAAAAAGGACATCTCCTTATTGGATTATCAATGTGTACAAGGGTTCCTACAGCTATACTGTGCCATTGGTATCTCAACAGGATAAATAGCTAGATACAAAAATTATTTGTGATTGCATCTTGGAGATGGTTAGTGCAGCTCCTGACCTTAAAGTTAGTGTCATAATTGTTGGATCCCTAGAAAGTATACTAGATTGAAAAGTAGTAAAGAGAAGTATTTTTAAGATTCTCAAATATCATACCCAAGGGATTGTGTGTGCAAGTCTAGACAATTGGTCGTATGCTAAAGAATTCCTAAAAGTTTTGGTGATTACTATAGCTATTTAAAATGAAGACTTAAAATACCAAAATATGCAATGGAAAGAAATTAAAATGAAATTAGTATTAATTCAAGTAAGAGCTAAATTATGCAAAATTAACAAGTGTAATACTCTAATTAAGAAAAATGTTGTTCGGGTTCACTCTTCCACCCCATACCCAATGTGAATTAATTTAGATTAATGTAATATATGAACAAATCCGGGATAACCCTCTTAACCCAAGCGTCCCATTTTGAAGCAAGCTATTCTAATTGCAAAATGTCCCATTCCAGAGCAAGCTTTACAACTAGCCTAAGCATGGGTTCTCATCCTAAGTTCAGTTTACTTTCCCATTTTGGAGCCAAACAACCTAAAATCATTTATTTTACATCCAAACTCTAGCCCTAAAATCATAAATACTGCACCTCTAGAGTCCCATTCCGGAGCAATCTAAAATAGACAACATTTTTGATAGGAAAGTTGAGCAAAATTCATTAATCGCATTCAACCCACACAAGCATCAATATCCAACCAAGATATAAGATAAAACCATTCATCAAAGCTGGAAAAATCACTTGAGAAGCTGAAAAACTAATGAAATATGAATAAGTAACAGTGAAATAAACCATTCATCCATATATATAACTTAAAATATGTTCAATATTCACATTATAGGTTTGGATCCCCTAAACAACTAAATAACTACTCACTATTCATTACAAAATAAGAAGAAAAAAGGATAGAATAAACCTTAAATTTCATGGTGAAAGGATACCCAGCTGAATCCCAAGTTCTTTAATCTTCTTGTCCAATGCTTAAAAGGAAATGAGCTGAAAACTATGTAAATCTAAGTATCTAAGTTGTCTATTTGTGCTTTTTTTTTCTATGTGTTTTGCTGTAAATCTATCTATTTGCAAATAATTCTATGTATCTATCTATGTAAAATGAACAAAGGAATGAAAGAAGGAAGAAATAAAACCCTAAAACTGAAAAAAACCTAGCTCCCCCGATTTTGCAAAA
The DNA here is from genome assembly GCA_037975025.1 of Excoecaria agallocha. NCBI lineage: Eukaryota > Viridiplantae > Streptophyta > Magnoliopsida > Malpighiales > Euphorbiaceae > Excoecaria > Excoecaria agallocha. The sequence goes on from CM075816.1 coordinate 40,915,363, forward strand.
AAATATGCTTTTTATAAGCTAAAAAGGGTTACGGTTACCAGAGATTCTTTGCTGACCATAACCTACTTAAAAATCCCTCTTTTAACTGGCTTGAGTCATGGTTACTAGGAATTTCCTAATAATCGTGATGTATGTTCGAGCTGCTTCTTGACAGGGGGTCACGGTTACCACAAAAAACTTGGTAACTGGGAGATAACTCTCTCTTGCATTTTGGACTGGAGACATGACTACCTCACAATTACTACCAAAAACCTGGTAACCATGAGGTACTCTCCCTTTAGATTCTGGATTGAAGAGCTTCATACGTCATGGTGAACACCCTTATATGCACAATTGCTCTGCTGACCATGACAAACTCCAAAATGGTGTGTTTTGACAGACAAATATAGGTCACGGTTACCAGGAAAAACCTAGTAACTGTGAGGTACCTACAAAATTCACAATTCAGCACAAAATTCCATCAAAAGCTCTCCAAAAACACACAAAAGCTAGAATTAACTGATAACAAGGTTAAATTATTAAATGCAAGCAAAATAAAGCAAAAGATACTAGAAAAACACTGAAACTGGACTAAACTTAATCTAAAACTAAACACTGAATTGGAGTTATCAACTACCCCACACTTAAACCTTGCTTGCCCTCAAGCAATTGAATCATCTATAATCTTGAAAACTCAAACTCCAATTCAGAACAAGAAAATTCAAAGAGGCCAGAGCAACACTTAGCAAAAGATACTCAGATGAAGACTCAATAAAAAAGACTCAAAGTGATCTATAACAAACAATTTCTTGTGTGTGTGTAAGGCCAAAACAAATTTATTTCTTTTTAAAACCAAAACTACTAGTGAACTCCAGCAATCAAACAACAGAAAAATATGACGATTTTGCACTCGAAATTTGAAACAGCCATAAGGCTCTCCTCTAACACCTAAACCACAAGGCTTATCTCCATTAAATAACTCAGAACAAAATAGGATAACCAGGTCTTACATTAAGATTGTAATGGGACAAAGGTATTGGCTCCAAAGAATCAATAAAGTCAACAAGATAGAATCAACCACCACATTACCCAAAACAAGTATCACCTAACTTTCTTAAGAAAAATGACTCTTCAAAATTTATGCCCTCTTACTATCAACTAGGAAGATGAATTTCAAGACATGAGTTCTCAAAATTTTAGGGAGTAAGAGCTAAAATCTCCTAGCTCAACTAATTAACACTTCCCTCAAATGCTAGGTACCTAACACTTATTTTCTAAAGTATTCATTAAATGGTATTTTTGTAGCCTATCCCTATATTTCTAGTTTTTTTTTGAAATAAACCATTCTTCAATTACTGAGAGGAGTACCAAAAGCAATAATCCTCATCATCCCTATCCCAAAATTTTTCAAAAATTTAAGCACACAAACTCTTTAAAATTTTCATCTTCCCTTCACTGACTAACCAGTAAACTTTGAATTAAACCCAATATGCAAGTTTCATTCCCAACCTAAAGTGGCCAATTCCAAAATGGGAAAGTCAAAGGCATTTAGGTTATATGGTTCAGCATTAGTGCACTAAAAAAATAAATAATATGCTTTTAGCATACCAATTAAGCTCAAAAAGGGCTAACAATGACAAAATTTACCAGGGTAGGTCAAAAGAAATTTGAAAATTGGTTGCGAAAGAAAGGCTGCCTGGGTCATATCCTAATCTTGCCTGAGTTGAATGTTCATTTTGACGGGTGATGAGGAAAGTTTTAGCTATTCCAGAAGTCCTTCATTCAATTACTCTCACTCACTGGTTTTTTCATTAATTTCATAAAACTTGGCCTACTGTGCTTATTAAGTTAGAAATTGAATGCTATATACTTAATCGAGATTAACTCAAAAGAAGAACTTCATTGAACAATACTACTTCTCTCTCGCTACTCAGGCTTTCTAAACTAACAGTTCAAAAGAAATCGAGTTTAAGTTGATTCAATTCAAGATCAATTGGTAGATCAGTCTACTTGTGAAATAAATGACAGCTTGATAAATTCAATTATTCTAACTTAGAAGTTAAAAAAAATTGCAATTAAAACAAAAGAGAAAGACTACTAAAATTAAAAGATAAAGCAAACATAAACATAAACTAAACTTAAATTTAGAAGAACTTCTTTAATTTAAAAATTAAAGATTCCAAAATTTAGAAACTTGCTATACAACAAAATATTCAATTACTAAAAAATAAACTAAACAAAATTGTGGTTTAAGAGATTTCACAATGTTTCAATAGTTGAAACCCATTTCTACTTCATTCCAAAAAAAAAACTTGCACACCAAAATACTTCACCAAAAAGTTACTTTTCCACAGTCAGCACTAATCAATCTTCATATAGTTCAAAAAGTTAACTAATTATCCACAAAACAGAAATTATCCAAAAAATAATATTCAACTATCACAATAAAAATTCCCCTACCCCACACTTTAAAGCTTGCTATCCACAGTAAGAATCAAGCCAAAATTCAGCAAAAAGAAATTAGTGGGGCAGAAGTAACTCCCTGCATCAAACATGAGGTGGGGCAGGCGGATCAAGCCTGGCATTAAAAGCTACCAAGGCATTAATAATTTGCTACTGCTACTTGAATTCCTCTTAATTAGCAGCCAAGGTATCCATCTGGTTTATAAGCGTAGTGTACTGGGTAGAGGAGATGGTTACAACATCTTAATCAGTAGCAGGAGGAGGATTACATAAGCTTCTCTCCATCTTTCTCAAGTACTCCTTCCGGTCAGTTAGTTAGAATCCATGCTTGGTGGTTTCATCCTTCATGAGAAGTTTTGTATTTTCTAGCATCTTGTAATCAACATAAGCAGCTACAGGAAGGGCATTCTTCTCCTCATCCAGTGGGTGCCTAAAATACTTGGCAATTATTGTAACCTAGCCACCCAAAGATATTTTTTTTGATTTTCGTTGGCTATTGCTGGATTTCTTAAAGCTTGTTCCATTAGTGGTAAGCTCTATTGATTCTGTAGTGTCTGACCATGCAAGAGAGGATAAGTACTTTCGGGAGGTTGACTTGACTTGTACTTTGCACATGAGACATGAAAGACATAAAGAAAAATTGATGCAAAATTCTAAAAGCATGATTCTTCAACAAATGGGATTTTGTGGTCTCAAACACATATGGTCCTCCAATGATAGGGTCTTTAATATCCTCCCAAGTAACATCTTTCGTGTACTCTTCATAAGCAAAAATTTCATCAAGTGGAAGTCCCATGGCTTCAGTGATTTCTGCCAAGGTTACCTTATAAAACTTGCCTTCTAGGTAAAAGGTAACCATATCGGGGCCCTTACCATACCCAAAGTGGAAATGAACTGTGGCTAGAAAATCTCTAGTTAGGTTAGGATAAACCAAGTCCCTACAGGCAAAAAAATTCTCCCATCCGATAGCAACTATGTGGTTCTCTATATCCTCTTTAATTCCTAGCTTCTCTAACAAACTCATGTCCAGGTAGGCAGAAGTGAGATACTCACAATTAGAGAAAATTTGATAATTAACCTTCATTTATTTGGGCACCCATCTTGGCACCTTAGGTCCTTTCTTTTTCTGTTGTCTCTGCCTCACAGGAGTTGGGGGAGGTGGCCTACTAGCCTCAACCTGGTCTTCAGGAGGCAAAGTTTAGCTGGAGAGGGGTAGAATGGCTTGAGCTTCAGAGGGAGAAGGTTAGAAGCACGGGCTTATTTAGGTGCCACTATCAAAAAGAACAAGATAAATGAAGTTAAGATCTTTTCAGACATTAGAGAAAAACATAAAATATTTCTTGCAAAAGACTAGCTGCAGCCAATTGAGATACAAAATTAAGAGCGAATCTTAGAATACAGGCAACATACACTCATGAATTGAACACCATGCAATCAAACACAAGGAATGACAGAGTGGCAATAGCTATTTCAAAAGAGAGCAAGCAATGCAATTCAAGGAAATGATTAATGTCAACAATGAAATGCAATAAAATTGTTGCATACCCCAAAAGAAACTAAAGATGCACCCCCAACAATCTTAAAATTTGGATTGATTACCCAAATAACAAAACAGATTCAGTGTCCAAAATTCAAACTAACAACAATAAATGTTACCCAAAAAGAATCTTCCAAACATGTGAAAAACACCATCCAACAACAAAGTATTGTTAGTGTAAGCCCTAGCCCCAATACATTGTAATAAAACACTTAGTTAATAAAATGAGGCATTTGTTTTATCTTTTGTATTCCTGTGCATGTCAATTGATAAAACTATCCAAGAATGTCGTTTCGGCTTAAGTTATCATGTGTGAGGCACATGGATTGTAAGACCTTGAAACAAACGGGACTTCATTCTAAATATCCCTAGTCAGTTATTGTTATGGGAATAACAAATGAATTAAGACTAGTATGCTCTCTCTGATATTATGAGTTCTGTCTTACGGATCATTAGGACAAGAGTGTCAATCAGAGATCATAGATACATGTTAAAGAACATGGTATCTGGATTCGATCCGCTCATGAGAACACTACATGGTACAAGTCATAAGTGTTTCTCATATGCAAGTTTTGTATCGGAGTTCTTCGACCTGAAATCTCTATGAAACTCTTTATGAATTACTGTGTACTTTGACATACACCTAACGTGCTCGTAACAGAGTGACAAGTACGGGTATGATTGGGTATGCATTGATTCATGTTAGAGAGCATGAGAGAAGTGAAGGGATTACCCCTTTCAATAAGAGAGAAAATATCATCGGCCACTTGATCAGTGAACTGAGAAGTGTATGGCCATACCGAGATGAAATAATGAGTAATCATTATTTATTTGAGAGTTCAGTGTCACTGGAATATCAAGAAAGGAATTAATATATATATAAGGATGACTAGTTCTATGCCTTATATTAATTATGATATTTATGGGTAAGGGATTATGCAAAATTGCATTAGGTCACTAAATGCCATATGCATTTTCATTTAATTTGGATTGCTATAATATCTTGCTAGAGAATATATATAGCCTTTGAATTAATTTATTAATTCATTGCCAACATTAAATGGACCTATAGGATCGCACACAAAGCATTGGGCTTAAAATATTTAAATTAAGTATTGGACATTAATTTGGGCTTTTAATTAAAGTCAAATTAATGTGTGTAATGGGTTATAAAATTGCTATTGGGCTTTGGTCCATGAGAGAGAAAAATTCAGCCCACAAGGTTTAATTTTAATTAATTAATTATCTTGTATTAATTTAATTAATTGAGTATTAAAATCTAAAGGATTTTAATTGAATTAATTCACTTAATAAATGGATGGTGTGGCCGAAATTCCAAGATAATATCAATGGAATTTCGGCACATGATTAATTCTTTTATTAAGTGATTTAGTTAATTATTATGTCTTACATTTATCTTAGATTAAATCAAAAGGATTATCTTGGATTAAATGTATTATCTTAAGGTGTTTAAATCAATATATATTACTTATTTTAGGAAGTGATTGAGATTGAATTAATTATCTTAAGATAGTAAAGTTCAAATCAAACACTTGCCAAAAGATATGGATATATATTAAAGAGATAAAACCCTAGGAAGAGGGAGTTGATTTTGGCATGAAAAAGAAACCCTAATCTTTCTAAGTTGGCGTGAAAAATCTCTCTCTCTCACATTTTTCTCTCTAGGCCGAAACACACAAGAGGAAGAACTCTTTCTTGCTTTCTTGTGTTATTAGGCATTAATAGCACCTTAAAGAAGAACAAGATCAAGTCTTGTAGCTTCAAACAATTGCCATTACACAATACTTAAAAGAGAGCTAGCAATCTCTATTTTAAGCCTTCTTTGCAAGTGTGTGTGTGAGGATAGAGGGAGTGGCGTAAAAGGCTGTTCCTTGGCATTGGTGATCAAGATCTAAGGTGGATAGAGGTATCTTATTTGCTGGTCATCACCAAATTCAAGATTAAAAGGCATCAAAAGTTGTAAGTTTTAAAACCCTAAAAATTGCATGTTTCGATTCGTGTTTTGGATATGTATGGTATGTATGATAAAATTTTTGTTTTTCCGCTGTGCTATCATGATTATCATACCATGTCATATTCCATCAGTGGTATCAGAGCCTAGACATGCTTATTTTAGTGCTTTAGATGCATGAAAAAATTAATTAAAAATCGTTATTTTGAAAACATGCAAATCTGAAATTTTCTGTTTTGAGTTTTTTGCATTGTTTTGGTGTAAAAATGATTTTAATTGATTAGATAGGTATTATAATTAATATGACATGTTAATATACTGTCCTAAGATGTTATTAGGGCTGGTAATGGTCGGATTTAATTATTTATACCTGATGGTACATGTTAATTATGAAACTAGGTGCTAGTTGGCATGTAAATTGCTAGTTTAACAACTAGTTTTCAAAATTAAATGTAAAAACATTTTTGGCATGTTTTTAAGTGATATTTAAAGATTAATTATCAGGTCTGGACATATTTTAAATTTGGTTTTAATTCTGGTCCATGACAATTTAATTGATTAATTTTAAAATCACTTAAAACTATGACTAGTTTGTGTTTGTTAAATGTTTAATCAAGATTGTTTGTTTTGTTTTGATTAAAATGGTAAAAACACATTTAGATCAGATTTGTACAGAATATTAAATCAATATTTATGGACTTATTTAGAATATTAAATGACTCATAAAATTGATTTAAATATTTGTGCATTTCATGGCATTACATAAGCATTAAACAACTAGTTTTGTTGTTTGTTTGTTTTTGCATGAATGCCGTGTGTTATTATATGTGTTCTTCATGATTTTATTTTTAATTCATGTTAGCACATATTATACGTATTTTTAATGTTTATGGGCTGTATGACATAATATTAAAAATGGCAAAATTGGAAATTATACTAGAGTTGATTTATGGCACAAATCTAACTAGTTTGTGTTTTGGGCTTTTAAGAGAACTTATTCAATAAGAGGATTTAGTCCATTGGGCTTCGGCCCAGGCCCATCACGGGGTCATCTCTTAAAGGTTCAATTACACAATTTCCATTAATGGGCTTGGCTAAATTAATTAAAATTGGACTTTGTTTGATCCATGAATGCTATGTATATTTATTTGCTTGTTTGGTGTGATGAATGGATATGGATGGTGCATTCATGGGCCCTGGGTTTTTGTAATTAAATATGGCCTGCGTGCCATTATATATTATTGTAAAAGTTTCATTTATTTCTTAGAATAGAATTTATTTGAAGACTTTGTAAATCAAGACGAAGCCCACCAGAGTGGAGAAGCCCAACTCGAAGATTCTTATGTAATAGTATAGAATCTTAGTTGTAGGTTTTTGGGCCCATGTTTTTCATGCTTTACTTTATGCAATTATATATATATGCATGCTATGTATGGATGACAAAGCGTATGCCATGTAAGCCGTAATAAAATGAATCCCTAAAAATAGTAAGTCACAAAGTTACCTTCCTAATTCGAAACATGTCAAGGCATCGATCATCGGTCACGTAGACTAGGAGTCCTAGATGCGCCCGATTATCTTTGTGAGGCATGGGTTGTGAATGTAGGTTGGACTTATCATGGAAAGGGATGCCCGGACCTAGGCAACTAATAAATGGGTTGTGCTATAACATCTTAAGATGTTAGCCCATTTGATCCAAGAGTCATGTACGAGACATGATTGGAGTTTTCCTACCTAAGTAACTTAACTTGTTAGGTGTACAAGCTCAGCTTGACTAATAAGTTGTTGTGAAAAGTGGATCTTGGCCTACATTAAATCACTAACGCGAATTATTTAAAGGGATATTAATTCGGTTTGTGGGATCATAAATAAGACCTCATTTAATCTTGCTAAATTTTATTGTAGATTGAAAATGGCATCTTCAAATAACAATTTCTCATTGCGATCGGTCCTTGAAAAGGACAAATTAAATGGCACCAATTTCATAGACTGGTCTCAAAACTTAAGAATAGTTCTTAAGCAAGAGAAAAAGTCGTATGTTTTGGATGCACCCTTGCCTGAAGAACCAGGAAGGAACGCCTCTGCGGTTCAAAAGGAAACTTTTGAGACCAAGAAGAGCGACTCCAACAATGTGACCTGTCTGATGCTGGCCATTATGGTGCCTGACTTGCAAAAGCAATTTATGGACCAAGAGGCTTATGTGATCATGGTGCACCTCAAGGAGATGTTCCAAGAGCAAACTCGTCACGAGAGGTTCATGACAACAAAGGCCTTAATTTCTTGCAAGATGGCTGAGGGTACTCCTGTTAGTACCCATGTACTCAAGATGAAAGGGTATCTTGATACTCTTGAGAAGCTTGAGGTACTAGTGCCAAAGGAATTGGCCACTGACTTGATCTTAGGATCATTGCCTGCTGCTTATGATCCATTTGTGATGAATTATAACATGCATGCAATGAACAAGTCAGTCACTGAGCTTCATGGGATGCTTAAGAATGCTGAAGAGAACATTCGAAAGACCAATCCCGTTCTAATGGTTCAAAAGGGAATTAAGAAGGGACTCGCTAAGGGAAAGGGAAAGGGAAAGGCAAAACCCAAGTCAAGTGGGATTGCACCTCTGGCCCAATCCAAGCCCAAGGTGCCAAAACTCAAAGAGAGTGAGAGCACTTACTTCCATTGCAACAAGATAGGGCATTGGAGGAAGAATTGCGCTCTCTTCAAGGAAGAACAAAAGAAGAATGGAGCCAAGGCGTCCAGTTCTGGTATTTTTGTTGTTGAAATTAACCTTTCTATTTCTACCACTTGGGTATTGGATACCGGTTGTGGTTCTCACATTTGTTTAAATGTGCAGGGGCTAAGAAATAGACGGTTACTTGGGAAGAATGAAGTGGACCTCCGTGTGGGGAATGGAGCACGAGTTGCTGCCATGGAGATAGGCGACTATCACCTCACTTTACCTTCCGGACTTTGTATTGTTTTGAATAATTGTTATTATGTGCCTGCTATGAGTAGAAACATTATTTCAGTTTCATGTTTGGATAATGATGAATTTGATTTTGTTATTAAAAATGGCAATGCTCATATTCGTCGCCAAGGCATTTCTTATGGCAATGCCATGTTGCAAAATGGCCTTTATATCCTTGATTTACAAAAAAAAAGAGTTGATATACAACATTAATACAAAGAGGGTTAAATCAAACGAATTAAACCCTACTTACTTTTGGCATTGTCGTTTAGGACATGCAAACGAAAAATGCATTTCAAGACTCCACAAAACTGGAGTGCTTGGGTCATTCGACTTAGAGTCTTATGACACATGCGAGCCATGTTTGCATGGAAAAATGACAAAGAGTCCTTTTAATAAAAAAGGTGAAAGGACTAATGGCTTATTGGAACTAATACATACCGATGTATGTGGACCTTTAAGTACACATGCTAGAGGTGGTTTTAGCTACTTCGTGACATTCACAGATGACTTCAGTAGATATGGCTATGTCTATCTAATGAAGTACAAGTCTGAAACTTTTGAGAAATTCAAAGAGTTTAAGTACGAAGTAGAAAACCAACTTGGCAAAAGTATAAAATCCATTCGATCAGATCGAGGTGGCGAATACTTAAGCCAAGAGTTTGACAGTCATCTAAAGAAGTGTGGTATTATTTCACAGCTCACTCCTCCTGGAACACCTCAATGGAATAGTGTGTCCGAAAGGAGAAATCGAACTCTGTTGGACATGGTTCGATCTATGATGAGTCAAGCTAATCTTCCTATCTCTTTTTGGGGTTATGCATTAGAAACTGCTGCGTTTCTATTGAACCGTACTCCAACTAAAGCAGTTGAGAAGACACCATACGAGGTATGGACTGGGAAAGAACCCAATATGTCTTTTCTCAAGATTTGGGGCTGTGAAGCACATGTTAAGAAATTAACATCTGACAAACTAGAGTCCAAATCGACTGTCTGCTTGTTTGTGGGTTATCCCAAAGAAACAAAGGGATACTACTTTTACTCACAAGCCGAGAACAAAGTATTTGTTGCTTGCAAGGCTGTTTTCTTGGAAAAGGAGTTCCTTCTCAAGAAAGACAGTGGGAGTAAAGTAGAACTTGGAGAAATTCAAGTGCCACAAGCTCCTATAGAGGATGAGTTGAAAATGGGATCAAGTTCACAACCAGTTGTGGAACAAGAACCCATTACACAAGTACTTAGAAGGTCTGGTACGGTACGTCAGGAGATTGAGAGATATGGATTTCTAATCACTGACAGTGACACTATTGAGTTAGTAGATCGTGAGCATCCTACTACCTACCGAGAAGCTATTGAAAGCCCAGACTTGGAAAATTGGCTTGAAGCCATGAAATTCGAGATGCAATCAATGTACGATAACCAGGTTTGGACCTTGGTTGATCCACCAGAAGGTGCTAAGGTAATTGAATGCAAGTGGTTATTCAAACTATAAGCTGATAAGACCTACAAAGGTAGACTAGTAGCAAAAGGTTTTCGACAAACTCATGGTATAGACTATGACGAGACCTTTTCGCCTGTAGTCATACTCAAGTCCATTAGGATCTTCTTGCCATAGCTGCATATCATGATTATGAGATATGGCAAATGGATGTCAAAACTGCTTTCCTCAACGAAAATTTACTTGAGGATGTGTATATGACACAGCCTGAAGGTTTTGTCAATCCTAAGCATCCTAAGAAGGTTTGCAAGCTTCAAAAATCCATTTATGGATTAAAGCAAGCATCCCGAAGTTGGAATCTTCGTTTTGATGAGGCAATCAAAGAATTTGACTTCATCAAGAACAAAGATGAGCCTTGTGTGTACAAGAAGGTTAGTGGGATCATAGTAGTGTTTCTGGTCCTATATGTGGACGACATCCTTCTCATTGGGAATGACATTACAACATTGCAAAAGGTTAAGCAATGGTTGGGAAAATGTTTCTCAATGAAAGACTTAGGTGAAGCCAAGACAATACTTGGTATTCAAATCTATAGAGATAGATCGAATTGGCTTTTGGGACTAAGTCAAGAAAAGTACATAGACAAAGTACTAAAGCATTTTAGTATGGGAGACTCAAAGAAAGGGTACATACCTTTGGCTTTGGGAGTTCCTTTGACTAAAGAATAGTGCCCTAAAACCAAAGAGGAAAGGGACAACACGAGTAGAATCCCATATGCATCTGCTATTGGATCTATCATGTACGCTATGTTATGTACTAGGTTGGATGTTGCTCATGCACTGAGTATAACCAGTAGGTTTCAGCAAGACCCTGGTGAGAAGCACTGGTCTACTGTAAAAGGGATCCTTAAGTACCTGCGAAGGACTAAGGATCACTTCTTGGTGTATGGTGGTCAAGAAGAGCTCGTCATACAAGGTTATGCCGATGCTGCTTTTCAGACCAGCACTCAGGATTCTAGATCGCAATCTGGATTTGTTTTTGTTTTAAACGGTGGTGCTGTCAGCTGGAGAAGCTTAAAGCAAGAGACCGTTGTCGACTCAACTATAGAATCTGAGTATATTGCAGCAAGTGAGGCTGCAAAAGAGGCTGTTTGGATTAAAAATTTCATTAATGGATTAGGAGTGGTCCCAAGCATCCTAGATCCATTAGAAATTTTCTGTGACAATAACGGGGCCATCGCACAGGCCAAGGAGCCCCGGTCACACCAGAAATCCAAACACATACTCATGAGGTACCACCTGATCAGAGAAATCATTGATCGTGGGGACGTCAAGGTTAGCAAGATAGCAAGTGAGGACAATGTAGCAGATCCTTTGACGAAACAGTTACGTCCAAATCTGCACGAAGCTCATTTGAGAGCGTTCGGTCTTAGGGCTATGCCCAATTGGGACTAGTGCTAGTGGGAGATTGTTACTGTAAGCCCTAGCCCCAATACATTGTAATAAAACACTTAGTTAATAAAATGAGGCATTTGTTTTACTTTTGTATTCCTGTGCATGTCAATTGATAAAACTATCCAAGAATGTCGTTTTGATTTAAGTTATCATGTGTGAGGCACATGGATTGTAAGACCTTGAAACAAATGGGACTTCATTCTAAATATCCCTAGTCAGTCATTGTTATGGGAATAACAAATGAATTAAGACTAGTATGCTCTCTCTGATATTATGAGTTCTGTCGTACGGATCATTAGGACAAAAGTGTCAATCAGAGATCATAGATACATGTTAAAGAACATGGTATCTGGATTTGATCCGCTCATGTGAACACTACATGGTACAAGTCATAAGTGTTTCTCATATGCAAGTTTTGTATCGGAGTTCTTAGACCTGAAATCTCTATGAAACTCTTTATAAATTACCGTGTACTTTGACATACACCTAACGTGCTCGTAACAGAGTGACAAGTACGGGTATGATTGGGTATGCATTGATTCATGTTAGAGAGCATGAGAGAAGTGAAGGGATTACCCCTCTCAATAAGAGAGAAAATATTATCGGCCACTTGATCAGTGAACTGAGAAGTGTATGGCCATACCGAGATGAAATAATGAGTAATCATTATTTATCTGAGAGTTTAGTGTCACTGGAATATCAAGAAAGGAATTAATATATATATAAGGATGACTAGTTCCATGCCTTATATTAATTCTGATATTTATGGGTAAGGGATTATGCAAAATTGCATTAGGTCACTAAATGCCATATGCATTTTCATTTAATTTGGATTGCTATAATATCTTGCTAGAGAATATATATAGCCTTTGAATTAATTTATTAATTCATTGCCAACATTAAATGGACCTATAGGATCGCACACAAAGCATTGGGCTTAAAATATTTAAATTAAGTATTGAACATTAATTTTGGCTTTTAATTAAAGTCAAATTAGTGTGTGTAATGGGTTATAAAATTGCTATTGGGCTTTGGTCCATGAGAGAGAAAAATTCAGCCCACAAGGTTTAATTTCAATTAATTAATTATCTTGTGTTAATTTAATTAATTGAGTATTAAAACCTAAAGGATTTTAATTGAATTAATTCACTTAATAAATGGATGGTGTGGCCAAAATTCCAAGATAATATCAATGGAATTTCGGCACATGATTAATTCTTTTATTAAGTGATTTAGTTAATTATTATGTCTTACATTTATCTTAGATTAAATCAAAAGGATTATCTTGGATTAAATGTATTATCTTAAGGTGTTTAAATCAATATATATTACTTATTTTAGGAAGTGATTGAGATTGAATTAATTATCTTAAGATAGTAAATTTCAAATCAAACACTTGCCAAAAGATATGGATATATATTAAAGAGATAAAACCCTAGGAAGAGGGAGTTGATTTTGGCGTGAAAAAGAAACCCTAATCTTTCTAAGTTGGCGTGAAAAATCTCTCTCTCTCACATTTTTCTCTCTAGGCCGAAACACACAAGAGGAAGAACTCTTTCTTGCTTTCTTGTGTTCTTAGGCATTAATAGCACCTTAAAGAAGAAAAAGATCAAGTCTTGTAGCTTCAAACAATTGCCATTACACAATACTTAAAAGAGAGCTAGCAATCTCTATTTTAAGCCTTCTTTGCAAGTGTGTGTGTGAGGATAGAGGGAGTGGAGTAAAAGGCTGTTCCTTGGCATTGGTGATCAAGATCTAAGGTGGATAGAGGTATCTTAGTTGCTGGTCATCACCAAATTCAAGATTAAAAGGCATCAAAAGTTGTAAGTTTTAAAACCCTAAAAATTGCATGTTTCGATTCGTGTTTTGGATATGTATGGTATGTATGATAAAATTTTTGTTTTTCCGCTGTGCTATCATGATTATCATACCATGTCATATTCCATCAAGTATAACATAAGATATACTAACAATAAAACTTGCTGATGAAGATAACACTATGAAAATATTAGGCAAGTATGCTTCGATGTCAATTTAATCAAAAAAATGGGTAAGAGATGCACAAGTAAGGCTGAGCATGCAAATGTAGAGAAGTTGATGCAAATGGAGGTGGATAAATGCATTTATGACATAGACAAATTGCCTCGAGGTATGTGGCACTCAACCACAATGACAGAATCATCCTTTGGAAACCAGTAGCCTGCAGGTTGAATCGTTTCAGCCTATATACCTCGATGATAGACATGAAAGCACAAATATGTGTAAACTTGCATGACTAACTTGACAAACAACACATGCTCACACGTTTAAGCATCTAGACTTCTAGGAAGTAGCAATTCAAACAACATGTAGCAAGTGAAACTAACAAGTGTGGTACAATTAAAATGTAAGTGAATGAATATGAATGCATGCACAAGAATAAAGGGTGAAGGATATGATAGATTGCTCATCATTTATCAACTTGTGACAATAGATCTTTCCTCTAAAAAGATGTCAAGCAACAACAACAAAAGTATCAATTAACATTTTCTCCAGTATAACACAACAGGGACTAAGAAGTAAGTTCAAGCAATTCCAACAATGAATCTTAATCAACACCAGCTGGTCATGCATTTATCCATATGTTGTACGAGATAAAATCAATTTGATCATGGTTTTTTTTTCAAAAGTAGCAACATCATGGCATTCAGGTGATCTCACTACATAAAGATTCCAAAGATCAATAAAATATGTCCTTAAAAAGACCCCAAGAATAGAACTGGCAAGATTTGAATTTAGCAAGGCCAATTCTAGCATGCATTTCAACACTAAAAGAAGAATTCCTAAGAATAAGCTCAAAAGCATTTCCTTTCTTCAACCACCAAGAATGTGCCATCAACAACAACTCACATTCCATTCATTCTAAAAGATAAGTACTTGAAGCAACTCTAATTCAATAACGCAAAAGATTGAAACATGATTTGGCATGTTTATTTACACCTTGAAGAGGTTTAACAAGAAAAAAATGATAAGTCAAAGTGTCTATTTGCAACAGTTCTAATTTAAAACACAACAATTGGAGTATAATAGTGCTATTGAGATATTCATACCTCACAATCAAGCTTTGCAGTGAGTTGAGACAAGCAACGGCAGGGCAATATATTAAAAAAATTTCACAAAACCCCAATATGATAGTCATGGCAACACTAAATCGAATTAATACTCAATAAAGATTGCATCAATCTTAATCTCATTTTAACCAACAATGGAAAATTGCTCACTCATCATCATCATGCCAAACAATTTCAAAAGAAAAATCTTAGAGCCACAATTTCCCCAACACTCTATTAGCCAAGTAAAAATTAAGGGAAGTACGTAGTGCTTTTGGTGAAGAGTGTGCAAAGGAAAGAGAATAAAAGATACAAACTAAGTTAAAACTAGGAAAATAGAGCAAAATCATAATGAGTAAACAAAATTTAACATTCATTTAATTAAAACAACCTAACACAATGAAAAAAATTAAAAAAAAAACAAAAGAGAGTGAGAGACTGTACCTGGTAGCATGTGCAACCAAAGACGAACAAAAAGACACAAATTAAAATAACAATAGCATGAGGAAGAAGAACTCGAGAGAGAAAGAAAAAAATAAAATAAAAATAAGATAAGATAATAAAATAAAATAAACAACCCCTAAATTAACTAGTAGAAACGCTAACAAATTAAAGAAAAACAACTTCAAAATGACACAACCAAACTCTAAAATTCAATAGAAATATTAATAAAGATAAAATAAAATAAACAAATATATATCACCAAAATGAAAGAGAAAATCAAAGAAAAAAATAAAAATAAAAATAAAAAAATGATACTTACTTGAAGGAGGCTCGAAATCAACACTACACTAAGAAAACAAAGAAAGACAAAAACAGAACATAAAAGTTAAAAGAGAAGAATAGAGAAAGAAAAAGAAAAAGAAAAAGAAAGAACAAGAACAAGAACAAGATAAACAAACAACAAAACGCACAAATAAATCAACAAGACAAATAACAAAACTTCAAGAAATAAAAGAAAAGAAAAGAAAAATAAAAAGAAGGCCTACATGCAGTGGGGGAGAGAGCGGCGGAGAGAGGCAGCTAAGAGAAAGAGAGAGAGAAAGAGAGAGAAAAAGAAAGAAAGAAAGAGACTACCTAAAATTCCAAGAGGCAGGACTTTAAAAAGAAGATTAGGGTTTTTAACTTAAAAATTTCATTTTTTTTACAGTGTGGTGGTTATCACCCAAATCCTAGTAACCATAAAATACCCCAATTTTTTGATTCTGTACTGAAAAGGAATAGGGCTCACGGTTACTAGAAAAATCATAGTAACCGTGAGATACCCAAATATTAGCTACTGGATTGAATAGAGGTATAAGTCATGGTTACTATAGAAATCATGGTAATCGTGAGATAAAGTAACCTATGCTTCTGGACAAAAAATTAAATGACCTCATAGTTACCAACAAAATCTTAGTAACCGTGACTAAATGTATTTCGCTATCCAAAATGAAAACCAATCTACAGCACAGTTACCAGAAAAAACCTAGTAACCATAATCCCCTAAATTTTACCAAAAATTTTATTTTTCTCTCATTCTCTCCTAGCCATTAAACTAAACTTCCTACACTATTCAAACAAGTAAAAACACAAACTAAAACTCATAATCCCTTGAACAACACCCTAAACACTAAAACTATTAAAACAAAGCACAATTTAAACATTATTTAGAGTAAAGGTTAGGAGGTAGTTTTGCATTTACCAAGTTCACAGCTAGACTTTTAAATACCTTCAAGAGTCTTTGAGAGTGACAATCACTGAAGCGCCATCAAATGTTGACTCGAAATAGGGCTTCACGCGATGTCTATTCACCTTGAATTCTTTCTCATCTCTCGGGTGTTTAAGTGTCACCACCCCAAATTTATCTGCTCCCACAACCACATAGGGACCTTTCCACCTTGATTTTAATTTTTTTGGGAATAACCTCAATCTGCTGTCGTAAATAAGTGTCTTCATTTCGGACACAAATTCCTTCTTAGTTACTTTACGATCATGCCATTTCTTCTTGTTGTCCTTGTACTTCTTGGCATGTTTATAGGCCTAAAACCCGAGTTATTCTAAATCATTTAGCACTAAAGACTTGCATTTTCCTATATTCTCAAAATCAAAATTCAAAAACTTTGTAGCCCAATATGCCTTATGCTCTAATTCCACCGATAGGTGACAGGACTTGACAAACACTAACCTAAAAGGTGACATCCCTATAGGTGTCTTAAACGCTATCCTATATGCTTACAAGGCTTTATCTAGCTTAAGATACTAATCTTTTCTATACGCATTGACTATTTTCTCTAGAATAGCCTTCAACTCCTGGTTGGATACTTCAACTTGACCTTTGGCTTGGGCATGATAGGGGGTAGTGATTTTGTGCCTCACTCCAAATTTTTTCAATAAGGCTTTGAATTGGTGGTTAACGAAATGTTTTCCACCATCACTAATGATAGCTCTCAGGGCTCCATAACGGGTGAATATATTCTTCCTCAAGAATTCTAGGACAACTTTTGCATCACACGTCCTAGTGGCTATAGCTTTTATCCACTTACTCACATAGTCCACTGCCACTAAGATAGACTCAAACCCATAAGAGACTGAAAAAGGCCCCATAAAATCTATCCCCTATAAATCAAATAACTCTACCTCAAGCACATTAGTCAATGGCATCTCGTCTCTCATAGATATATTTTCTACCTTTTGACATTGATCACAAGATTGAATAAACAACTTTACATCATTGAATAAAGTGGGCTAATAAAATTCAAAAGAAAGAATTTTTGATACCGTTCTATTAGGTCCATGATGCCTACCAGCTTCTTCACTATGGCAAGCTTTGATAATCTTCCCTTGCTCTTCATTCTGGATGCACCTCCTTAGCATTTAGTTAGAACAGAGGCAAAAAAGATAAGGATCATCCCATATGTAGTGCTTTGCATCAACCTTTAGATTTTTCCTTTGTTGCCATGTGAAGTCCTTTGGCATATAATCTCCTGTGAGAAAATTAGTGACATTAGCAAACCAAGGCTCCGAAACTTCACAAACAAACAAGGCACAAATATGCTCATTCGGAAATAAATCTAAAATCTCCCCTTTCTTAACATGATTATGCTCTAATCTATATAAGTGATTTGCCACATGGTTCTCTGCTCCTTTTTTGTCTTTGACTTCGTAGTTGAATTCTTGCAAAAGGAGTACCCATCTTATCAATCTTGGCTTGGACTTTTTCTTATCAAAGAGATATCTTAATGCCGTATGGTCTGGCCACACCATAATTTTTGCACCCAGCAAATACAATATGAACTTTTCAAAATCAAATACAATGGCAAAATGTTCCTTCTCAGTTGTGGTATAGTTGACTTGGGCTCCTGTCAACGTGTGGCTCGCATAATAAATTGCATAAAACATCTTCTTTCGCCTTTGTCTAAGCACTGCTCCTACTGCAAAATCACTTGCATCACACATTAGCTCAAAGGGCAAATTCAATCCGGAGATATGATCACTGGAGCTGAAATAAGCCTTTGCTTCAATAATTAAAAAGCTAACAAACATTCATTAGTGAATTCAAAAGGGGCATCTTTCATGAGCAAAATTGATAAAGGTTTTGCAATTTTTGAAAAATCCTTTATGAACCAATGGTAAAAACTTGCATGCCCTAAAAAACTCCTAACTCCCTTGAAATTAGTTGGTGGTGGGAGTTTCTCTATAACCTCTACCTTGACCTTGTCTACCTCAATCCCCTTCTCAGAAATTTTGTGCCCTAACACAATGCCCTATTTCACCATAAAGTGACACTTGTCCCAATTTAGTACTAAGTTGGTTTTTTCACACCTACCTAACACCAAATCAAGATGCTTTAAATAGCTCTCAAAATCTAGCCCGCAAATGGTGAAATCATCCATAAATACTTCCATAAATTTTTTTTATAAAGTCATGAAAAATTGCCATCATGCACTGCTGAAATGTAGCCGGCGCATTACACAGTCCCAAGGGCATTCTCCTATAAGCAAATGTGCTATAAGGATAGGTAAAGGTCATTTTATCTTAATCTTCAGGGGTTATAAGGATTTACAAATATCTCGAATACCCATCTAAGAAACAATAAAATCTATTTCCTTCTAGCCTTTCTAACATCTGGTCTATAATCGACAATGGGAAATGATATTTCCTAGTGGCATGGTTCAGTCTCCTATAGTCTATACATACTCTCCAACCCGTAACTATACAAGTCAGAATGAGTTTATCAAGTTCATTCCTAACTACAGTTGTTTCCCCCTTCTTAGGGACACATTGTACAGGACTAACCCATTTACTATCAGAGATTGGGTAAATTATACTTGAATCGAGCAATTTGAGTACCTCTTTCTTTACAACTTCCTGCATAGCCGGATTAAGCCTTCTTTGAGGTTGAGCTACTAATTTGTATTCTTCCTCCATAGGAATTCGGTGAGTGTAGTAACTCAGGTTAATACCCTTTGAGTCCTTCGTCTCCCATCCTATTGCTTTTTTGTGCTTCTTCAGCACCTCAAACAACATCCCTTCTTCAAAACTTGACAACAAAGAAGAGATAATTACTAGTTTTTCTTCATGTTCTAAAAAGATGTATTTTAAATAAGGAGGAATGGGTTTAAGTTTAGATTTAGAATCTCCCTTTTCTAAAGTGGTCCCCTCTTTCTTGGATTCCTTTTTTTTTACAGCCCTTCTCTACAATTGCTATCAATTCTCCTTCTACTCCATCTAACTCTTCATTTTACAAAGAATGCATCGAGTTCAAATTCAATGGAGCATTTAGCAGTACTTTTTCTTGAGTCTCTTCTATACATTCATCCACCTTGTCCATGAAATAGATTGATTCTTCCAAATCACTTAATGGATGCTTTTACACTTTGTTCATGTCCACCATAAATTCTTCATTGTTGAAACATAAGGTGACCTTTTGACCATGAACATCTATCAATGCTTTTGCCATATTTAGGAATGGTCTCCCTACAATGAGTGGAACCTTTCTATCTTCTTCCATCTCCATAACTATAAAATCCACAGGAAAAATGAATTTTCCCACCTTCACCAATAGATCCTCAATCATTCTTCTTGGCTTTCTTATTGATCTATCCACAAGTTGAAGCCTCATTCCTATCTCCTTGAGATTGCCAAGGTTGAGTTTCCTACACATTGAATATGGCATCAAGTTAATGCTAGCTCCTAAATCGTACAAGGAATTCCCAACAAAAGTTTTACCAATTTCACACGATAAGGTGAAGCTACCAGGATCTTCCAATTTTTTTTGGGATCTTGTTCATGATAATTGCACTACAATTTTCTATTAATTGCATAATTCCACACTCTTCTAACTTCTTATTAGAACAAAGTTCTTTCATAAATTTAGCATAATTGGGCATGTGAGCTAAGGCTTCAGTAAAAGGTAAATTGATGTGCAATTTCTTAAATATTTCTAGAAACCTAGCTAATTGCTCATTCTTCTTTTCCTTCCTAGATATAGTTGGAAATGGTAATCTATTTATGTCAAGATCCTCTATGGTTGGGTTTACTATACTCTTTCCTTTGTCAATCTTTAGACCATCTACCTGTACATCTACTTTAGGATTAGAATCACTTACCTTCCATGTCGGCTCTTTCACATGAGATGATGAAGTTGATGATTTACCTTTCTCTTCTTCTTGTACTATTTCCTTGCCACTTCTCAATCTAATGGCCTTGGCTTCCTCCTTGGGATTACTATCTACATTTGAAGGAAAAGTTCCAGCTAGTTTTGTAGACACAAAATTTGCCAACTGCCAAATCTGTGTCTCCAAGTTCCTCATGGAAGCATCTTGATTTTGGTTACGGTTACTAGGAATTTCCTAATAACCGTGATGTATGTCAGAGCTGTTTCTTGATAGGGGGTCACGGTTACCACCAAAAACCTGGTAACTATGAGATAACTCTCTCTTACATTATAGACTGGAGACATGGGTACCTCATGATTACTACCAAAAACCTGGTAACTGTGAGGTACTTTTCCTTTATATTATAGACTGAAGAGCTTCATAGGTCATGGTGAACACCCTTCTATGAACAATTGCTCTGTTGATCGTGAAAAACTCCAATACGATGTGTTTTGACAGATAAACATAGGTCATAGTTTCCAGGAAAAACCTAGTAACTGTGAGGTACCTATAAAATTCACAATTCAGCACAAAATTCCATCAAAAGCTCTCCAAAAACACACAAAAGCTAGACTTAACTGGGAATGAGGTTAAATTATTAAATGCAAGTAAAATAGAGCAAAGATATTAGAAAAACATTGAAACTGGACTAAACTTAATCTAAAAATAAACACTAAATTGGAGTTTTCAATAATGGTTGACATTAGGAGTTGTTTCAACTATGATGTTTCCTATAGTAAGGCTTGGTATGTGAATACCAAGGCATTAAAGGAGATATTTCACAACTATGAGGCTTTATACGGGAAGTTGCCTAGTTATCTTAAGGCTATGGAGAAATACAATATCTTATTTTGCTATGAATTTGTTGTTGATATTGTAAGCAATTAAGGAGGCTTTTCTGGACGTTTAATCCATGTACAGAGGGATCAGCACACTACAAACTCGTGTTGCTAATTGATGGTATATTTATGATAGGGAAGTTCTATCAGACTCTTTTGATAGCAAATGCTATTGATGGAACCAGTAGCATTTGCAATCGTTAGAGGTGAGAATAAATTTAGTTGGGTTGGTTTATGACTTGTATCAGGAGGTATGTCTCTAAGCAAGTTGGTATAATTCTTATTTTTGACCAGCATGTGGGTATTATGGTATTGTTTTTTGATGATAACAGTGGTTGGAAGGACCATTAGCTTACCATCATTACTGTCACCACCACTTTGTTAGCAATTACTATACCACATATAGAAATTCCAAAATTAAAGACATGTTATATAAGCTCGGTATGTCACATATAATTATTTTATGTGAATTTTATTATATTTTATTTTATATGTTGAAAGTTAGAAAATTTTATAGCATCCAATCCCAGAAGTTTACAAAACGAATGGAAGAGATTAAGAAACTTGATGTTGACTCATACAACTGGGCAATGCAGACCTTTTTAGATAAATGGACACTGTCTCATTATAATGGACATAGATATGGTAATGTTACAATCAATATTGTGAAGAGTGTGAACAGTGCATTAAAAGGTGTTCGGATGATGCTTGTTTGTTGTGTTGTTGAGCATGTATTTGCATGGCTAGTTAAATTTTTGATGATAGTAGGTGCATGTATCAATCTTAGATAGTTGTAGTTAATACATACACTAAAAATGTATGGAAGAGATGGCTAGGCATGCTTAAAAAGGTAGTGGCCACATAATTGAAAATTTTGATCGATGTACGTGATTGTTCACTGTGAGGACAAAAAATCAAAAAGGCAAGTGAAAAGGAAATAACACGTAAGCTATTGATTTGGATTGCTGTCACTGTGAATATGGAAAGTTTCAAGGTACTAAAATGCCTTATTTGCATGCTTTAGCTGCCTGTATGCATATATGTGTTGACATGTTGAGATACATCTATAAGTACTATAAACTCTTTGAGGCCTTGAGTTGTTATAATTCATTTTTACAACTATTTGTGTAACATCTATATACTATAAATATCATAATGCAAAATAATTGTAAATTCAACATAATTTATATACAAAGCATGGTCTTACTTTGAAATGCCAAATACAAACACCATAATTTATAACTTTTGCTGTGTAACTCTACCCGTATCCAATGCCTGTCCCTTCGAGTATTGAACTAAATCTTTTAAAAGCTACGCGCTATTGGGAATTATCGGTTACATGCATCACATACATAAGCGAAATTTAAAATTTTTAACCAATATATATGATATTTCTATGAATTTACAATATGCATATTAATGAGAATAAGAAAAATCACCTTTGATTTTTGTTGAATAGTTGATTTTACTTCTCATCGGGTTATCGCAAACCACATTGTCTAAAATTGAACACCTCCAATGAGTAATCCACACTAGAGAAGAATTGAAAGATAAAACAATTGGGAGGAACAAGGGCTGGCTGAAATTCCTAGATGCTAGCTAGGGAAGGTGGCAGCTAGGGTTGAGAGAAAAGAGAGAGAGTGTTTTCTTAATTGTTCACACTTAACCCTAATTCCACATCTCTTGGATTTTTATAGTTAGGTTAAAAAATCCAACTTTATAATGGGATTGGGCTCCTTAAAATTGCTGGAGAATTATTAATTGGGCTTCTGAAATTATTTGTAATTATTTGGGCTCAATTAAATCCAATTTAAGCCCTTTCACAAAAGACTAGGCACAAAACCGACAAACTAGGCCCTTTGTACATATACATAGATTTAATTACCCAAATGAATTCGAAATCCAACCAAATTAAATATGTAGGCTCCACAATACTTATGTAATATATTTAATTTATTTTGGTCCAAGAAGTAGGCCTCTAAGGCCTTTTATTTTGGAGTTGGTGTGTGGCCCTTTTTCCTGAGGGCTTTTATGCGAACTTCACTTATTTGGGCCTTTATAATTCCTCCAATGGATATATTAATTATTATATCAGCCCTATAACACTTAAACTTTAATAATAATCAATTATGAAATACATTATTTAAATTAGGTCCAATTTTACAGAACATTTCAAAAAAGTTATGCGAAGAATTTTACTTGATCATAATTAATTAAACTTTTTAATTAATTATTATCTTATTCACTTCTCTATCCCCATAATAATATCAAATATTATTATCCTTGTCATTTTACCATTTTATCCTTTTTCTCTATATGTGCGTGATCTATTGGGTTCTGTCCATATTGGTAGTATAATATGTAATTATGAGTTCTATTCAAAACTCACATGATTTAAACTTCTTTAAATCATTTTATCAATCCCTATTGATATTCTTGATACGCTATTATAAAAATCATGATTGGCCTCTAGCTAGGCATCATGACTACCTAAAAGTTAGGAAAGTCAAGTGGTTTGACTATACCCTTCCATAGAAATAGTTACCGTGCAATTACTCCTTCTACCACTCTTATCTCAATTAGATTTTGAGTATAGATTTCTGTCAACCCACATAAATCTAATTATGTATGTTCTATTAATTTAACCATTATTTCCAAAATGCCTTCTATGGATCTCTATCCATCTTGGCATATTACTTTGGCAAAAAATTCTCTGAACAAGGCAATTATAGAATAATGCGAGATAACTTTCCTTATTAAATTTGGGATGGTGAATGCTTTGTCAATAACTCAACTATCATCAAGTAGGTCATGATATACCCAATCTCCTAACTATGTTCACTCCCAGTTGGAAGTAATCAGTTATGGAGTCAAAATATACCACTTGTTACTTAAGATAACTTTGGTGATCTCAAGTCCAAGGATACTTGCACAACTGCTATGAAGAGATTCCTCACTGACATAGATTTAATATCCATGTGAGGATTTTCTTTGTAGGTCTTCAATGTACTTGTTCTTCTAACAAGCATCCATATGTTAGCTTTGATTATCTTCCATAATCACAATTATGAGAACCATTGCTTGAATAATTCAGGATGCATAATATGTGCTAGTCTGTCCGAATTAACAATGTCCTATCTTTTTAATTCTATGACTAGGGATATTTAGATATTAACACATTTGCATGCAATAAACACCTCATATCATGTACACTTTCATGATTGCCTTTGTACTATGTTTATAATATCTAGGACTTTATTTATTAATTTAAGATTTACATACTCATGTATTTAAACATAATATTAATAAATGAATAATGCCTTTTATTAAAAATATAAATTCATACATATGAAATCCATCCCTTTTACATGGGCTCTAGGGCATACTCTCTAACAATCTCCCACTTGTACTAGAGCCAATCACTCATATGTCTCAGACCCATGCTATTTATATGGTGATCGTGCTTTATTTGGGAAAGTGCTTTAGTGAGGGGATCCGCCACATTATCATCTGTAGGGACCCTTTCTCTTTTCACATCATTTCTAGCTACTATTTTCCTTATGAGATGGTAGCATCTGAGAACATGCTTGGATCATTGATGAGACCATGGTTCCTTTGCCTGCGCAATGGCTCCATTGTTGTCACAATATAAAGAAATTAGATCAACAAAGCTAGCACCACTCCTAGTTTAGATATGAATTTTTTGATCCAGACTACTTCTTCGGCTGCTTTCGAAGTAGCAATGTACTCAGCTTCTATCATGGAATCAACAGTTGTTTCTTGTTTGGAACTCTTCTAACTAACTGCTCCTCCTGCCATTATGAACACAAAACCAGACTGTGATTTACAATCAGCTTTGTCAGATTGGAAGCTGACATCTGTATATCCTTTTATTTCCAAACTGCCCTCTCCGTATACCAAGAAGCTTTCATACCTTTTCGCCATTTCCTGATGTGAACCCTTCTAGTTGTGTCATATACACATCGTCAGATTTCCATTTAGGAAAGCTGTCTTCACATCCATTTGTCAAATCTCATAATCATAATGAGCTGCAATGGCTAAAAGTATTCTTATAGACTTAAGCATCACTACAGGAGAAAAGGTTTCACCATATATACCTTCTTTTTAACGATAGCCCTTTGCTACTAAACAAGCTTTATAGGTAACTATATTACCTCCTATGTCGGCCTTCTTTTTGAAGATCCATTTACACCTATGGGTTTTATCCCTTCAGGTTGTTGAGTTAAAGTCCATACTTTGTTCTCATACATGGAGTCCATTTCAAACTGTATAGCCTTAAGCCATAAATCATGTTATGAACTGTTCAAAACTTCTTGATAGCTTGTAGTCTCATTGTCCTCTACTATAGTTATGCCTCTATCCAAATCATTGTGAAATCCATATCTCACAGGGATATAATGCATCCTAGTAGATCTTCTAGGATTTTGTGTATAATTAGGTTCAACTATAATCTCATCATTATGAAATTCAGTCTCGGGTTCAATCAGTTGATCTACTTCTATTTGTGGGTCTTGAACTTCACCAAGTTCAATTTTACTTCCATTGTCTTCTCGTGGGAGAAATTCTCTTTCTAAGAAGACAACATACCTTGAAACAAACACCTTTTGTTCTAAGGGATGATAGAAATAATATCCAAAGGTTTTTTTTAGATATCCCACAAATAAACTTTGCCAGACTTAATATCTAGTTTGTTTGACATTGTCCTCTTTACATAAGAAGGACAACCCTATAATTTCATATGAGAAAGTGTGGGTTTCTTGTTATTTCACATCTCATATGGAGTAACATCAACCGATTTACTAGGAACTTTATTTAACACATAAACAACAATTTCTAGTGCATATCCCCAAAAAGACTTAGGCAAGTTTGCTCGGCTCATCATTGATCGAACCATATCTAATAGTGTTCAATTTCTCCTTTCAGATACACCATTGTATTGTGGTGTATATGGTGGAGTCCATTGAATAAAATCCCATTATCTCTAAGATAATCTTGAAATTATTGGCTTAAGTATTCTCCACCTCGATTTGATCTAAGTGTTTTAATACTTTTGCCAAGTTGTTTCTCTACTTCATTTTTGAATTCTTTGAACTTTTCAAATGCTTTTGATTTATATTTCATTAGATAGATGTATCCATATCTAGAATAATCATCTATGAAAGTAATGAAGTAGGAGTAACCTCCTCTGGCATGTATAGTCATTGGACCACATACATCTGAATGTATTAAGTCCAAAACCATTTTAGCTTATTCTCCTTTACCAATAAAGGGAGCTTTTTTCATTTTTCCTAATAAACAAGATTCGCATGTATCAAATGATTCATAATCAAATGATCCCAAATCACCTGACTTGTGTAATTTGGTCATGCATTTCTCATTTATACGGCCTAAACGACAATGCCGTAAGTATAAGGTATTTAGATTATCATGTTTCATTCTCTTGCTATCCACATTATGCACTTTTTTTAATTAAATCAAGAACAAATATACCATTCACAATTATGGCTTTTGCATAAAACATATTGTTCTTAAAAATGTAACAACACTTGTCCTTTAAAGAAATGTCATAATCGTTAATAAACAACTGAAAGAAATAATACTCTTGGATAAAGCTGAACATAATAATAATTATTTAATTCCAGTACTAATCCACTTGGAAGAGGCAAATGGTAAGTCCCCGCAACCGTTGTAGAGATATTCTATCCAGTAGCTGACTGCAAACATATCTTTGCCTTTCCAACTCTTCTAAAGCTTCTAAGCCCCTGTAGATCATTACACAAGTGAGATCCACATCTGGTATTTAATACCCAAGATTGTTTTGAAGCAATAGAATAAGTATTAATTTCAATCATATGAATACCTGAATTAGAAGCATCAACTTGCTTATTCTCCTTGAGAGAATCTAGATAGGCCTTGCAGTTACGCTTCCAGTGACCATCCTTTCCACAATAGAAGCAAGTTCCTTTGGGATTCTTTTTCTTGGTGACCTTCTTTTTGGAGATCGCACCATTCTTTGGTTGCACCTTGGTTATCTTCTTTTTCTTCTTCTGCTTCTTGCCTTTAGCAGAAGTGATAACCATTACACTTCTTGGATCCTTCTTAAAGGATCCATCAGCTGTTTTGAGCATGTTGATTAACTCAGGAATGGTAACTTGGATCTTGTTCATGTTGAAGTTAAGTACAAAAGGTGCATAACTTGGAGCCAACGAGTATAAGATTAAATCTATGTATAGATCATTATCCCTTACATAGCCAAGTCTACTCAAATGCTCAATATACCCATACATCTTCAATGCATGAATAACAGTTGAAGTGCCTTCCACCATTTTGTAGCTAAATAGAGCTTGAACAATCTCATATTGCTTAGTTCTAGCCTGAGAATAATAAAGCTCTTTAAGATGCAAAATGATGGTTCTTGCATCCATCATCTCATGTTGCTTCTGAAGCTCCGAGGACATAGCACCCAGCATTAGACATGCTGCCACTTCACTATCCTCCATGTATTTTCAGTAAGTGCCTTTGATCTCATCAATGGCATCATCTAATGGAAGTGGTGGTGGATCTTTATCCAAAACATAATGGATCTTTTCAGCTCTGAGAACAATTCTCACCTGTTTGATCCAGTCAGAATAGTTGCTCCCAACCAGCTTGTTATCCAAGATCGATCATATATTAATGTTTGATGTGCTCATGATGATGACCTAGATGTGAAAAAAAAAACATATGAGAGTATGTTCATATATATGTATGCATTAATTAAGTCTTTAATTAATCCATTTACTCCCACTATTTTATTGCGAATTAATAGCCCTCATTGTATAATTCGAGAAAACCCGATGGTTTTATTATTGAGCCAATATCCAATCCTTGATATGTAATTTAACCTTGACTGTGGTCAGCAAGCCAAACTCCATACCTTTGAAAGGTAGGTATCTCTATACCAATTGTGTCTCTACACAACTATTGGATCATTAGGTTATCAACTCTTGATACATGCATATCATATATGCATTCCCTAATCTTGCCTCTAGAACCATTAGCCTTGAATGTGGTTAACAAACTAATGGGCTAGCTAAGATGACCTATTTAATTAGATTTGAACATATTCGATATAATGTGAGCTTGATTGTGGTCAACAACCCACACTTTAAAGAACTCTGGTTCTCCTCAAATTAATGGAAGGCTTATATACCTTAGTATTTGTTTGAGAGTTTTAGTTAATTAAGTCTCATCATACATGGTTAGCATACATTGGTATGCATCCTATATCCATCACATAAATATAAGCATACAAATATGGTATAGTTATATACTTTACTACATTCATTTCCCTGAGCCAAAAGGGAAATCAAAAGGTCACACCTAGGTAGTATGTATTATTCAAACGTGTAAAAAATAATTACATTATCTTCAAGCTTGTTGGATCTCCATCCGGCCCATCTTGCTCCTTGATAGTGGTCTCCATGTCTATCTATAATTTTAATCTAAGTAATCTAATTACATATTACAATTTGAAAAAGAAATACAAACCAAAAACAAGTGGCCGGGACATGAAAGTCTTCATTGGGCCAAAACATGCATAATGCTCAATCACATTGGGCCTTGTCCATAACTATCCATCATGCCAATCATACACCCTTATATGCATTTCTAATGCATAAAGTAAAACATATAATGGATTACTAACTATGTTTCAACTCTTGAAACAAACTTTTGAGTTATTTTAATAATGTGATCAAATTAGGAAACTTTTCCATTTTGGAACACTACAAAAAAAAAAGGATTTTACCAACGCAAACATAATCCATAGGTAAAAGTAAGCTATTACCGATGGATTACCAACCGAACTTACAATGCATAGGTAAAAAATGAATTTTGATAAACGACGACATTTTTACCGATGAAAATGATAATTCATCGGTATTATTGGCACCAACCGTTAGCAACCGATTCACCAATGGTTAGTCCGTTGGTAACTAATTTTACCATTTAATTTATGTAGTAACGGAATTTTCGTAGGTGATATAAGCATTTTTATATTTATCGATGGATATTACGATGGATTTATATACTGTCTGTAAGTAAATGTGTGAAATTTTTAAGGCTAAGGATTATAGTTTTTGCTACGATTTCATGTTGTCGGTAAGCCGTCGGTAATGTTTTAATAAAATATTTTATATTTAATGTTATTAAAATATTTAAGAAAATATCTTAGGGCTTAAAGATCCCTAATGGTCTGAGATCCCTTTTTCTAAGTAGTCTAGTCTTGAAATTTTCCTCTCAGCTGCCTGAACACCCATCCTTGCCATCTCGACGATAAGGTTACACCCACCGGTCATTTATCACCGCCACTTCAACACCCATCATCACAATCTCTATCCGTCACTCTTTTTTTGTGTCTATCCCTCTATCCCTCTATCTGTCGCATGAATCTCTCTTTTTTTCTCCATCATTTAGTTGATATCTTTAGCACTCTTCATTGGCAGATCTAAAGCAAGTTCCAAAGCTGATGATTTGGCACCATTTAAGATGTCCGTGGAGAATGCATTTGGGGTCTACTTTTGAAAAGCGTTTCGGGACGATGATTTTCGTTTCTTCGCCTATATTTTTCTTAGGCTTAGACCAATCCGAACTTAACCATTCATTTTTTTGGCATGGTTGATTTTTCTTTCTAATATTTTTTATGTTGTTGATTTAGTCTCCAATTTCAATTCCTATTCACTGCAAATTCGAAATAGAAATGACAAATATCTAAAAATGGGTGATCAAATAGCTTAAGCTGAGGAATTCAAGAAGAAAGCCGAGAAGAAACTTAGTGATTAGAGCTTGTTTGGTTCCAAATATGATGACGCCACCGATCTCTTCGATAAAGCCGCTAATTCCTACAAGCAAGCCAAATCTTGTAATTGTTTACTTCCTTTCCTTTCCTTTCTTCTATTTCCAATTGCAATAACGCCAATATTTAATTTGCTGTTCGCCATTTCTTGATCAATGTTGGTGTCATGCTGTTTGAATTTAGGGTTTATTGGGATTTTTTTTATCTTGTTTCTTAATCAAAAGGTTTGAACTTTGTTCTTAATCTTGATTAAATGCATTGAGATGGTATTTTGAATTTTTGAAGTATGAAACTTTTGGGATATGCTTCTGGTGGAACTATATTTGATGCATAGTTTTATTTAAATTTGTATTAGATCCTGATTGAATGATTATTCACCAAGCTTTATTTATTCTGTATCTTCTGTGATGTTAAAAAATAAATAAATAAAAAATAAAAATTCATTGGATGATTCTGATTTACTTCATGGCTTTATGGAACTGGAATAAGTGGATTTGCCCCATGACTAAGCGGTCTGGAGTCTGGATTTTGATTTGTTATTTTGCTCTTAAATAAGTATTTGTTACTATCTTGGGCATATTGCCAGTGCTTTTCTTGTTTTCCTGCAATAGAAAGCATCTTTAATCAGTATAATTTTGTAACTTCTTGAGTTTGTCATCAAGATAAAATCATTTCAAGTTAGATACTTATGTTAGGGGATAAAGCTGGAGCAACTTATGTCAAGTTGGTTAACTGTCATTTGAAGGTGAGCGCACTCCATATTGCAATTAAGCATTTAGTTTATATAATCCTACAGTTCATTGGTCATCTGATGAAGTTGAGTGATGGTGTCATTTAATGTTTGCAGTTGGATAGTAAACATGAAGCTGCATAAGCTTATGTTGATGCTGCTCACTATTACGAGAAAACATCTACAAATGATATGCAGTTATATTTACTATCTCAATGTCTTGCATCATTGACATCATTCCATGGCTTATTTTACTCAATTATATATATGGTATGCTACTATCATTACTAATACTACAAAACAACTAAGCCTTAATCCTATTATGAAATATACACTATGGGAAAAATAATGCAGTTTTTAATTACTATGGCAGCTTAGATGTTTCTTAAGTTATTATTATTGTCACTTGTTGAATTGGGAATTCAGGATTATGAAATGTAATAATCAATTTTATGCCTGTATGTAACTAATTATAGCAAACCAGTGTATACTCTATTTTCTTCTTGTTCCTTAGATCATGTCTTATTGTTAATGATATATCTTTCACGAAGTTGTAAAGAATTTAATTCCCAATAAACTTTTGCTCCAGATGATGATGGTATAGCTGTATTGTGTTGCAATTGTTATGGGTTAGCATTAATTTAAGCCTTGAAAGATGTTGCTATGTATCACGTTATTGAAAATCCCTCCAGTGGACAAATTTTTGAAGTATACTAAGCTTTTTATGGATATAAAATTTTTGCTTGCTTATGTGGTTTGGATTAGTGAGCCTTGTATGTCTGTGTACCTCATGTTTGTCTGTACTATCATAAGGATATTGTCGGTGCATAAAATTCGATAGCATAATGCTATAAATGTTGATGAACGTAGAATTATCTGATCTTTGTAAACTGAAATATAGTTATTATTTTTTATCTTATTGTCTATGTAGGTGTTAGTTTACCATGACCTATTGGGAATGATGCAACACCCACATCATGCCAAGGTAAGTCCTGCTAGTGCCATTATGATTTTTCTTGTGGAATGACCTTCAGTTGTTGATTATTATAGAGTATTGCTTACAGGTCTGCTGTGAATGACACCGATGAATTGCCATCCAAATACTCAAAGTTCTTTATTGAAGTAAGAGTTGGCAGATTTTGATTTAATGGAACATTATATCTTATGTATCATGCATTTATTGGGAAAGTATCATATTTTTTTCATGAAGTTCATCTGAGCAGTTTTTGAAATCATACCTGTAACCAAAATTAACTTATGGACCATTAGTGCTACGAGCTTCTCGAGTTCTATCTTATGGGTCTTGGAAAGTGAAAGTCTTGATCAAATGCTCAGAAAGTGTAGATAGTGAGGCCCATCACATGCCTGCAAGTTCTCACATTTTTAGGTTGGTTGTGGTGTTTTAGAAATCCAACAAAATCTGGATCTTTTTCAAGAGAAATAAAAGAAAAGAAAATTGTACCTTGAAATAAATAATGATAATGAATATGAAAAATATGGCATTAGACTAAATAGGATATAATTGATACTATGTCAATAAATATTCAAATTTGAGCTTGTTAAGGAGGAATATCACCTAGCAGAACTTACAGCCAAATTTGGATAATGCAAGGTGGCTATAAGGAGAACTGTGCAGCCAGCATCAGTAAGCTGGTAAACAAGCCTTTTGGGTTAAAAAAGAAAAAAAAACTATGGTATTTCCTCCTTGTAGTAAACTAAACTACCTAAGAGAAATAAATTCTTTATGTGTACCCCTTGTTTAAAATGCTCTTAACAAGTTAATACATTGTTAAGTACTAAATGCAATGTTTATCTTTTGCAGAGTTTCATTTCTGGTATTGGCAATTGGATTGTAGATGAAGTACTATACCAAGTTAGTGTACTTCCACCCGAATGATAATTTTATTGTTTGATTAAAATTGTAACCCCAGATCTCAACTCTGAGTGTGGCCATTTAAATTGAGGCTTTATATCTAGATACATCCATGTTTCCATGACCTTTCTTGGTTTCATAGAGCTTTTTATCTTTAGTCAGATTTTTAGAGTATGATGAAACTCCAACCATATAAGTTTTCAAGATGTTTTAGTTGACATGGTTACCATGATTTTGGAAGGTATTAAGGGACATGATGTTGTATGGTTTTCACACATGGAATTGGGTCTTTGGAACTAACAAGTCCGTGTTCAAATAAATGTAAACGAGATTTATTCACATTTTTATGAAGCGTTGGAGGTACTGCTTGTTGAGGCAAGAATGCTTATATTGTTGGACATAATGGAAGAGAAATGTAAGACCACTTGAATATTTTCTAAAGTAAAAACATCAGTGCCTATAAGATACACTGATGAGATAGTACAAAATGTGCTACGATTTATGTGCTACCTTATAAAGCATAGCTTTCAAAAGGTTTGTCAATGGATATTAGCTTCGTGAGGTGTACTGACAATATCTTTTATTCCTTTTTTTGTTTTGTTTTTAATGGGACAATATTTCATCTCATAAAAGGACCTTCGTGTATTTTACTCAATTATACACTTTTTCTTCCTGTAGGCCTGAATTCATCCTCTGCAGATGGTATCCAGCCTGTCCCCAAAAATGAGTACAACATTACACAAGTGTATCAATGAGGTAGGACAAAGTGTTCTTTCTCCTCTAGGAATCTAAGTAGTAGCTGGTGAAAGATTTTTGTATATGAAACATTCAATTTTTATGGAAAAATAGAAAACAATAAATGTAGGTTATTCAATTTGCGGTTTAAGTTGATGCCGCATGCAATCACTTTTCTCTTGATTGGTTGTTTCATTTTCGATGGGGAAAGAAGCCTGGAAAAGTTGACGGTAAGATATTGGTTGATATGAGAAATCATTTTGATAAAGCAATGGTTTTTTCAAGTCATTGAAAAAGCAGTAGAAGTTGGGGCGGATAGTAGTCAGTTTCCCACTAATTGGATTTTTCATTCTCGTGAAAGGAAGCCTGGGAAGGCTTTTGTTGATGGTTTGGCTCCTAACCTACCTGAAACATATTGCATGCCTCAGCAATTTAATGTAATTATTATTTTCATTACAACGCTTTTATTTTCAGCAAATCATCTTGAACTTCTGTTCGAAAGGGATTAATTTTTTTTTCTTTTTTCCCTTGTGACTGTAGCAAATGAGGGGTTAGATCTGGAGCTGAGTTTGATTTCGTGTGATGGGCTTAGAGATGTTGTCAAGTGATGATAAAATTTTACATTATCCAATCATTTTTGAAATAGTTGATCATTTGAGCCCTTGTATTAGTTAAGTAATTGAAATGTTATAACACATAACAAATATTTTTTTCTTTTTGGTTTTTGTGGTTTTTTTTCATTTTAATGTATATATTGATTTTGTTATATAATAAAATTATTAATTGATATATACCTTCAATTTAAATTTTAGATTGTTTGTATTGAAGTCATTGTGCTTTGTAAAGGGGAATATATAATTGAAAAAATAAATAATAAATTATTTTTACCGACAAAATACCGACGGATATATCTGTCATTGTTTTTTAAAAAGAAATTAATATTTTGTATTAATTAAATTTATCGATGGATTACCGATGGAAATTATGTCGGTAAAAAGTCAAACCGATGAAATATCCGACCATTTTTTAGCAAAACTACCGACGAGATATTTTTATATTTTTGTCGGTAAAATCCATCGGTAACTCTTACCGACAGATTTTTTCGTCGGTAATTTAGTACCTACAAGCGTTTTACGGACGGAATAATTCTGTCGGTAATCCATAAAAAAGCTGTCAGTAAGGCCTTTTTCGTCGGTAAAACGTCCTATTCTGTCGGTAAAAATCCGTTGGTAAAATCAATTTTTTTATAGTGGAAACTTTCATTTTAGGAAACCTTTTTGCATGTATGTGTTATTGCCTTAATTATCAATCCAATTGATTATTAATTAATTATCAATTGATTATTTAATTAATTAATCATATTAAGTAATTAAAAAATCAATTTTGGGCTTATAACAAGGGTAGGCCGAAACCCACTCAACAAAACCCTAAAGTGTATTCACACACAGACTATTTTTGTGTCTATTTGCCCATTTGGGCCTTTTGAAATGAGCCAAGCCCACTCTAGCCCTTAAAACCCATTAACAAACTTAATTATAGTTTATAATATTTAATTTAAATTAGCTCCTTGGGCCCACCAAGTCATTCACTAATTTAAACCAAGTCCGTAAACATAATTAAGCCCATTAAGTGGTTTTAATGAATTAAAATTAATCCAATTAATTTAAGGTCCATTTTAATTAATTCAATTAATTAAAAACACTTTAATATATCGGAAATATCAGATTTAAAAGATTAAAAATCGTTATAAATAAGAACACATTAAGAACACACCAAGAACACCAATTTATCGAACTTTTTGACTAAACTAGTTTTCATGCAAAACTTGTTCGATTTTAATTTTGTTTGATCCTATGGCTTAATATCACATATTAAACACATAAATTATCATAAAAATGATCTTAGAGTGGATCTATAAAAAATTAGTTTTCATGCAAAGCCATTCACGCCAAAACCATGATCCCTTTCTCAAAAGAATCGTTTTTGTTTTTGTTTTATTTATTTGATCACACATATATCCAGAAATCAATATTTATCATTCATGAACAATAAAATATGATATTTTAAAGTTCATGAAATAAATAACTCAAAATAAAACTTATTCCGCAGAAAAATATAGAATTGTATATTCATGGCAAAACCTGGCTCTGATACCATGTTGGGAATTATCGGTTATATGTATCTCATACATAAGCAAAATTTAAAAATTTTAACCAATATATCTTATCTTGCCATGAATTTACAATATACATATTAATGAGAATAAGAAAAATCACCTTTGATTTTTGTTGAACAGTTAATTTTACTTCTTACCGGGTTTTCACAAACCACAATTTCCAAAATCGAACACCTCCAATGAGTAATCTACACTAGAGAAGGATTGAAAGAACCAAAAATTGGGAGGAACAAGGGATGGCCAAAATCTCTAGATGCTAGCTAGGGAAGGTGGCAGCTAGGGTTGAGAGAAAAGAGAGAGAGTGTTTTCTTAATTGTTCACACTTAACCCTAATTCCACATCTCTTGAATTTTTATAGTTAGGTTAAAAATCCAACTTCATAATGGGATTGGGCTCATTAAAATTGCTGGAGAATTATTAATTGGGTTTCTGAAATTATTTATAATTATTTGGGCTCAATTAAATCCAATTTAAGCCCTTTCAGAAAAGACTATGCACAAAACCCACAAACTAGGCCCTTTGTACATATACTTGGATTTAATTACCAAAATGAATTCCAAATCCAACCAAATTAAATATGTAGGCTCCACAACACTTATGTAACATATTTAATTTATTTTGGTTTAAGAAGTAGGCCTCTAAGACCTTATGTTTTGGAGTTGGCGTGGGGCCCTTCTTTTGGAGGGCTTCTATGCCAACTTCACTTCTTTAGGCCTTTATAATTCCTCCAATGGACCTATTAATTATTATATCAGCCCTATAACACTTATAATTCAATAATAATCAATTATGAAATACATTATTTCAATTAGGTCCAATTTTATAGAATATTTCAAAAAAGTTCTGCGAACAATTTTACTTGATCATAATTAATTAAACTCTTTAATTAATTATTATCTTATTCACTTCTCTATTCCCATAATAATATCAAATATTATTATCCTTGTCATTTTACCATTTTATCCTTTTTCTCTATATGTGTGTCACCTATTGGGTTCCTGTCCATATTGGCAGTATAATATGTAATTATGAGTTCTATTCAAAACTCACATGATTTAAACTTCTTTAAATCATTTTATCAATCCCTATTGATATTCTTGATACACTATTATACAAATCATAATTGGCCTCTAGCTAGGCATCATGACTACACAAAAGTTAGGAAAGTTAAGTGGTTTGACTATACCCTTCCATAGAAACAATTACCGTACAATTACTCCTTCCACCACTCTTATCTCAATTAGATTATGAGTATGGATTTCCGTCAACTCATATAAATCTAATTATGTATGTTCTATTAATTTAACCATTGTTCCCAAAATTCCCTCCATAGATCTCTATCCATCTTGGCATATTACTCTAGCCAGAGATTATTTGTATAAGGCAATTATAGAATCATGCGAGATAACTTCCCTTATTAAATCTGGGATGGTGAATCCTTTGTCAATCACTAAACTATCTTCAAGTAGGTCATGATATACCCAATCTCCTAACTATGTTCACTCCCAGTTGGAAGTAATCAGTTATGGAGTCAAAATATACCACTTGCTACTTAAGATAACTTTGGTGATCTTAAGTCCAACGATACTTGCACAATTGCTATGAAGAGATTCCTCACTGATATAGAATTAATATCCATGTGAGGATTCTCTTTGCAGGTCTCCAATGAACTTGTTCTTCTAACAAGCATGCACATGTTAGCTTTGATTATCTTCCATCATCAAAGTTATTAGAACCACTGCTTGAACCATTCAGGAAACATAACATGTGCTAGTCTATTCGAATTAACAATGTCCTATCTTGTTAATTCTATGACTAGGGATATTTAGATATTAACACATTTGCATGCAATAAACACCTCATATCATGAACACTTTCATGATTGCCTTTGCACTGTGTTTATAATATCAAGGACTTCATTTATTAATTTAAGATTTACAAACTCATGTATTTAAACATAGCATTAATAAATGAATAATGCCTTTTATTAAAACTATAAATTCATACATATGAAATTCATCCCTTTTACATGGGCTCTAGGGCATACTCTCTAACACGGGCATCAACAAGATATGCGCCGAGCATATAATGCTCAGTGGTGGATACCCAAGTAATAAATTTCATAGTATAAGTATACAAATAAAAAAAATTCTTTAATTCTCTTGTTGAAATATCATCAAATATTCTAATTTACTTTAGGTCCTTTGTATGTCTTAATATTTAATGCCTCTTTCATGTAAAGGTAATTTACCTTTTTGGTCCTTATTAATATTATTTCTTTACGTCTCCTTTTCCTCTTTCTAGGGAAAAAAATTATAATTTGATCCTTAAACTTTCTTTTAAATACACATTTGGTTATTTTTATTTATTTTACTCGTCTATGGCCCATTTGCATTTTCGACAATTCAAACATCTATCTCCAAAACACTGTTCATAACATAATGATATTTTTCATCAATTTCGTCGGACTTATGATTATCATATTCACGGTCTAGACTTCTTCATGACTTTTTTTTCATTTTCTTATTCCTTTTTTCCTTTTTATTCTTAGTTACTTAATATTATATTTTATTCTACAATTTCCTCTTTAATTCTTACAATTACCATCAGATCCTTATTTCCCCGTGTTTATGTCTTTTTCATCCTTGGTTCCCCTTTCTAGGGTAAGATTCCCATTTGACCTCTAAACTTCCTTTTTAATGGACGTTTGATCATTTGCCACTGACTTAACTTTTTTTGTTCCTTTTTGGTATGTATTCCACTTTAATCACAATGTACCTGTTAGTCCTCATATTTTATCCACATGGTGAAAAATTACAATTTAGTCCCTACGTGGTGACAAATTACAATTTGGTTCTTCCCTTATATGTTTTTCTCATTTATTCTCACATAATTCTTGCTTAGGTGGAAAATTACCATTAAGTCCTTAAAATTTCTTTTCATCATGTTTGACTTTGTTTAATCTCGATTTTGACCCTTTTTTATTACTTTGACTTTTGTTTCATCTTAAGTGTAAAATTTGTATGTTAGTCCTTATACTTATCCATGAAGTGCTAAATTATAGTTTGGTCCCTGAAAATTTTCACTAATTATGAGTTTTCCCTTATTTACTTATTTGACTATTTTAACCTCTTTAATCACATTTTCAATGCAAATTTATAATTTTGCCCCTAATTTATCATGTGATTACATTTTTACCCTGCCTTAATCAATTAATCCCATTTTCACTTAATTTATTATTTAATCACTCATGTGATATCTTTTATCCATAATTTACCATTTAGTTCTTATTTTCTTACATATTTACAGTTTTGCCCTTAGTGGTGACCAGTAAAAATTCTCAAACCGAAAATGCGAGACGAGCATTGTATGACTGTATGGATGTATATGTAAACTATATGATTGTATGTCTGAGGTGACTACTTGAAAGTAGCCATCCCTTAGTAAGTGTGAGGTGACTACTTGAGTGTAGCCATCCCTCAGTATGTGTGAGGTGACTACTTGAGCGTAGCCATCCCTCAATGGTAATTTGCTCTCATGATGCTACCGCAATTTATGGGTCCATATGGCTAGCTATTATATCCTATGATCCTGGATTGCCCAACGTACATTAAGGGCAATTATTTATTTCACCTTATGTTGTATTTGTATATAATTCTGTGTCATTTCCCTTATGTCACATGTCATGCATTTCTTGTTCTCATTCATTCATCATTATCACATATGAATTAATAACAAACATGGTGAATATCATTCAAACTTGATGAAATACGCCATATTCCTAAGGCACACTATTCAGCCTCATCATGAACCTTTACATACTATATGATTTCTAATTATTTCTCATGCCATATGTATTTCCAAGATCATTTTATGTATTCAAATGTTGATATACATCCATTTTTCCTTAGCAACTCTTAGTTATATATATGTACCCTATTATGTTCCCTTATATAATATTATGTCCACATGTTGTTTTTAGTTTTAATTGATCATGTTGTGTTTACTCTTCATTATATTATGCATTTCATGTTTAATATGCAAATAATCATCATATTATTATATGATATAACATAGGTCACCATTCGTCATTATTGGAACATGTGTATATAAGTTTATTTAATTCATCTAACACATTGTCAACATGTTTTTCATTCATATTAAGCATAATTCTAACCTTGATTTAATTTAATTCTTTATTAAACTTTAATTTTATTTACTTACATAATGGGTTCCATAATTAACATATGTCTCATAGTTTTTCCTTTAATTACATTCATCTATCATTAATTTAAAATTAACTAACATTTACTTAATTTATTCATAAGGAACATAATAGGCTGCACAACTAACATGTGATTCCTAATTATGTTTTCTTGTATTTGACATCAAATATCCCATTATCCAACATTGAATTTCATTAATTTACCATTAATTTGATTTAATACTCAGATTACATAATTTTTTAAAGTGTCATAATGCCTCTTTATGCCATTTTCTCACATATAATCATAATTTCCTGCAAAATCTCACACTATTCTCATTATTTCACATCTAATTTCATTTATGTATCATCAATTAAATTTTTACTCAACTCATTTTAAAATTCCTAATTTACATAACCCTAAACACATCAAATAAACTAGTTTGGGTATCCATATACCTTTTTCTTAAGCCCTTATCCTTGTTTTCTCTTTCTTTTCGATCATTTCCGCTTATTTTTCCTTTGAATCCACTTGTTCTCCTTTAGACATACATCTTGCTCGAATTCTTTCATGTCTCTTTTCTTTAATTTTCTTTTTCCATAATTCAAATTCAACCTAGTATATGAATTCCCATACCAAAATATACCTAAAAATCTATTTAAAACATTAAATTATCACTAAGTACACTTGAATTTTTGCTTCAAACTTCTCTTCACAATTTTACCTCAAATTATATCAATAAACTCCATTTAATACATATTTTCTCATCTAGTGGTTAAATACAACTTTTTGTCAGGTCACCCATCCAGTACTATCCTGGGCTACGCGCGTTTAACATTTAAGCACTTGTAAATTTTACTATACTATACTATTGTAATCACACCAAAAAATATTTCAAGTTTATTGTTCATTTTTTATAATGTACTATACATGTCAGATGAAATTTTAGGATGTTAAAACTCACACACTGTGACTATTGGGAGCCATATATGGGGTCAAATTTAGTTTCAGATCTAAAGCTGATAAGGAAAAAAGGAAGGGCTCAAACTTCTAGATATCAAAATGAAATGGACAGAGGAGACTCTAGTAGGCCTAACCAATGTACACTTTGTAAAAATGAGGGTTATAATAGAAAGACATTCAAACTTGGCTGATCTATTAGAGTATACATCAACATATCCATGAATGTTGGATATTTGTTGCCAATATCAAATTGTCTATGTTTGTGTGTATATTTTATCAAATATTATTAATTTCCAAGTGTTATTTTTAATTTTATTCCTTGCAAATTCTAAATTATGAATTTTATATGTGTTAATTTTCTAAGTGTTAAAGATTAAAATTATTATTTTGACTCATACTTGGATCAAATTAAATATAGCTACATATACATTAAGTTAATTGGTATTTAAAATTAAGATTAATAGACCTTATTTATGGTATTAGATATACACCATTTATATTAGTTTAATAAACTAAATAAATAATTTATAATTGATATAACCAGTTACTAATATTTTTATAATACTCAAATGTATTAATTTGTTATTAAATACATTGTAGTATATACAAGCAACATTATAATATCTATTACCTAATGAAATAGATGTGATCTTGTGCGACATCTAAGTCGCCTTTTTTATCTATCTAGATACCGTCAATTTTGCTCATCAACTTGTGGGTCGCTTGTGCCTTCACCACCCACCTCAAGCTCATTCATTGCTTTAGCGTCACTTGAGCCAGTTTGGCCCAACCATGCATTCTCGATTGTGCATCACCACTAATTACATTATTGTAAAAATCAGACAATAAAGGTGACTATCTTATGTTACTTTGCTACTCCGATTCATGATGTATACCAAATATTCTTTGGAATATATCTTGTTAAAACACATCGAGAAATGATGTAGACTCGATATTAAATGTAAGAACTATGCATGCACCAGGTGCCTGCTGTAAATCATATGACATTGGTGTCAGTGGACTATTGTCATTTAGATCCCCTAAATCTGCCTAATTATAACTCATACATTCGAACTCATAAGATGGAAAATTTTGGACATTAATCTTTATTGTGTATGGTTTTTGATTACCTTGATTGTCATCAAAAGGCTAAGACATAGGTGTTATACTCTACACAATATTTAGATCATAATACATTTGAGGGATATTTTCACGCCTTTCAATCATTGCAATTTGACTACACCGAGTCTAAAAGTTTACAAATTAATTTTTTATAGGAGGTATAATGATAGGGTTAAGACCTAGCTATCTTGGATAATCAGTGAATAATCAATCCTTATGACCAACTACAACAAGGACCAACTACACCATCCACCTAAAATTTTTTTTATTACTTATATCAATTACTCATAATCTTGAAAAATTTTATACTCGTGAAGTAAAATAATCTGAATAAATTACTTACATTTACTGCACGGGATGCTCCGCATGGGGTTATCCAATGTCTAATGTGTTGAACATACCATTGCATGTATTCAAATCAATTATTCAAATGCTATTGGGATATTGACCAGCGACAACCCGAGTGTGATGGTTGTTCCACTTATTTATGAACACTACAAATTCAACTATCCAATCTAGATAGTTTTGTCCTCATAAGTCTATTGTATGTAAATTATCTTGTATAAGGGGCAGACTAGGAATTGGTTGATTAGAGCCAAATTGTCACATGACTCTATCTGATTGGTGCCATTCAATGATGTGGAAGCATATGAGTGGAACAATAGACATATAGGAAGTCTGTCTATTTCTACAATAATCTGGGAGCAAGTTGATTACGTTGATATAAGGCTCCTACTCAAATTGCAATACAAAATTGAAATAATTTAATAATAATAATATTAAGGATATTATGTGATTTTTTTATTAACATATCATGTTCATGTATAAATGGATAATATTATATTATGAACCTGTTTTGTGGACTACGTATCTAATATTTCTCGATATGTATGTATATCTATCCTATGATTGTTATGCATGTTGACTGGTTCTGTCCATTTAAAATAACAACATATTCAAATAAACATATGAATTACCTTAAATTAAATTTGGATAAAAACAATTATATTAATAATGAACATGCTAATGATACCTGACTTTGTAAGGCATGATTCGATTTAATGTACATGGTTGTAGGTGGTTTGGCCTAAATTGAGGAAACCGTTCCCATGCCTACATTTGTAGGAGTTGTAGATAACTAGCAACTCTTTTAGTATTAGGGTGAGTGGCCCTATATGGGTCTATATATAGCCAAACGAGATAAGCAGATCCCTAACTATATCAATCAACAGAATCCAAATCCTCTAGAAGAGGTAGAAACATCAAGTGAACCAAATGTGAATTTTTTGATGAAAATAACAATCCACAAAATATCTCAACATCCACGCATGAGCATGCTGGCATATCACATTAGGTGTTTTATAATTTGTCAATTCAGTAAATGTTGCATCCAACCATGTCAATTTCACTTTACCTCAATGGAAATCATTCACAAGAGGAACTGCTCCTAATAGATTATGACAAATTATCATCCAATCCATGTTTGATATTCTTGTAATGGATTCACCCTCAATTGGTAAACCTATTAAAGTTCCAACATCTTAAAGTGTAATTGTCGCTTCACTACATGTAAGATGAAATGTGTGCATTTTCATTTGCCACCTCTAATAAATGATGTGATTAAATTCCAATCTAATTGAATCACTCCAATGTTGGCAATTCCTAGAAAACCAGCTACTTTGATATATGATAAAATTCTCGGATCAATATTTGTATAGTGTTTATCCATATTTCTTCTTCTTGTCCTTAACAATTCTCTCTCAACCTTTAATATAAATAAAATAAGTCCAATCATATAGTTAAAATTAAAATATATTAAAAAACCCTATGCTAGTAATATATAATAGTAATTATATTTTTAATAAATTATTCCATATTACATCTAATCGGTGTCTCTCTTAAAGTGTTAATAATTCGCCATTAATAGGACCCAGATTTATTCGTGTAGCTCTTAAATGGCAGTCCATGTCAAAACTTGAAATCAATTTATCATCATATATGTTCATTGAATCATTAAAAATTAGTGTAATTTATTTATCTTATTATTGTTTAATTTTTTTATGTGTTACTATATAATATAAAAATAATTTAATATATTTGTCATCAATATATTATTATGTAACAAAAGATATTACATCATAAAAATTCAAATTATAAAATAATTACATTATATAATTAACCTCTAATATTGATAAAAAAACACTTAAAATCTAAATGACATTAAAAATTGGAACATAATAGGCTGGCATTTTCATTGATATAGGCTTAATGTTTTACAAGTACTAATGAACATAATATTTAGGTCATAAGTTATAATTAAACCATCTACAATAAGTTCTTTGAGATACAAGGATTGTATCTCTGATTTTTAAAAAATCATCTTCACTAACT
Source organism: Excoecaria agallocha (assembly GCA_037975025.1). NCBI lineage: Eukaryota > Viridiplantae > Streptophyta > Magnoliopsida > Malpighiales > Euphorbiaceae > Excoecaria > Excoecaria agallocha. The sequence goes on from CM075816.1 coordinate 40,959,787, forward strand.
TTGATAACATCTTTCGCAAATATGAGTACAAGTTCCCCATATTTTTTCACATAAGGCATTTCCCAAATTTTTACGATAGATTTGAAATAAATTAATGGCACTGTCATCCATGGAGCTTCCACCATCTCTCTTTCTATGATGGGATATCCATTCACTATGGTATATTGTAATTTTTTACTTATTTTTATAATATGATCACAACTTGTCATGCCTTTTTCAATTCTACAACAATACAAATCATTCCATTTTTGCTTGACAATTGCCTTTGAAATGTTACTCATCATTGCTCTCGGAGCTAAATATGTAAATACCATCTGTAATGTAAAATACATCAAAATATTTATTATTTAAAAAGATATTGAAAATAGTTTAAATTTCATTTTTTTATAACTTGTGAATTTAAAATAAATTATTTATTTAAAATTACAGTATATGCATATAATTCCACATAAAAATATACAATACATGCATCTACTTCCACATAAAAATATACATATATATTAAAAATAAAGATAAGATTTATATAAAAATACATAAATTATAAAACTATACATAAAATTTGATATTATGAAACTCCTACATTTTTTGAAAATATTTTATAATTAATGCATAAATTAAGTAGTTTTGTTGATAAAAAAATATTCAACATAAAATTTAATTCCTATATAAATTTTGTGCACATTATTTAATAACAAATAATTTGATGCAACTATTTATTTAATTAAATTATAATTTCCTCATCCTATAAATATACTTATAATTATTTTTGGGATAACTTCAAATAAATTTTTCAATTTATGTACACTAATTAAAATCATTCAATATAAAAAATATAATAACTTATCTTCAATCGTAATGATACCAGAATAATATTGTCAACTAAATAAAACCTACACTTTAAAAATAAAAATAAAGTTAGTCATAAAATAAAATTTAAATACCTAAAATTAATTATTACTATATTCACATAATTTATCTTTTTTTGTAGCCCTCAACAAAATTTTCTATAATAATTTCAAAAACACATTGTCAACTATTACTATACTAATGAAATTTGAATAGAAAGAAAATAAAATGGAGTAATAAATAGTTAATGTAGGAAATTCAAAGAAAAAAAGCAACAAGGAGCAATAAAATTTTGATGTAAGAAATTCAAAAAGAAAGAAACTAAGGAGAAGCAACAACAATAAGGTGAGAAATGAGTTAGGAAATTTGTATTTAAGGTAATAAATCAATTTAAAAAAATATAAAATAAAAAAATTTGCAGAATACCATGCACCTACGGCACGACTTTTTAAAACAATTCTATACAAAAAATGGCAACCTTACCTGCCATTTTTTGACATGTGGGCCCCATTGACAGATTATCAAATCTATCACTTCCTCCTAATTGAGATGACAACATTTTGATTTATAGAAAATGCCAGCTGCTTGTGCCATTTTCTATTGGCTTCTCATCCACTCGTAAATGACGTCATTTATGAAGAGTGGAAAATGGCATGTTTTCTTGCCCTTTTTTATGCAAATTTTGACCTGCCAAATGTGGGACCCTTGCTGATGGAAAATGGCAAAAATGGTACCATTTTTGAATGTGCCATTTACCTAAATACATTTCATGTTACACCTTTTTTCCAATTTTTTTTTTCAAAATTACACCAAAGATAAAAAAAACCCCTTGAGAGGAGGCACCTATTTATAGGCTTGAGAAAAGAGTCATATGGGAAAAGAAAATGCACAAATTCAACTTATTTAAGTTAGATCAAGAGGAATTCAGTGTCAAGAGTAAGCTTCTTAGCTTTCTTAAGGATAAAATTTGTTTAAACATTGAAATATAAGTTGCATAATACATTTGGCAATATATACTTTTGCAAAGCACTTTGAAACTTCCATACAATGGTCTTTGATGCAACATAATGTAACATATGCATTGTAATCTTTAAATTTTATGCAGTAATTATACCATTATAGTGACTCCAAGCTCTATTCTAGTCCACTTTCATACTTTTAATTACCATTATACACTCTTTTAGTACTAAAATTTTAGTTTTACTTATATTTGACATTTTTTTTTTATTTTTAGTATTGTTTCCATTATAAGCCCTTCATCCTTGAAATATTAATTTAGTTATCATGATTGGGTAACCATAAACCAACAAATATCCAATGCTTTCACCTAAGCAAGGCAATTGGCCATAAGGCTCTATGCAATAAACTTTAAGCTTCGTAGGGTATAACACCAACCAAAGTGTTAGACATTAAAAGAGGATGTTTTCTTATGCAATTTATGGAAAAGCATATTATGAATGTTCTCTCATGGATAGGCCATGGATAATTTTGAAAAGCATATTTTGGTACAAAAATGGACAGCCTTCATTTAAGCCTATAAGAAAAAACTAAGAAGAATAGTAGTATGGATCCCATTACCATAATTTATGCACTATTACTATCTAAATAATGTGATAACTTAGTCTGTCATTAATTCCATCGGAAGGTGCAGACCAAAAAATTGTCGTCATTTGCCATATTTATTTATGGAACTAAAATCCATCGTTAAATTTATCGACAAAATTATATGATCCGTTGTTAAATTTACCGATGAAAATCACAAATCCGTAGGCAAATTCCGACGAAATGATATGTTCCATAGGTAAATTTAGCGACAGTAATTTATATTTCCATCGGTAAATTTGGTACTAGTTAAAAAATTAGCGACAGAATTATCGGTCACTATTTCTTCACTAAAAAATATTCTAAAGCATTCCAATATATACAACATGCAATTCGGTATATCTTACAAGGCCAGTTATGTAGCTATTGAATTAGCTATCCAATTTTAAAGATATAAGTTTAGTAGTTTTACAAGACCAGGTATGACATATTCTAAGGCATTCTAGTTTGTCCAAAATAGTATGAATTGATCAATACCCAAATAAAGATATCTTCAAGTCAAAATTCAAATCTTGCACCCACTTTGACAGCTATAAAGTCATAATCCTAGCTTTCTATTGTGGTCCATATATGCATAACACTTAAACAATAGAAAGTTTATTTTGAAAGAAATAGGCACACATTAAACCTAATATCCTATGATGTTTATAATAGCATATGGTTACTTTTAGTAGTTTCATTATTGGTACAATATGCATGGTCTAGTAATCTAATGGTGCCAAGTAGGAGAATTTGAGAAGTAAATAACATAATTAGAAAGGAAAATCTTAAGCACATTAAGAGTTAAGTTTCACCATTTTTGCTTTGTTAAGTATACTAATAGAACAACAAACAAGCAAATGCAAAGATTGAAAAGGAAAATAGAAAACCTATAAACATGAAGCCTAATATATATATATAAACAAATTATTATATAGCCTTCCATTAATTAGTTTTAATCTTATATATTGTCTTACTTAAAAAAATCTTATATATTGTCAAATATCCAAACCCAAATCAAAAGAAAGAACATATTTTATAATAATTTTTTTCTAATTAAGTTATATTTGTAAAAAAACACAAGATTAAAGTAAGAATTTATCTAATGGATATTGATTATAATTAGCTATTTGTAATGACCACCAAAATCAAATAATTCATTAGTAATCGGACTTGGGAATATAGGAAGTGAGCTTTGATCATCCTCCCAAGTTTTGTGTGTGGCTTAAATCCAGGGCTACATCAGCCTGTCAACCACCTTAAGAATCAGGACAATTGTGAATCCATCCAAAATAAAAATTTCATCCCAAACATGAATCAGATACCCGCAAAAAATAAAGTGAGAAGCAAGTAATGAGTAGCTCTAGCAAAATATGACACAACTAAGTGTATTTCATGTGGATGTTCCAATTCTACAACATAAATGTTCTAAATGCCCTCAAATCCAGTCAACATAGACCCTAAAATGCATATAAGAACTTACGAAACTTTCAAAAATGTTTTTCTTTGACATTAAATCACTATTTTCATCTTTTGCTTTCTCAAAAATTGCCATAACCTTTTTTTTTGACCCTTTTCTCAAGCCTTAATACAAGTCTCAAATCATTATATTCAAACCTTTTCTATAATATTTAACATTTACCTTACATTAACATTATCATTGCTATATTACCATTTCTCAGACTCAACTTTGTTTAGTATCTTATTTAATATTCCATTCACATGTAATAGGCATATATTCACCTACCACACATGCATAACTCACACTTTCTATAATTACCAAAACACAAGTATTTAATTATGTCTACCACAGAATATACATCATCCATAACCTTGTCAAATAGCTAAATTAAGATATTATACATAAAATTACCAAGTATATATCTTTATGCTTATATTGTACACCCATCCACTACATAATTCATTAAAATTGTCTACTGAAGTTTATTTATTTATTTATTTTTCTACAATATCTAGCCACTTTAGGAATTTCACTAAGCCAATACTCATGCTCTGTTCACTCATAATGCATTATTTTAGGGAGGATGGAAAATTCAAACCCAAAATTCTAATTAAATTTATAATTCATCTTTTTAAACATTCAATCATGCATTTTTGTAAAGGGAATGAGAAATCTCAAACAATATACATTTTCTTAAATCTAATTAAGACATTTAATTTAAAAAAAATATAATATATTATATTTGTGTAGTCTTCCATTAATGAATGAAACACATAATTATAATTAATCATTATATAAACAAAATATCTGCTTCCACAAAAATCAAAACAACATTTAAAATCAAATTTATATGGATTATTGATTACTTTATATTTCTAAATTTAAATTATGATGATTGAGCTTATGTTATTTTAATGAGTGCCTTCTTTACATGAGATCACGTTGAGGATTTTTCATCCATATTTAATTTTTTAAATATTAATTACATGCTAGGTACATAATTTGAAAGCAAGAGCTATCCTTTGCATCTGTAACACCTATAATATAAAGCAAATCTTAGGGTCTGAACTCAAATTTAGGATATCTAAAGCTCAAAATAATAGATGTATTAAAAGAACCAAAATTCGTTTATTAAGTGATTGTAGCCGAAGAGACATGATAATCCCAAATTTACATAAACATCAATATGATGATATTATTCAAAATTAGGAAAAAAAATCTTTACTTGAAATTAACTATTTTATCTAATAGCTAAATTGATTGATTTACTTAAGCTTACATATTAGGCATTAATCATTAATACATTCAATTTCAAGCATGGAAAATTAAGAAACGTTCCCTAATTTTACACTTTTTATTTGAAAAAATTACAGAGATAAGTCTTGTGGGTTCACATATCAGTTGTATTCAAATTTTACAAAAATTCTACCTCATTTCTATCAATTCTAACATCCCACCAGTCGTCAATCATTGTAATTTCACCGGTGGAGCATTGCCACTATCAGGACAAAGCTCGAACTATCAAAAATTAATTAGAGGTGGCCACACGCTCCATCGCTTTATAGGTTGGTTGAGATTTACACCGAAATGATTTGATTTGTTAATCTCAACTTTGATCTCCTTGCCGGCAATGAGTGAGGAAAATTCAAAGGTACTGAAAGCATTGTACCACTACTAGGGATCTAATAGTGGTGCTTGTTTTACCATTTGAAGTTGGAACTGACCGGTAAATGAAGTTTTCAGTTTTAAAGAGAGAAAAATAGAGTTTGGCCAAAGGAAGTAGATAACGGTGCTTGCGATTCATCTGTAAAGGAACAGCAGCTCAGGGGATCGAAGCACACTGGACAATAGCAGAGGCGGCTGAATTTTGGAACTGGTAATTTCCCTACGAAATCAAATTTTTGTAGGTAATTTAACGAGGAATCTTATTTTCATCAAAAAATTACTTATGGAAATGCCAATTCGTAGGGAAATTACCTACGAAAATTTATTTCGTAGGAAAATTACCATAGAATAAGATTATATCGGTAAATTACCTATGAAAAAATTATTATGTAGGGAATTTACTTATAGAAAAAGGATTCCATCGGTAAATTTCGTGTGCAATTTTAGTCGCGAAACATTGGCACCAATTTTACGATGAATTTTTCAATTCCATCTCTAATTTCCATCAATAAAGTTGGTGAAAAAATTTTCCTCCATTATTTATGACTGATTTGTTATTCTATCGCAATATATATTTTTTCTGACAATTTTTCGTACGAAAAGATTTTTTTATCGGTAATTACCTACGTAAAATTTTCCATCAGTAAATTTTCGTTGGTATTTGAGAATTTTCTTGTAGTGTAGAAGTGTGCCTAGAGTTCAATACTCAACAAAAAGTGTAAGAAGTTTTTAATTTGATTCCCCTAATGACATTTTTGTAATTAGGTATTATGCTTTCTTGCAAAAAAAAAGGTTGGACATCTCTATAGTCCTTAGTAAACCATTAATATCTTTATTTGAGTTGGATGGTGAAATGCAAAAAGTTAGATATGAGAATCATATGAACAAATGTAATTTCTCTGTGGATGATATGGGCATAATGCTACTTGTTTTATTTTTAGTAAATTCAATGTTTAAAGCCAACCAGAACCTTCAATTTAGGCTACTCGAGATCATCAAAAGAAGTAGATTATGGTCTTTGCATGTTGGTTAAAATAAGAAATAGATGTTATCAAAGGAAAAGTGACAATGAATTAGGAAAGAATATTCACCATAATAATCAAGGATCCTACTATGTTCTTTTATTTGATAAAATTGTGAAAATAAAGAAATGTCCAATTCTATTGTCCATGAGAATTGCATTATTAACAAGATTCCTAATCATTTTGATCCTTAATGATAGTGTTCAATTATTTATACCATTTTAAAGTGATTTGGCTTTATTTTATCTAAATTTTGAGTCTTATTTCATTATCTTTTTCTTTTTTTTCCTATCTTTTTAGTGTTTTGTTATATTTTTAGCTTAATTAGAGCTGAGTTAAAGCTAATTAGAGAGGTTTGGTTATTTTCTGGGTATACATAGCTATGAATCTTTTAGTTGTGAACGTGATAGAAAAAGAAATAAAAATTTACCTAAATCTTTATGGGCACGACCTCATAACTCATGTGCGTGAGCTTTTCCCATCCATTAATTCACGGATGTGAACCCAATAGTTATAGCTGTGACTTTTCATCTTATTTAAGGTTAAAATTTTGCTTCAGTATTCCAGGCAGTTTCATTTACCACATTAGTTCAAGGTTGAGACATTATCTCTTCACAATCATGACCTCATCAATTAGGTTACAAGCTATAAATTTCTTCTATTTTTGAGAGATGAGTTAGATCTTCTTCAATATCTTTGGTTTTTTATGTTTTAAAAAGGGTTTTTCCTCATTTAGGGTTCATATAGGTTAGATTTTAGTTTGTGTTTATTTTAATCTTTGTTTTCTTTTCTTATAAATACTTTTCGATTAAAGTAATTTAGGTTTTAATTTTGAGTATTTAAAGAATAAATCAAGGTTGAAGAAAAAGGAGCACAAGGAAATGTTCTCTCTCATTGAAGGGTTAATTCTAAACTTCATTTCTTATATTTAATGTATGCATATTTGATGTCAGAGTTGTTCTTCTATCTTTAGGTTACTTTAATTGAATCATATTTATGTTTTGGTGTGTGTGTGTGTGTGTGTGTATACTGATAAAAAATTCATTCACATGACAAATAAAAAAAATATATTAATATGATGGTAATATATATAATAATACTCATAATATTACGGTTGTCTTTTAAGAGTTTTCATACTTTGAAAGTATTGAATAATTATTTCATTGTCAATACTTTCAAATACATCCTTTTCAATATAAGTAACTAAACAATTCAATAATTAATCACCCATTCAATTTTGCAAATGGTTTTTTACTATATTCATTGTAGAAAATACCCTTTTAATAGTTGCCGTCACGACTAGTAATGTTAGAGCTAATTTGCCAAGCATGTAAACTAAATGATACACCAAATTTTTTCTTGTCTTAACTAACAATTGAGCAGGATTGTTGATTCCTTCCAACATCAAAAACTTATCACTCGATAGCATGTCAGCAATATAAGTTTCAAGATGATTGTCAAGTGAAAAAGTTGTACTGGTGAAAAATCTCGAGGAAAAAATTGAGCAAATCGAATCAACTTTTGTTTGTCAAAAGAAAAAAATACATCATTTGGACTTAACATGCCACACATAAAAACAACTTAGTATTCATCTTAGTAAAATGATTGTTAAGCTCTTGAAGTTCTATGCCATGACCGCCCTTTCACTTGAAATATATCACTCATATTAGAAATAGAGATAATAAGTGTTTCAGAAAAAAGGCAAACCTCATTCAACAAAGAATCCTAACCATCATCCCTTATCTTTTGTAGCCTTTTTTTTGATAGTGCAACTAATTGCATAACATTAATAATATCTTGATCTTTTCTTTGCAAAGCTTGTGATAACTCATTTGTTATTCCCAAAATCCCTTTCATTAAGTGCAAATTGAAAGTAAAGTCAAAAAATTGTATTGCTTCTAACAAAGCACAAGCTTCAGCTCTTTGTTCAGAGTTAGTTCCATCCTCAACAATGTTATCAAATTTATCTATTATAGATGCACACATAATTATTAAATTTATGATTGAACCATAATGATAACCCCAATGTGTGTCACCTACTCATTTGAGACTAGTTTTTTGATTTAATCCTTGACCACTTACCAATTCACCAATTTTTAATACTTTAGAAACTTTAGTAGTTTGACTTTCTCTCAAAATATCCCAATGTTTACATGATGCTCTAACAACATCCAATAAAGTTACCAACAAAATAAAAAGAGATGCAATATTGATATCATTCTTAGCAATTGCGACAAGTGTTAATTGGAGTTAATGAGCAAAATAATGAACATAATAAGCAGATTCACTTTCTTTAATGATCAAACTCTTTAATCCATTGAATTCTCCTCTCATGTTACCAATCACATCATATCCTTGCCCTCGTAATTGCAACATACTTAAACTATACTTAGCAAATCACGACTCAATTGAAATTTTAAGAAATGAAGCACTAGTATCATAAACATGAACAGTTCTAAGAAATCTTTCAACTTCTTCTTTTTATTCCAAGCATTGAAGCCATATATAATAAATGAATCACCTCCTCCTTACTTCCCAATCTCAATTCTAAAAAGATAACAACATAAGTAAAATGTGCATCTTTTTGCATACTATTCTACAACCAATTAGAATATTCCTTGTACCACTTAGGATTAAAATGATGAAAAACATTCCTAATATTTCATTGTTTAAAATTATGGTTTTATGGTTAACAAGGTCTTTTTTGAAGATACGCTCTTTTTACTTTATCTCGATCATTATGATGATATTTTGAAATTTTAATTCTTAATCCAAGATTAGCAAGAAGATTATCTAAATTATTCTTATGACTAGCTTTTTTTGAACTACTTTCTTGTTCTCTATTTCCAATTCCTTGGTCAATTAGTTGGTCAAAGGGTGATTTTCTCTTAATCATAAATTTATCCATGACTACTTTAGAAAATAAAAATAATTTTAACTATAATGCTCACTATCACATATATTGAAAATTTTGAACCCAACTCTAATTAAAATTAAATCTAATTCCTATTTACACAATATCACACAAAAATAAAATCAATTACCCATCTATTTTTATAAAACATATTCAATTTTAATTTCTCCCATTTTAAAGAATTGCTAATAATTATACATTGAGATTTGACAATAAAACTATAATAAAAAGAAAGAAATGTTATATTATTGTGTATCTTTATAAAATTGAAGAGAAAACCTTGCAACCAAATTTTGTTATGTCCCTTTCGAATCATCAAGTGCACCTCCACCACAGTTTAATGGCATTCAACATTCTTGTTTGGACTCTTTTAGAGAAAAGAGTATATTTGTTTCTTTCTTTGTTATCTTTTGCTTTTTCCCCACATCTATTTATTTTCTTTTTTCTTTTTATATTTATGTTAAGTCATAAGTGGTTGGCATGTTCCTCACTTCTTCCTCTTACACATTTATTTGTTTATATATATATATATATAACACTCCAAACTTTATGACCAATTATCCTATTTATTTCTATTATTATTGTTGTAAAGTACAAATAATAATTTTAATATTTTTAAATATTTTAATGAATTTAATTTTTAATGAAAATATTTAAATATATTAGTGTGTTTAATTTTTTAATGGGATCAATTGTTAATGTGGTCATTTTAAAGTTTTAGAGGGGTCAATTTTGAAAAAAATTAAATTTATCAAGGGTACTTTAAAAAAGTTTCTAAATTGACCCCACTGCTTACAAAGTAGCTACGCCTCTATATATATATGTTTTGCTTCTATCTCTTTATGCTTTTGACCGATTGGATTATTGTTTGTTTTGGATTAATTGCATGATAATTTACTTGGATGGATATTTGTGTGATTAATTTAGTTTTGATTAGTTTCCATGAGTGATTGATTAGTCTGAGAATTTTATTTATTATTCTTTTAGTCACTAGAATGGTAGGTTAGGATAGTTTTTATTGCTTGAATGCTTGTTATGTGCTTAAGTGAGTTAAGACTAGTTTAGGTTAGGTGTAGATACGATGTTGACCTAGTCTAGGTTTTGGCCATAACTCATGCTTATACTAGTCTTCTATGATTCACTCAGGAATGGGTCCTAGTTCTTTAGACTAGTGGATCAAGTACAGGCTATTTGGTTTTATTTACATTAGTAGATCAAAAGCATAAAGAGATGAAGCAAAAAATACATACATACATATATATATATACATACATATACATACATAATATATATATATATATGTATATATATATATATATATATACATACATACATATATATATATATATACATACATATATATGTATACATACACACACACACACACACACACACACACACACACACACACATACACACACACACACACACACACACACACATATATATGTATGTATGTACACACACACACACACATATATTGCTTCTATCTCTCTGTGCTTTTGATCGATTGGATTATTGTTTGTTTTAGATTAATTGTAGGATAATTGGCTTGCATAGATATTTATGTGACTAATTTAGTTTTAATGAGTTTCCATGAGTGATTGATTAGTTTGAGGATTTTATTTATTTTTCTTTCAGTCCCTAGAATGGTGGGTTAGGATAGTTTTTATTGCTTAAATGCTTGTTATGTGCTTAGGTGAGTTAGACTAGTTTAGGTTAGGTGTGGCTACGATGGTGACCTAGTCTAGGTTTTGGATAGGTTTTTGCAATGTTTTAAAAATTTGGTTGAATTAATTGGTCGCACCGAGTAACTCATGAATCAGAAGAGAAACTAGGTTGACTTAACTTAAAAATTGGAATAGACAAAAATTCACTTTGGACCAAAAAAATTAGGATGGATCGGGAATCATTGAACCAATTTTGACTCGAGTTCAATTACAAAACTATGCATTTTGTGTTTTTGTAGCACCCTTATTCTATAATCTATACATATCACTTTATTCATCTCATTAGACATGTTCTACTGTGTAACATAAACATATATCAACTATATAGAGAACTAATATTCATACTTAATCCATAAGAGTGCTAAACTATTAAAACTTCACAATATACATTAGAGTCTCTGTACAAAAATATAACCGCTAATAACATCTTATAAAATAGTTGTACTTTTACAAGATTTCCAACACAACATAAAACCTTTGAAATACAAAAAGGAATAAAAAGACAACTATATACTTTATAATCTTCAAAGACTTGTGTTGGCCAGCCAGCAATAGATATCAATCCTGAGAGAAAGTCTTAACCTTGCAACCTACACGGATGAAACACCCGTGCTAAGCTATAAAGCTTAGTGGGGAACTAAATCATGATAGACGACCACTCACAGTGATCGTCAACAAGCATCCAACATGCTTCAAATGTAACAATGATTTATTTCAAGAAATGAAAGAAATTAAACATTTAAATTCACTTATAGAAATCATACAAGGTAATACATATAAGAATAAAGGACACACATATATATAGAGCATTTAGCAATTAACATGCAATTTGTTTTTGTACTAGCAGTATAGAGACATATGTATATTGAGCATTCTTTTAGACATGTGTTTTGTATGCAACAAAAGGAATTTCATATGTAGAATAGTATAAAGTCAACTAAGAATTTGCATGCCTTATTAAACTTTTCTTAACCTTGATAATAAAACCTGCACTATTCTAAAGAGTGGATAACGGGTTATACGGTGGTACCCGAAGGTACTAGGTCACCCGAAGGCACCAAAGAGATAATAGGTCACCCAAAGGCACCAAGGAGATACCCGGAGGTATTAAATGATGATCCTTTGTAGGGATAAAACTGTATGATAAATCGGTGGACCCAAACAAGGTCGAACAAATAACATGGACCCAAACGGGATCAATCAAATAACATGGACCCAAATGGGGTCAATCAAATAACATGGACCCAAATGGGGTCAATCAAATAACATGGACCCAAATGGGGTCAATCAAATAACATGGACCGGTCAAGCGGACCCAAACGGGGTCGGCTACAACCCACACGAGGGTTGTTAAATTAACTTTAACTTTTAAACCCAAATAGGGTCACTATACTTTTAAATTCAAGTGGACCTAAACAGGTCTAAATGTTCAGAAGCAGCTGCAAAGTACCCTTATAGGCATGCCTATCTATCCACTTCCCAGACTCAATGCAGGTAGTAAAATCTCTTTGCGTTATCTTTTCTTTATTCATTCATATACATGTATACTCTTATATAACTATGTACAAGGTAATCATATACATACTCACGTATAACTTTCTATAAACATGTGATCATATGCACAATTCGGTATTGCTATTCTGTACTTTGCTCTTTTCTCATCATATACATATTGATGTTCATACATATATATTCATGTATATATATATACGAGCATGGTGTCATAGATATAAACGTATAAGTTTTCTATAAACATGTTATCTTGAGCACAATTAAGTATTACTATTTTGTACTTGTAATCCCTTCAAATCAAGTAGCTATTTTACATATGTAATATGATGATACATAACATCATGCTCTATTGGGTTTCTTAAATCAATGATGTGTATGATCATGTTCACAACAGTTTAACCTATATTCGTATGTATGTGTATGACTATAAATATACAATCATCGATAATTATACAAATGACTATAAATATTCAATATGCACATATATGTAAATATATGTTCATATAAGATGATAAGGAATCTCTGATAATATACACATGAATACGAGTATAATCAGCACAATACAATTATCTGTGAATGAACATATGTCACTGTCTTCATATACTCTTTGCATAGTGGCATATAAGCGCAACATATAAGTATATACATGTAAGCATAATTTCATGTAATAAATCATGTACATAAGTTTGAATATATGTGACTATACCTATCTTTATTGTCAATCATATTACATGCTATTATAATTCAGTGTGTAATCATATATACACATATTTAACATAACTATATTTAAAACAAATATAGAAAACAAATTAAAATTCTTCCTACATAAATCTGCACAGGGGCAGCTTTCTGGATCAAAATTAGGTGCCCTTTTTGGTCTAGTAAATATAATTTTTAGGTCATGTGTCCTTCTACAATTTCATTCCCCTATATTTCTTGTTTCTACAACATCAAAATTTATCACAATATCTCATCTATAATTCAAGATATTCAAGAAAAACCATTGGCTGTTCATAAATTCAGAAACAGTTATTTTTACCAATTGTAAAATTTTTAGAATAAAATGGGGAGTGAATCAGCCTTACTTTTCTTCAAACAAATCCTGCTCCTAGGTGTCTAGTTTATCCGGAATTTTACAGCATAGCTTTTCGACTCCCTCACTAAGATTTATGTCCAAAATACCACAATCTGTTCCTTAACAGTATATCCAGTTTTTCAAGAATTTCAAGTGAACATTAGGAACTCATACAAACATAATTAAACAAAGTTTCCTTCATACAAAATGTTAATTTATAAGTCTATTTTTCATAGGATTTAACCTCATAGCCTTCTGAGCAATACACACAAAAATACATCATTTTTACTTCAGCCTGTTCCGAAACCGAAATTAACAGCTCACTACAATTTCAAGTGAACATTTGAATAGCTTACAAGCATATTTAGCCCTTGGTATCTCCTACAAAGTTATATGTATGTTTCTCATGTAAAATATGAAATTTTAATTAACTCAATTGAGGTTTTATAACCCAAATTATGCTGTAATTACAGCGACTAGTTCATGATACTTACATATTTCTCTTTATTAAAGATTCATAAAACTTATTCTCATTACATTTGTTCAACATATCCTACAAAAATATTCATGTTAATTCTCTATTTATTTACATGAAAGTATGAGAATACTAATCCCCTGTGTTTCTAATTTCCAAAACATCAAGAATTACCTTAATATCACATTTATAACTCAAGATATTGAAGAAAACTATAAGCTGTTCATAACACCAAAACAGTTTTTATCACCAATTAGAAAATTCATAAAATAAAATGGGCACAGAATTAGACCAAATTCCCTTCATAAAATTTGTGCTCCTATGTATCTAGTTTACCCATAATTTTATATCATAACGTTTCAACTTTTCTACTGATAATTATGCCAAAAATACTAAGATCTGTTCTTTGACAGTGAACAACTGTTTCTACGAGATTCAAGCTAATTTTAAGAGAAGTTAGAGGCCGATCTAGAAATGATTTCCTTCTACAAAAATATACATTAATGTCTTAATAAAACATACCAACTTGAATCATTCAATTTCCTTTTCTAGAACTCAAGTTATTAACAAACTAATACAGCTAGGTCAAATGAACTTAACCCAGAATTTCAAATTCATTAACTTTTCTTCTTTCAAAGGCTACTGTTTTGGGCCTTTTTGAGGACCTTAGAGGAAAACTTTCATTATTTTTATTTCTATAACATTTGTAGGCACAGAAGTCCCGGTTCTAACCCAACTAATTACATCAAATTCGGAGTTCAAAAATTCAACTTATGATCAAATTAGTCATTGGAGGTCAATCCGAATTTCTGGACAGCATTTTTACATTAATGTCTAATATCTTAATATAAGTCAATATATTTATAAAATCCATAATCAACACAATATTAATGCATGCAAGAAATAATAGTTCCCAAACCTGGACATGTAATTCAAATCTTCTTTAAATTTTCCTTTCACTCTTAGTCCTTTGCAAGCCCTTTTCCTTGTCTCTTCTACCTTCTTTTTATCCTTTGCATCAATTCATTCATTCAACAACAATCTTCCATCATTTATCTTAATCCATCATCAATCAAAATAAGAAGGAGATGAAGATGAAGAGATAAACTATCAAGTTAAAATATTTACCTTATAGTTTTATACTAATGATCTAGATTGAACAACATGCAATTATTTCCTCTTCAAGAAGACCTTGAGAAATCATCTATGGCTTTAAGAAATGAGTAGGAGAAAGGAAATTTCTGTAACTCTCTCTAGAATTTCGTCCACCACCATCTCTTATTAAGTTTCCCTTTCATTCCACTAGCAAAAAGACTATTTATAATAGTTAGAAAAATTCCCTTTTTGGTCCCTCAACAAGTTGCATGTCCTTTAATTAACCCACACCTTTTTGCATGTTATAAAGTGATCCCTCCATTTCTTGCATGTTATAAATTAACCTATTCATTTATTCTTTCTCTGAAATTAACCTCTCAATTATTCATTTATTCACATTTGCCCCTAAAGATGCCGTAATTATAAATTTACCTCAGATTAATACTTTTTACTTCAATTACGCCCTTGAATATTATTAAACCAACAATAATAATTTAATTATGACCTTATAAAATTTATACCATATAATTTACACATTTGTCACATAATTATTGATAACTTAATAATATTTTTGCCCCAATTAATAGCTTAGCTCTTAATAATTCATCAAATAATGCTCAATTAGACTTTAATAACATGTAATTGCCCTTGAATTCTACTAAGGCCTATTTTGGGTCCTTACAGTTTTTTTTAGTTAAAAGAAATAAATGCCAAATCCCTAATTTTGTTGGTTGTGAAACTGAAGGGGTAGAGCAATAGCCTTCATCTCATTCTCCATTAGCAACTAATGCCATTTCCTTCTGGTCAACTAATCTGACAAACATCGATCATTCTCTAGTTAGTAACTTCAATTAACCAGTTACTACTGATTTTCCTTTGATTTTTGTTGTATTTTGATTGGGAACAATCCAACAGACCTAAGATGTATTGTTATATTTTGATTTTCCTTGCATGAGTAGGAAGACAAAACAAGGGTTTTTTTTTTACTACTAACGACACAATTTATTGTCTAGACTGGGTTATGTGTTTCCTCTATTTTAAATCATTTTATTGCTACAGGGAATGATTTTTTTATTCTCCAGTACCTAGGATCCTTTTGCTGTGGTAGGTTATTTTTATCTGCCTTGGTTTTTCTAAGAATGCCACTACCATTAGTTTTGTTCTCCAGTAGTTAGGTTCCTCGTTGCTTTTGCAGTCTAGTTTTTGTGTTCTATTTTGGTCCCCTTGGAATGCTATTGATATTGTGTACCCCTTGTTTATTCAATGTTAATTGTTGGCTTATAAAAAAAGGGTCTTTTCACTTGTGGAGAAATAAGGGTCTATTTACCTAAGATGTATTGATGTATTTTGATTTTTCTTATTTTGACTAGGTCATAAAAGAGCTACTATTGTTTATGGCTTTTGCATTTGTGGAGAATTAAATTAGTGATGTAGTTGTTTTTCGTCTTATTCTTCTTTGGCTATATATATCTTCTGTATATAATTACATTCATGACAAATTTTTGATAAAGATCAAATTAACAGTAATTAAGATCACAAACTAATAACAACCATATATGAAAGCTTTTTCATTCAAGAATATGGTTGTGTTAGTAAAATCATTACTTGAAAATTCAAATTCTAGCTATAATTAATAGATATTTGCTATTTATGTTTAGGCAATTTATCTAATTTTTATATTTGCAAACTTTATTGGATTTAAAATTACTATTTTTATTGATATTTGATAACTACTAGGTTTTTTAAATGTATTTTTTACATGCCATATTTATAATTTTTTATAAATAATTATATTAAAAAAAGATAAAAACTTCAAGTCAAACAGATTGAACCAATTGACTTATGACTTAGTTGGTAGGCTGAGTCGATGTCAGATCCGGTATTAAAAACATTAGGTTTTGGCCATAACTCATGCTTATAAGAGTCTTTTGGGATTTACTCGGGAATGAGTTCTAGTTCTCTAAAATAATGGATTTAGTATAGGTTATTTGGCTTTATTCACATTAGTTTAGTAATCCATGTTTATATCATTTTGCCCATGCCATATACAGTTGTAAAGATAAATACCTATTGCATTCATTTCATCCTAATTAGCTATCTTTGTTGACCATTCTTAGTTTATGTTTTAATTAATTTAATGCCTAGTTTAACTCAATAGTACAAAACTCTCTTCATTCCAAAAATGGGTTTCTTAGATTACACATTTCAACCACTAAATAGTTGGCAACAACCCACTTTCCCTTGGGTATGATATACATAGGTCCTAAACATACTAACTATAGCATTTGGTCGATCTATTTCACTGTCTAGAGACACTTCACTCAAAATACCTTTAATAAGAGTACTTATGTGGAGGCTTTTCCTATGTAAGTGGAGATAGAAGGGCCTATACTGTGAAAGAAAAAACCAATGATAGATTTTATGGATCATAGTAGAAATAGAACTAATAAACCATAAAATCCCACTTGGAGATTATTTGGAATTTTTTAAAAAGAACCCAATTAAGGAATAAATTAATAATCTCCTAACTATTCTCAACCCCCAAGTAACATTCATTTATGGGTAAAACTATTTGTATTTTAGCTCTAAATTCTATGATTCCTCTGAGCTTTACCTCAATAGATGTTACAATGATTTCTAACTTCCCTCAGATGTTTCTTTATAAAGAACTCATTTATATCATTATTTTTTATTAATTTCAATCTACAAATTCAAATGGTAGATGGTGTACAAAATGTTCATGAATAATATAAAGTTTTCTTTGATGATGAAGATTAATTTTCAAGTGAGGAAGGTCCTTTAGACCTTTTCTTATGGGATTAAATAGGTGTTTTCTTATTGTTTGTTATTTATACTTGTGTCTATATATACTTCAAACTATCAAGGATGAGAACTTCAAAATGTATGAGTATAGGCCTATAAGCCAAATATTATTCCTTTACTAAAACCTAGAATCAAACGTGATAATGTAGATAAATGCATTTCTAAAATAGGTTACCCTCTCTCATCGATTTGAGATGACCAAGTTTTTAGAAATATTTTTTTTAATTTAGGATTATAATTGGAAACATCTAATTTTTGGCCTTTGTGATCTTAAGAGCATTTCGAAAGAGTTTTAGAGAGAAGATGTAAGAAGAAATGGAAATTAAGAAGAAAAATTGTCATTTCTAGGGTATTTCTGCCAATTTTGCTAGTTATGAGAAGTGGCATCCAACACACCACTAACTCATCAATTTACAAAATTCTTTAAAAAGTCCAAATAGATATGGGTCATTGTTCGATTGAACAAGTAAGGTAAACCAATGATGGAACTGATGTCATATGGATTAATGGATAAGCATATTTGAACAAACACCATTCTTTGTCTGAATAGACAAGAACTCAAATTTTGTGAAACTGACAACTATTCTATAATAATTCAATTAGTCACATATCATTACATGTGCTCCAATGTAAGGCCTATATTGGTAAGCTTTTTCCAAAAATTATCCATTGTTGTATGCTTAATCATACTCCAATCCTTAGACAGTGTGCAACATATAGATAGGTGCAACCTTTATATAGAGGGAAACATCTAAATGATTCCCTTTAAACACTTATTTTTTTAGTACACTTTAATATAGGGGAGAAACTGATAAGTATTTTTTGTCTAAATGTATATATTGATCGTGCACTTATCAAGTAAGGGGAAGTTGATAAAGGAAGAGTTCTATTCCTATTTAGTTTACTTGGTTATTCCTATTTGCATTCTAATAGAACTCTTCAACTGTGATGTATATGTACATCATACTATTAATACGTTATTACATTAATCCATAGTTGTCAAATGGTATTAGAGCAACTGGTGGTTTGAAGACCTAGTTTCTTTCGTTCTATCAATATGTCCATTGACTTCTCTTCCACCCTTACTCTCTCCATTGGACCCACCAGTTCATCCACCATTAACTTTACTCTCAACTCCTCTAAATTATTAACTTAAAACTTCCTACTTTGTTGAACTCAGATGACCTTTATCTTGAAGGGATATAGGTTATATTCTTATGTCACAGAAACACCACCCACTGCCCATTTACCTGATGGTGTGGATAATCCTATGTTTAGTGTTTAAGAGTAGCAGGATCATCAAATCCTTTTATTAATTTTTGCTTCCATTTTAGAAACTATCTTACCCTAGATTATTGGTGCAGAGACTGCTAAAGAGGCTTGAGAGAAGCTTCATCAAGCATACTCTATTGGTTCGAGGCCACATATTCATAATTATCGTCATCAATTATTAATCCTCAAGCATGATAATAAGAGTATCACTACCTACATACAAAAGGCTAAGGATTTCTATGATCAATTAGCTACTTTACAAAGTCTAATGGTAGAAATAGACTTTGTGGATTATACCTTAGCCGGCTTGGGGCTTATATATTGCCTTTTTGTTTGTGCCTTAAAGGCTTAAATTAAACTAATTACTTTTGACAATTTGTATGGTTTCCTTTTGATTGAAGAAATGCAATTGGCTCGAGATTATAAATTGTATTCATTTACTCTTAATGCAAACTTTGCCAACTAGCAGACCAACACCAGTAGAGGTCATGGTCTTGGGAGGAGTAATAGAGTATGTTCCTCTAACAACTATTTGACCAATAATTCTTCTGATAGCTCATTTGGTAATTTTTCTACTATTGTTGCACCTATTAATAATACCTCTATTATTTATCATAATTGCAAAGGTCAAGGTCACATTGCCCGCTAGTGTCCATCTTTAAAAATTAATAGAGAATAGCATACCCAACCCAAGCCATCTTCTCAGTTTAAATATACCTTCACCTTTACTTTTTAGCCATGGGTTATGGATTCCGGTGCCACTCATCACTTGACCTCAAATCTGGAAAATCTTGCCATTAACTCTGAGTACTAGGGACTTAAACAAGTTACCTTAGGTAACAGATTTAAAATCCCTATTCATTCTATTGGTTCCTTCAATTACTCTATTAATGGTGATTCTTTTTATTTTTGGGATGTTTTATATATTCCTTCTGCCTCACAAAATTTTATTTGAGTTCATTCTTTAACCTCTTTTAATTATATTTCATGACATATTATTGAAATTGGTCTTGCTTTGTTACATCATGCTAAATTGCTATTAATTTTTGGACTTCCACATTTGACATTGTGACCTATATTATTAATTGCTTACCTATTGAATCTCCAAATTTTGATTTTCCATTTCATAAATTATTTGGAATCATGCTTGATATATCTCAATTAAAAACATTTGGTTGTCTATGTAAACTTTGGTTGCACCCTTATGTCTCTCATAAATTATCTCCCCATTCCATTCCTTGTGTTTTCTTAGGATATAGTAAGATTTATAAAGGCTTCAAATGTTTTGATCCTATTTCTAATAAATGTTACATCTCACGCCATGTTCTTTTTCATGAAAACGATTTTTCATTTGAGCATCTATTGTAACAAGGCAATGGTGTCCCTCTTCTATCATAACCAACATCACTAGTTCCCTGTGTTATTTTTCCTTTTATTTTAGTCTCACCATTAACCTCTCTACATTCTCACTCTGCAACAAACCAATTGTCCTCTCTTTCCTCTCAAACACCTATGTCACCAATTCTAATTAATCAACGTGCTACAACATCATCTAGTACCCCTGAATCTGCCAAGTTAAATACCCTTTCATCCTCAGCCTCCCCTCTGTCCTAAATTTTGACAATTCTATTAGCTGTTAACTTGTGCAATTTTGACATAGTGAAATCTACTGATCAAGCTCCTATAGCTCTGCC
Source organism: Excoecaria agallocha (assembly GCA_037975025.1). Lineage (NCBI taxonomy): Eukaryota > Viridiplantae > Streptophyta > Magnoliopsida > Malpighiales > Euphorbiaceae > Excoecaria > Excoecaria agallocha. The sequence goes on from CM075816.1 coordinate 40,980,953, forward strand.
CTCTCCTATTTTATAGGGCACTTATTCCTCCTTTTAAACAATATAGAATAATTACCCATTTGCAAATGGGTTTATTAAAATCGAGAGTCTTGCACTCTACTACCACTGCTTTAGACCCTACCAATTATTTACACATTACTAAATTTGCTCACTAGTATTAGCCTATGACGGATGAGTATAATGCTCTTATGGCCAATAGTACTTAGGAACTATTGCCCCCATCTTCAAATGCTAATCTTCTTGGGTGCAAATGGGTTTTCAAAACCAAAAATGAATGCTGATGGTACCATCGATGGCTATAAGGCTTGTTTGGTTGCCAAAGGGTTTCATCAATGTCCGGGTATTGATTTTACACATGATTTTAGTCTTGTAGTTCGACCTAGTACTATTTGCGTCATTTTATCCATAGCTATTTCTTTTCATTGGAATGTCACTCAGCTAGATATTTCAAATGCATTTTTACATGGTGATTTAAAGGAAGAAGTGTTTATGGCTTAACCCCTAGGTTTTGTTGATTTTGCTTGACTGAATTATGTGTGTAAACTTCAAACATCACTTTATGGGCTTAAATAGGTGCCACGTATATGGCATGAGAAGCTCACCACTACTCTTCAATTGTTCAATTTCACTGGCTTTAAATTTAATTCATCCCTATATTATTTATTTGAGGCTCTACTAGGCTTTATTATCTCATTTAACTTGATGATTTATTACTTATTGGAACAAATCCCTCTCTTATATAGAAGCTTGTTGGTTTTTTTTAGCATAATTTTAGTATTTTAAATTTGGGAAGGTTGTCTTACTTCCTTAGTCTTAAGGCTACCTTGTTTAAAACTGGTATCTTGTTACATCAATCTAAATACATTCTTGCTATATTAGAGAAGACACACATGTAGGCCTACAATTCTATATCTAGTCTAGCAAATCCTTTAGCCCAGTTGAGGTTGTAAGATAGTGATCTATTTCTTAATCCAAGCCACTATTGTAGTATTTTTGACAGTCTTCAATACTTGACATTTACTCGACTTAACATCATCTTTATTGTTAAGAAGGTCTTATAATTCATGCATGCCCCAACTATGAATCATTGGTCAACATAAAAAGGATTTTGTGATATCTTTATGAAACCATTGATCATGGTTTACAGTTTAAAAATTCCTCTATTGATTGATTGTTTTATGTTTCTGATGCTAATTGGGGTGGTGATCTGGATGATAGAAAATCTACTATAGGCTATGCTGGTTTTTTAGGCTCTAATTTGGTTTCTTAGAGTTCAAAGAAGCAACAAATAGTTTCTCATTCTTCTAACGATGAAGGGTATCAATCTATTGCTTCAACTCTAATGTTGTGGTCTGACAATCTTAGTGCAGTGTATCTTACAACAAATCTTGTGTTCTACTCTAATAGTAAACACTTGGCAATTGATTTTCATTTTGTTCGGGATAAAGTTCATTCAAAGGCTCTTGTTGTTCATTACGTTTCTACTATTGATCAAGTGGTTGATATTCTTACCAAGGCACTGTCCCATGCTTGATTTCATTTGCTTAATTCCAAGCTCAATGTTTGTCCCTCCGTTCAGCTTGTGGGGGGGGCTGATAAACGAAGAGTTCTATTCTTATGTAGGTTACTTGGTTATTCTTATTTGTATTCTACTATAACTTTTCAACTATGTTGTATATATGCATCATACTATTAATATATTATTACAATAAGCCATATTTGTCACATAAGTTAATAAGCTATTTAACCACGCCACCCCATAGGATAAATTTTTGCTATAGAACCATAACTAAACAAGCTTTTGAAAGATTAAAGTTATAAATCTAGATAAAAGGCAATGGATTACCAAAACTAGGCATGTGTTAACATTTAGTATGACTTGACGCTGTCTTTAACTCCGATACTTAATCCTTTTATCCATATCACTACTTTGGCAACAGGTAATGGATTGATGAAACCATGAACACATCTCATTTTTGAATATTGATGCTTATTTTCAACACTTGCACATGTTTTCAATTCACTAAAGTAGGGGCGAGCTATAGACACTAGGTTTAGGATCCAATGTTCGGGAGAAAGTCCTATCATAATAATCTTGGACATAGTCAGGGAAGGATATAATCTTGATCATGGTTACCAATCTTGATAAATAAATTACCTTTAGATGTTAAGCTATCTTTTAGGCTCAAAATGTTGAGTTTTAAGGTTTGTCCAAATGGACAAAGAAGCTTCTCCTATTAGACATGGGCCTAGTTCTTTGAATGGATAAACAATCATATTTAGATGGAAATGTTGCATAGTTTCTAGGTGATAAGCATCTCTAAGACAAGTGTATGTGAGCTAAGGAAAAATACAATTTATCCCCCATAAAAATTGATATAAACACCCAAAATCAAATTTTCGAAGGGTCCTCTCTCCAAGATATTTTAAAGCACTTTTGTTTAGGTTTTCTTCAAGCTTTAAAAATCCTGGAAAAAACCACCATTTCTTACATAAGTAGGCACAAAACCATCTGCTAAGAAAGATCCATGAAGATTGGAATACTATCATTAAGAACATTTAATCTCTTAAGGTAAATCAATATAAAGGGCCTCTTCCTTAAAAGAGCACTTATATAAAAATTGTATATATTATTTTTTGTGAATATGTGTATTGTGTTTTGTTTTTATGTTATTTTTACTAAATTTCCAATGTTAAAAATGGTCTTTTGATATTGTTTTGGTTATTTCTAGAGTCCATGTTATTTATATATGGTGGTTTATGGAATGGGTTTTTAAGAATAAAGATTAAGTTTTTAAAGTTTTATTTTGTCGTGGGTTTCGATGATTTTGATATATAAGAAAATGATCTTTTAAAACTTTTTATGGCTTGTGTAATGGTCTATGAATCATTAAAAAATCCCATAGATATATGTGTGACTAAAAAATGATAGTCACATTGGTGTTGGGTTCTTATGGTACGAGGCTAGGTTAAATTTGTTTGGATATGTCATCTTATCTAATTAGACATGTTACAAAATCAAAATTTCAAATTAATTTCCTTAAAAGAATCATGTGAATTGACTATCTAGTCATTTGTTCATATAAGTTTCCTTCATCAGTAAAGAAGCACATTTAGATTTCGATAAATGCAACCATATGCTAATTCAAAATGGAGTATATGCCCAATTAGACATGTTGTACATCTTTAATAAATTGGTTTTCCTATTGATTTTGTGGATATACCATATCTTTATACATGTTAATATGCTCTATGCATTCTTTTGTTGATTTTTGCAAGTATACGAAATTGATTCAAGTAATAAAGAGTAAATCCGTTTCATTCCCGTAAGAACTAATGATTAAGTTATTATTCCCATAAGAACTGACAATTAAGTACCAAAATTATAATAATTCCTTACTATTTAGACAACAGAAACATAATTTATAAACAAAATGAAAATTGTATAATAAAATCACACAAGCAATTGAAAGATTGAATGAAATCAATAGATGAGAAGCAAGGGTATCTTTGAGTTCACTTGAATTTATATTTTATTTATTTATTTATGGCTATTGCTAATCAAATTTAATTACTTAAACAAGGAAAGAATAACCCTAAGTTAATTAACATGCTTTCCCAAGCTATGTTGAACTTATGCATCAATTTCCATGAACTTTTGATAATAGATATAAATGAACAAACTTAGAGTTATGATTATGCCTAATAATTTCCCATAAGTGATGTTATATTATTTCCATTCAAAATCAATGGCTAGTTATTGAAGGCATTAAGCATAATCATAAATAATTGCAAAAGTAAAGAAAGCTAATTAGATTAATCCAAAAAGATAAGAATTTAACCTACATCAAAGATAATCCTTAAAGATATTTAGTTTATGCTAATCATGTTTAAAAATCCAAAATAAAAAATCAAATTCAATAACATAATTAAAGCAAACATAAAACTTGAATTGAGTTGAGAATCTTAGTGCTTGAGACTTCAAATTTGTAGAATTTCTCCTCAATTTCTAAATCTTGCCTAGTCTCCCAATTTTGCATTCCTTTCTAATTTGAGATAAAAAGACCCTTTTATACGAAAGAACATCCTGATTTGAATAAGAGAGCTCTAGCTTTTGTTTTAGAAGAAAGAAAATAGAGATAAATAGGAAAAATAGACTAACACATAGGATTCTTGTTTTTAATCTCGTCATCGCACCCTCAGGTAGTGATTTTTACCTAGTGTCACCACTTTAGATGGTGAAATCTTCTGATTGTTTAAAAATCACAAGCCCAGGTGTTGAAACCCTCGGTTTGTCATATTTTTTTTACTTTTCACTTCTTTTGAACCTTTAACTCTTCCAATGCAAATTCTATGCCTTAAATGAACTTTAACTCCATTATTAATTGAAGATTAATAAAAATTAAACCTAAAACCACCAAGATTAATAGAATTAAGTCAACATTATGATTAAAAACTAAAAACTAAAAATGAAATTGAAAATATAATGAAAATAACTATAAAAACTACTATTATAACTTAAAAATTGACTTAAAAATGATTTAAATTAGCTATATAAACCCTACTAATAAAATACACCCAAACTTGAACTTTGTATGTCCTCGAGTAAAAAAGAATAAACCACACTTTTGAGCAATTCAAACTCAAAAGTTTCAAATAATAGCAACCAATCTCAACTAACATAAGTAAAAGCATAGCTCACTATTTATCACAGTTATACTTTACACCCCTCTTTAAAATTCCAAATCCAATGAATAATAACTTCTTATAAACCATCGCTTTAAGAACGAAATTGGCATATAATAAAGAGTTAGCATTTCACAACATATTCTCATCGATTCACACAAAACATAACAATCTCAACAAAATTATTAAGAATAAGATATAGGAAGTTTGATATTATCACTACACAGCTAAGTTTTGATAAAAATTAGGTCAATAGATAGAGAAATATATAAATAAAATTCATTTAAATTCTTACAATAAAAATTAGAAAACATAGGAGCTAACAAAATTTATTTTTATTAAAATTTCTTGATCCACTTTTCCATTTGAGGCATTTTTAATAGCTTTCATTCGAGTTTTTATTGGCCCCTATGGGAGTACAATTTTCCAACACTAGTTTTCTCCATACACAAAGCTCATCACCAAGACTTTGCTTAAGGAAAATAGGTTTGAACCACTTGAATCAACTAGTGATGGTGAACTGCCATTTTTTTCTTCTTTTCTTTGTGCGGAAAATTTTGAGCTATAAGTGGCCCTTATGATTGGTAAATCTTTTCCATTCACAAGGATCATTATCGAAACCTTGCTTAAGGAGAACAAGTGTCATACCAGTTAAATTGACCAATGTTGGTAAACCACTTATCCAAAGGAAAAAAGTTTATTCAATTTGTAGAATATTTAGTTCCTAGACATCTTATATCTCCAAATTCATTGCTCTTAAATTTAAAAGCTCAAGCATATCAAGGAAAGTTTGAATAAAGGTTCCAAATGCATTAATAACTATCTTTTGCAAGCGAATTTAGTTCCTTAATTAGAACTCACACATCCTTAATTATATATATATATATAAGTATTAAGCCTAACAAAAAAAATTCTACTAAAATCTAAGAAGTTAAAATAAAAGAAAATAAATAAATAAAATAAAAATTATTTAATTAGATTATTGGATTGCCTTCTAATTAACACTTTAGTTAACATCTATATATAGATGGAGTTACTCCATTAATTTGAGTGAAAGAACTTCAATTGATGAGATGTTGTCGCCCTCAAAATAAGGTTTTGGTCTATAAGGCCCTAATGTACACTCTAGTAGCATTTAAGTATGCTTGGGTGGAATAGAAATTAATATAAAGGATTAAGAAAATAAAGTATTAAGAAGGATATAATGATAATTAATTTAAGAGATGGAGGCATATTGGTAAATTATTCAACTTAGCATGCATATGCATGAATTAACATAAGACATACATTGGTATGTAAATAAAGTCAAATAATTTGTAATTGAATGATTAATATAGTTAGAGGATCAAAATCAAACTTCTCCAAGTACTTTAAAATTGGACTAATCATATGCTAACATGTGCATATGATCTAGAACTTTGCCAAAGGCTTATATAAAAGAAAAAGGGAGGAGGAACGACTATCTAAAAGGACCAATTTATAGAAAATTTCCTGATATTCTCCTTTTTATTTTCATAACAAGTTACATGCCAAGGTGTTAAAGAAAAGAGATTAAATGCCAAGTGTAGTTTTAAGTGGGAAAATCAAGTAAAGGAAAGGAGAGGGAAAAACAAGCAATCAAAGTAGAAGTTTTGGCTAAAAATAAGGTACAGGAACTCACTCAATTGCTTGTGTGGGTATTTGGAATATTAATATGGTATATGAATTAATACGGACGTGGAATGGATGATTGCATTTTAAATTGGTGGCAATTTACAGGTGCAAATTGATTTGTACTATGAAATCATGTTCGACAAAATTCTATAATCATAGGATTCACTTGAACTAGGATTAGTAATTTTATCATATCTCAGACTTTAGACCTCTAAATTTGGTGATTATAATTGGATCTTAAACTATAAACATTGATCTAAAACTTTTTTGAAGGAAACAAAGTGAGATTTTGCCTTTAACATTTTTTAATTTTAGCTTGAAGTTATGTTATGGCTGCTGCCTTGCCCTTTGGAGCAGCTACTATTTTATGGATATCTCAATATTTATGCATCCAAATGACTTGATTTTTATTGTTATGGAAAATATACACATATGAAAACATTTTATTAGGAATACACTTTGCATAAAAATGTCGTTTGCTATGTCAAATTACCTGTATAAAATACACCTAAAAAGCTATCTACAAGAAAACTAGGTACTTGAGCCAACCCAACTAGATTGGTTTCCAATCTAGTCAACCAATCTAGTCATGTAGATGCATTTTGGATATAGAATACAACCTATCCAACTAGTTTGATTTCAATATAGTTGGGTATTTCCCCTATTCTAACATATTTATTGAAACTTATCCAAACTTCCTTTAACACTTCTATAACATTATAAACATATGTATAGGGATATAATATGACATAAAATGCATGTAATGCATGCCTGTATAATGATATATGAATGTGAAATAAACCTAAACATAAGAAATTATGTGCATATGATTTAATTTATACAACTACTAACTCTACGTATCAATTCCATGCATGTATACTAATGTAACTAAACTATAAGAGTGTGTGTGTGTGTTGTGTGTGTGTGCACACACACATACATCCATGAATGGGTGTTGAAATATAGGTATGAATTACATGCTAAAGAAATTATGTGTTTATAATGAATTTATTTCAAATAATAAGACTGCAAACCTATTATATATATAAATGTACTAGTATATGGATTATATAAACATAAGTGAATACAAATAAGTACAAGGTAGTACTGATGGTAAAAATATGTAATAGAAAATAACACATGGAGGTTATGACAAGAATAACTACTTGTTAAATGTACATGTGTGTGTTAGATGCATGAACATGCACTTACAATGGTTATAAGCAATATAGTTTACATATATAAGTAACTATATTGAATATATAATTCTAATTGAATGTGCTTGATATGTTAATTCATTTTGGATGTGTGATACTATGTTCAAATAGAGGAATGCATAGAATATGTACATAGTGAATATGTATAGAATATGTACATAGTGAGTATGAAAATGAAATTTGCAAGTATGAAATTATATGCATACTTAATGTATGTCTTAATCATATTTCATGCCTTAATGAAATGTGGGAGTGTGGATATACATGCATATATTATCTTAATAATGAAGCAAATAATAGAATGAGAATAAGTAGTGTAAAGACTATTCTAAACTCTACTGATACCTACCATCATACATAATATCTTATATAACATACATCAATACACAGGAAAGATCTACAATAAAAACTTTAGGATACCTTACACTGGCTCCTATTTTACTCCTCATATTACATAAGACAATATAATGATTACATAGATAATAAAAAATACAACGACATATTTAGACTCTTCCTATCCCAAGTGTTGTCCTTGCTGCAGCAAATCTTGTTCCACAAAGAAGAAATCTAACTTCAAGTACCTACACATATAAATACTCGTGCTAAGCTTACTGGCTTAGTAAGGAACAAGGAAAAATAATTTGAACATAATTTCCTACCGCATTTGCTGATAACTTACACATATAAGCAGAGCATTATTCTAGTTTAATCTGGAACTATAGTGTCAAAGTTGCATAACAACTATACTTAACATATTATTAAGGTTGCAAGTATATACTGTAATCAATGAAAATCATTACTTAAATTGCATGTGAAAACAATTAAAACATTAGAAATTAATAGCGATTATTGTATGCATGTGTTTCTATAACATCATACGTTTCTATATTTCAAAAATCACATAACTATGCTCTTTTACATGTTCTCCATATATATATATAATGATGTTGGAAAACAAATCATGGTATATGTTATCATGTCATTCAATTCAATTACTTATCATTACTAATATTTGCAAGAATTACTATAGTATTACATACCTCATGTTTCAACACTTCTACATACACCCTAATGTTCTCTATATGTTATACATGAGTTATGTAAAATGATATGTGAATCAAATTATGCTAGGCCATGTCAGTACTAATAATTTACTTTTCATATTACTTTACTTGTAACTTGTAATAAGCCTGCACATTTCTCTAAGAGTGTGGATAGTGGGTTAACTATAGCAACCGCAGGTACGAAACCATATTGTCTAACCAGCCAAGCGGACCCAAACAAGGTTGGCTACAACCCAAATGGGGTTGTTTATGATCCAATCGGGATCAAATCTATATCACTGACCCAAATGGGTCAATCCTGTATCATAGACCCAATAGGGTCAATCCTATATCATGGACCCAATAGGGTCAATCCTGTAATACAACACCTATAAAATACCCTTATAGGTATGCCTATCTATCCACAACCTAGATACAAATGCAGGCACTATAATTTTTTACTTTAATTATCTTTACTCTTCCTTTATTATCTTATACGCCTATAATTCGATTACAACATATCATTGAGCATGGCATCATATACATGTTCATACATTTATGTATGTTATTATAATCAAATTTCCATCATATACATATGAACTTATATTAGTATTCATTTGTAATCATCATAGCATAGCTTAGAACATCAATGTATAATCTCAAGTACTTATATAGGTTACATGCTCTAAATGTAACATCTTTAGTCATGCATGATCATTGCCATTACTATATGACATATTCATAGGAGTTACATTCATATAGAAACTATATATACATGAATGCACAAATACCTGTATGATTCATCTTGTGCATATACTATTCATACTTATATATATATATATATACATACCTAATGTATTCCAATATACATACACATACATGTACTTATATTAGTAGCCATACCTGTACACAATAATGGTTAGAGCATAAATGCATAAACCTGAAAATATAAACATCTTCGTACCTCTATAATGTCCACTTCCTAATTAACATATCATTAATCTAATATATCCCTATGTACATATGCATTTTCCAGTATACATACTTATACCCTTATTGATATTCATATATTCTAATCATATTAGTTTACAACATACAATTTAGCTTATTTGTCCCAATTTCCTTATAATACCCCTTAATGTTCTATTATTTATTATACAAGTTCCATAACCTATTAATATTATGCACCTGTGTACATATATATATATATACATACGCACATATTTGGCTTACAGGTCTTCTTTTGTCTCTTACATTCTATAAATCTCTTGGTCACATGCATAAAGTTGATATTAGTCTAACTAATGGCCCTAACAATCAATATACTCATACTTCCTTTATAATTAGTGTTCATTTTAACTTAGGTGTATAAATATAATTACATATATATATTTCTAGGCTTCCATACATCACATATCATATTATAAGTTGGTTGTTCATGGTTAAATTGATCAAACCCTTTAATTCTATCAAGAAAAGATGTTGTAAAAAGAAGAGAAGAAAAGGGAAAAGGAATGACTCATGTCACCTTTCACGACTCGTGATAGAGAACATAGGATACGACTCGTGACACCCTGCATGACTAATGATAGAGACCAAGATGGCATGACTCATAACACCCTTCATGACTCATGATAGAGGCTGGGAGGACACGACTTGGGATGCCTTACATGACTCATTATAGAGGCTAGGAGGACACAACTCGTGACACCTCACACGACTTGTTATAGAGACAATTTTCCTAGTTTAATTTGTTTTGCTTTTTTGTCATACCTTAGCTTGAGTTAGCAAAAATGGTCTTCTACTAATTTTTTACTCTATGTTTCTAGTTTCTAAAACATTAAAATCACCCTATTTGGCCTTATAAATCTCAAGATATTAACTAAGCAATGTGGACTGCTCTTAATGATAGGGCAACACACTAGGTCTTGGTTCATGATAATTTTTGACTATCATAGAGAATGAACCAAATGTTGGTTTCTTATTTTGAAACTTTGGTTTATGAGTCTAGTTTCTATTACAACATGAATTACTCAATTTGGAGCTCTTAAACCTAGATATAGCCAAAAAAATCTGGGAAGGTCTAATGAACCTAAGAACAAATTTTGCTAACTAGAAGAAATATACTTCTATTTCGGTTCTTATACTCAACTAAACATTATGTACATGCATTATTTACTTAAAACCCTCAAATTCACCTCTCTAACCACCAAGTACATATATATAACACCAATAAACACATCAAATTTCCCTTACCTCTTTGATGACCACCTTCTTCAAGCTTTTCCTCCTTGCCTTTGCTTCTCTCTCTCTTCATAGAAAATCACAAATTATCATTCTTAAAGGTTCATCTAATCCCTCTAATTTAATTATAAAAAATAATTTATAGATGAGAAGAGAGGTTCCCTTACCTTAAGGAAGTTAACCACTAAATTCTCTCTCCTAGCTACAAGCTACGGTTGGATCTTTTTAGGGGTTAATTTGGGGTTAGAGAATTTGAATTTTTGAGAGAAAATGGTGGCCTTGAAGATCCTTGAAGTGAAGTGGCTGGCCATTCTAGGAAAATCTTGGGTTTCTTCCTTTCTTAAGACCATTTTAGAAGAGATAGGCGTTTTGCTTCTATTGGTCCATTTGTTGACTTTACCAAAAATTGCATTTGATTCCTTTCTTTTCCTCAAATTCTTATTTCTTCCCCTAAACTCTCTCCTTCACTTTTTAATTGGGTCCCTTAACTTATGTTTTCTCAAAATTAATCACACATATGACTTAATTTAAAATGACCATTTTACCCTTCATCTTTTTGAATAATTACCTCTATATGTTTAACATATAATTCATTGAATAACCCAACATTTATCAATAATACTATTTTTGAAATGCATAATCATTCTGCTAAAGCCTTAATAGGGGTGTCATAATTCCCTCCCCATAAAAAGAATTTTGTCCTCGAAATTCATACTCGTATTCTTCTATCATAAATCAAATCTCATCATTTACATTCCTATAACTCTGTCTTATCCCTAATCATGCTCTATCAAATTCTATCTCTTCCGGATTTTCCTATTTTCTATGTTATTACATTTAGATTCCATTCAACTTTATCTCTTTACAACCATAATCCTTCCTTTACTATCACATTATCACTGCACTCAACATATATCCTATCAGTTTCCTTTCTAGTTGGGGCAGTGCATATAATCTGGTGCTTTTCATGTCTTGTTAAATGATGCAAATGCAATGCTATGAAAGAATGATGATTTTTATATATGCTATAGAATTTCAATGTATGTTCTCATGTATCATAGATGTTTGCCTCAACCCCATGTTATGAAATGTATAATCAATTGCCTGAACTGGTTAAGGTAGCACTAATAGGTATACTGACCACTAAAATAACCTCAACTTATCATTATAACAACTTCAGTATAGAAAACCACATTAACATACACAAAGTTCTATTTCTTACGCTATACTGAAATACTCTATATACTGTATCAATATATTTATTCCATAATCTGAATACTAGGCATATATATTCATTTCATACTAATTAATGCTTAATTTAAACTTAAGGTTCTACTGTCATATTATTATACATTGAGATTACTCTCTAAGATTCATCCTATATATTATTCCAACAATACATAAAAACATTTCCATTTTCAAATTCTATTAATACATATAAGTAACAATCAAAAGAAAAGAAAATAATTACCAAAAAGTCTCTTTGACGACATTTTATTTCATGTGAAAGCTCAATTATATCAGTTTGTATGAACATAATTAGGTCCATAGACTTATCCCTTATTACTATGATCTTCCTTTCCTTCCTGAAATGCATCTAACACCTCAGGTTCCTAAAACAACATGAGCATTTAGAAGCTTGAGTGCTTACACCTTGCCTTACTAACTTGAGTGTAGATTGAGATGAATTACTATTAGAACCCATTTCCATTATCCTTTTTCTTTTACTTATTTTTACCTTTTTGATATTCTTATTTCAATTTCCTAGAAACTCACTTTCCCCCTTGGCATCTCTTGATATCTTATGTTCCATTAACTTTTGTAAAATTCAGATCAGGTTACGGTTCATTTCCTTTATTCCATCTACTACAGAAGCCTGGATTTCATTACGAGTTGCATCCATAAAATCAAGGGTAGGAATGTTTAGGGCCCTAAAGCTGTTAACTTTGCTAATCTTTTTTTCGGTTTCTTTCAACATATCCATCGTTAAACCTATATTAAAAAAATAGGGACAATCTGCCTTAGGCTAACACGTAGCTAAAACCTTATATAATTAACTATTCTTATTGGCCAAAATTGCCTAAACCTAGGTGTTGTGATACAAAAAATGTAAAGACTATTCTAAACTCTATTGATACCTACCATCATACATACTATCTTATATAACATACATCAATACACAGAAAAAATCTATAAAGAAAGCTTTAGGATACCTTACACTGGCTCCTATCTTGCTCCTCATATTACATAAGACAATATAATGATTATGTGAGACCCCATACATGACCCTAATTAAATTTCATATTTTGAGAGGAGTTTTTATTTGATTAAGATTAATTATTTAATAAAAAAATTCTTATAAATAATTTGTTAAGGGATAAATTATGTTTTATTTATTTTAAATGGCATGGAAAATAAATTGATTAGTGTGATTTAATTTTTAATTGAGGGTTTAGTTGTAGTATAAATATTGATTTGGGGTAAATTGGTAATTATGACATTTTAATGGGGCCAATTGAGAATTTGAGAACAATGGAGAGGCTAATGTAAGAAAGAGGTTAAATGATGAGGTTGAAATAAGAATTAATTAAATGGTGGGGTATAATTTGTGACATGCAAAGAATTGGATGTTATTAATGTGACATGCAAATTCTTGAGGGATTAAAGAGGACATTTACCATAGTATTATAAATAGAATAATCTTAGTGGATGGAAAGAGAAAAGTGAGAGTGGGTGAAGGTGTGGTCGGCATTGAGAGAGGAGAAAAACCAGAAATTTACTTCCTTGCATTTTCTTTCAAGCCTTTGAATCTTCAAGCTAGTTAAGTGACAAATCTTGATGGTTAATTAAGGCATTTAAGTGCTTAACTCTAAGGTAAGTGGTTTCTATTGAATTTCATCATCATCTTCTTCTCATCTTGGTTGTGGTAAATGATGAACAAGTGCTGGAAATGATGGAATAATGGGGAATGAATTGTGTTGTAGTTAAAGAAGGAGGAGATAGAAAGGATAAAGGGAAAGACATTGCAAGGGATTGAAAGCTTGGGTGTGATAGGGATTTTGGCCAAGGTATGGGAACTTAGGATTATTCATATTGCATGTGAAATTATCTACTGGAATATGTTGTGGTTGGCTTGAAATCTAGAGAAAAGTAAAGAGAACACAAGATAAGAAATGCATGTGAGTCTTAAAAATTCTGGGTTTGAGTTCACTGGACCTAGTTGTACTATTTTGGTAATATCTTGAGTTTGAGAATAGATAATTAGATGATTCCAATTGGTTCTTAAACTATAATTATATACAAAGATTTCATAAGAAGAAATCACACTCAAATTCTGCCTCTAGATATTTTTTTTTATGATTTATTGAATTTAGGAAAACTTCCAAATTCGGATTCTGGACCAGGTTGGGGAAAATTTGAGATATCTGTATGTAAAATGATCATAATGACATGAAATTAATTTCTATGAAAACGAGACTCATAAAGACACATTTTATATGAAGGAAGTAATGCCTAATTTTATTTCTAAGTTTGTAAAATAATTAGCATGAAATTCGTTGAATCTGTTGGGACTGTTAGGGTACAGATGTTGGTATTTTGGGCATAAGTAATAGTAGAGAAGTCAAAATATTATTCTGTAAAATTCTGAGTAAACTAGATACCTAGGAGTACGTTTTTGATGAAGAAATGTTGGTCTAAATCTCTCTTGATTTTATGCTATGAATTTTTATAAGTGACAGCCCCCACTGTTTTGGTTCTATGAACAGCCTATAGTGCTTTTCAAATAAATCGAGTTATAGACCAGATATTAAGATTAATTTTGATGCTCTGGAAACTAGACACATAGGGGAATAAGACTTTAGAAGTCCATTTTGCCTAAAAATGACATCTTCAATTTCAAATTTGGCTCACAAGTCGAGTCCAGAATGCTGCCCTGTGCAGATTTTTGTGATATTTTATTCTATGACTTTTAATTAATTGAAAGAAAAAGTTGTTTATGTGATTGTAAAATAAATTGGATAGAGCATGTAATATGACTATAAATGAAGGATTTATAGGCATATATATACATTCGTATGTGTACATAAATAAATATTAGTGATGAAAATATCTAACTTATACATATAATTAGATTTGTACATGATTGTTATATGCCAAATTGATGTACACATATGTAATCCTATAATATGAAAGTGCACATGAGTTGAATGATGATAAAGGCATATATATAGATAAACATGCTTATAAGAATAAGCCTACTATATGCGAATGTACCTACAGGTATGTATATTTATAATTATGTTTATGAGTGTACGAGCATGTATTTGCCCTATGAGATAGATGATGTTTTAGCATGACTATGAATATGTGAGATGCTGAATGAGAATATGATCAAGTTTATGATATGATTATGTATATGAGTGTATGAGCATGAATAAAGTATTGCCTGCAATAGAGTTCAGATGTGGATAGATAGGCGCCTATAGGGAATTGCAGCTGCCACAGTCGACCTTTTTAGGTCCACAGTATAGTTGATCCTGTTGGATCTTGTACAACTCATTTGGGTTGTTGCTTAACCCTTTTGGGTCCTTGACCGGTCCACCGTATAGTTGGCCCTGATTGGATCCATAGTTTTGATATCTTCGGATATCTACCGTTGATACTCTCGGGTATCCACCGATCCCGTTATCCACTCTTAGAACCTAAGCAGGCTAAGGAAAAGCATTAATATTTCACAGTTAATTACCGTATGAACTATGCTTCTGATATATGATTTATCTTGTTTAACTACGGTTCCATAAGCATGAGTTGGTATCTATTTACATTATATACAGATCTCATCATAAATTGTATGTAATCAAGTATGCTATCTTTTACTTTTTCTTGACATGTAAATATTATTATTATTCAATTGTTTTATATGTCCTATATTTTTGACGACCATTGTGAGTGGTTTTCTTTCATGTTTAGAATTCCCCACTAAGCTGTATAGCTTAGCACGGGTTATTTTGATCCGTGTAGGTTTTTGGTAGTCAAGGCTTTTGCAAAGGAACTTTTTCTGCATCAGGACAGGCCAATACCAGTCTATAGAAGTGGATGTAGGAAACTTTTGATAAATTTTGTTTAGTTCCTTATATGTTTTAATATGTATAAGGGTTGTAATATATGATGTAAGTTATATGGAAATGAAGTTTGTAATAAGCTCATAGTGAGAATACTGGTTTATGCATGCATCTAGAAGCTATAATACTCTATATAAATGTGCTGAAATGCCGAATGCTACACATGAAAGAAAAATGGCTAAAGTATGATGATATAGTATAATTATTAAGATATTGGGATTGCATATGAAGTCAATATGCTTATTCAAATTTAAATGTACAGTAAAGATGTGAGAATCCTGATTAGTATATTAGTTATATGATTATTTGGATAAAATGATGTAGATTGTATTATTTATAGTAAAGATGTGGTTTAGGGTGTTTCAGATTACATAGACAATAATAAAATACAACTACATATTTAGATTCTTTCTATCCCTAGTGTTGGCCTTGCTGCAGTAGATATTGTCCCACCAGAAAGAAATCTAACTTCAAGTACCTACACAAATAAATATTCGTGTTAAACTTACTAGCTTAGTAGGGAACAAGGAAAAATAATTTGAACATAATTTCTTACCATATTCACTAATGACTTACACACATAGGCATAGCATTAGTCTAGTACAATATGGAACTATAGTGTCAAAGTTGCGTAACAACTATACTTAACTTATTATTAAGGTTGCAAGTATACATTGTAATCAATGACAATCATTAATTAAATTGCATGTGAAAGGGATGCCCAGACCTAGGCAACTGATAAATGGGTTTGTACTATAACATCTGAAGATGTTAGCCCATTTGATCCAAGAGTCATGTATGAGACATGATTGAAGTTTTCCAACCTAAGTAACTTAACTTGTTAGGCATACAAGCTCAGCTTGACTAATAGGTTATTGCGAAAAGTGGATCTTGGCCCACATTAAATCACTAACGCGAATTCTTCAAAAAGATATTAATTCAGTTTGTGGGATTATAAATAACACCTCATTTAATCTTGCTAAGTTTTTATTGTAGATTGAAAATGGCTTCTTCAAACAACAACTTTTCATTGCTATCGGTCCTGGAAAAGTAAAAACTAAATGGCACCAATTTCATAGACTGCTCTCGAAACTTGAGAATTGTTCTTAAGCAAGAGAAGAAGTCGTATGTTTTGGATGAACCCTTGCTCGAAGAACCTTCTAGAAATGCATTTGCGATTGAAAAGGAAACTTTTGAGACCAAGAAAAGTGACTCCAATGATTTGACCTGTTTGATACTAGCTACTATGGTGCCTGCCTTGCAAAAGCAATTCATAGACCAAGAGGCTTATACGATCATGGTGCACCTCAAGGAGATGTTCAAAGAGCAAGCTCATCATGAGACATTTGTGACAACAAAGGCCTTAATTTCTTGTAAGATGACTGTGGGTACTCCTGTTAGTACCCATGTACTCAAGATGAAAGGGTATCTTGATACTCTTGAGAAGCTTGAGGTACAAGTCCCAAAGGAATTAGCCACTAACTTAATCTTAGGTTCATTGACTAATGATTATGATCCATTTGTTCTGAATTATAACATGCATGCAATGAACAAGACAATCATCGAGATTCATGGGATGCTTAAGAATGTTGAAGAGAACATTTGAAAGACCAATCCAATACTTATGGTTTAAGGGGGCATTAAGAATGGACCCGCTAAGGGAAAGGGAAAGGGAAAGGGAAAGGAAAAACCCAAGTATGACCTAGCTCGGCTCAAATCGAATGGGAGTGTACCTCAGGCCCAACCCAAGCCCAAGGCGTAAAATCTCAAGGAGAGCGAGAGCACATGCTTCCATTGTAAGAAATTAGGGCGTTGGAGGAAGAATTATGCTCTCTTCAAGGAAGAACAAAAGAATATTGGGGCTAAGGCATCTAGTTCTGGTATTTTTGTTTTTGAAATTAACCTTTCTATTTCTACCACTTGGGTATTGGATACTGGTTGTGGTTCTCACATTTGTTCAAATGTATAGGGATTAAGAAATAGGTGGTTGCTTGGGAAAATGAAGTGGACCTCCATGTGGGGAATGGAGCACAAGTTGCTACCATGGAGATAGGCGATTATCAACTCACTTTACCTTTTGGACTTTGTTTAGAATTGAAAAATTGTTATTATGTGCCTGCTATATGCAGAAACATTATTTTAGTTTCTTGTTTGGATATGGATGGATTTGATTTTGTTATTGATAATGGCAATATTCATATTCGTCACCAAGGCATTTCATATTGCAATGCCATGTTACAAAATGGCCTTTATATCCTTGATCTACAAAACAAAGAGTCCATATACAACATTAATACAGAGAGGGTTAAATCAAACGAATTGAACCCTACTTACTTCTGGCATTGTTATTTAGCACATGCAAATGAAAAATGCATTTCAAGACTTCATAAATCTGGAGTGCTTGGGTCATTCGACTTAGAATCTTATGACATATGCGAGCTATGTTTGCATGGAAATATGACAATGAGTCCTTTTAACAAGAAAGGTGGGAGGACTAGTGACTTATTGGAACTAATACATACCGATATATGTGGACCATTAAGTACACAAGCTAGAGGTGGAGGCTTAATTAGGAATTGATGGAGGCTGAATTTACTACCTAAATATAGTAAATTTCAGCATTCACACTTGACCTAAACAAGTGATATATATTTATAAATTAAAAGGAAGAAAATACCCTAGCCTTTTTTGCTCTCTCTCTCTCTTTTGGCTGAAATACACAAGGGGAACGAATTCTTTCTTGTTCTCTTGTATTCTTTGGCAGCAATAGCAACCTAAAAGAAAAACAAGATCAGATCTTGTGGCTTCAATCCATTCCCATTGCCAAATATTCAAACATAGAGCTAGCACTCTCCGTTTTAAGCCATATTTGCAAGTGTATGTGAGAATAGTGAGGAGTAGTGTAAATGCAGCTCCTTGGCATTGGTGTTCAAAATTTGAAGTATATGAAACTCATCTTATATATTTTCCATTGCAAAATTCAAGTTTTGAAGAGCATCCAAACTTGTAAGTTTTAAAAAACCCTAAAATTACATGTTTCGATTCTATGTCGTATATTGCATGGCATGAATGATCTATATTTTTTATTTTTCCGCTGCATGATCTTCATGTATTTTCCATGTGATATCCCATCATTACATCCATATAGAGACTTATATATATATATATATATATGCATGAATGCACATATACCTGTATGATTCATCCTGTACCTATCCTATTCATGCTTATATATGAGCTTATTACATAATGTTTAATGCATTACAACATATATATACACACACACACACAAATTAGTATTCATACCTGTCTACAATAATGCAGTTGGATCATAAATGTATATACCTAAAAGGTATAAACATCTATATACATCTGTAATGTACACTTCACCTAATTAAAGCATTATTAGTCTTATATATCCCTATGTACCCTTATATACATAAGTATCTTCAAGTATATATGTTTACTTGTATGCTGCAATCACATTATCCAATCACATTAGTTTATATATATACGATTAGCTTGAATTAACTTATGCTTTCCAATATCCTTACAAAACATCTCAATGTTCTATTATTTATTACCCATGTTTTATAACTTATTATGTCCTTATATATATATATATATTTGGTTTATAGGTCTTCTTTTGTACTGTTATATTATAATTTCATTGGTTACATGCATAAGCTTGAAATCCATATACTTATGTTTTATTTATATTTTATTTTATTTTAAATTCTTTCTCAATCTCTAAATCATATATTACATGTGCTTCATGGCTTGGTATATTCCCCTTTATGTGTTTAAGGTGTCCCAAAGGTATTCGGAAAGGTTTGAGCAACTTTTGGTGGCTTTTTGGGCCTAAAAACCATGTCTCCCAGTGCATAATGGTCAAAATTGATCTAGAGGGGTCTACAAGGCTGAGACAAATTGGCCTAGGCTGAGTGCCCTAATTTGGCCTACGAACTCTATAGACAATTTTACTATGTCTCTTTGTACATCATTTTAAGCTTAGCAAACGACATTCTCTGACCAAGTGTTCTTCTACAAAGTTGTTATCCTATATTTATAGTTTTGAAAACATTAAAAATCACTTCATTTTACTTTCTCAATTTCAAGATATTCACCAAACATGATGGACTGCTCCAAATGATAAGGCAGCAAACATGGTCAAGGTTCAAGTAAAATTTTGCCAATCATAGGGGAATAACCAAACATTGTTGTCTTCTTATGAAACTTAGTTTGTGTGTCTAGTTTCTATTCCAACTAAAACTACTCAATTTGGAGCTCTTAAACTCCAAATATAACCAAAAAAGTCTTGATAGGTCTAGTGAACCTATGGACAGATTTTGCTAACTAGTAGAAGAAATATGCTCCTATTTTAGTTTTTATACCCAAATAACTATCATATTCATGAATTCCTTACATAAAACCCTTAAATTAACATCTTTAATCCTTAAATACATATTTAACACCTATAAAAATACCAAAGTTCCCATATCTCTTTGATGACCACTTCTTTCAAGCTTTTCCTCCTTCTGCTCCTTGCCTTTACTTCTCTCTTTTTCTTCATAATAAATCACAAATTATTATGCTTAAAGATTTATATAATTGCTCAAATGCATATTTAATTATGAGAAACAAAATAAGAAGATAAGAGAGGATCTTTACCTTAAGAAAGCTAACCACTAAATTCTCTCTCCACTCCAAAAGCTATGGTTCGAGTTTAGGAGTTATTTAAGGGTTAAGATTGTTGGATTTTGGGAGAAAAATGGTGGCCTTTTGTCCCTTGATGTGGGTAGCCAACACTATAAAAATCTATGGGTTTCTCATTTTTTAAGACACTTCTAGAAAGGTTAGGTGTCATACTCTTATGGGACCATTTGTTGACTTTGTAAAAATTGGACTTAACTCCCTCATTACCTTTAATTTCATGGTTCTTCCCTTAAAATCTTTCTTTCACTTTTCAATTGGCTGCCTTAACTTACATTTTCTGAAAATTAATCACACACACAATTGAATTTAAAATGACCATTTTACCCTTCATCTTTTTAAGCAATTACCTCTATGTCAACTTATAATTCATTAACTAACTTAACATATATAAATAATATAATATTTAAAATGCATATATATTGTCTTAGGGCCTTAGTAGGAGTGTTACATAGAATCTCTATCAAAGACAATAGTCCTAGTTATACCATGTAATTGGACTACTTCCCTAAAAAACAATTAAGTTATGTTTGTTGCATTATCAGTTTTATAACAAGCAATGAAATGTGCATTTTACTAAATCGGTTCACCATAAAAAATACATTATCCCTTCCTTATTTTCCTAGGTAAGCCTACTATGAGATCTATAAAAATGTCAGTCCAAAGTTCAGTAGGAATAGGCAAAGGAGTATACAAACCTTGATTTAAAGACTTAAACTTAGCCTGTTTACATGTAAAACATTAAGCACACACCTTTTTAATATATTTTCACATGCTAGGCCAACAAATATGTTCATTGAGCATGTCTAAGGTCTTTTGCACACCAAAGTGTCCCATCAATCCCCCACTATTGTTGGAATTTAACGGTTACATGCATCACATACATGAGCGAAATTTTAAAATTTTTTTAACCATTAGATCTGATCTTCCCATGAATACACAATATAACTATATGAGAATAAGAAAAATCACCTTTGATTTTTGTTGAACAGTTGATTTTACTTCGCACCGGGTTGTCGCAAACCACAGTGTCCAAAATCGAACACCTCCAATGAGTAATCCACACTAGAGAGGGGTAAATTGAACCAACAAATTGGTGTAATACAAGGAGTGGCCAAAATCCAAGAGGCTAGCAATGGAAGTGGCGCAAAAAGGGAGAGAGATTAAGAGAAAAGACTTTCCTTTTGTTTTAATCACTTAACCCTAATTCTCATTAGTTGGCCTTTTATAGTTAGGTTAAAATTCCAACTCCTTAATGAGATTGGGCTCTTTAAAATTGCTGGAGAATTATTAATTGGGCTTCTGGAATTAATTATAATCATTTAGGCTTAATTAAATCCAAATTAAATCCTTTTATAAAAGACCAAGCATAAAATCCACAAACTAGGCCCTTTGTGCATTTAATTGGATTTAAATACCCAAATGGATTCCAAATCCAACCAAATTAAATATGTGAGTTCCATAACACTTATGTAACATATATAAATTAATTTGGTCCAAGAAAAAGCCCTCTAAGCCCTTCTGTATGGAGTTGGCGTGTAGCCCTCTTCTGGAGGGCTTCCTCCAACTTCTTCATTCCTTTGGCCCTTTATAATTTCTCCAATGGTCCTATTAATTATTATATCAGTCGTATAACACTTATAGTAGTCTTATAACACTTATAAGACAATAATAATTAATCATGAAATACATTATTTCATTTAGGTCCAATTTACAGAACATTTGTCAAAAGTTCCGCGGACAATTTTATTTGATCATAATTAATTAAACTCTTTAATTAATTATTATCATATTCTCCTCTCTACCTTTATAATAATATCAAATATTATTATCCTTGTCATTTTACCATTTTACCCTTTTCTCTATATGTGTGTGACCTATTGGGTTCCTGTCCATGTTGGCAGTATAATATGTAATTGTGAGTTCTATTCAAAACTCACATGATTTAAACTCCTTTAAATCATTTTATCAATATCTATTGATATTTTGATATATCATTATACAAGTCATGATTGGCCTCTAGCTAGGCATCATAACTACCCAAATGTCAGGAAAGTCATGTGGTTTGACTGTACCCTTCCATAGAAACAGTTACCGTGTAATTACTCCTTTCACCATTCTTATCTCAATTAGATTCTGAGTATAGATTTCTGTCAACTCATATAAATCTAATTATGTATGTTCTATTAATTTAACCATTGTTCCTAAAATGCCCTCCATGGATCTCCATCCATCTCGGCATATTACTCTGGCTAGAGATTCTCTAAACAAGGCAATTATAGAATCATGCGAGATAACTTCCCTTGTTAAATCTGGGATGGTGAATCCTTTGTCAATCACTCAACTATCTTCAAGTAGGTCATGATATACCCAATCTCCTAACTATGTTCACTCCCAGTTGGAAGTAATCAGTTATGGAGTCAAAGTATACCACTTGCTACTTAAGATAACTTTGGTGATCTCAAGTCCAAGGATACTTGCACAACTGCTATGAAGAGATTCCTCACTGACATAGATTTAATATCCATATGAGGATTCTCTTTGCAGGTCTCCAATGAACTTGTTCCTCTAACAAGCATCCACATGTTAGCTTTGATTATCATCCATAATCACAATTATGAGAACCATTGCTTGAACCATTCAAGAAGCATAACATGTGCTAGTCTGTCCGAATTAACAATGTCCTATCTTGTTAATTCTATGACTAGGGATATTTAGATATTAACATATTTGCATGCAATAGACATCTCACATCATGAACACCTTCATGATTGCCTTTGCACTGTGTTTATAATATCTAGGACTTCATTTATTAATTTAAGATTTACAAACTCATGTATTCAAACACAGCATTAATAAATGAATGATGCCTTTTATTAAGAATATAAATTTCATACATATGAAAAACATCCCTATTACATGGGCTCTAGGGCATACTCTCTAACAACTATATGATTCTCTCATAAGTAACTCTCTAATAGGACATGTAAGTATACATAGTTGTTTTCCCCTAAAAAGAAACCCAACATGTCTATAAAAATTATTAAATGCATAATGTTCACATGCCTTATACACTTCACCAAAATTAGAATCATACTCATACATCTCTTTCAAATGCTCAAAACCTAACAATTTAGAACTAAGCATAGAAATTAATGCATATCTCCTAAAGTGCATCAACAACAACATTTTCTTTACCTTACTTGTATTTAATCACATATGAAAAAGTATCAAGATACTCTACCCATTTACCATGCCTTTTATTTAACTTACCTTGTCCCTTTAGATATTTGAGAGACTGGTGATCTGTGTGTATCATAAATTCTTTAGGCAAAAAGTAGTGTTCCCAAACCTCAGGAGCCTTTACCAATACATAAAACTCTTTGTCACAAGTATAGTAATTTAGTTGTGCTCCACTTAGCTTCTAATTGAAGTATGCTATTGGACGGTTTTCTTACATCTAAATGACACCTATACCAATCCAAGAAGCATCACATTCAATCTCAAAAGTAATAGAAAAATCAAGTAATTTCAAAATAAAAGCAGTATATAATTTATCTTTCAAAGCATTAAAAGCATTTTCATATGCTTTACCCCATTTAAAACCAATATACTTTTTAATGATTTTATTTAGAGGTGCAACAATAGGAGAAAATTCTTTAATATATCTCCTATAGAAACTTGCTAAACCATGAAAACTCCTCACTTCAATTGCATTCTTAAGTGTTGGCCATTCCTGGATGGCCTTAGCCTTTTGATTATCTACCTCAACACCACTTGCACTAACCACAAATCCTAAGAAAGCAACACCATCAACACAAAATATGCACTATTGCAAATTAGCATACAATTGTTGTTCTCTTAAAAAAGCTAATGCAAGTTTAACACGCCTTAAACATTTATCTAGGTTTTTTCCATAAATCAAGATATCATCAAAATACACAAAAACAAATTTACCTAAGAATTCACGCAAAACATGGTTCATGAGTCTCATAAATGTGTTAGGCACATTAATTAAGCCAAAAGGAATAACCAACCATTCATACAAACTATATTTTGTTTTAAAGTTTGTTTTCCATTCATCACCTAACTTCATCCTAATTTGATGCTAACCACTTTTCTAGTCAATTTTAATAAATATTACTACACCATTTAACTCTTCAAGCATATCATCTAACCTAGGAATGGGATGGCGATACTTTACAGTGATTTTGTTAACTTCTTAAAAATCAACACACATGCATATGGTTCCATCCTCTTTAGCTACCAAAAGAATAGGTACAACACAAGGACTTAAGCTTTCTTTCACATATCCCTTTACTAAAAGTTCTTCCACTTGTCTTTGCAACTCCTATGTTTCCTTTGGATTTCTTCGATAACTGGACTGTTTGGAATTTGTGCACCAGGAACAAAATCTATTTAATGTTCAATCCCTCTAATTGGTGGCAACCTAAGGGGTATCTCCTTAGGGAAGACATCTTTGTAATCCTATAATAACTTAGAAAATGAACAAGTCAAATTTAGGTCAAGGTTAGTTTCAAAAAAATAGTTACCCTTAAACCTCAAGAGTATTAAAGCTCTATTGCCTAGGTATGCACTCTTTAACTCTCTCTCTTCTACATAAAAAGAGTGTTTGCTAAATTTTTCACTCTACTCACTCTGCTTCCTTTTTACCTCAGCACACATTAACTTATTCTCTCCTACACTTTTTTCTTTCTTTTTCTCACTAGTGTAGTCACTCACCAATGGGCCTTTGCTTTTATTCTTTTCACTACTAGCCTCTTTTTCCTCATTTTTCTTTTCTTTCTCACTTTTTTTACCTCTTATTGAACTTATGCCTGGTTGTGCTCATATCAGGTAATCATAAAGTTAAAATTGATAATAGGTTCAGATAGATTGTGTTTTCAAGCTGTGCAAGTGATGTGCATTCAGGCTATTGATGGGAAACCACGATGTCACAGCATTCAAACTTATTCAAAGTAAGTTTTATAAAAAAGACTAGGAAGGATCCATAAGCTCTTTGCCTATTTTATCAGTATGGACAGGATTCTATGTAGGGATAGCCTAATGGCATACATTTGGGGTACAAAACGAGAAAGAAGCCATGAAGGTGATGGAAGAAACTCGTGATGATGTATATATAGCTTACATGAATTACTTGGCACTTTATACATCAAAAGGTTCTTTTGGTTTACCACTGATATAGACTTTTTTGATCCAAAGAGCATATGTCACAAGAAAGTATGCTCGATAATGTTAGAAGGTCTAAAACTTTGTGTCGACATCCTAGGATTTGTAAAGTTGAATCCTTCAAGCAATTAGGCCCTAAAAAATAGCTGGGTTTACTGAAACAAAATTTGGTGTTTCGACATGGATTCTCTTGTTATGCTCGATTCAAGACAAGAAATGGAAAGATACTCGATGGCACAAATATTCCCCTAGCTAAAATTTTAATCAAAGCATATGAATATGTCCTTTAGAAAGATACAAACCTTTAAGGTTTGAGCTGAGAGGTTACCATATGCATTCTAGGGTTGTGGAACAAACACTAGTACTTTAACTTAAATTCTCATTGATATATGAAGTAGGAATGGGATTGTAGTAAAAGTTGAAGTATAGTTCTTAATAGGAATTAGATGCTTTAAGGAAAAGACCAAGAGTTAGATAGGACCTTAAACACTCCAACCAAGTTGCTATGATTAACTACGGGGCGAGTGACCCACACTTTGCACCTGAACATAATGGTAAAATCACATTGATCAAGTCTCTGTGTGTTGGACCTTTAGGTATCTTTATTCAAAGGAGATGATAGCTTGACACGATGCACTCAATGAAAGGCTACCTCTAAAGGGTTAGTGTTTCTCACTATGAATTATAGTTCCTGAAGTTGTTTAGTACAATGAGCTGTAATAAAAAATGTGGCCTTACATAGCCTAGGTAGGAATAGGCATCCAAATTGCCCATCTGGGGTGGTAAATAGAAATCTTAGCAATGTTCACATAAAGTAGAGATAGGTTCAGCTTGCTATAAACGCTTGTTGATCATGTCAAGCAGATGATAGTTGCTGATAAGCTCCTTCAGGATCACTGTTGAATACTGAGTAGGATAAATCAATAGAATAATGCCATCACAAAGGGTGAATATGTTAGTAAAAGGTCATCTAGTATACTAACTAGGTATTTCCAAAAAAAAACCACCTTGAGATACTAGTATGGGAACTACCGATAGCAATTTTTGATACTCAAGTTGCCTCCTATAGAAAGCTTTACACATAGCTTGAGACACAAGTCAGAGTTTTAGAGGCAGAAAATGTATCCTTAGTTACCACAAATCCTTCAAGTAGGGGGCATGGCTTTTGAGTAAAGTATAGGATTACAAGCTTAGTATTTCACATCATTTAATGAATGAATACATTACAGTTTAAAGAAAAATGAACTTTTTTTTAGAAGTGTAGTAACGACAAATTATCTACATTATGAATAACAAGGTAACTCATGAAGAAGGTTACATGAAAGCCAAGACTTTTAGGGAAGATGTATGTTGATCATCAACTAGGTCATATTCAAGATGGATCCCCTAACCATTTATGGTGTAGGCCATGCATTTCATGTATACATTATTGCATTTTTACATGCCATTTTTTTAACATGAGTGCTCTAATGCATATAACTCCTTGCATGTGTTTGTGCATACACACATACACATTCTTCTTTGCACATATTTTTGAAATGTTTCATATGTAATTTTGCATATGTGTTAGCACACTTAATCATTTTACACATATGATTCTTTGTACATATTCTGCATATAACTTTTCATATGTGTATAATTTCTTGCATGCATCTCTTGTATAATTTTATACATATTTCTTGACACACGATTCCTCGTTAACACACAATCTTTTATATATATCACTATACATAACCTTATAAGTAAAGAAAGAGTAAGCTCTAGTATCCTTGCCTTAATAGTTCTCTTGGGCCATCATGAGCTACACACAAATTACAAAGTCGAGAGATTAAAGGATTTCTCATGTCAATACAATGATCATTGCAGAGCCATCTTTTTGCCAATTTTCGGGAGTATTCTTATTGAAATAGTTTATGCCTTAAGCTTAATTTATCTTTTCAAGTTTTTTCTAAGATTTTGACAATTATTTTTGTTAATTTACATATTTAAGGAACACCACTTCCCTAATGCATTCAAGATGACTACGGCATTGTCATTTTCTTGCATATAATTTGAATATCACTCCCTTCTTGATGAATTCAAGATGACCATGGAGTTATCCTTTCCTTAAATGCAAACTTGAGGATTATTGCCTCCCTGGTACATTTAGGATGACTACCACGGTGTTGTCTTTTTCTAAATATGTAAAGTATTCTTATTAAAATAATTTTTTTCTTTAACTTTAATTTATCTAGTGAAGAAATGTCCAAAGTTTTGACATAATTGCTTATTGTTAATTTACTTTCAATTTGAAATTTTTTTACATCCTAGTAATTCTCACTTATGAATGGGATTCAGTCTCAATCACTGAAATTTGTTTTTTATATAAGTATAAATTGAGTAAGAGATAGTCATATATTTATCTTTGGCTGCTAAATTGCCCATACCATGCAATTTCTAAATCTTAAGCACCTCGAGCTTATTTCAAAAATAAGGAAAAAATAGCTTGCAATCGAGGGGATTGGGTAGAACTCACTAAGAGCACTAGAACCTCTTTGATTATGCGTTAAAGTGACCCCTATGATGAGATAAGACCTAAAAAATTATTCAAGCAGCCCTTCTTTGCATTGCCCTTTAAATTACTCTTTTTACTAAGATTTTATAGTTCTTTGCTAACCCATTGAGCCTTTATTTTCAAGCATGTTGAATGTGTGCTCACTTTATTGTTACATACATTAAAATGACCGCTTAACTCAAAATGATTTTGGCTTCCCCTTAGGAAGATGACCACTGTGAAAAAGCCAATTTCACATTTCAAGAATAAGGAAGATTAATTTCGACCAATCTTGGTATATACCTTGTTCATAAAAATATCGTGGTCATTCGATGAAATAAACCTAAAAAATAAGAAAAAAGAGAGAGAAAAAAAGAAATAAAAAGGAAAAAAGAAGGAAAATGAAATGATGAAAAAAAGAAGAGGGAAATAGAAAACTCTCACAAACGAAACTTCAATAAAGACCATAATAAAGAAAAAGGAAAGATTTTGAGCTAGATTTAATTAGTTAAAAATCATCGAGGCTGAATGTAAGAATGCATTAAAAGTAGGCAAATGGGTAAAAAATAGTATCCTACCAGTTGAAAGGCATACTAGTCATTTTTTCTCTAGCAACCTGACCCTTCTTTATTAGCCATTCACCCAAGCCTAACATTACAAGTAATGTGAGAACTCATAATTCTAGGTTTAGTATCATCCAACCTAGCATACATGACCTTCTAGTTAGGATTGGTAAATAAGAATAGGCATATGGTGTTTCTTGAGCTTCAAGTGGGAAGCCATGAATGCATTAATACATTCAAGTTAAATCTTATCCCAACTTTGCATCTAAAATTTGCTTTCAAAAGACAAAATTTTGCTTTGGCCATCAGCACACACATATACATAAATTACTTGGTATGCATTGTGCTTATTTGTTGGCTTAGTAGGGATAGGTATTGACATGCCTATTCTCTTATTTCCTTATTGAAAATGATCTTTTAATTTCTCTTATTGAGATTGAACTATTGAGAATGTGTTCCATTCAACTTATTCAAGGATGAATAAAATTTAGATTTAAAGCATTTGATAAGTTACAAATACTTTAAATTTTGGACACTTCTTGGCGAGTAATTTTTTGCACACACCACATATCACATTCGTTGCACACAACTCACAAACATAATTGTGTATCCACAAAAAAATTTTGTACATATGCTACACATATATAATTTCCTGCACATACTCTTATGAGTAATTTCTTACAAGGAGAAATGAGAATGGGCTTCATGTGTTGAAGACGATCAAGGGGTAACTTTAGATAGTAGATAGTCGGGTAAAGAAGAAAGTTCCTATGATATAAATCATACAAGAGGAGCATCTTAAAAAGTAAGGTCATCTGCACATGCCATGTTAGGGCCAGTTAGAAAAGGCTGACCATCTTGCTCTAAGACAAAATCCCTATAGATGGAGATCATGCAAATCTATAAAAAGGAGGCCTTTTATAGAAATAAACTGTCAACACACGCAATGAATGTAGGCATTAAAAGATGACCATCCTATATAAAGATAGATCTCCATAGGAGAAATCATGCAAACCCATGAAAGGTAAGTATCCTCTCTAATTATAACAAGTACACTAACATCCAACCTTTTTACAGGTATTTAAGTCCTCCTTAAAGGCATCCAAAGTGTTTTTATAAACACAAAGTCTTTTTTGCAAGGCATCCAAAGTCTCTTCATGACCCCAAAGTCCTATTTTCAAGGCGTTAAAAGTCTCTTTGTGAAAACTAAGTCCTCTTCACAAGGCATCCAAAGTCTCGTTATAAGCACAAAGTCCTTCCTATCGCCAAAGATTCGATCATCTATATAGTTGGCTAGTGTTTCTTTGTTCAATAAAGACCTTCATACCAATAAGCTAACACTGAGCAGATGGTCAATACATCACCAAATTAATGATAAACCACCCACTTTAACTAACCAGAGGGTTAAAACATCACCATGGTAATGGTAAACCACCCGCTTCAATGAACCAGAGGGTTAACACATTACCAAGTTGATGGTAAACCACCTACCTCAACTGATAAGAGGGTTAACACATCACTAAATTAATGGTAAACCACCCACTTTAATCAATTAGAGGGTTAACATGTTGCCAAGTTACTGATAAACCACCTGCTTCAACTAATCTGAGGGTTAACAAATTGCCAAGTTGATGGTTAACCACCCGCTTCAACTAATCAGAAGGTTAACACATCACCAAGTTAATGATAAATCAACCACTTTAACTAATTAGAAGGTTAACACATCACAAAGTTGATGGTAAACCACCTAACAAAAATTCAAAGTCTCTTTCGTGCAAACCACATTCAAAGTCTTTTCAGAGAAAACCATATTCAAAGTCTATTTGGAGAAAACCAAAATTCATAGTCTTTTTAAAGCAAACTAAAATTCAAAGTCTCTTTGAAGCAAACCATATTCAAAGTCTCTTCAAATCAAACTAAAATTTAAAGCCTCTTTAAAGTCTTTTCAGAGCAAATTGCATTCAAAGTCTCTTCGGAGAAAACAAATCTAAAGTTCTCTTTAAGAGGTGTTTTCTATAGATAACTAGGTCACGAGCTTTAACAGAAGATTGTGTGGTGTGGCTTTTATCGACAAGCTTATGTAGATCACCTCATCACCAAACCTTCACAACCAAAGAGACTGCCACCCTAGGTATGTGTCCTTAACTCTTTACTCCGATCTTTGGCTAACCTAGGCACTAGTGCACTAGCATCTCCAATGGTTGGGGCAATTGTAGACACTAGCATCGATAGGAAGGCTTTAATAAAAAAATAAAAAAATATTAATGAGAAAAAAAAGAAAAAAAAAGAAGAAAAAAGGTGGCTCAGAGATCAGTCATGCACTTGACTCACAAGTCAAGGAAGTGACTTGCCCCTAAGTCATGTCCTTTAAACTTGTCACTCAATTGCTGACACTGAAAGTGAGTCACACCCATAAATTACGAGTCAAAGCCATGAATCACTTCCAAGGAAGCATTTTAATGATTTTAAGTTGAAAAATAGAGGAAAATATTTAAAAAAAATCTCTTTTCATCTTATCTTGGAATTAATTGCTCGTCAAGGATTTTGGGGATATTTTAATCAAAGAAATTAGATTTTTTTGGGGCTCTCTCTCTGTTCTTCTCATCCTCTTATGTTTTCTCTCTCTACATAAACATTGGATCTTAAAAAACCAAAAAATAGAGAGCAAAAATAAGGGAGGAAAAAGAGAAAAGAACTAAGATCTTGTTCTTTGATGGAATCAATGCTGATAGTAATATTTTTTATTCTCAAAATAAATTAAATCTAGTGTTAGATTTAATTTATAATAAATATCCATTTTATTCTTTATTTTTTTCCATTTATTTGATTTATTGAATTTAAGCCTATAAATTTTTTATTAATTGATTTTTACGTTTATTTCATTCATTAGATGATATTAACCAATTAAAGCCAAGTTAAAATTGAGTAAATAAATGAATTTTAAAGTTATTGTTCATTGTCTTCCTCTTTGGGTTCAAATTTTGATTTTCATATTGCTTAGTTTAATCTTAATTTTTCTTATTTAAATCATGTTTTTTATATGTTTTAATGACTGTTTTGGCCCTTTTTATTCATTAAAATGGTTAAATTTGAGTTTTGTTGAATTTTGGTTGATTTTTATGGCTTTCGAGGGTGTTTCAATAGCTGGAACTCTTTTCTAGGTCGAGTCATCGCTTTGAGTTAGATCGAGTCACGCCATTGGCCTGTGACTCTATTAACTCTAGCGTGACTCACCCTTGCTTGTATGCACCACTCGTGTATTGGATAGTCATTAATCTGACTCAAGCCTCACTTTCCTTTTAATTCCTTTATCTTATTCTTTAAACGGTACTGCAGATTGTCCCGAAGTCATCCCTTTTAATTCATTGCTTTCTTTGTTTTCTTCACCTGTACCATGTTTCCCCATTTGGCTTTGCAATTTGTATATATTAGATTAGATTAGATTAGATTAGATTAGATTAGATTAGATTAGATTATATTAGATTAGATTAGATTAGATTAGATTATATTAGATTATATTATATTAGATTAGATTATATTATATTATATTATATTATATTATATTATATTATATTATATTATATTATATTATATTATATTATATTATATTATATTATATTATATTATATTATATTATATTATATTATATTATATTATATTATATTATATTATATTATATTAGTTCATTACTTGCTTTAATTTTTTTTATCTGTTAATCACTACAGGAAAATTTCATTTTACGGAAATTACTGACGAAATTGAGTGAATTTCCATAGGGAAATGAAATTACTAACGGATTTTAGCGACGGAAAATGGTGAAGGAGATCCAGTTGTAGGTACTTTTTCCAACAGAAAATAATGACCGTTGCTAATTTCGTCGAGATGTGCAGACCAAAAACTATTGTCATTTGCTATATTTACCGACAGAAATTTTATCGATGGAAATAAGTATTTCGTAGGCAAATTTCTGACGGAATGATTAATTTTGTAGGCAAATTTAACGACGATAAGTTATTTTCGTCGGTAAATTTGCCTTCTACTAAAAACATTTGCGACAAAATTATCCGTCACTATTCCATCACTAAAAATATTATATATTTTTGACAATTATTTAATAATCAGCTAAGATCAGTATTTCTTATATATTTTTCAGCCTTGGCTTGTCTTGGTATATCAACTTGCACCATTCATCACTATACTATCATTTTTAACTACAAATTATTTGAACAAAAAGAATATATATGTAAGGCCTCTAACATGACCCTAATTTAATTGCGTATTTTTGTGATTAAGTTAGGGGGGTAAATTATCAAGTTATTATGTTAATTGCATGGAAATAAAATAAAAGAGTATGGTTTAATATTAATTGAGGATGTAATTGAAGTAAAAGATATTAATTTGGGGTTAATTTGTAATTGTGGCATATTAGTGGCCAATTGGGAATAAAAGCGTTTAATTATAGGTTAATTTGAAGGAATGATTAAATTGATAGGCTAATATTTGAAAGGAATTAAATGGAGAGGTTAAAGTTTGACATGTAAATTTTCAAGGGACTAAAGAGGGGATTTTTATGTTGGTATAAAAGGCCTGAGTTAGTGGAAATTTGAGGTGTCTTGTAGTTGAGTGAGATCGGCAATTAAAGAGAGAAAACCAGAAAATTATCTTCTTCTTCCTTTTGATTTCCATTGATTTATCTCAAACAATTTGAGGATGATGTTTGTTGATTAATCAAGAGTACAAGGTATTAAACTTAAGGTACTTAAACTGTTGATTGAACCCTTCATCATCATCTTCTTCTTCTTTCATTTTGACTGAGAAAATGTAAATATGCTGGAAATTTTTGATGATGATGATGGTTTTTGCGAAGGAGAAGAGGAAGGAAGGAAGAGCAAAGGAAAGGGTATTGATAGAGGTTAAAGACTTTGGGTTTATCAGCCAAGGTATGGGAATTTAGGTTGTTCATATTGCATGTTAAATTGATTACTGGAATTGAGTAGGATTTACATAATTCAAGTTACGTTTTGCTGGAATTTTAAGGATGTGAGGTTGAAGAAGACTGTTCTTGCCGAGTCGTGAACATTAGTCTGACTCATGAAGCTCTTCATAAGTCGTGAAGTACAGTTTATCTTCTTCACTCGTGAGCTTCTTCACGAGACGTGAGTTTTGGCCATATAAGTTTCACTCGTGAATCTCTTCACGAGTCGAACATGTTGTCACGACTGAATAACCTGTCTGGAATGTTTTGCTCATAAGTTGAGCTATAGAACAGCAAATTAAGTGATTTTTTTGCATTGAAAAATAGACTTCCATACCTATATTTCATTAGAAGAAACCTAAACTTTAATCCGTCTCTAAGTATATGTAATCTAGGGTTGAATTCGGACTTGTTTCTAGACTGTTCAATGTAACAGGAATTACAATTATGTGCAGATTGTTGC
The DNA here is from genome assembly GCA_037975025.1 of Excoecaria agallocha. Taxonomy (NCBI): domain Eukaryota; kingdom Viridiplantae; phylum Streptophyta; class Magnoliopsida; order Malpighiales; family Euphorbiaceae; genus Excoecaria; species Excoecaria agallocha. The sequence continues at coordinate 41,015,356 of CM075816.1, forward strand.
TACACTTGATAATATGATTTTAAATGGACTGAGACAGATAGTTGCTTATGTGATAGTAAAGTTAATTAAATAAGGCATGTAGTATGACTATCAATGAAGGATTTATATGAATACAAATGCATTCAATTGTGTTTATGAATAAAGACTAGTGATGAAATATCTAACCTATACATGTAATTAGTCTTGTGCATGATGGTTATATGCCAAATTGATATATATATGCACATGTAAATCCTATGACATGAAAGTGCACATATTGACATGTACCTATGCTATAAAATAGGGACTATAATAGTATGACCTTGGCATGTGTGTATGCCCATATGGAAACATGTTGATATGTTGTATCGCACATGACTTGAATGATGATAAAGGTGTATATATGTATTGGAAACATGCTCATAAGAATAAATCAACTATATGCGAATGTACCCACAGGTATGTACATTTATGATTATGTATATGAGTATATAAGCATGTAATTGCCCTATGAGATAGAAGATGAATTAGCATGACTATGAACATGTGAAATGCTTAATGAGAACATGATCAAGTATATGATATGATGATTATATGTCTTGCCTATATGTTATGATGCAAATTGTACAGTCATACAGATTTGAATAAGCCAGATGTATAACTTGGCATGTGAAATGTGCATATATCTGATTATGCACCAGAGAATTCATAGTTATATAAGACTATGTATATGTGCACAACACTATACTATGAATACAGTATTAATATGTGAATTGAACACGAATATAGTTCTGCCTGCGATAAAGTTTTAGATATGGATAGATAGGCGCCTATAGGGAAATTGCAGCTGCCATAGTTTGGCCCGATTGGGTCCATAGTATATATGATCCCATTTGGATCATGATCAGCCCCGTTTGGGTATGCTTGACTGGTCCACAGTACAGTTTGGCCCCGTTTGGGTCTATAAATTCGATATCTTCGGATATCGTTCTTTTGATACCGATGTGTATCCATAATTCCCATTATCCACTGATAAAGCTAAGGCAGGCCAAACGTTATTCATAGTAATGATCAAAATTAAAAAGTTAAAGTTATTTGACTAAAGACTTGATATTGTGGCTTATATTATTGGTTTACCCACAGGAATTATGTTTCAATTGAATATGTTCACATGGAAAATTGCCATCTATATGAATTATGAAAATGAAATATGTGTTACTCTCCTGGGTACGATGTTTATGTTCAAGAGAATATGCTTATGCTTTAAAGTATATGTTATTGTTGCCATGTTATGTTGGACATGTTGTTTATAATATATGAATATATTATATATGTATGTTTTGATGACCTGTGTGTGTGGTCATCCGTCCGTAGATATTCCCCACTAAGCTTTATAGCTTAGCACGGGTTATTTATCTATGTAGGTTCATATATCAAGGCTTTTGTTGAGGGACATTCACTGCATCAGGAAGGGCCAACCATCGACTGAACCTTAATGTAGGATGTTTTGTATTACAATTCTCATATGTTTTTGTATAATGGCCAGTTATCTTATGATATGTATAAAACCTATGTGAAATATTGTAACTCACTAGTAGTAAAGCTAAGACAGAATATGTGTGCATGTGATATACATAAAGTAATATTCATATAGTCTAGTATGCATGATAATAGGTATGAAATGGAAAATAGGAATAGACTTGTAGCACGAATTTAAGCATATGAAACCATATGGCATGATTAATGGCTAAATGATGATTAAATGAACATGTAGTATAAGTATGATTAATAGCATTCATGATACATGTGTAATAGGGTTTTTGCATAGAGGGTGTTACAATATATATATATATATATATATATATATATATATATATGACTTCATACACTATAACATTTATATTTTATCACCTATAATGATAAAAGTAAAATATATTAATATTAATTTTCTTGCTGGGAAGATTTATCATTTTTCTTTTGAATTCAGACCTTATGTGAAAACACCCTAACATGCAAAAGACTAGATAAGCTAACATCAAAATAAACTAAAGCAGAGACCTTTTATGAGTTAGAGATAAACACATATCTATATGTTTTAAAGCAAAAAAGGATGTCACATGTTTAATCAATTAGCAGCACAAATTTTGGATTAAAAAAAATAATAAGTTCGAACACAAGCTAAGGCATAAAACTAAGTGACAAACACGTGGCCATAAAAGCATAGGTATTATCTGTAAATACAAATGTTAAATTTCAAGGCTATATTTGCATGTAACAGCATAAAATAAAGCACATTTGCTTGAGAAATTAACTGATTTTGCTGGATGAATTAGTACAACCTACGACTGCTTCACTACTTTAACTGCTTACTTGCAATGAAACTATATATAATCCTGATAAATTAATTTTCCAATCTTCCACAATAATATTTTACTTTAATCTTGATAAATATTAAGAAAAAAATAAAAAATTAAAAAATTAAACCCATTTCGTAAAATGTATTTAGGTACTCAGTGAAGCAAAAATCTGAAACTAAGAAAATTTCCCTAAATTTGATTGATGAGGATACTTGGTAAGTGACATAGTAATAAAAAACAGCAAGAATGTCCTCAATTCTTAATAAAGCTTAACCAGTATTAGGGTTGTTCATGGGTTGGGTTGGGTTAAAAATAAAAAATAAATCCAACCCAAACCAATATAAGCGATTTGAGATGGTTTGGGGCAGTTTTTTTTATTGTAGTTTACAATGGTTTAGGATGGCTTTAAAACGGTTTGAAATGGTTTGAATGCGGTTTGAAGTAATGATCAAATCGATTAACATCAAACTAAACAAATCAAAAAGAGAGAACAAAGATCATATAATGGTCCGGATAAAGGTGAGAGCAAATTCAATTACCCCATTTAACAGTTTTGTACCACTTTCAGGCAATATATTAACATACTTTGAAGCCATGAGAAATCCCAAGAAACACATGGTAAAAACTTTTGCTATAGGTAGTACAGCTATTTTGTTGGTGCCAATCAACGACTCCCCTACCGCAGCATGATTGTCCATGGATACTACTGCAAATAAAAACCTTTCTATGGTTTAAGCCATCCTTCAATTTTAAGGAACCTAATTCCTCATGCATTCACCCCAAGTCTACCTCAAATTTCAGACAATCCTCAGCCTATCCCACAACAAAAAATTCACATAATTTCACATTAATTATTTACTAGACAATTTGCAAGTTTTATGAAATAAATAATATAAAAGAGATTTTGAAATTCAAAATAATTAAATAAATTTACCGAAACGCAAACTTTAAGTGAAAAGATCCAAACCTTTCTTTCAATATAAAAGAGAAAGCAATTCTCCTTAATCCTTACAGTCTGACCAAAGCTCAATTGTTTCTCTACAAAATTCAGTATATAACAAGTGGAAATATCAAATAACCATCCAAAATTCTAAACAGTTTAGAATTAGAAAATGCAAAACAAACCTAACAATATTCAATAAAGACTAGAATTCAAAAACCATTTAAAAAAGGGTATAAATAAACATATAACTACTAACAAAATGAATCAAAGAAAAAGGAAAAATAAGAAACTGACCTGAATTTGGGTATGCAATTAAAAAGTTGGATATAAAATTATAAGAAAAATATAAATAGAGATTGCGGGCTCTAAACTCTGCATTCCTCAAAAGCTAAAGGCAGAACTAAAGCTTGAGCTTGCTACATAACTCGAAGTTTCACCTAGACAAATAGTAATCTAGTATCAGAACAGATGAGCCAGGCACAAAATTGAAGCCAAAAAACATGAATATAAGCATATTCAACAAGAGCTAGGAAAAGGTATTAGCAGAAAAGACTAAGCTCGAGAAAGAAGTTAACATGCTAAAGCACGAGCTAAATAGGAATCGAGATATGCTACTACTTGCATCAGCCCCACCTGCAACTACTCTACTATCAGGTTTATTATCTGAAGATGATCATTCCAATTCATACTCACTTGGAAGCATGACTTACAGTAGGTTTGATACTAGCAAGTTTCTAGGAGAGGAACTCTACGCTTGTCTAACTTGTCCTGCCAACATGCTTGAGTAGTATGTACACAACCATAGCATCTTGAATGAATCATTAAAAACTGATAAGGACACAAACAGTGACCGTAATATGTATAATTTCACAAGTTTTATGTTAATATTTTATCAATAAAAGTAACCTTTTTTAGTAGTTCCACTACTAGCTCATAGTTTGAAATTCAAATATAAAGAACTATTACAACTGCAAGAACAATGTTTGAGGTGCATAGATCCTGCAAAATAGATGGAAGCTGAAACTAGGAATCTTGAAAGTTTTGTAACATAAGGACTGCAACCTAGAATATGGAAGCTTCAAGCTTCTAACTCTGTACTGCATCTGCAACACAACCTAGAATTCTCAAAAGACGCAAGTCTTGGGCTAGTAATTTTGGAAAAAGAAAACATAAAAGATTAAAAATATTCATAAATTAGTCCCATTTTTCTTCTTTATATGCAAACCAAAAATTAAGGTTGTCGTGACAAAAAAAGAAAAAGATGCCAAGTTTTGACGAAGCTTTTAAGCCTATTAGATCTATTATCTTTAGCAAGCGACATGTTAATATCAAACATATGAAAAGGAGAACAACTAAAAGATTGAATTACAAGCCCATGTTTGAGGAAGAAAACAAGGTACATTATCTCTTCTTACTGTTAGCTATTCTTTCACCGTATTAATCAACAAAAGATAACAGATAAATCTAGGAGGGACCTTAAACTGGAAACAAGGTAGATCACAAGATGACACGAGAATTTTAAAACAAAAGCACTTACGAACCTATGTAACCGCCTCCTCAAATTCGGTGGGCTCGGCATAATTATCTTTGTGAATCTTCTGCTTGGTAGAGTACATCTCCACAGTACTGGCATAGAAAAAAGTTGAAATAAAAAAAAAAAGTGAGAGTCATAAATGAGAAATAAAACTGGAATATGTAATCTGAGATGCATCTCATCAATGCAGAACTCAAGCAACCCTGAGAGTAACAAAATTAGGCACATACCAGAAGGAGAAGAGAATGTCGATGTAATCAGCGAGAGAGAGTGAACGAATCCCTTAACAAGTTCTCACACTTCTCAAAGCAGACAAAAACCCTAAAGTTTGGCTATTGAGATGGCCTAAAAATATTAAAATTGAAAGTGAAACCCTAAAAAGAAATGAAGAAAAAGAAACCAAACAATAAGTAGGAGCAATTTTTTACTTATTCTGAGCCCCATGGAGTTGAACTCAGCAACCCTATCATTAGCGTCTTTCCTCATCGAGGACTATGGGCCGAAGGATCTAAGCCCAATTTGAATCCCATTATACACTCATTCATAATTAAATTTTTTACTCCCTCCAAAATTTCACAAGAAAAAAAAATTCCCTCTTAAAAAGTTTTAAATTTAAATTTAATTTTTAATTTTAAATTCAGTTTTTAACCATTAGAAAATAATTTATATTTACCATTATTTATAAATATAAGAGTAAATATAAAGTATTTTTTAAATAACTATTAAATTAATAGTATTAATTAAATAATTATAAGATGAAGAAATCTTTATGTCTTTTTTTATGTATTTCTTAGTATTTAAGTTGTTTATCAAACATTTTAAATTGGTATAATAATGGTATATAATTATATTATTAATTTTAATAGTTAATTACACATATAAATATTGTGCAAAAATAATTGAATATTAATTGATACTAAAGAAAAATGAAATTAGTTGCTAAGTTGATTATATACATATATAATTACATTAATTGGTAAAATTTCATTAATAAAATAATTATATACAACTACATTATTAATTTAAATACTCAATTACTTATATAGATATTGTACAAAAATAGATAAATATTTAGTTGAGTGATATTAAAAAAATATAATTAATTGCTCAGGTGATTATATACTCATATTATTAAATTAATAAGTAAAATTATATTAATATAATAATTATATATAAGCATATTATTAATTTAACTACTTAATTACTTATATAGGTATAAATTTACCTATAACGTAAATTTATGATATTAATATAGGTGTCATATTTGTTGGATTGAGAACTCAAAGAAATAGATGGATGTGTTAATGCAACAGCCATAATAATTGAATTTGGACTCCAAATTTCAATTATTGCCTTATCATGTTGGGTGAGTTTTGAATTGAAATTAAAAGGTACATTATGAGACTAGAAATTAAGTGTTTCTTCAAACTAAAGACAATCATAATGGCCCTCACAAAATATTTATGGTACAACCTTCAAATTATAGAATTGCACACTATTTTAAGTGATATAGCTATGTATATCACCCATCAGAGGTTGAGCTCATTCTTATTAAATTATGATTAAAAAATGCTTACTAAATACTGGATTGAATTGATAATTTTATTTATACATGTAATAAAATAATCAATGATCCAGTTCCATGTGAAAATTGATAATGTAAAAATTATCCTGAAAATGGGTTAGTGATAAAAATCATGAGAATTGCCTGAAGAGAGTTCAAAACAAGTGTTAAATAAATTAGCAAACTTAGTGATTAAGCTACCATTACCGACGTTATGTACTTATTTCTAGAAAAAAAATAAAATATCATAATAATTACATATTTATAGGTTAAATTATTTAGATATAAATTTCTTATTAATATAGTCACTAAATAAAAATTTACATGAATTTAGTTTAGATTAACTTATAATTCAATTTTTTCAATTTCCCTACTAAATTAAATTTTCGTAGGTAAATTCCCTACAAAATTATGTTTTCGTAGGTAAAATACCGACAGAAATATGATTCCATAAGGAAATTACCGACAGAAAAATTTTCCTTCGGTAATTTACCGATAGAATGTTTATTCCGTCAGTAAATTAACGCTAATATTACACGGTTAAAATTATACACAAAATTTACCAATGGAATAAATATTATGTTAGTAATTTCCCTACAAAATCGCCATTTCGTAGGTAAATTCCCGATGAAAATAGGATTCCGTAGGGAAATTACCGACAGAATGTTTATTCCATCGATAAATTAGTGCCAATATTATGCGGTTAAAATTGTACACAAAATTTTCCTATGGAATAAACATTCCATCGATAATTTCCCTATAGAATTTAATTTTTATAAGGAATTTACCTACGGTATGGCAATTCCGTAAGGAAATTATCGATGGAATATTTATTCCGTCGGTAACTTTTGTGTAAAATTTTAATCGCGTAATATTGGCGCTAATTTACCTATGGAATAAACATTCCGTCGGTAATTTCCCTATGGAATTCAATTTCCATAGGTAATTTACCTACGGAATGGTTATTTCGTAGGGAAATTTTCGACGAAATGTTTATTCCATCGGTAAATTTTGTGTATAATGTTAGCCGCATAATATTGACACCAATTTAACGATGGTTTTTTCGATTCCGTCGGTAAAGTTTGGCGGGAAAATTTCCCTCCATTATTTACGATGGATTTGTTATTTCGTCGCAATAAATATTTTTTTTGACAATTTCCCCTACGAAAAATATTTTTCTGTCAGTAATTAGCGGTGAAAAATTTTCCATCAGTAAGTTTTCATCAGGAATTAGGATTTTTCTTGTAGTGAATTAATTATCTTTTGGCATATTTATTAATTTTCTTTCTTCTTTTAATTTGTAATCTATTTTATATAATGTTTATGTATTAATATTATGTTGTATATTTTATTATATTAAATTCTTATAGGGTTATTTGTATTGTTGTTAATGTTATACATTTTTTTATTATAGTGTTGTTTAATTTGTTAACATTATATTATTAATATTCTCCTAAAATATTTGCTATTAAAATTATCTTTTATTAGCCTGATCAATACTCATAAAAAATTAATTATATTAATTTATCCTATTACTTTTAATTTATCATATGTTCTTAATATTCCTTATTTTATTAATGATATGTCATTTTTGTCTATTTCATTAGCCTAATTAATTAATATATATAATTTGATTGTTAAATAGATTTTTTGCATATTTGTGCCATATTTAATTCATTTTATTTTAATCATATTATTATGATGTACTTTTATTATTATTGCTATTACTATTTATATATTTTTTTAGTATATTATTATAATGTCAATATTATTTACATCCATTTTATTTATTAATTTATCTTATTATGTGTTTACTTAATTATTTTATTCATCTAAATGCTTTAACATGTGCATGCCAATAAATGCTGCATGAATTCTGGATGCATCATACATTTTAATGATTGTATGAATGAAATCCAAGATAAATGTAGTTATACTTGAACAATGTGATTATTTAATATATGCATGAGATAAAAGCATTAGTATGCCAATGTAATAGCAAATTGGAATGTTATTTTATTATGAATAAAAAATGGCATATTAATGATAATAGAACTTGTAGAGTCAATACAATGATTGGATACTTAAGATGTGTTGCCTATGATTATGTGACATAAAATTATTAATATTTTCTCTTACTTAGGGACTCAATTTTGTAACGTAAAGTTATATGATTTGTAACTTGATTTTTCTATAATTTCTAAATGATACTAACATGTAACAGTGTAAGACGAGTAAGGCAAAGTGATAAGATTAAAATAACTTATAGGGATCAAGAAAGTAAATTTAATGCAAAAGATTTTAAATGTCATACAATATTTCTAAGATCAAGAAGGTGATTAAAAAGATGAATATCAATAGCTATTTAATATGAGTTATAAGTGTAGCACATGATCAAATAGTACCTACAAATGTTTTGAAGATTGTTTTTATGATCGAATTTCTATGCTCAAAGATATGTTTTGTGTGTGTGCATTTTGATGACCTATAAAGAGACTGTCTACATGTTTTATGATCCCTACTAAATTTTATAGCTTAGCACAAGTGTTTTTATCCGTGTAGGATGTAAGTGACCGGTGTCTAGCAAGTGTACTAGATCGGCTAGTAATACAGGGAAATATAGATTAAGACCCCAAATATCGTACCTAAGGGAACATGGATTGCTAAGGATAATATCTATGTATGAATTAAATCAACCTGAGATTGTTTCCCAAATGTTTTTGATTTGAAAGCAAAAATTAAACAAAATAAACAATTAAACAAAATAAAAGGTAAAACATGAATTAAAAACAAAACAATAATTGAAATTCTTTTGCTAAGGAAACTATCCACCTTAACTTTCATTGTAATGACTTAAATTCAAAGAATAATATCAGTGATTATGAAGAATTCAGATAAATAAAACCAGATAACTTTATTCAAGATTATCATTCCAAGCATTAAACTCTCTTATTCAGAACAATTCAACACTTGGCATAAAAGTCTGAATTAATCCTCCTAGATGTCTATTAAAGCCTTTCTCAAGAGATTTAACTTTCACCCATTCTTGATTACACCTTTCTTAATCTTAACCTACTCAAATTAACACATAATCATAACTTATTCAGATTATAACATGCATTAATCCAACTAAATTAACCTAAGAACATGCAAATCTTTAAACAACTCAAACTAATTAATTAACCGATGTTTAGTCACGTTAACAATTAACTTGTAGTTGAATAAAAACAAGACTAAAACTTAAGAACCAAGAAATAATCAAACTTGTAATTGAATTGAAGTACAAACTTAAGTCATAACAATACAAGTCAAGGATTCAAGTATCCTTTAGCAAAAGTAAACAAAAACTACTCAAAAGACATGGTTAAAACTAAAAACAAAAGCTTGAATAAAAACTTGAAAACTAAGAACGTAAAAGAAAAACTTTAAGAAAGACAAAGCTAAACTAAGGATCTGATCTCTATATATCCTTTCTTCTGTGTTTTGGGGCTCTATTTATAGGCAAAAACGTGGTAGATTTCTTCCAAAATTGTAGAATCAGAATAGGAAAGGAAGTCTGCTCAAAACAGGAAGCTCGGGAAATCCTTTGCGCAATTGGAGAATCAAAGCACGTGGCCACGCATCAACTTATGCCTTCCTACACGTGGTCACGTGTAGATGTTGTCCTTCCTCACACGTGGCCACGTGTGAGTTTTGCCTTGGATCACACGTGGTCACGTGTCTTGCTTCCTTCTTCACTTAATTCTTCACGTGGCCACTTACTCTTCTTCATTTCCTTTTCACATAGCCACATTCTCTCATAATTAACCTCTTCACGTGGTCACGTGTAATATACTTCAATGTTTTCACGTGGCCACGTCTCAATGCTCTGGACTGAAGCTCGTTTTATTGCGCAATTTCTTCAATTTTACGCTTTTGGCCCAAAACTTTGCCTTTTTACAATTAAGTCCTTTTTCTTGCAAAATAACCCTGAAACAACACCAAAATTTATAATTAACTCCAAAAACACAAAACTAACAAATTAAACTCAAATTAAACCTAATTAACACAAAATTAACTCAATCAAACACATAAAAACATACTAAAAACATCATATAATTCACCATTATCAGTAAGAAAGGATTTTCATCTCAAGGTTAATATCTGCAGCAAGCCAGCCAACAAGTCAGAGAGATAGAGACTAAAAATGTGGAATTTTATTTGGATTCTTTCAGTTAAAAGTTTTTATTTGTCATTAAAAGTAGTGTATGTAAATATGCATAAGAGTTTCATTTTATTATGTGTAAAGAGACTCTTCAAGTATATAGTAAACATTTTAATAGTATGGTACTTATGTTAGATTAAGATCTCTGTATAATATTGTTATAGCGTAATTCTATAAAAAATCTTATTTAGTGGAATTGGAAGAGTGATAAAGCTAAGTATAGGTTAAGGGTGCTACACATGGCCCCAACTGGAAAGAAACTGACAAGATATATGCTGAGTACAATAATGATGTAATAGTAAAGGAAGGATTATGGTTATAAAGAGAAAAAGTAAATGGAATCTAAAGGTAATAAGGTAAAGGATAATGACCGGTGTCTAGCAAGTATACTAGATCGGCTATTAATATAAGGAAATAAGATTATGACCCAAAATATCGAACCTAAGGGAGACTTGTGCTTATATGTGCTATTGTAATTTTAAAGCCAATTTTCGTGTGCAAAAGAGAGAATAGAAATCCCAAATTTATGACTAGTGAAGAACTAAAACTAAAAATAATAATTTAAAACTAATTTAAAACAATTGAAAAAGCTAAAGTAGAGGAGAAATCTATTGAAGCAAGTAAATTGAATGAGTTAAAAATCAATATTAAAGACAACTTTCACTAAAGGACTATCCACCTTAACAAGTATTGTTATGACTTAAATAAAAGAAAACATACAAGTGATTATGGAGAATTCAGTTTAATAAAACCAGATAACTTTATTCAAGATTACCATTCCAAGCATCAAATTTTCTTATTCAAATAAACTTAACACTTAGCATAAAGAACTGAATTAAGTTTCCTAGATGTCTATTAAAGCCTTTCTCAAGAGATTTAACTTTCACCTATTCTTGGTTACTCTCTTCTTAATCTTAACTTACTCAAATCAACACACAATTATAGCTTATTCAGATTATAATCATGCATTAATCCAACTAAATTAACCTAAGAGCATGCAAGTCATTATTCAACTTAAACCAATTAATTAACCAATGCTTAATCAAGTTAATAATCAACTTCAAATTGAGAAAAGACAAGATTATGTTTAAGAACCAAGAAATAATCAACTTGTATTTAAATAGAAGAACAACTTAAGTCATAACAATACAAGATTAAGGATTCAAGTATCCTTTAGCAAAAGTTAAAAAAAACTATTCACAAACCATTCTTAAAATTAAAACAACGTTTTAAAGAAAACAGTAAACAAATAACGTAAAAAAAACAACTAAGAAAACAAAGCTTAATTCTAAGGATTGATTCCTTTCTTCTGTGTTTTGGACTACTATTTATAGGCAAAATTGTATTAGACTCCTTGTTAAACTCCAGTCACATAATAGGAATCAAATTCTGCTAAAACAGGAAGCTCGAAAATCCTTCGCGATGTGGGAAAACTGGATCACGTGGTCACGCCCCTCAACATGCCTTCCCTACACGTGACCACGGCTCCATTTGTTCTTCCTCCACACGTGGCCACGTGTGGTCCTTCACTGGAATCCACGTGGTCATGTGGTCTTTACTTTATTTCTTCACATGGCCACGGTTCCTCACAAAAACTTCTTCACGGGTCCATGTGTCTTATGCTTCAATGTTTTCACGTGGTCACGCCTCAAGGCTCTTGACTAGAAACTCATCTTCTCGCCTAAATTCTTCATATTTGCACTTATGGCCCTAAACTTTGCACTTTTTACACTTTAAGCCCTTTTATATCAATTTTACCCAGAAAATCACACAAAACACAGAATTAACCTCAAAAATATAAATATTAACAAATTAACTCTAATTTAACCTAAATAGAACCAAAATAACTAAATAACACAACTGAAAACATATCAAAACTATATATAATTCACACTTATCAGATAAGAGAAGCAGGATGAGATAGTATAGGATACAACTTGACTAGAATATAAATATAGTTATAGGAATATAAATGATGAGATTTGTTTTATGATACAAGGATACAAGTAAGAATTTTAAGGACTAAATTCTTCTTAGAAGGAGAGAATTGAGACACTCCTATTAAGGCCCTAAGAGAATGCATATACATTTCAAAGACAATATTGCTAATATTGTTGGGTTAGTCAATAAATTATAGGTTAAAGACATAAAGGTAATTGTTTAAAAAGATGAAGGGTAAAATGGTCATTTTAAGTTATGTGTGTGATTAATTTTTAGAAAATGTGAGTTAAGGGGCCCAATTGAAAGTACAAGAGAGATTTTAGGGGAAGAAACATGAAATTGAAGGAAAATAGAGAGTTAAGTGCAATTTTTGCAAAGTCAACAAATTGTCCAAGGAAAACATGACATCTAGCCTTTCTAAAAGTGTCTTGAGAAAAGAAGAAACGCAAGACTTAAAGGGGATGGCCGGTCACTTCAAGGGTCTTCAAGGCCACCATTTTCTCTCAAAAACTCAGCTACTCTAACCCCTAAATAAACCCTAAAATCCAACCATAGCTTTTATAGAGGAGAGAAAATTTAGTGGTTAGCTTTCTTAAGGTAAGGATGCTCTCTTCTCTTCTTATTTTGTTTCTCATAATTAAATATGAATTTGAGAGATTAGATGAATCTTTAAGCATCATACTTTGTGATTTATTATGAAGAAAGAGAGATAAGCAAAGGCAATGAGCAAAAGGAGGAAAAGCTTGAAGGAACTGGTCATCAAGAGGTATGGGAAATTTGGTATTTTTGTAGGTGTTATATATATATATATATATATATATATATATATGTATGTATATGTATGTATGTATGTATTTAGTGATTATAAATGTTAATTTAAGGTTTTTAAATAAATAATGAATGAATATGAATGTTAGTAGGGTATGAGAACCGAAATAAAAGCATATTTCTTCTAGTTACAAAAATCTAATCTTAGGTTCATTAGACCTGTCTAGACTATTTTGCCTATATATGGAGTTAAAGAGCTCTAAATTGAGTAATTCTAGTTAGAATAGAAACTAGATTCATAAATCTAAATTTCATAAGCAGAGACAAATGTTTGTTTTATTCCTTATGATGGTAGAAAATTTTCTTGAACCCAAACCATATCTGCTGCCTTATCATTAGGATCAGTCCATCTTGTTTAGTGAATATGTTGCATTTTAGAAAGAAAATTTAAGTTATTTTTAATGTTTTAAAAACTAGAAATGTAGTAAAACAACTTTATTTAAGAACACTTGGTCAGAAAATGTCATTTGATAGGCCAAAAATAAGGTACAAAGAGAGTCAGTAAAACTATTTGCAGAATTCGTAGGCTAGATTGGGGCACTCGGCCAAGACCAATTTGTCTCAGCCGAGTGGACCCCTATGTACCAATTTTGAGCATTGCACATGGTCAAGACCAATTTGTCTCAACCAAGTGCTTCTCCATTTACAGCTTATACATGGTTTTTAGGCCCGAAAAAGTTATTTTCACCTTTTTGGACACCTTAAACACATAAAGAGGAATATACCCAAGTCATGAAACAAATGTAATATATGATCTAGAGATTGAGAAAATTTTGTAAATGGACCCCAAAGTATAAGAAAACATAAGTATAAGAATTATTTGGGCCATCACTTAGTTACATATCAATTTTATGTATGTAACTAATAAAATCAAGGTATAAGAGTATAAATGAGGAATTGTATGTTGGACTATGTACGAATATACTTATATAGATGTATATATATATAAAGACACAATAAGTTATGAAGCATGTGTAATAGACAATAAAACTTGAGGTGTAGTTATAAGGAAATTGGAATGCATAAGTTAATTCAAGCTACTACCTAACTCATATATCAATTTTATGTATATAAACTAATGTAACTAGAATATATGAATATCAATAAAGGCATTGACATATATGCTTAAAATTACCTATGTATATGAGTGTACATATGGATATGTAGAATTAATGATACTCTAATTAGTTGAAGTATATGCTTATAGCTTTATATGGATATTTATACTTTTAGAAATATGCATTTATGTTCGAAGCCCATTATTGTAGACATATATGGGTATTGATATATGTATATATGTGTGTGTCTATGTTCTGATGCATTGGATATATATATATGTGTGTGTGTATGTGTGCGCGCGCGCAAGCACATATTTTGATGCATTAGATACAAAGGCTCAGATATAAGCATGAATAGCACATATACAGGATGAATCATACAGATATATGTGCATTCATCCATATATACAATAGTCCCTATACAAATGTAACTTTTATGAGTATGCCATTTAATCATGGTAATGATCATACATGACTAAAGACGTTACAATTAGAGCATGTAAACTATATAAAGTTTATAAGCCTGAAATTATACATTGATGCTCAAAGCTATGATGCTATGATACTGATATATGTACATATGTATATAAAGGTAACTCAATTATAATAATAATAATGAAATGTATGAACATGTACATGATGTCATGCTTAAAGATATGAATTGTAATCAAGTCAAAGGCATTTAAGACAATAAGAGAAAAGTAAAGATAATTAAGGTAAAAAGTTATTGTTGCCTGCATCCGTGTCTAGGTTGTGCATAGATAGGCATGCCTATAAAAGTATATTCTAGTTGCTTACCAGTTTGAACCTATTAGGTCCATGATACAGATTTAGCCCTATATGGATCCGTGATACAGATTTGGCCCTATTGGGTCCATGATATAGATATTTCCTATTTGGGTTTACAAGTTGATACCTTTAGGTATCCTTTTGCACCTTTGGGTACCATGTATCACCCATATCCACACACTCTCAAAGAAAGGTGCAGGTTTATTACAAAACATAAGAAAAACAATGTAAAGAGTAATTTAAGAAGAAGATATGATAACATATATCATGATTTGTCTTCCAACATTGTTATATATACATGAGCTCATGCATAGCATATAAAGGACATATAAAGAATATAGTTATGGTTAAAAACATGAATCGTATGATGACATAAAAACATATGTATACAGTAATCACTATAGGTACCTAATGCTTTCATTACCTAAGATTATTGTATTTATATACATATCTATACACACAAATGAGCATATGTAATTTAATTAATGATTTTCATTTATTACAACTATATACTTGCAACCTTAATAGTAAGTTATGTATTGTTGTTATGCAAATTTTGTACTATGGTTCCATATTGTATTTGACTAATACTATGCCTATGTGTGTAAGTTATCGATGACTATGGTAAGAGATTATTTCCAAATTATATTTCTTTATTCCCCACTAAGCTAGTAAGCTTAGCACAACTGTTTATCAATATAGGTACTTGAAGCTAGAATTCTTCCCGATGGGACAAGATCTACTACAGCAAGGCCAACACTAGAGATAGGAAGAGTCTAAGTATGTAGTTGTATTTTTTTGTCTTTTTAATTATTATATTGTATTAGTGGAATGTAATATGATTAATAGGATAAAAAATAGTATAAGTAACCTAAAGCTTTCTTGGAAATCCTTGTCTATATATTGATGTATGTTATAGTATATATATGATGAGAGGTATTAGGAGAGATTAGAATAGTCTTTACAAAGATTGATAAAGTTCATTAAAGGATTTCCATGCCATTGAATCAGTTGGGTGCCTCATTACTCCATCATCAAACCCTTTTGTCATGATGCCATCTCATTAGAGAAGATATCTTGGTGGACATAAATAACCTTTAAAGCCTTAGATTCAGGGGAAAGTACTTTAAAATCTTGAATGGTATTTTTTTTCCCCATTAGGTTTATCCTATTTCCATCTAGATGCACCATAAAATTTTTAACAATTTAGAAAATTATCGTCCATCCAACATAACATGCAATCATTCTTATATGCATCAATCTTGTTGTAAGAAAGCCCAAGGTCTCGAATTATCTTTTTTGCCTCATAATATGAATCAGCCAAGTTTGATCCATCAGGCAATAGCTCTTTCTTTAACATTTTCAGCAACATTGTAAATGACTTATTACTCCAACAACCAAGAATGTTATTATGAAGCAATTTTACCAAATTAGAAAGCTTGGAGCTTTTTGAACTCTGATATAAGGGTTGCTCAAAATCAGTTAAGAGCCTATAAATTTTTTTTGCCTCAAGATTGGGTTTTTCCTTGGGTATTTCATCACTATTGTTGTTTATAGCACCTCCATCAAAATTAGGATATAAATTTGTTAAAATCCCTTTCATTTCATCTTCATCTTCAACCTCTTCTTTTTCATTATCATCTACATCTAAGCAATCTAATTGTGGATCACCTAACTTCTCCCCATAGTAATACCAAATTATTCTATATGCTTTCAACTGTGAATTAACCATATCATGTGAATAAAAAGATGTATTGCAACATTTGACACATTGATATGGTATTCCATGCATTTCTCCTATTCTTGTGAAAGTATAATCCAAAAAATTTTGCACCCTAAATATATAAACATTATTAAGTCGATTATGAATAAGTTGCATCCATTGCTTAGTAGGTGTCATAACCTTTTGTAATGATGATATATTAGTATACAAACAAAAAGTGTAAAAAAAGTATAATTAACTAGGATGCATATAAGTTTATTTTCAATTTAAGTTTTACAATAATATAATTAACTAGGATGCATATAAGTTTATTTTCAATTTAAGTTTTACAATAATATAATTAACTAAGATGCATATAAGTTTATTTTCAATTTAAGTTTTACAATAATATAATTAACTAGGATGGATATAAGTTTATTTTCAATTGTTTTTTATAATATTGGGAGACATCTATCACTTTTTCAAAGTAAATTTTCATAATAATCTTTTCACTTTTACATATTGATACCTTAATTTATTATTTTGCGTAGTTTTGTTTCTTTAAATTTATCAATTATTAATTTTTTTCCATGAATATTAAACATTATTACATATTATACTTACATAACATTATATATAATTTTAAGTTCTAGCTATGATGACAATTCAGCTCTCGAAACAGCAGCAAACTCCCACAATTTTTTTGATTCATCACAAAACCTGGAATTAGTCTTCATTATTTTTAAAATTCAAAATAACCACATAAGAATTCATTTTAGTTGAGTATTTACACATTTTATGTTTTATGAGCTATTTTATTTTTAGTATTAATAGCTTAGTTGTTTGAAAGAAGGTCTTAATGCTACCAAACCACCAACTTTTGATTACCTGTTATTCCCTATTCAAAAATTAAATAAATAGTCAATGTATACCTAGAAGGCTAGTAACCTAGGTTATAAGGAAAAAAATATTTTTTAAACCCAAAAGGCCATAGAAAAAGAAGAAAGAAAATTAATTAATTAATTAAGTAGTAAAATCCAATAATTTATGAATATGTGTTGTTGGCAGTCTAATTTGTTCATGAACCCTTTAAATTCAGGTCAAAATTACTTCTTCCACTTTCTTTTTCTTATTCATTTGTGGATGACTAAAAAAAAGTGAGGTCACCACAAACCTCATGTATTAGAACAATTTGTGTTTCCATCAAATTATTTATTTTTTTATAAACATGTATTTTTAAAAATTTTATTATAATTTATAATTCATTTTAGATGTTTAATTTAAAAGCTATAATTCAATTTTATATATAATTATATACTTAAAATTAAAAAATAATAAATTGAAAAAATTTTTAGACTTTTAACTATAAATTTAAATAAATAATTCTCAATTAAAAAGTTATAACTAATTGTTTTAATTAATTCAAATAATATTTTTGATCAAACATTTAAATTATTAATATAGTACAAATATTGAAATTGTTTTGAATTGATAATATATTATGTTGAAAAAAATATAAATCCCTAAATTATTGGATTTGCATAAGTAAAATTATATATTAATCAAGTATCAAGATCCCAATTCCCACATAAATGGCAAGAATATGAAAGTGAAATCACATCATAATTAATCAAACAAGTATATCTCTTATTTCAAGTTTTTTTTAAAGATTATTTTCTACATTAATCAAGTATTAGTAGTACTAATCTCATCTCCACCAAATTAATGATTTATAATAATTTTTATATTTTTATTCTTCTACCACCATTGTTTAAGTTTAAAGACATTTTTTATGTTACAATATAATTTTAATATTAATAACATCCAATTTGGTGTGCAAGTGTTAAAAAATTGACAGTTTTCTTAAATGTGTATGACGTAAATTCTCATAAATTATAACCAAAGATCCACAAACTCAGAAGGGTAGACCAAGTATTCTTCCTAACTACATTAAACTCCTCATTTCTTATCCAATCTGAAACACCCTACATCTGAAGCCTTTATAATTCTTTATACTATATAAATAATTCATGCTATATTAGGTTATTAACCCAATTAAAATCTACATACATTCACATTACCTGATCCATCTAATCAGTTAACCTGTATATTAGTTAGGTGTTTCTCACATATTTCATATACTTTGATTTCATATACATAATGACTCATTATGTAACCCATTATCATAATTATGCTAGATTCAACTATCTTAGTCTGTTTACTAGCATGCATAACATTGAGCAATCCAACACATATGATTATAAGCATACTAGCTCCTAGATGTATGCATATACTATCATTCTTAATATGAGCTTATAACAACATTATCTTCCATATGACATACATATATTATAACCTTTTATATATATAAAAACTTGTTAAGAAACTTGTACAAAATTAATACAAAAGCCCTACATCAACTTCTATAGACTGGTGTTGGCCTGTCTTAATGCAGAGAACATTTTTGTGCAAAAGTCTTGACTATAGAACCTACACGGATCAAATAACCCATGCTAAGCTATACAGCTTAGTAGGGATAATAAAAGTGAAAGACAACCACTCACAATGATTGTTAGATTCATTAAATCATACATCATTTAAAAACATTTAAAGTAACATATAAACGATAAGCATATGATAAAAATATAATGATTTTGATCAACTATGTAGTCCTACATTCAAATTAGTCTCCATCATTTCCAACACTTAACAAAATGATCTATACATATACATATAAGCAAAAAAATATAATACATGCATTAGAAAACTTAGTTAATCATGATATTCCATAAATAATATGTCTTGTTATACTATAACTGACTATGATGTTTTTATACTGTAACTTAGCTTGCTTAAGTTCTAAAGGTTGATAACAGGAATAGTGTATACCCGAGGGTATCAAAACGGTGGATGTTCGAGTATATCAAAATTATAGACCCAAACAAGATTGACTGTATGGTGGACCAGTTAAATGGACCCAAACAGGTTAATTAACAACCTAACCGGCTGTTCATGATCCAATAGGATCAACTGTACTTTAGACCTAAACATGTTAACTGTGGAAGCTGTAATATCCCTATATGCGTCTGTCTATCCATGATTGAACTCTAAGTGCAAGCAATACTTATTTTAATTCTATTTTCATATATCATACTTGCATTTAACTAATCAATTTGCATATGTACATAAATAGGATAGCTATATTATTGCCATGGCATAATTATATATGCAAATTCATATATTGTTTCACATACTTTATAATCATCCTATCATCAAATATCACATAATGTACTATACCTATTCAAGTGCTCTTCATAAAGATGCCTTAGCATAAGAACTTTACATTATAATACATCATATGTATATGATCATGTAAAAAGATTCATAATCACTAGTATATGTATATACACATGAATTCATATAAGCATATTACAATACAAGTATGAACCTTTGAGCATAAATCATCATAATAAGTACTTTAGCATGTTATCATTAAGGCACTACATGTGAACATGGTCACATTAATGTATTCCTCAATTCATAATCTAAGTGCATATTAAAATACACATTTGCTATTCATAGGAGTACATGGCTATAAATCATTTTACATATAACAAGCAAGTATAAAAATTCGGTCACATATGCATATTTAATATAATTGTCAATAATCTTTACTTACATGCATATATGAGTATGTCTATATATATGAATTTTTAACAACAATCATATCATATGCCATATCCAATTCATTGTATTTTCATACAAATACATTTTTAGTTTAATTATATTTAAACCAAAATAAAAGATAATTTAATAATTTTGCCTACACAACTCTGCATAGGGCAACATTCTAGATCCAAATTAGGTGCCCTTTTTGAATAAGAAGATGTTATTTTTAGGCCAAGTAACCTCCTACAAATTCATTCCCCTATATGTCTAGTTTCTATAACATCAACA
Organism: Excoecaria agallocha; assembly: GCA_037975025.1. NCBI lineage: Eukaryota > Viridiplantae > Streptophyta > Magnoliopsida > Malpighiales > Euphorbiaceae > Excoecaria > Excoecaria agallocha. The sequence continues at coordinate 41,036,212 of CM075816.1, forward strand.
TTCATCACAATAGCACATCTATAATTCGAGATATTCAAGATATTATGCACCAGTAAAATTATTTCAACTCTTGATTCATCTTGTTCCCACCTGGATGTGTAGTAAATACAATATTATGCACTTCATGCAATAATATCCTTTTCACTTCTTTGTCATCAAGAACACACAACATGTTATGGTAGTATATACTTCCATCCTCTTTCACTGTAAAATCTAATTAATCTCCTTCACATACTGCTTTGACCTTTTGTTGCAACTTTTCATCATCCTTCTGAGCATCTAATACTATTTGCCTAACCATAGGCCTAGCTTTAAGTTGTGCTAGTAATGCACCATCCTATGCAAATTTCCATCTGCATTGCTTTAACATCAATGTTGCCATTGTCTTACGATTGAAGCCATCAGCAACCACATTTGCCTTTCCTGAATGGTAATCAACTATGCAATCATAATCTTTGAATAACTCTAACCACCTTTGCTGCCTCTAATTAAGCTCTTTTTGAGTAAGCAAGTATTTAAGGCTTTTATGATCAATATAAATTATGCATTTTTCACTTTACAAGTAGTGCCGCCAAATCTTCAAAGCAAAAACCATAGCTACTAATTCTAGGTCATGAGTCGGGTAGTTATGCTCATGTGATTTCAATTGTCTAGGTGCATAAGCTACTACCTTACCCTTTTGCATTAATACACATCCCAACCCAATCTTGGAGGCATCACTGTACATTGCATACGCTTTCCCTAACACTAGTTGAGTTAAAACTGAAGCTTCAATCAACATTTTCTTCAATCGATCAAAGCTTGCTTGACAATGATCAAACCACTCAAACTTAATATGCATCCTTAATAACTTAGTGAGTGGTGAAGCAATGACAAAAAAACCTTTCAGAAAATGACGATAATAACCTACAAACCCGAGAAAACTTCTTACTTCATGTACATACTTAGGTGGTTTCCAATTAACAATAGCTTTAAATTTATTTGGATCAATCCTAACACCATCAATAGATACACCATGACCTAGGAAAGAAACGTCCTTAAGCCAAAAGTCACATTTACTCAACTTGGCATACAATTGATTTTCTTTCAACATTTTCAACACAATCATAAGATGTTCAGCATGCTCGACTTCATTTCTAGAGTAAACCTATATGTCATCAATAAACACTAAAACAAACCAATCCAAATAGGGTCTAAATACCTAATTCATAAGATCTGTGAATCAGTAGGTGCATTTTTCAACCCAAATGGCATAACTAAGAATTCATAATGCCTATAACGGGGTTCTAAATGCAGTTTTGGGAACATCCCTATCTTTAACTCTAAGCTGATAACAGCCTAATTGCAAGTCTATCTTTGAAAACACACCAACACCACTCAACTGATCAAACAAATCCTTAATTCAAGGCAAAGGATATTTGTTCTTCACTATCACTTTATTCAACCGCCTATAATTCATATACATTTTCATTGATCAACCGTTCTTCTTGACAAATAAAACTGGAGCACCTCAAGGTGACACACTAGGCTTGATGAAGCCTTTGTCTAACAATTCCTGTAATTGAACCTTTAGTTCTTTTAATTTAGATAGAGCCATTTTGTATGGTGCCCTAGAGATCAGGGCTGAACCAGGTAATAGATCAATAGATAACTCAACATCTCTTTTTTGGAGAAAGACCAGGCAATTCCTCGAGAAAGACTTTTGGAAATTCATTCACAACCGGTATATTCTCAAGCTTTATTGTATCTCTTTTTGAGTCAAGGACTAAAGGTAAAAATGCTTCACATCCTTGTTTAAGACAACGTCTAACTTGTGTTGCTGATATAACATTAGTCAATAGCTTAGAATAGTTGCCTTTAACTACCACTTCTTTTCCTTCATCATCCCTAAGAGTTATTGTTTTCATTTCACTATTGCATGATGTTTGGATAACCAATCCATTCCCGGAATTACATCAAACTCATGAAAAGGCAACATAATCAAATCTGCTGAAAACTGTCTCGCTTAAACTACTATAGGATAGTCTTTACATACGTTATTAACAATTACACTATGTCCCAATGGACTAGTTAAACATACGTCAAATTCTAACTGTTGTATTTTAGACATATCTCTACCCAAATCCCCAATACAAATAAATGAACGAGTAGAGCCAGGATCAATAAGTGCATGATATCATAATTATAGAGAGAAAAAGTACCAGCTATAACTTCTAGAGCAATCTGTTCCTCCTGAGCCTTTATTGCATAAGCTCGACTAGAAACCATCTGAGCAAAAGTTTTATCAACTGTTTCTGACATATTATGGGACTCTGATCCATGATTATTTAATCCACCCCTTCTTCTCCTTTACCTTTACTAGATCGGGACCTTTGTCCCATTTCAAAGGACAATTAGCCATAAAATGGTCAGTACTACCACATCTAAAGCATTCTCCAACTAGTTTCCTATAGTTACCCCAATGATGCCTAAAATAATGTGGACATTCAGGTGTTTGACCCCTACTCTATCTTCCTAAAGCTTCCTTTTTAGATTTAAACTTGGTGGGGGATTTTTGTTTCTTCCCTTTGTTAGTAGAACTAAAAGAAAACTCTGCAGGCTAACCTTCTTGAGCTCCTTTAAATCTCTTTCTAGTGGAAAGTCCTCCTCTAGACCCACTTCTTTTGTGCTCTCTTTCTCTTTTACCTATCTCGTACTTCTCAACTTTCATGGTGGTTATAACCAGTTGATTAAAACCTACCACATTTAGAGATGTAAATCCGAATAATTTTTCTTTTATTCGATCATTTAGCCCATCTTCAAAATGTATGCATTTAAAAACTCCTGTCAACATCTCCTTAAGAACATACTTGTACAAAAGGCTAAATTCTTTTTTTATATTTAGCCATAGATAAAACTTTTTTTTCTCCAATTTAAAAACTGCTTCAATTTCTCCTCTGTATGCCTTAGTGACATATTTCTTTCTAAACTCGAGTGGGTTAGGTAGCTGAGGTTGCCTTTATACCAGCTTCCACCAATCATAAGCCATGCCTTAAAGTAAGGACAAAACACAAGATACTTTGTAATTAGTAGGGCAGTTAATTTCATCAAATATCCTTTCCAGCTTTTCCAACCAAACCTTGACTTTTTCATATTGTTCTAAATTAGTGCCCATAAATTATTGTGCCCATGCTTCTTATTTTTAGATATTGGAGCTTTGGGCATAGTCATTTTTTGTAGAATCTAGGCCATATCCTGAGAAATTTTTAACAAGGCTTCTCCAGGAACAGCAGCAGGAATTTCATTTTGAAGGGATGATGAAGTCATTAGGTTAGAAGGATTTGATCTATCCAGAAAATTGCTTTCAGCCGATTCTTTTATAACATCCCTAGAGGAATTATCCATCTTTAATCTATAAGAAAATAGGAACTTCTGCATTAGGCCAACATAACACTATCTTATATTATAGAATCCGATATTCATATTAACCAAAAAGGACTAAACCTAGGCTCTGATACCAAATTGAAACACCCAACATCTAAAGCCTTTATCATTCATTATACTATATATATAAGTCATGTTATATTAGGTTATTAACCCAATTAAAATCTACATACATTCACATTACCTTATCCATCTAATCAATTAACCTATATATTAGTTAGGTGCTTCTCGCATATTTCATGTACTTCGATTTCATATGTGTAATGACTCATTATGCAACCCATTATCATAGTCATGCTAGATTAACCTATCTTAGTCTATATACTATCATGCATAACATTCAACATTCCAACACATATGATTATAAGCATACTAGCTCCTAGATGAATGCATATACTAGCATTCTCACTATGAGCTTATTACAACATTATCTTCCATATGACATACATATATTATAACCTTTTTTACATATTAAAACTTGTTAAGAAACTTGTACAAAATTAAAACAAAAGCCCTACATCAAATTCTATAGACTAGTGTAGGCTTGTCCTAATGTAGAGAACATTCCTATGCAAAAGTCTTAACTACAGAACCTACATGGATCAAATAACCCATGCTAAGCTATACATCTTAGTGGGGATAATAAAAGTGAAGGACAACCACACAATGATTGTCAGATTCATTAAATCATACATCATTTTAAAACATTTAAAGTAATATATAAACGATAAGCATATGATAAAAATATAATGATTTTGATCAACTATGTATTCCTACATTCAAATTAGTCTCCATCATTTGCAATACTTCACAAAATGATATGTACATATATATATAAGAAAAAGAATATAATACATGCATTAGAAAACTTAGTTAATCATGATATTCCATAAATCATATGACTTGTTATTTTATAAGTAACTATGATGTATTTATACTGTAACTTAACCTACTTAAGCTCTAATGGTTGATAACGGGAGCGGTGGATACCCAAGGGTATCAAAATGAAGGATATCTGAGGATATCAAAATTATAAACCCAAACAGGGTCGACTGTACAATGGACTGATCAAATGGACCCAAACGGGTTAATCAACAATCCAAATGGCTGTTCGTGATCCATTAGGATCAACTATACTTTAGACCTAACCAAGTCAGCAGTGGCAGCTACAATATCCTTATAAGCGCCTATCTATCCACGATTGAACTCTAAGTGCAAGCAATACTCACTTTAATTCTCTTTCCGTATATCATGCTTGCATTTAACTTATCAATTTGCACATGTACATCAATGGGATAACTATATTATTCTCGTGGCATAATTATATACGCAAATTCATATAATGCTTCACATACTTTATAATCATCCTATCATCAAATATCACATAATGTACCATACCTATTCAAGTGCTCATCATAAACATGCCTTAACATTAGAACTTTACATTATAATACATCATATGTATATGATCATGTAAAAAGATTCATAATCACTAGTATATGTATATACACATGAATTTATATAGGCATATTACAATACAAGTATGAACCTGTGAGCATAAATCATCATAATAAGTACTTTAGCATTTATCATTAAAGCACTACATGTGAACCTGGTCGCACTAATGTATTCCTCAATTCATAGTCTAAGTGCATATTAAAATACACATTTACTCTTCATAGGAGTACATACCTGTAAATCTTTTTACATATAACAAGCAAGTATAAAAATTCAATCACATATGCATATTTAATATAATTGTCAATAATTTTTACTTACGTACATATATGAGTATGTATATATATATATATATATATATATATATATATATATATATATATATATATATGAAATTTTATCACTAATCATATCATATGCCATATCCGATTCATTGTTTTTTCATATAAACACATTTTTAGTTTAATTATATTTAAACCAATATAAAAGATAATTTAAAAATTTTGCCTACACAACTCTACACACGGCAGCATTCCGAATCCAACTTAGGTGCCCTTTTTGAATTGGAAGATTTTATTTTTAGGCCAAGTGGCCTTATACAAATTAATTCCCTTGTATGTCTAGTTTCTAGAACATCAAAATTCATCATAATAGTATAGCTATAATTAGAGATATTCAAGTAACACCATAGGCTATTCATAAACTCAAAAACAATTATTGTTACCATTTGAAAATTTTGTATAGTAAAATAGGGAATGAATCAGCCTAAATTTCCTTCAACAAATTTCTACTACTAGGTGTCTAGTTTACCCAAATTTTTACAGCATAGCATTTTGACTCCTCTACCAAATCTTATGCCCAAAATACCACAATCTGTTCCTTAATAGTGCAACCAGTTTTCACGAATTTCAAGCTGACATTAGACATTCTAAAAAAAGCAGAATTAGACAATGCTTACTGCACATAAAATGTTCATTTATAAGTCTATCTGGTATAGAATTCAACCTCATATCATTCTGACCATTATACAAGAAATTACATCACATGTTCCAGAACCAAAATTAGTAGTCCTCTACAATTTCAAGTGAAATTATGACTATCATATATACATATTTTGCCCTAAGTTGCTGTGTAAAGTTATAGGTATATTACTTAAGTAAAGTATAAAATTAAAATTATCTCAATTTAAGCTCTTAACTCAATTTATTCTTAAATTATAGCAACTAGTTTTTTTATGCTTATATGTTTTTTCTTATCAATCCTCCTACAAAATTTATGCTCAAATCAATTGATCAACCTATCATATAAAAAATCATTTTTCTTCTCCATTTAATAACATACATACATGACGTCCTAAGAAACCCATACCTTGGCCGAAAATCCTCTAGCCTCAATCTTGTGCTTTCCCTTATCCTTAGCTCTTCCTAACTTCTTCTTCTCTTTTCATAACAATTCACATTCTTAACACACACTTCCAGCATTTTGTTTAATCCACAACTCAACAAAATAAGAAGCTAAAGAAGAAAAAGAAGAAGAATAATCAAATTAAGTTAATTACCTTTTTGATACACACTAACTAGTTCTTCAAAAATCAACATGCAATAATTTCTTCAATGATTTTTCTTAGATGTCTAACAATGGATCAATGAGATGAAATGGGAGAGAAATTTTTGTAATTATTCAAGCATATGCCATCCCTTTTTCTCTTTCTTAACCTAATGATGACTACTTATAAAGGCAATGGAAAAATTGCCTTATAAATCTTTTCTCTTTTTTGCATGTTTCACTAAAGCCTCTCACCTTTTTGCATGTTATCACTTGACCTCCCCTTTTATTCCTTCTCTTAAATCAACCTCTCAATTTATACCTTTAATCACAATTAGCCCTTAAGTTGCCATATTTACAAATTTATCCAAAAATTAATACTTCATACTTCAATTATACTCTTAAATATTATTTAATTAGTATTTTAAATTTTACTTTCCTACAATTACTATAATTTAATGAATTTATCACTTGTCCCACACCTTAAGTGAAATTCACAATCTAAATTTAATCTCAATTAATTATAACCCTATTAATATCATGCACTTCTAGCTAGGGTCATGTTATTGGCCTCACACACTCTGGATATAAAACCTATCCGTTTTTTAGTTTTTGTTCCATTCATATTTCTTTTTAAAACAAAATAAAAAAATGTCTTTTTCAATACTTTTATCTATGTACTTCTCATTATTTCTTATTTCCTTCACTATCACTGACTTTAACATCTCCTAAATTTTAAACAACCAATCAAAATTCAACAACTTCAATGATTTATTAGCAATGATATATTAGGTTGTAAAATAAATACAATCAAGAAGGGGAGTAGCCAGCAAAAATAACCCAACAAAATACATCATCTAGCCAAAGAATTAAAACAAAAACATTAAACCCTACAAAGCATCAATATATTGAAGTTTTTAGTAAGTTGAGAAATTTACCATATAGTATCGAACCCCTAGAATGATCTAATAAATGATAATGCAAAAAAATGATCCCTTTGTAATAGTTCCACTAATAATAGGAAGAAGAAAAGAAACCAAAAAATCATAAAGGAAAGCTATTGAAGTTTTTCTTTTTTGAACTATAGTACTAAAAGTTAAACTCAAAACGAAAAGCTGTTGAAAGACTCAAACCTAATTGTATAATAAGCTTTCAGCAAGAAAAAATAGCCCTTTATCATCATAGTTGCATCCTGCCATGTACATGGAAGACAAGACAATATTAAACTAAGCCAACAGTTATTGAGTTTATATTTTATCTATACATTTCAAAGTTTAACTTCTATCATTGAGATGATGGTAAATTATGACCTAAGTCCATTGGTAAATTAATTCATACATTCATCACCAATATACAAGTATTAAAGCAATAGTATGCATAAATAAACCAATTTTGTCTGTTGCAATTAGAAGAAAACTTAAGCATCAAGTTGTTTAAGAATAAGACGTGACATTATGCCAAAGCCATCATAATTGCATTTTTCATTAATTTATTTGTAAATAAGAAAAGCTATATTTATTAATTTTGAGGTAGACAGTAATTGCTTTCTTTTTAAGGATTTGTAATTTTTTTCTAAGCAGCAGATATTAAATGCAAATAAGCAAAGGGCCAAAATAGAAATACAAGGAACAAAACCTAAGAAACCCAATATTAGGATGCAAACCCAATACCTCATCCAAATAAAAGCTAAACCAACAAATCTAAAAGAGGAATATATAACAGCCCCTAAAGAAGAGATGCTAGCCTAAACTTAAAACTAAGGACACACATTTCATATGGAAAAGGAAACATGAGCTACAAAAATCCTTTTGAAACATAAATAATGGTGTGTAGTTACACACCATCCTTGATATGGAAAAACAAAGAAGAAGGCTTAACTTTATCTCAACAGTAAGAACATTAGCTCCCACAAGAGCAGTAAAGAGAAAAATCAGTAAAAAGGAGAGAAACAGCAAGAGTTACACCTTGAATTGATAAAGAAATTATATAAAATATGTTATCACTGGATTTTATATGATACCATTCTCCTCACTCACCAACTCTTAGCAATCTCATTTAAGTTGTTATTTTCACTTTCCAAATTTTGTCATTTTTATAAAAGTCTACCAATTAAGATCCCCTATGCCTACCTTACCCTCTCATCTCATTTTACCAAATCAAGCAAATCATTTTAACAACCCTTTTGGATTTTTGAATTATAATTATATTTCTTATCTCAGGAGAATTCATAAAAATGTTGAATGTATGAAAAACAAGTAGATAATGGGTTTCTTTTTAAGTAGCTGCAATTCATTTCTCACAAATAAACACACTACCACATCATAATGTCTATATAAGTAAGAATTTTTCATTATGAAAAAACATCTAGCTTCTGAAACATACTCTTATAGTGTAAGATTTGATGTTAACTAAGTGGTTGAAGAAACAAAGCAATTAATTAGAAAAGATGAAGAAAATGAAAGATACCTAATAACAATGGCTAAAAGACAAAACCTAAGAATAAAAAAAATGAAACATAAGAATAAAAAAATTATTCAAAGCACATAAAGATTTATAAAAGCTCAACAAATAGCAAACAAAAAAGCATAATATCAAAAAGACTAAAAAAATTAAAATTGGGTTAGGTTTTGAAGGAATGAGAACCAAATAAAATCAAAATGTTTACCCAGTTTACTTTATCAATTAGCCAACAAAATGCAAATCCATAAAATATCCCAATCTTTAATCACAAAGAACCAAATAAAAGGTTCTACTACTGTGATTTCTATTAGGAAGTGAGACATAAAAGGGTTTGCATTTTTTAATTTTTTGTTTGTGTTTGTTTGCTATGTTTTCTTCTTTTGGTTTTATGTGCGTATGGGTATAGCTTTTTTGTGTTTTTATTTTTATTAAATAATCGAGAATTATTTTGAAGGTAAAATTTTTTCACATCCCACCATTTTCTTTTCTTAAGATAGTAATTAACTACTGGATTTTTAAGCCCTCATTAAGTAATAATAAAATTTAAGAATTAATGATCGGATTAAATTACCTTCGTTACTTGTATATTTTTACGACCAGATTTTCATCCCTTCACTTAATTTTGGTGGTTACAAGTTAGTTTTCTTATAGTGTTATAAGTAATAGCAGCCAGACAACAAAAAAATGAAAACATAAGAATATGAAGTCAACAAGGACTAAACAACAATAGTAGTAGTAGTAGTAGTAGTAGTAGTAGTAGTAGTAGTAGTAGTAATAATAATAATAATAATAATAATAATAATAATAATAATAATAATAATAATAACAACAACAACAACAACAACAACAATAAAAATAGAAAAAAAAATAATTTTTTTAAATGAAATTCTATGTAGCTATATCCACCACTAGGAAACAATGTTGCTTAGCTCGTGGTTTGTTTGATACACGTAGGGACAAGTAACTGAGGACATAATGCAGAAGGAATGGAATGGCATGTGTATGTGTCACTGGTGTCAATGTGGAATTTTGACATTTTTGCATTGGGTTTCAAATAATTGGCCATGTAATGTTATGTGATGTATTAGAATGCTAATTATGTATGAACACGTATGTATTAATAATGAAGTTATGGTTGAGATGTTTCAATGATTGATGATTAATTTTAGAAGTGCTATGAATATTCTGAAGTTATAAAGGTAGAGGTTGCCTTTTGGGAGTGTTATTTTATCAATTTGTAGGTTTGGGTAGCATGGCTTACAAGCCATTATGTTGCCAAAATTTATATCAAATGAATAGTAACTACGTTAGTAATAATATAAAGTAAATAGGGATCATGAATGAACTAAGGGTGTTACAAGCTATTTCAGTGGAAAGTTTCCTAGTTATCAATATGATGAAGAAAATGCTCTTAATATTAGGTACAAGTTTAGGGAAAAAATATCATGGACCATAGGCTGCAGTAGTTATAAGAGGACAAAATAACAGAAGGGGCCTAGGCTATATCATGAAAGGGGAAAAGGGCAAGACCAAAGCACAGATAGTTGAGATATTCCATATTCTAGATAGCTTTGTACTAGTATCAACAATATCTACTATGGGGAGAATAAGCTACAATTCAATGGAGGAAAGATCACCCTTGAGTTTGAGATGTTCAATTATGTGTTTGATTGGATAGATGGAATTATCAAGCCAATTAAGGGCTTTTGGGATGAAGAAATTTTTATTTGTCATTCAGAATGAGACCATGAGGTTCAATATAAGGTTGTTTTAGATGTTCTTTTTGTTTTATAACTTTTCAATGATGATGTATCTAGCTTTGACTATATTAATAATATGAACAAATTTGCTTACTAATGTGATTTTCTCATTATTTCACTACACATGATCACGACTATAAATCATTCATATTTTACATTAACTCTATAAATACTACTTCATTTAATATCGACACTATAGAAAATCCAAAAGAAATCCTGATAGCATCTAATATAGCTCCTAAAGAGAGAAAAATTCACGAGAATATTAAAAAAGTCTTTACCTGGATTTATAAAGATATGTCGAGGATTGATTGTGAAATTGCTAAGCATGCTATTCCAACATACCCAAGTTACAAGGCAATTAAGAAGAAGCTCAAGAGGCTTAAACCGAAATGGATAGAGAAGGTTAAGGAGGAGGTACATAAGCAGATAGAGGTCAAGTTCTTGGTAGAGGTTCAATATCCGACTTGGTTAGCCAACATCGATCTTGTGGCCAAAATGGATGGAAAGGTTTAGGTTTGCATTGATTATCAGGCTCTCAACAAAGCCTATTTGAAAGATGACTTCACCTTGCCTCTTATAGATGTTTTGGTTAACAACGTTGTTGCATGTAGTATGTAAAGTTTTTTTGATGGGTATATGGATTCTCAACAGGATTATGGATTAGAAAAAGACATCCTTTATTACAAAATGGGGAACCTTTGCTTATCAAGTGATGCCATTTGGATTAAAGAACGTGGGTGCCACTTATCAGAGGATGTGTAACATCCTTAGTTCATTCATGATTTCCATATACTATATATGGTTACAAACGGCGTTACATGATTACTATTCATTTAATGAAGATTGACAAAATTGAACGGCTTGTAAACCATACTGCCCTAACTTGCAAATTGACAAAACAGCACTCCCAAAAATGCAATCTCCACCTCTAATACTCCAAACATTCATAGCACTTCAAAGTTAATCATCAATTCACATTGCAATACAACTGAAAATTCCATACACATGTGCTTAAAAATGTATACGTATAATTAGCTTCCACAATACATTTGCATTCAACATACAACATCAATTACTACATGCCATAATCTAACATCTAGCACATGAGTTGTCTAGTCTCTGTGTCCATAAGCGCGTCACATGTACATGCCATTTTGATCCTTCGTTATCGTGTCCTTAATTTCCTGTCCCTGAGTGTAATCAACAAACCACGCATTAAGCAATAGTGTTGCCTAGCAGTTGATACAACTACACAAAATTTCATTTAAATAAATTTATTATTATTATAATCTTGTTTTGTTATTATTGTTATTATTTTTATTTATCTATCTGCACGCATGTAATTTTCTAAATTATTATTTAGTCCTTATTTGTTTTACGTCCTTACGTCTTCACCTTCTTGATGTTTGACCTTTATTATTGATATTTTTTGACATTAAATTACCTTTATGGCCCTGCATTTTTATTTTATTACTTAATAGTCCTGGTCTTTTACCTAATTTAATTATTTTATTTATCTCACTTTATTTGAACTTTATTTCGATTTCTTCAAGGTTTATAAACTTAACCTTACTGAGCATATTACTTATATAATTCAATTTCCATCTTATTATAATTTCTTTCCCTACTGACTGAATCATATTTAATTGTACTTGATTCCTTAATTACTCTTAATATCTTTAATCTTTTCTGACATTTTCATTTAGGTCCTTACTTTTACCATATAACATTTAAATTCCTTTGTTTTCTCAGTGTGAGGTCTAAGTTCCGTATTTTATTAAATTAACATTTAAATTCTTTTTCTAGCTTTACTGGCCTTTTTGCGGTCTCCTTGCTTATAATTACTATTCTACTCTTTATTTCTCCTTTATGATATTTTTTGCCATGAAATTATATTTCCTTTCACTCTAGTCCTTGAATTTACTTCCTTTACAAAAATTACTTTTTCATCCTCATTTTTCCAACTTTTGACTAAATTATAAATTTACCCTTAATTTACTGAATTTTCTCAAATTTCCTTTGCAACCTTCCTGTTTGTGGATTTTATTGCCTATTGACCAATTTACTTTTATCTACTCTATTGTATATTTATTTCATTTTTTTACTCCCCAATTTATATTTTAGTCTTTATTGTTCTTTATGTCATGGTAAATTACCATTTTACCTTATTATGTTACTTTTTGTTGTTTTAAATCAATTTAATCCTCTTATTGTCTTCATTTTACTATTTAATCCTTTTTATACTTGTTTTCTTATTTATTTCCACATGATTTGTACTTGAGTGTAAAATTACAATTTGGTCCTCAATGCTTTCATATGTCTCTAGATTGTGTTAAATTACTCTAATGTCATCCTTTTTGGTTTCTTTTTGCTTCTATTCCTTTCTAAGTTCAATATTTACATTTTAGCCCATGTACTTTTCATGTTATGGTAAATTACAGTTTGGTGCCTAAACTTTATATCATTCATTTTTTTACCTCATTTGACTTTTATTTTGACTCTTTTTTGGTTCTTTTGACTTTTATTTTCTTCTAAATTTGAAATTTGCATTTTTCTCCTTATACTTCTCCATAAAGTGATAAATTATGTTTTAGTCCCTAAAATTTTTATAATTTACAATTTTTCCCTTTTTCACTTATTTGACCATTTTAACTTCTTTAATCACCTTATTAATGTTAAATTACCGTTTTGCCCCTATTTTATCGCATAATTATGATTTTGTCCTTTTTGAACTATTAACCATATTTCTCATTTTATTTCTTATTTAATTAACCTTATGGTTTCCTAAATGCATATTTTATCGTTTTGTCCTTGTTTTGTTTTATATTTACAGTGTTGCACTTTTTGGAATTAATTAATTTAAATTTTCACATTATTTATAATTTTATAAACTTTATGACATTTTATGCGTGATTTATTCTTGAATTTTTGTTTTTATGTGTATTTACTATTTTGCCCTTAGTGATAACCAGTGAAAATCTTCGAACTGGATATGTGGGACAAGGACTATATGACTGCATGAATGTACTTTATGACTATATGTGAGATGACTACTTGAGCGTAGCAACCTTCAATAAAAATCTACTATATGATTCTACCATGGTATATAAGTCCCTATGGCTAGCCATTATATCTTAATGTCCTACATTACCCACTATGCAATAAGGGCAACTAATTAATTTACTTAATGCTACATTTTTTCTTCACACATTATGTCATTGTCATTATGTATCATGTTATAAATGGCTATTCTTTTTGCATTATACCATATCATATGTCAATCCATAATATATATGATGAATGACATTCATACCTGATGAGAATATGGTATTTCCAAAAGGTATACTATTTGGCCTCTTTGATTACTTATACATGACATGTGTTTTCTCATTTTTTTCTCATGTCATATACATTCCTTGTATCATTTTATATACTCATATGTTACTATAAATCCTTTACACATTAATGACTTTTAGTTACAACATGGTATATCATTATGTTTAGCTGTCAAACATTATGTTCACATGTTATCTTAAACTCAATTTATTCTCACTATGTTCGTTCATCATGGTGTTATCCATGAAACTCCACCATTTCTATCCTTCTCCAATTTGAACATAAACTTCAATCCTTGATTTCTCTCACTTTTATTACTCAAATTAAAGGTTAGAGACTACTATAATGTTGTAGAGAAGTTGAAATTAATCTAAGAGGCTCAATTTTGGAGAGAGATTGGAAGAGAAATGAAGAAAATTATTGAAAAAGGGAGAATGAACATTTGGTTTTAGAGAGGGATGAAGAGAAAAGCAAAAATCTAGAGTTATCTCTAAAAAATTCTAATATTTTTGCCTTATATACCCTTATTTTTGGACTGGATTTGTCTAACCAAGGTGGTTGGACATAATTGAAGCCCAAAATTGATTTGAAGCCTATTTAATGCTCTCTAAATTATTTTTCTCTCTTTCTATGATCAAATTCACTAAAAATCAATTCCATAATTCTTAAAATAATAAGTTAAGCCTCCATAAAAATTTTTACTTCAATTGGAGTCCATTTTCGATTTGATTCACTCAAATTGTTTCGATTAGCAAATTTTTGGTATTATCGTAAAATTTCCTTTTTACTGCAAAATGATCCTGCGCATAATTTAGGATAGATCTGGAATGTTTCGAGATTTTTAGAAGTCATTTGCTATTTTTAAAGTATTGATCAAACTTTTAGTCAACACTTTTTACTATAATAAGTAAAAACTTCGTTGTTTGATTTGAGGGCCTATTTGAGCTCAATTTCGTCTCAAGTTATACCACTAGACTTTGTTTAATACTTATTTTCATAATTTGGTATTAACTCAAACTGAACACCAATTCTCCCATCCTCGAATTTCCCTAGCCTGAGCACATTTAACACTTATGCACTTTTGAATTTTTCTATACCGTACTATTAGAATTACTCTAAAAACTATCCCAGCATTACTATTTATACTCTAAAACATGTCTTGCATGTTAGATGCAAATTTTGGGGTGTTATAGGATTGCCACTAGGATTTTAGATGACTTAATTCACAAAGAGGTAAAGGCGTATATGGATGATATGATGATCAAATTAGCAACCTGAAAAGGTCTTTTTGAGGCTTTGGAAAAGTTCTTTTAGTGAAATAATAAGTATACCCTTTGCCTTAATTATAAGAAATGCATATTCAGGGTTACCTCAAGGAAACTACTGAGACTTGTGGTAGTTCAAAAGGGAATCAAAGTAGATCAAAACATGGTTAGAGCTATGACAAAAATGCTAGTTCCACAAAAGGAAAAGCAAGCCAGCGGTTTCTTAGGTAGACTTCAGGACATTAGCTGCTTTATAGCCAATTTCCCTTCAATCTATGAACCTATCTTCAAGCTCTTAGGAAGAACTAGCCAATGAAGTGGAATGATGATTGTTAGAAGGATTTTGATACTATTAGAGAATACCTTTTACATCCTTTAGTTTTACAACCACTATAGTCGTTGAAGCCTTTAATTTTGTACTTATAGATAAAGGAAAGTTTTGTAGGTGCCATGATCGCTGAAGAGGACAAGCTTGGAATTGAGTACGTAATTTACTATCTTTGTAAGAAATTTCTCCCTTATGAAGCCAAGTATGTGAAAGTTGAGAAGATCTGCCTAGCAATAATTTGGGCTTCAAAGAAATTGAGGCATTATTTCTATTCTTACAAGGTACAGGTGACTGCCAAGCAAAATCTCCTTAGGTATCTTCAAAAAGCACCCTCTCTGCTAGGAAAAATGGGTAGGGGTTGGTGTTGCTATAGGAATTTGATATAGAGTACATAACTAGAAAAACCATAAAGGGGCAAGCTGTAGTAAAGTTCTTGGCCGAACATCCTCTCAAAAGGAATAAGATTGAATAGGAGTTTCTTAATCAAAATATAGCAACTATCACAATACAAGGATGGCATATGTATTTTGACGAAGCTGTTAATAGTTGAGGAGCTAGAATAGAGGTGATTTTAGTAAATTCAAAAAGTGATAAGCTTTTATTAGTTAAGAAGTTGAGGCATAAGGCTACTAGTGACGAAGCAAAACATGAAACTTTTATTTATGGATTAGAAGCATTGTTAGCCATGGGAAAAAAACTATAGAAGTTTCCTTATTCATTATGGGATTATACAACTACTGATAAGACTTCAACAAGAGCTACACCTTTATCTTTAGTTTATAGGGCAAATTTAAACCTACTTAGGAAAGACATACTAAAGAAGTTATTGTTAAAGGGAGCAATAATTTTGATTGACAGCGATGGTAATTAGTTTAAAGCACTAATCAATATTGAAAAGTTGAAAAGATTCCATGGCTGAGACTAAAATCAACTAGCTCCAATTATTGTACTTGTAAATAAGGAAGTATAGGAGAGTCAAATAGTAAAGTAGCTTAAGAAGATGCAGGTTTATATCTCAATTTGGGATTTACTTAGGCAATCTCCATCACATAGGAAAAAGCTTGTTAAAGCCTTGTCCGAGTCCACAGTTGCCACTACTATTTCACCATCGGAGCTATTAGACTTAATGAAAGGGGGAATGAGAGGAAATGTAATGTATACAAATGTAGACCTACCAGCTGAAGGTAGAAACCATAATCACCCTATCTACATTAAGGCCCAAGTGAATAACAAGCACATTGCTTGCATTATGGTAGATGATGAGTCATCAATCAATGTGTGCCCTTTAGTGGCTATTTCCTTAGTTAGGTTAAATGAGAGTATGTTAAGTAGATTTTATCTGAACATTTCTACCTATAACAATTCAAAGAGGTAAGCTACATGTTCCTTCAAAGTTATATTAAGATGGGGTAGTTAAGATGGAAGCTAAGTTTGCCATGTTGCTTATTCTTACTAATTTCTCTATATTTTTTGGGAGGCCATGGCTCCATAAGCTGCGAGGAGTGCCCTCCACTTTACACTAAATGATTAAGATCCCATATGATGATCAGGGGGTCACCATCAGGGTAGCTAAGGAGAATTAATAATCATTGCTAGAGATTACTAAGCAACCATTAAGTGGGTTCTATGTGTCTGTGATTAATGATAAGGATTGAGATGGTTTAATTAATAGCCCCCAAGTGATAAAAATTTTAAAGAAGATGCATTTCTTGCTTGGAGCTAGATTGGGGAAGGAATCTCAAGGGCCTCAAGCTGCTGTTACTAATAGCTGCCAAAAAGATAGAAAAGGTTTAGGCTACACCACGTCAGAGAAAAAGGGTAAAGGCAAAGCAATAATGGGTGAAGTTGCTCACATTTCTAAGAATTTTGTGCTCGCCTTAGCAGTTTGCAGCTATCATGGAAAGGATGAGCCTTAGTTTATGGGAGAGAAAATTATGCCTAGTTTTGAGGTATTTAATGAGGTGTTTGTTTGGGAAAGAGGTATTATCAAGGCTTTTTGAATGAGGAGATCCTACTACACCATTCAGCTTGGGACAAGGAAGTGCTTAAAGTGATTGTAACCTCAGATTTGGTTGCTACTCAGGCAAAGGGTGACATCTACAGCTATGCTAGAGAATGAAAATGATGATGCTTTGATTGATATAGTTTATACTTTTGAAATTTTTGTTGAGAATAATGTTTTTTCCTTTGATTATATTAAAAAGATGAATCTTATATGACATGATCCATAAGAAGGTAGAAGTCTATGTGGATGACATGATGATCAAGTCGGCTACCCAAGAAGGTAACTTCGAGTCAATTGAGAAGTTGTTTTAGAGGATAGATAAGTGTAACCTTCACCTCAACCTAAAAAAGTGCATATTTAGTGTCCCATCGGGTAAGTTATTATGACATGTGATCAGCTAAAAGGGAATAAAGATAGATCCAGACAAAGTAAAGCCATTAGGGAAATGCTTATACCAAGAAAGGAGAAAGAACTAAAGGGATTTATATGGAGGCTTCAGTACATCAGTAGGTTTATAGCCAAACATACTTCAATTTGCTAGCCAATCTTTAAGCTACTTAGATAAGACTAGCTAGTGGTTTGGAATAAAGACTGTCATAAGGCATTTGATACAATCAGGGAGTACTTTTACATCCACCAGTTCTAAGACAACTATAGCCAAATAAGCCTCTAATTTTGTTTCTAGTTATAGAAGAGAGCTCAGTAGGAGCTATAATGGTCTAGGAGGATGAGTTTGGAATAGAATATGCAATTTACTACCTCAGTAAGAAAGTCCTACCATATAAAACAAAGTATGTTGAAGTTTAAAAAATATGTTTGGTAGTAATTTAGGCCTCAAAAAAGTTAAGGTATTATTTCCATTCCCATAGAGTACAAGTAATGGCTAAGCAAAAAACCCCCCTTAGATACCTTCAAGAAGCACCCTCACTTTTATGGAAGATTGGTAATGGTTAATTCTATTTTAGGAGTTTGACATCGAGTATATCACTAAGAAGCCCATTAAAGGATAATCTATTATAGAATTCCTCGCTGATCAACCATTGGAAGGGGATGAGATTGTTGTAGTATTGGAGGTGGAGGATGATTATTGGGAGTGTAATTTAACAATTGTAGGTTTGGGCAACATGAATTTATAGCCATTATGTTGCTTAAATTTTTACCAAATAAATAGTAACATTTGATAGTAAAGTTAAATTGAGCATTTAATGATAAGTTGAAATTATAAATCGCCATTAATAAAGAACTAATTAATGTGAATTAACCATGTGATATTACTAATAATAGCACACCATCGTTCAAACCTATTTTTGGGCATAAGGTGTCAAAATTAATGGTATTAGAGCAGGTTTAGGTAGTCCTAAGATCGGAGTATATGCAAGAGTATGGAAAATGATTGAAGTAGCACATGTACATGTTGTATAAGAGATTAAATGCATTTGAGATTATTCTTTAACTTTCCCCTTGTACATTTTAGTAGTAAATATGGCTTCAGCCTTAAGACAAGTAATCGAGATAGCGAGCGATATTGAGAAGGGGGCACCAGCTAGTCAAGGAGGCAATAATGCCACTAATCAGCCCATTTAGCATATGCCACCACAAAGCTGCATAGGTACCTCCCCCAGTTGCACCTCCAGATTTCATACAACTAATAATGGACTTATTGTATCTGATAAAGCAAGCCCCAAGGCCTCAGCCTTAGCAGTAGGCACCATCATCGCCTAGAAAGACTATCTTAGAACACTTAAAAAGGTTAGGGGCAAAAGATTTATATGGTAGAGATCAAATTACATCTAAAGAAGCAGAAGAATGGTTGAACAAAACTAAAAGACTCTTTAAAATTAGACATAGCCTATTAGAAGAGATGCTTAAAGGCTTGATTTCTTTATTTTAAGGACTAGCTTATATCTAGTGCGAAATAGTGAAGAAATACACCCTAATAGAAGAATTAACCTAACAATTCTTTCTTCACCGATTTGAAAAAAAAGTATATAGGTAAGGAGCATCAGCGAGCCATGGACAATTCCTTTTGGAAATTAAAACAAGGCAATAGATCTGTAAAGGAATATAAAAGAGAATTTGAAAGACTTAGTGCTTATATGAAAGACAATCACTTAATGTGAGAAAAACTATGTTAGCTATTTGAACAAGGTCTTCAAAATAAGATTAGATGAGCACTAGTAGCATATGAATATACTAACATGAGATCCCTAGTGCAAGTAACCTCTCAAATTGAAATAGTGCAAATCAATAAAGCAAGTAGTTAGGCTAGGTTTTAGTAGAAAAGAAAACCCCTATCAAATGGTACTCCTAGTGAATCCAGTAAAAAGCCTAGGGGTTATGTGGCTCCATCCCAATCCCCTCTAAATGTAGTCACTTAGTGTCAAAAATCTATAGCATGGATAAAGTTACCAACAACCTTTGTCATCAGTACTCCTCAAGGCATTAAAAGATATCATAATCCTAAATGTGATCATTATGGCTGCCGATACCTAAGAGAATGTTAAAGAGTAACAAAAGCTTGCTAAAGGTGTGGATCAAAGAAACATCATTAGAGAGACTGTCCACAAGTACAGACAACAATACTTGATGAGACCATATAATAGTAGTATCCCTAGCTTCCTTGGACTTGAGATCACCAAAATTATCTTGAAATATAAGTGTTATAGGGCTGATATAATAATTAATAGGTCCATTGGAGGAATTATAAAGGCCTAAAGAAGTGAAGTTGGCACATAAGCCCCCCAAGAGAAGGGCCACATGCCAACCCCAAAACAGAAGGCCTTATAGGCATACTTATTGGACCAAAATAAATTAAATATGTTACATAAGTGTAGTGGAGCCTACATTTTTAATTTGGTTAGATTTGGAATTCATTTGGGTAATTAAATCCAAGTATATGTACAAAGGGCCTAGTTTGTGGGTTTTGTGCATAGTCTTTTGTGAAATGGCTTAAATTGGATTTAATTAAGCCCAAATAATTATAAATAATTCAAGAAGCCCAATTAATAATTCTCCATCAATTTTAAAGAGCCTAATCCCATTATGAATTTGGATTTTTTAACCTAACTATAAAAATCCAAGAGATATGGAATTGGGGTTAAGTAAGTGTGAACAATTAAGAGAACACTCTCACTCTTTTCTCTCAACCCTAGCTACCACCTTCCCTAGCTAGCATCTAGGGATTTTAGCCATCCCTTGTTCCTCCCAATTTTTGGTTCTTTCAATCCTTCTCTAGTGTGGATTACTCATTGGAGGTGTTTGATTTTGGACACTATGGTTTGCGACAATCCTATGAGAAGTAAAATCAACTATTCAACAAAAATCAAAGGTGATTTTTCTTATTCTCATTATTATGTATATTGTAAATTCATTATGAGATCAGATATATTGGTTAAAAATTTTAAATTCCAGTTATGTATGAGATGCATGTAACCGATAATTTTCAACATGGTATCAGAGACTAGTTTCGCCATGAATATATAATTCTATATTTTTCTGAGAAAAAAGTTTTATTTTTGAGTTATTTATTTCATGAACTTTAAAATATTAGATTTTATTTTTCATGAATGAGAAATATTCATTTCTAGATATATGTGTGATCAAATAAATAAAATGAAAACAAAAACGATTATTTTGAGAAAGGGATCATGGTTTTTGCGTGAATGGCTTTTAATTTTAGGGGTTGTTCTAAATTAATTTTTTATAGATCCATTATAAGATAATTTTTATGATAATTTATGTGTTTAATATGTGATATTAAGCCATAGGATCAAACGAAATTAAAATCGAACAAGTTTTGCATGAAAACTAGTTTAGTTGAAAAGTTTGATAAGTTGGTGTTCTTGGTGTGTTCTTGTTTAGAACGATTTTTAATCTTCTAAATCTGATATATCTGATATATTAAAGTGTTTTTAATCAATTGGATTAATTAAAATGGGTCTTAAATTAATTGGATTAATTTTAATTCATTAAAACCACTTAATGGGCTTAATTATGTTTACGGACTTGGTTTAAATTAGTGAATGACTTGGTGGGACCAAGGAGCTAATTTAAATTAAATATTATAAACTATAATTAAGTTTATTAATGGTTTTTAAGGGCTGTAGTGGGCTTGACTCATTCTAAAAGGCCCAAATGGTCCAATAGACACAAAATTAGTTTGTGTGTGAAAACACTTTAGGGTTTTGTTGTGTGGGTTTCGGCCTACCCTTGTTTTAAGCTCAAAATTGATTTTTTAATTATTTAATATGATTAATTAATTAAATAATCAATTGATAATTAATCAATAATCAATTGGATTGATAATTAAGGCAAGAACATATACATGCAAAAAGTTTTCCTAAAATGAAAGTTTCCAAAATGGAAAAAGTTTCCTAATTTGATCACATTATTAAAACAACTCAAAAGTTTGTTTCAAGAGTTGAAAAAAGGTTAGTAATCCATTATATGTTTTACTTTATGCATTAGAAATGCATATAAGGGTGTATGATTGGCATGATAAATAGTTATGAACAAAGCCCAATGTGATTGATCATTATGCATGTTTTGGCCTAATAAGGACTTTCATGTCCCAGCCACTTATTTTTGGTTTGTATTTCTTTTTCAAATATTAATATGTAATTAGATTACTTAGATTAAAATTAGAGATAGAGATGGAGACCACTATCAAGGAGTAAGATGGGCCAGATGAAGATCCAACAAGATTGAAGATAATGTAATTATTTTTACTTGTTTGAATCATGCATACTACATAGGTGCGACCTTTTGATTTCCCTTTTGGCTCAGGAAAATCAATGTAGTAAAGTCCATAACTATAACATATTTGTATGCTTATATTTATGTGAATGATATAGGATGCATGCCAAGGTATGCCAACCATGTATGATGAGACTTAATTAACTAAAATCCTCAAACAAATACTAAGGTTTATAAGCCTTCCATTAATTTGAGGAGAACCAGAGTTCTTCATAGTGTGGGTTGTTGACCACAGTCAAGCTCACATTATATCGAATATGTTCAAATTTAATTAAATGGGTCATCTTAGCTAGCCCATTAGCTTGTTGACCGCATTCAAGGCTAATGGTTCTAGAGGCAAGATTAGGCAATGCAAATATGATATACATGTATCAAGAGTTGATAACCTAATGATCCAATAGTTGTGTAGAGACACAATTGGTATAGAGATGCCTACCTTTCAAGGGTATGGAGTTTGGCTTGTTAACAACAGTCAAGATCGAATTACATATCAAGGATTGGATATTGGCCCACTAGGAAAACCATTGGGTTTTCTCGAATTAAATAGTGAGGGCTATTAATTCGTAATAAAATAGTGGGAGTAAATGGATTAATTAAAGACTTTATTAATGCATAAATATATATGAACATACTCTCATATGTTTTCTTTTTCACATCTAGGTCATCATCATGAGCACATCAAACATTAATATACGATCAATCTTGGATAACAAGCTGGTTGGCAGCAACTATTCCGACTGGATCAGGCAAGTGAGAATTATTCTCAGAGCTGAAAGGATCCATTATGTCTTGGATAAAGATCCACCACCACTTCCATCAGATGATGCCATTGATGAGATCAAAGGCACTTATCGAAAATACATGGAGGATAGTGAAGCGGCAGCATGCCTGATGCTGGGTACTATGTCCTCGGAGCTTCAAAAGCAGCATGAGATGATGGATGCAAGAACAATCATTTTGTATCTTGAGGAGCTTTATTCTTCTCAGGCTAGAACTGAGCAATATGAGATTGCTCGAGCTCTATTTAGCTGAAAAATGGTGGAAGGCACTTCAGCTACTACTCATGCATTGAAGATGTATGGGTATATTGAGCATTTAAGTGGACTTGGCTATGTAATGGATAATGATCTATACATAGATTTAATCTTATACTCGTTGGCTCTAAGTTATGCACCTTTCGTGCTTAACTTCATCATGAACAAGATCCAGGTTACCATTCTTGAGTTAATCAACATGCTCAAGACAGCTGATGGATCCTTTAAGAAGGATCCAAAAAGTGTCATGGTTGTTACTTTTGCTAAAGGCAAGAAGTAGAAGAAGTAGAAGAAGATAACCAAGGCGTAGCCAAAGAATGGTGGGATCTCTAAGAAGAAGGATGCCAAGAAAGAGAATCCCAAAGGAAATTGCTTCTATTGTGGAAAGGATGGTCATTGGAAGCGTAACTTCAAGGCCTATCTAGATTCTCTCAAGGAAAAGAAGCAAGCTGATGCTTCTACTTTAGGTATTCATATGATTGAAATTAATATTTATTCTATTGCTTCAAAATAATCTCGGGTATTAGATACCGGATGTGGATCTCACTTGTGTAATGATCTACAGAGGCTTAGAAGCTTTAGAAGAGTTGGAAAGGCAGATATATGTTTGCAGTCAGCTACTAGATAGAACATCTTTACAACGATTGTGGGGAATTACCATTTGCCTCTTCCAAGTGGATTAGTACAAGAATTAAATAATTGTTATTATATTCTAGCTTTATCCAAGAGTATTATTTCTTTTAGTTGTTTATTAAACGATTATGACATTTCTTTAAAGGACAAGTGTTGTTACATTTTTAAGAACAATATGTTTTATGTAAAAGCTATCATTGAGAATGGTATATTTTTTCTTGATTTAATTAAAGAAGTGCATAATATGGATACCAAGAGAATGAAACATGATAATCTAAATACCTCATACTTATGGCATTGTCGTTTAGGCCACATAAATGAGAAATGCATGACCAAATTACACAAGTCAGATGATTTGGGATCATTTTATTATGAATCATTTGATACATGTGAATCTTGTTTATTAGGAAAAATGACAAAAGCTCCCTTTATTGGTAAAGGAGAATGAGCTAAAATGGTTTTGGACTTAATACATTCAGATGTATGTGGTCCCATGACTACACATGCTAGAGGAGGTTACTCCTACTTAATTACTTTCATAGATGATTATTCCAAGTTTGGATACATCTATCTAATGAAATATAAATCAGAAGCATTTGAAAAGTTCAAAGAATTTAGAAATGAAGTAGAGAAACAACTTGGCAAGAGTATTAAAACACTTAGATCAGATCGAGGTGGAGAATACTTAAGCCAAAAATTTCAAAATTATCTTATAGATAATGGGATTTTATCTCAATGGACTCCACCATATACACCACAACACAATGGTGTATCTGAAAGGAGAAATCAAACACTATTAGATATGATTCGATCAATGATGATCCAAGCAGACTTACCTAAGTCTTTTTAGGGTTATGCACTAGAAACTGCTGTTTATGTGTTAAACAGAGTTCCTAGTAAATCGATTGATGTTACTCCATATGAGATGTGGAATAATAAGAAACCCACTCTTTCTTATATGAAAGTATGGGGTTGTCCTCCTTATGTGAAGAGGATAATGTCAGACAAACTAGATGTTAAGTCTGACAAATTTTTATTTGTAGGATATCAAAAAGAAATGTTTAGATATTATTTATATCATCCCTTAGAACAAAAGGTATTTGTTTCAAGGCATGCTATCTTCTTGGAAAGAGAATTTCTCCTATGGGAGGATAGTAGGAGTACAATTGAACTTGGTAAAGTTCAAGATCCACAAATAGAAGTGGATCAACCAATTGAACCCAAGACTGAATTTCATAATGATGAGATTACTGTTGAACTTGATTATACACAAAATCCTAGAAGATCTACTAGGATGCATTCTATCCCTATAAGATATGGATTTCACGTTGATTCAAATAGAGGCATAACTGTAGTAGAGGACAATGAGCCTACAAGCTATCAAGAAGTTTTGAATAGTTCAGAATGTGATTTATGGCTTAAGGCTATGCAGTCTGAAATGGACTCCATGTATGAGAATAAAGTATGGACTTTAACTCAACCACCTGAAGGGATAAAACCCATAGGGCTCAAATAGGTCTTCAAAAAGAAGATAGACATGAAAGGTAATATAGTTATCTATAAAGCTCGCTTAGTAGCAAAGGGCTATCGTCAAAAAGAAGGTATTGACTATGACGAAACTTTTTCTCTTGTAGCGATGCTTAAGTTTATAAGAATACTTTTAGCCATTGCAGCTCATTATGATTATGAGATTTGGCAAATAGATGTGAAGACAGCTTTCCTAAATTGAAATCTGACTGAGGATGTGTATATGACATAACCAGAAGTGTTCACATCTGGAAATGGCAAAAAGGTATTCAAGCTTTAAAGATCCATTTATGGATTAAAGTAAGCCTCTAGGAGCTAGAACATACAATTCAATGAGACAATCAAAGAGTTTGGTTTCTCACAAAATGAAGATGAACCTTGTGTGTATAAAAGGGTCAATGGAAGTGCAATTATCTTCCTAGTTCTATATGTAGATGACATATTGATAATGGGAAACGACATTTCTCTTCTCCAATCTATTAAAATATGGTTATCCAAGCAATTCTCCATGAAAGACCTTGGAGAAGCATCCTATATTCTAGGAATAAGGATCTATAGAGATAGATTTAATAGGTTGCTAGGTCTTTCTCAAAGTACATATATAGATAATGTATTGAAGAGGTTTAATATGGATCTCTCTAAGAAAGGGTTTATACCCATGGTATATGGGAAACACCTTTCTAAGTCTATGTGTCCGTAGACACTAGAGGATAAAGAGAGCATGAATAGAATACCATATGCATCTACAATTGGTTCTATCATGTGTGCTATGTTATGTACATGTCCAGATGTAGCATTTGCTTTAAGTGTCATAAGCAGATTCAAATCTAATTTTGGAGAGGAACATTGGGCAGCTGTCAAGAATATCCTTAAGTACTTGAGAAGGACCAAGGATATATTCTTGGTATATGGAGAGGGCAGTTTGGAAGTAAATGGGTATATAGATGCTAGCTTCCAATCTGATAAAGATGATAGTAAATCACAGTCTGATTATGTGTTCATAATGGGAGGAGGAGCAATTAGTTGGATGAGTTCCAAACAAGAAACAACTACTGATTCCAAGATAGAAGATGAGAACATTACTGCTTCAAAAGCAGCCAAAGAAGCCGTCTAGATCAAAAAGTTCATATCTAAACTAGGAGTGGTGCCTAGCATTGTTGATCTAATTCCTTTATATTGTGACAACAATTAAGCCAATGCACAATCAAGCATGTTCTCAGACGCTACCATCTCATAAGGGAAATAGTAGCTAGAAATGATGTGAAAATAGAAAGGGTTCCCATAGATAATAATGTGGCGGATCCCCTCACTAAAGCACTTTCCCAGATTAAGCATGATCACTATATAAATAGCATGGGTCTAAGACATATGAGTGATTGTTAGAGAGTATGCCTTAGAGCCTATGCAATAAGGATGCATTTCATATGTATGAATTCATATTCTTAATAAAAGGCATCATTCATTTATTAATGCTATGTTTAAATACATGAGTTTGTAAATCTTAAATTAATAAAGTAAGTCCTAGATATCATAAACATAGTTCAAAGGCAATCATGAAAGTGTTCATGATATGAGATGTCTATTGCATGCAAATGTATTAATATCTAAATATCCCTAGTCATAGAATTAACAAGATAGGACATTGTTAATTTGGACAGACTAGCACATGTTATGCTTCTTGAAGGATTCAAACAGTGGTTCTCATAACTATGATTATGGAAGATAATCAAAGCTAACATGTGGATTCTTGTTAGAAGAACAAGTTCATTGGCGACCTAAAAAGAGAATCCTCACATGGATATTAAATCTGTGTCAGTAAGGAATCTCTTCATAGCGGTTGTGCAAGTATCCTTGGACTTGAGATCACCAAAGTTATCTTAAGTAACAAGTGGTATATTTTGAATCTACAACTGATTACTTCCAACTGGGAGTGAACATAGTTAGGAGATTGGGTATATCATGACCTACTTGAAGATAGTTGAGTGATTAACAAAGAATTCACCATCCTAGATTTAATAAGGGAAGTTATCTCGCATGATTTTATAATTGCCTTGTTTAGAGAATTTCTTACCTAAGTAATATGCCGAGATGGATAGAGATCTATGGAGGGCATTTTGGAAACAATGGTTAAATTTATAGAACATACATAATTAGATTTATATGAGTTGATAGAAATCCATACTCAGAATCTAATTGAGATAAGAGTGATGGAAGGAGTAATTGCATGGTAACTGTTTCTATGGAAAGGTATAGTCAAATCACTTAACTTTCCTGACATTTGGGTAGTCATGATGCCTAGCTAGAGGCCAATCATGACTTGTATAATAGTGTATCAAGAATATCAATAGGGATTGATAAAATGATTTAAAGAAGTTTAAATCATGTGAGTTATGAATAGAACTCACAATTACATATTATACTGCCAGTATGGACAGAAACCCAATAGGTCACACACATATAGAGAAAAAGGATAAAATGGTAAAATGACAAGGATAATAATATTTGACATTATTATTATTGGGATAGAGAAGTGAATAAGATAATAATTAATTAAAGAGTTTAATTAGAAATGTCAATGAACAACTGCATGTGGCCTACTGAGAGAGCTAGGGAGACAAATTTCTCAAATACAAGGGGAGTTCTTGCAGTAGATTCAGTAGTAGCTTTGCAAGCTCAAGTTGAGCAATTGACATAAAAAAAATTAATAGCCTAGGTGTGGGTAATAATCCAACTAGTAGGTGTAGTATATGTGGACAATTAGGCCATGGAAGTGAAGGGTGTAATTTGGGTATAGCTAGTACTGAAGAACAAGTTAGTTTCATCCAAGGACAAGGAAGGGGAAATCCATATTCAAATACATACAACCCTGGTTGGAGAAACCACCTGAATTTTTCTTGGGGGAATAGTAGCAACCAAAATAAGGCTATAGGGTTTCAACAACCTCAAGATAGGTTTGGTGCCTTGGAAGTCAAGATGGATAGATTTTTGGAGGGTATAAATATGAAGTTCAATGCTTAAGAGGAGGCCCAGAAGAGGATGGCGTTTAAGTTTGATCAAATAACCAAGAATCAAGCTTCCTCCATTCATAATTTGGAAGTTCAATTAGGGCAAATTGCTAAGGCTCTTCCATCGCGAGTACAAGGGAATTTACCAAATAATATGGAGGACAACCCAAGAGTGATGGAATATGACATGGTATGAAACTCATGATGGCACAGCGGAAAACAAAATTTTTTAATCATACATACCATACATATCCAAAGTTAGAATCGAAACATGCAATTTTAGAGTTTTAAACTTACAACTTTAGATGCCTTTAAAACTTGATTTTGATGATGACCAGCAACCAAGAAGGATATGTCCACCTTAGATCTTCACCACCAATGCCAAGGAATAGCCTTTACGCCACTCCCTCTATTCTCACACACACACTTGCAAAGATGGCTTAAAATCAAGAGTGCTAGCTCTATGATTGTGTATTTGGCAATGGGAATGATTTGAAGCCACAAGATCTGATCTTGTTCTTCCTTTAGGTTACTGTTTCAGCCCTAGAACACAAGAGAACAAGAAAGATTTCTTTCCCCTTGAGTATTTCGGCCAAGAGAGAAAAATAGCAAAAATGGCATCCCTTTTATTCATTTAATTCATTAATATATATCACTCAATTTAGGTCAAGTGTGAGTGCCGAAAATTAAGTGTTAATTTCAGCCTCAATCACTTCCTAATTAAGAGATATATCCTAATTTAAATTCCATTAGAATTTAAATTCAAATGGCATTAGTCATTTAATCAAAACAAACTTACTTATTTAAGGTAAAATAAGTTGCCGAATTCAACTAGTATTTTAGTTTGAATTTTGGCTACTTTAATTCCCTCTCAAGTATTATATTTTGATTAAATACAAATTAGGATTTAATACTCAATTAACTTAATTATACATAGATAATTAATCAATTGAAATTAAACCTAGCACATGCCAACAAATTTCTCTCGTGACCAACATATTTGTTTTAGGCAAAAAACTCGTTTCACAGATTTGCCTAAAACAACTAGCTGTTTTAGGCAAAATCGTGGCTTAACAGATTTGCCTAAAACAGCTAGCTGTTTTAGGCAAAATCGCACCTTGACAGTTTTGCTGTTTTAGGCAAAAAAACTGTTTTTACAGATTTGCCTAAAACAGCTAGCTGTTTTAGGCAAAAATCTATTTACCCATTTTATGCATTAATTTGACTTTAAATAAAAGTCCAAATTAATTTCCAATACACAATTTAAATATTTTAAGCCCAATGCTTTGTGTGCGATCCTATAGGTCCATTTAATGTTGGCAATGAATTAATAAATTAATTCAAAGGCTATATATATTCTCTAGCAAGATATTATAGCATTCCAAATTAAATGAAAATGCATATGGCATTTAGTGACCTAATGCAATTTTGCATAGTCCCTTACCCATAAATATCAAAATTAATATAAGGCATGAAACCAGTCATCCTTATATATATTAATTCCTTTCTTGATATTCCAGTGACACTGAACTCTCAGATAAATAATGATTACTCATTATTTCATCTCGGTATGGCCATACACTTCTCAGTTCACTGATCAAGTGGCCGATGATATTTTCTCTCATATCGAGAGGGGTAATCCCTTCACTTCTCTCATGCTCTCTAACATGAATCAATGCATACCCAATCATACCCGTACTTGTCACTCTGTTACGAGCACGTTAGGTGTATGTCAAAGTACACAGTAATTCATAAAGAGTTTCATAGAGATTTCAGGTCTAAGAACTCCGATACAAAACTTGCATATGAGAAACACTTATGACTTATACCATGTAGTGTTCTTATGAGTGGATCTAATCCAGATACCGTGTTCTAAACATGTATCTATGATCTCTGATTGACACTCTTGTCCTTATGATCCGTAAGACAGAACTCAACTTATTAGAGAGAGCATACTAGTCTTAATTCATTTGTTATTCCCATAACAATGACTGACTAGGGATATTTAGAATGAAGTCTCATTTGTTTCAAGGTCTTACAACCATGTGCCTCACACATGATAACTTAAACTGAAACAACATTCTTGGATAGTTCTATCAATTGATATGCACAGGAATACAATAGATAAAACAAATGCCTCATTTTATTAATTTCAAGTGTTTCGTTACAATGCATTGGGGCTAGGGCTTACACTAACAATCTCCCACTAGCACTAGTCCCAATTGGGCATAGCCCTAAGACCGAACGCTCTCAAATGAGCTTCGTGCAGATTTGGACGTAACTATTTCGTCAAAGGATCTGCTACATTGTCTTCACTTGCTATCTTGCTAACCTTGACGTCCCCACGATCAATGATTTCTCTGATCAAGTGGTACCTCCTGAGTATGTGTTTGGATTTCTGGTGTGACCGGGGCTCCTTTGCCTGTACGATGGCCCCGTTGTTGTCACAGAAAATTTCTAATGGATCTAGGATGCTTGAGACCACTCCTAATCCAGTAATGAAATTTTTAATCCAAACAGCCTCTTTTGCAGCCTCACTTGCTGCAATATACTCAGATTCTGTAGTTGAGTCGGCAACGGTTTCTTGCTTTGAGCTTCTCCAGCTGACAGCACCACCGTTCAAAACAAAAACAAACCCAGATTGCGATCTAGAATCCTGAGTGCTGGTCTAAAAAGCAGCATCGGCATAACCTTGTATGACGAGCTCTTCTTGACCACCATACACTAAGAAGTGATCCTTAGTCCTTCGCAGGTACTTCAGAATCCCTTTTACAGCAGACCAGTGCTTCTCACCAGGGTCTTGCTGAAACCTACTGGTTGTACTCAGTGCATGAGCAACATCCAATCTAGTACATAACATAGCGTACATGATAGATCCAATAGCAGATGCATATGGGATTCTACTCATGTTGTCCCTTTCCTCTTTGGTTTTAGGGCACTGTTCTTTAGTCAAAGGAACTCCCAAAGCCAAAGGTATGTACCCTTTCTTTGAGTCTCCCATACTAAAACGCTTTAGTACTTTGTCTATGTACTTTTCTTGACTTAGTCCCAAAAGCCAATTCGATCTATCTCTATAGATTCGAATACCAAGTATTGTCTTGGCTTCACCTAAGTCTTTCATTGAGAAACATTTTCCCAACCATTGCTTAACCTTTTGCAATGTTGGAATGTCATTCCCAATGAGAAGGATGTCGTCCACATATAGGACTAGAAATACTACTATGCTCCCATTAACCTTCTTGTACACACAAGGCTCATCTTCGTTCTTGATGAAGTCGAATTCTTTGACTGCCTCATCAAAATGAAGATTCCAACTTCGGGATGCTTGCTTTAATCCATAAATGGATTTTTGAAGCTTGCAAACCTTCTTAGGATGCTTGGGATTGACAAAACCTTCAGGCTGTGTCATATACACATCCTCAAGTAAATTTCCGTTGAGGAAAGCAGTTTTGACATCCATTTGCCATATCTCATAATTATGATATGTAGCTATGGCAAGCAAGATCCTAATGGATTTGAGCATGACTACAGGCGAAAAGGTCTCGTCATAGTCTACACCATGAGTTTGTCGAAAACCTTTTGCTACTAGTCTACCTTTGTAGGTCTTATCAGCTTTGAGTTTGAATAGCCACTTGCATTCAATTACCTTAGCACCTTCCGGTGGATCAACCAAGGTCCAAACCTGGTTATCGTACATTGATTGCATCTCGGATTTCATGGCTTCAAGCCAATTTTTTGAGTCTGGGCTTTCAATAGCTTCTCGGTAGGTAGTAGGATCCTCACGATCTACTAACTCAATAGTGTCACTGTCAGTGATTAGAAATTCATATCTCTCAATCTCCTGACGTACCCTACCAGACCTTCTAGGTACTTATGTAATGGGTTCTTATTCCACAACTGGTTGTGAACTTGATCCCATTTCCAACTCATCCTCTATAGAAGCTTGTGGCACTTGAATTTCTCCAAGTTCTACTTTACTCCCACTGTCTTTCTTGAGAAGGAACTCCTTTTCCAAGAAAACAGCCTTGCGAGCAACAAATACTTTGTTCTCGGCTTGTGAGTAAAAGTAGTATCCCTTTGTTTCTTTGGGATAACCCACAAACAAGCAGACAGTCGATTTGGACTCTAGTTTGTCAGATGTTAATTTCTTAACATGTGCTTCACAGCCCTAAATCTTGAGAAAAGACATATTGGGTTCTTTCCCAGTCCATACCTCGTATGGTGTCTTCTCAACTGCTTTAGTTGGAGTAC
Organism: Excoecaria agallocha; assembly: GCA_037975025.1. Classification (NCBI taxonomy): domain Eukaryota; kingdom Viridiplantae; phylum Streptophyta; class Magnoliopsida; order Malpighiales; family Euphorbiaceae; genus Excoecaria; species Excoecaria agallocha. The sequence goes on from CM075816.1 coordinate 41,069,000, forward strand.
GGTTCAATAGAAATGCAGTAGTTTCTAATGCATAACCCCAAAAAGAGATAGGAAGATTAGCTTGACTCATCATAGATCGAACCATGTCCAACAGAGTTCGATTTCTCCTTTCGGACACACCATTCCATTGAGGTGTTCCAGGAGGAGTGAGCTGTGAAATAATACCACACTCCTTTAGATGACTGTCAAACTCTTGGCTTAAGTATTCGCCACCTCGATCTGATCGAATGGCTTTTATACTTTTGCCAAGTTGGTTTTCTACTTCATTCTTAAACTCTTTGAATTTCTCAAAAGTTTCAGACTTGTACTTCATTAGATAGACATAGCCATATCTACTGAAGTCATCTGTAAATGTCACGAAGTAGCTAAAACCACCTCTAGCATGTGTACTTAAAGGTCCACATACATCGGTATGTATTAGTTCCAATAAGCCATTAGTCCTCTCGCCTTTTTTATTAAAAGGACTCTTTGTCATTTTTCCATACAAACATGGCTCGCATGTATCATAAGACTCTAAGTCGAATGACCCAAGCACTCCAGTTTTGTGGAGTCTTGAAATGCGTTTTTCGTTTGCATGTCTTAAGTGACAATGCCAGAAGTAAGTAGGATTCAATTCGTTTGATTTAACCCTCTTTGTATTAATGTTGTATATGGACTCTTTGTTTTGTAAATCAAGGATATAAAGGCCATTTTGCAACATGGCATTGCCATAAGAAATGCCTTGGCGAAGAATGTGAGCATTGCCATTTTTAATAACAAAATCAAATTCATCATTATCCAAACATGAAACTGAAATAATGTTTCTGCTCATAGCAGGCACATAATAACAATTATTCAAAAAAATACAAAGTCTGGAAGGTAAAGTGAGGTGATAGTCGCCTATCTCCATGGCAGCAACTCGTGCTCCATTCCCCACACGGAGGTCCACTTCATTCTTCCCAAGTAACCGCCTATTTCTTAGCCCCTGCACATTTGAACAAATGTGAGAACCACAACCGGTATCCAATACCCAAGTGGTAGAAATAGAAAGGTTAATTTCAACAACAAAAATACCAGAACTGGACGCCTTGGCTCCATTCTTCTTTTGTTCTTCCTTGAAGAGAGCGCAATTCTTCCTCCAATGCCCTATCTTGTTGCAATGGAAGCAAGTGCTCTCACTCTCTTTGAGTTTTGGCGCCTTGGGCTTGGATTGGGCCTGAGGTGCACTCCCAACTGACTTGGGTTTTCCTTTTCCCTTTCCCTTTCCCTTACCAGTTCCCTTCTTAATTCCCTTTTGAACCATAAGTACGGGATTGGTCTTTCGAATGTTCTCTTCAGCATTCTTAAGCATCCCATGAAGCTCAGTGACTGACTTGTTCATTGCATGCATGTTATAATTCATCACAAATGGATCATAAGCAGCAGGCAATGATCCTAAGATCAAGTCAGTGGCCAATTCCTTTGGCACTAGTACCTCAAGCTTCTTAAGAGTATCAAGATACCCTTTCATCTTGAGTACATGGGTACTAACAGGAGTACCCTTAGCCATCTTGCAAGAAATTAAGGCCTTTGTTGTCACGAACCTCTCGTGACGAGCTTGCTCTTGGAACATCTCTTTGAGGTGCACCATGATCGCATAAGCCTCTTGGTCCATAAATTGCTTTTGCAAGTCAGGCACCATAGTGGCCAGCATCAGACAGGTCACATCATTGGAGTCGCTCTTCTTGGTCTCAAAAGTTTCCTTTTGAACCGCAGAGGTGTTCCTTCCTGGTTCTTCAGGCAAGGGTGCATCCAAAACATACGACTTTTTCTCTTGATTAAGAACTATTCTTAAGTTTCGAGACCAGTCTATAAAATTGGTGCCATTCAATTTGTCCTTTTCAAGGACCGATCGCAATGAGAAATTGTTGTTTGAAGATGCCATTTTCAATCTACAATAAAATTTAGCAAGATTAAATGAGGTCTTATTAATGATCCCACAAACCGAATTAATATCCCTTTAAATAATTCGCGTTACTGATTTAATGTGGGCCAAGATCCACTTTTCACAACAACTTATTAGTCAAGCTGAGCTTGTACACCTAACAAGTTAAGTTACTTAGGTAGGAAAACTCCAATCATGTCTCGTACATGACTCTTGGATCAAATGGGCTAACATCTTAAGATGTTATAGCACAACCCATTTATTAGTTGCCTAGGTCCGGGCATCCCTTTCCATGTTAAGTCCAACCTACATTCACAACCCATGCCTCACAAAGATAATCGGGCGCATCTAGGACTCCTAGTCTACGTGACCGATGATCGATGCCTTAACATGTTTCGAATTAGGAAGGCAACTTTGTGACTTACTATTTTAGGGATTCATTTTATTACGGCTTACATGGCATACGCTTTGTCATCCATACATAGCATGCATATATGTATAATTGCATAAAGTAAAGCGTGACAAACATGGGCCTAAAAACCTACAACTAAGATTCTATACTATTACATAAGAATCTTCGAGTTGGGCTTCTCCACTCCGGTGGGCTTCGTCTTGATTTACAAAGTCTTCAAGTATATTCTATTCTAAGAAATAAATGAAACTTTTACAATAAAACATAATGGCTCGCAGGCCATATTTAATTACAAAAACCCAGGGCCCATGAATGCACCATGCATATCCATTCATCACACCAAATTAGCAAATAAATATACATAGCATTCATGGATAAAACAAAGTCCAACTTTAATTAATTTAGCCAAGCCCATTAATGGAAATTGTGTACTTAAACCTTTAAGAGAAGACCCCATGACGGGACTGGGCCAAAGCCCAATGGACTAAATCCTCTTATTGAATAAGTTCTCTTAAAAGCCCAAAACACTAACTAGTTAGATTTGTGCTATAAATCAACTCTAGTATAATTTCCAATTTTGCCATTTTTAATTTTATGTCATACAGCCCATAAACATTAAAAATGCATATAATATGTGCTAACATGAATTAAAAATAAAATCATGAAGAACACATATATAGTATACGGCATTCATGCAAAAACAAACAAACAACAAAAACTAGTTGTTTAATGCTTATGAAATGCCATAAAATGCACAAACATTTAAATCAATTTTATGAGTCATTTAATAATCTAAATAAGTCCATAAACATTGATTTAATATTCTGTACCATTTTAATCTAAATGTGTTTTTACCATTTTAATCAAAACAAAACAAACAATGTTGATTAAACATGTAACAAACACAAACTAGACATAGTTTTAAGTGATTTTAAAAATAATCAATTAAATTGTCATGGACCAGAATTAAAACCAAATTTAAAACATGTCCAGACCTGTTATTTAATCTTTAAAAATTACTTACAAACATCCCAAAAACGTTTTTACATTTAATTTTGAAAACTAGTTGTTAAACTAGCAATTTACATGCCAACTAGCACCTAGTTTCATAATTAACATGTACCATCAGGTATAAATAATTAAATCCGACCATTACCAGCCCTAATAACAACTTAGGACAGTATATTAACATGTCATATTAATTATAATACCTATCTAATCAATTAAAATCGTTTTTACACCAAAACAATGCAAAAAACTCAAAACAGAAAATTTCAGATTTGCATGTTTTCATAATGACGATTTTTAATTAATTTTTTCATGCATCTAAAGCACTAAAATAAGCATGTTTAGTCTCTGATACCACTGATGGAATATGACATGGTATGAAACTCATGATGGCACAGCGGAAAACAAAATTTTTTAATCATACATACCATACATATCCAAAGTTAGAATCGAAACATGCAATTTTAGAGTTTTAAACTTACAAATTTAGATGCCTTTAAAACTTGATTTTGATGATGACCAGCAACCAAGAAGGATATGTCCACCTTAGATCTTCACCACCAATGCCAAGGAACAACCTTTACGCCACTCCCTCTATTCTCACACACACACTTGCAAAGATGGCTTAAAATCAAGAGTGCTAGCTCTATGATTGTGTATTTGGCAATGGGAATGATTTGAAGCCACAAGATCTGATCTTGTTCTTCCTTTAGGTTACTTTTTCAGCCCTAGAACACAAGAGAACAAGAAAGATTTCTTTCCCCTTGAGTATTTCGGCCAAGAGAGAAAAATAGCAAAAATGGCATCCCTTTTATTCATTTAATTCATTAATATATATCACTCAATTTAGGTCAAGTGTGAGTGTCGAAAAATAAGTGTTAATTTCAGCCTCCATCACTTCCTAAGTAAGAGATATATCCTAATTTAAATTCCATTAGAATTTAAATTCAAATGGCATTAGTCATTTAATCAAAACAAACTTACTTATTTAAGGTAAAATAAGTTGCCGAATTCAACTAGTATTTTAGTTTGAATTTTGGCTACTTTAATTCCCTCTCAAGTATTATATTTTGATTAAATACAAATTAGGATTTAATACTCAATTAACTTAATTATACATAGATAATTAATCAATTGAAATTAAACCTAGCACATGCCAACAAATTTCTCTCGTGACCAACATATTTGTTTTAGGCAAAAAACTCGTTTCACAGATTTGCCTAAAACAGCTAGCTGTTTTAGGCAAAAACGTGGCTTAACAGATTTGCCTAAAACAGCTAGCTGTTTTAGGCAAAATCGCACCTTGACAGTTTTGCCTAAAACAGCTAGCTGTTTTAGGCAAAAAAACTGTTTTTACATATTTGCCTAAAACAACTAGCTGTTTTAGGCAAAAATCTGTTTACCTATTTTATGCATTAATTTGACTTTAAATAAAAGTCCAAATTAATTTCCAATACACAATTTAAATATTTTAAGCCCAATGCTTTGTGTGCGATCCTATAGGTCCATTTAATGTTGGCAATGAATTAATAAATTAATTCAAAGGCTATATATATTCTCTAGCAAGATATTATAGCATTCCAAATTAAATGAAAATGCATATGGCATTTAGTGACCTAATGCAATTTTGCATAGTCCCTTACCCATAAATATCAAAATTAATATAAGGCATGGAACCAGTCGTCCTTATATATATTAATTCCTTTCTTGATATTCCAGTGACACTGAACTCTCAGATAAATAATGATTACTCATTATTTCATCTCGGTATGGCCATACACTTCTCAGTTCACTGATCAAGTGGCCGATGATATTTTCTCTCATATCGAGAGGGGTAATCCCTTCACTTCTCTCATGCTCTCTAACATGAATCAATGCATACCCAATCATACCCGTACTTGTCACTCTGTTACGAGCACGTTAGGTGTATGTCAAAGTACACAGTAATTCATAAAGAGTTTCATAGAGATTTTAGGTCTAAGAACTCCGATACAAAACTTGCACATGAGAAACACTTATGACTTGTACCATGTAGTGTTCTCATGAGTGGATCTAATCCAGATACCGTGTTCTAAACATGTATCTATGATCTCTGATTAACACTCTTGTCCTTATGATCCGTAAGACAGAACTCAACTTATCAGAGAGAGCATACTAGTCTTAATTCATTTGTTATTCCCATAACAATGACTGACTAGGGATATTTAGAATGAAGTCTCATTTGTTTCAAGGTCTTACAACCATGTGCCTCACACATGATAACTTAAACTGAAACAACATTCTTGGATAGTTCTATCAATTGATATGCACAGGAATACAATAGATAAAACAAATGCCTCATTTTATTAATTTCAAGTGTTTCGTTACAATGCATTGGGGCTAGGGCTTACACTAACAAAGAGAACATTTAAAAGCCATCAATTTAAGGTCAGGAAAGTCTTACCCTAATGAATTTGTTACCACTAACAAGTTTGGTAGCATGCAGGAACATAAAGAGCAAGATGAGCTTTATGTCGCGAGCGCGACACCTGTTGCGAGTGCGACAGGATAAGGAGTTACCACCATCGTGAGTGAGAAGGCTGTCGCGAGTGTGCCAGTAGCAGTGGAAAAGCCTTTTGTCACGAGCGCGACACCTGTCGCGAGCGCAACACCTGTCGTGAGCGCGACGGATGAGGTGGTACCAGAAAGAATTTTGAGGGTTTTTCAACCATGACCACCATTTTCGCAATGGTTGAAGCAAGAGAATCATGATAAGCAATTTCTATCTTTCCTTGATAAATTGAAACATGTGCATATAAATTTAAACTTTGTTGAGGCTATAACACAAATTCCTAACTATGCAAAGTTTCTTAAAGATTTAATTGCTAAGAAAAGAAGTTGGGAAGATGTTTCAACCATTGAATTGACTGAGGCATGTAGTTCTATCATAACAAATAATGTGCCTACTAAGCTGAAAGATAACGGTAGTTTTACCATTCCATGCATTTTAGGAGATGTTGAGTTTCCTAAGTGTTTATGCGATTTGTAGGCTAGCATTAACCTTATGCCATTATCTATTTTTAAGAAGTTGGGGTTAGATTATGTTAAACCTACTTCAATGGTTTTACAATTAGCTGACCAGTCCATTAAAAAACCATATGGTATAGTGGAAGATGTATTAGTTAAGGTGGACAAATTTATTTTGCCTGCCGATTTTGTCATTTTAGATTTTACATATGATGTGAAATGCCCCTTGATTTTAGGGAGACCTTTCATGAGAACAGGTAGGGCATTGGTTGATGTCTATGAGGGTTCATTAATTTTGAGAGTGGGGAACGATAGTGTAGAATATCGCATGGATAGGGTATTAAGATACCCCAAGGAGGAGAATATATGCATGAGAATAGATGTTATTGATGCGTGTGTTGCAGCAGTATTTAATGAAGCAAATATAGATGAGGAGGTCATTGAGGAAGAAGCTAGTAGGAAGGAAGAGCAAGAAGGTGTAAGGCCAGAACGCTTATATCGAAATGATGCACCTATACCACCTTCAATTGTAAGTCCTCCGACAGTAGAGTTAAAAGAGCTACCTAGCCATTTGAGGTATGCATTTCTTGGTTTAAATAGTACTTTACCTATCATTGTGTCTAATAAACTTACTAGTAATCATGAATCTTTGCTAGTAAAGGTGGTTCAAAAGAGAATAAAGAGTATAGGTTGGCAAATTTCGGATTTCCAAGGAATTAGTCCTAATGTTGTTATCCATAGGATTAATATGATAAATGATTGTCAACCTAGGGCAGATAGGCAAATGAGACATAACCCAAATATGCAATAGGTAGTTAAGAAAGAGGTCATCAAATTGTTAGATGCTGGGATTATCTATCGAATTTCGGATAGTTCTTGGGTAAGTCCTATACATTGTGTACCTAAGAAAGGAGGTATGATAGTAGTTAGGAATGAGAATGGGGAATTGATTCCTACTAGAACCACCACGGGTTGGAGGGTTTGTATTGATTATAGAAAGTTAAATTCAGCTACTAGGAAGGATCATTTCCCTTTACCCTTCATTGATCAAATGTTGGAAAGGGTAGCTGGGCATTCTCATTATTGTTTTTTGGATGGATATTCAGGCTATTTTCAAGTTTTTATATACCCTAATGACCAGAAGAAGACCACTTTTACTTGTCCATATGACACTTTTGCCTATAGACGTATGCTTTTTAGGTTGTGTAATGCACCTGCAACTTTTCAAAGGTGCATGACCTCTATCTTTGGGGATATGATTGAGAACATCATGGAATTTTTCATGGAAGATTTTTCGATCTATGGAGATTCATTTGAGTTATGTTTAAATAATTTAGATAGAGTGTTGGCTAGGTGTGAGGAAAATAACCTAGTGCTTAATTGGGAAAAGTGTCACTTCATGGTTGAAGAGGGTATAGTTCTTGGCCATAAGATTCCAGAAGGGGCATTGAAGTGGATAAAGCTAAGGTTGAACTGATTAAGAAATTACCTCCACCCAATACACTTAAAGGCATTAGATCATTCTTAGGACATGCTGGTTTCTATAGAAGATTCATTAAGGATTTTTCACTAATAGCTAAGCCTTTAACTAATTTATTGGTTAAGGAAGTACCTTTTGAATTTTCTGATGATTGTATGTATGCTTTTAATTCTTTAAAAGAAGCCCTTACAACTGCACCCCATCATCACTTCTCCTAATTGGGATTTACCTTTTGAGATTATGTGCGATGCTAGTGACTTAGTAGTAGGTTGTGTGTTAGGTCAAAGGATTGGTAAGCATTTGCATGTGATTTACTATGCTAGTCATACTTTGTCACCGGCTCAAGTGAATTATACAACCACTGAAAAGGAAATGTTGGCTGTTGTCTATGCATGTGAAAAGTTTAGGTCTTATTTGTTAGGATCTAAAGTTATAATCTATCCGGATCATGGAGCTTTGAGATATTTGTTTGCTAAGAAAGATGCTAAACCTAGGTTGATTCGTTGGGTTCTTTTATTGTAGGAATTTGATCTAGAAATTAAAGATAAGAAAGGCTCTAAAAATTTAGTAGCTGATCATTTATCTAGGTTAGAAAATGTTGAAGGACCACTAGGGGATGTTGGATTTTTTATGGTTACATGCATCATATACATGAGCGGAATTTTAAAATTTTTAACCATATGATCTGATCTTGCCATGAATACACAATATAACTATATGAGAATAAGAAAAATCACCTTTGATTTTTGTTGAACAGTTGATTTTACTTCGCACCGGGTTGTCGCAAACCACAGTGTCCAAAATCGAACACCTCCAATGAGTAATCCACACTAGAGAGGGGTAAATTGAACCAACAAATTGGTGTTCAACTAGGGCTGGCCGAAATTTCCAAGAGCTAGCTTGGGAAGTGGCGCAAAAGTGGAGAGAGAATTAAGAGAAAAAGACTTTCCTTTTATTTTAATCACTTAACCCTAATTCTCATTAGTTGGCCTTTTATAGTTAGGTTAAAATTCCAACTCCTTAATGAGATTGGGCTCTTTAAAATTGCTGGAGAATTATTAATTGGGCTTCTGGAATTAATTATAATCATTTGGGCTTAATTAAATCCAAATTAAATCTTTTCATAAAAGACCATGCACAAAATCCACAAACTAGGCCCTTTGTGCATCTAATTGGATTTAAATACCCAAATGGATTCCAAATCCAACCAAATTAAATATGTGAGTTCCATAACACTTATGTAACATATATAAATTAATTTGGTCCAAGAAAAAGCCCTCTAAGCCCTTCTGTATGGAGTTGGCGTGTAGCCCTCTTCTGGAGGGCTTCCTCCAACTTCTTCATTCCTTTGGCCCTCTATAATTTCTCCAATGGTCCTATTAATTATTATATCAGTCCTATAACACTTATAGTAGTCTTATAACACTTATAAGATAATAATAATTAATCATGAAATACATTATTTCATTTAGGTCCAATTTACAGAACATTTCTCAAAAGTTCCGCGGACAATTTTATTTGATCATAATTAATTAAACTCTTTAATTAATTATTATCATATTCTCCTCTCTACCTTTATAATAATATCAAATATTATTATCCTTGTCATTTTACCATTTTACCCTTTTCTCTATATGTGTGTGACCTATTGGGTTCCTGTCCATGTTGGCAGTATAATATGTAATTGTGAGTTCTATTCAAAAATCACATGATTTAAACTCCTTTAAATCATTTTATCAATCTCTATTGATATTTTGATACATCATTATACAAGTCATGATTGGCCTCTAGCTAGGCATCACGACTACCCAAATGTCAGGAAAGTCATGTGGTTTGACTGTACCCTTCCATAGAAACAGTTACCGTGCAATTACTCCTTTCACCACTCTTATCTCATTTAGATTCTGAGTATGGATTTCTGTCAACTCATATAAATCTAATTATGTATGTTCTATTAATTTAACCATTGTTCCTAAAATGCCCTTCATGGATCTCCATCCATCTCGGCATATTACTCTGGCCAGAGATTCACTGAACAAGGTAATTATAGAATCATGTGAGATAACTTCCCTTGTTAAATCTGGGATGGTGAATCCTTTGTCAATCACTCAACTATCTTCAAGTAGGTCATGATATACCCAATCTCCTAACTATGTTCACTCCCAGTTGGAAGTAATCAGTTATGGAGTCAAAGTATACCACTTGCTACTTAAGATAACTTTGGTGATCTCAAGTCTAAGGATACTTGCACAACTGCTATGAAGAGATTCCTCACTGACATAGATTTAATATCCATATGAGGATTCTCTTTGCAGGTCTCCAATGAACTTGTTCCTCTAACAAGCATCCACATGTTAGCATTGATTATCATCCATAATCACAATTATGAGAACCATTGCTTGAACCATTCAAGAAGCATAACATGTGCTAGTCTGTCCGAATTAATAATGTCCTATCTTGTTAATTCTATGACTAGGGATATTTAGATATTAACACATTTACATGCGATAGACATCTCACATCATGAACACTTTCATGATTGCCTTTGCACTGTGTTTATAATATCTAGGACTTCATTTATTAATTTAAGATTTACAAACTCATGTATTCAAACACAGCATTAATAAATGAATGATGCCTTTTATTAAGAATATAAATTTCATACATATGAAAAACATCCCTATTACATGGGCTCTAGGGCATACTCTCTAACAATCTCCCACTTGCACTAGAGCCAATCACTCATATGTCTCAGACCCATGCTATTTATATGGTGATCATGCTTTATCTGGGAAAGTGCTTTAGTGAGGGGATCCGCCACATTGTCATCTGTGGGAACCCTTTCTATTTTCACATCATTTCTAGCTACTATTTCCCTTATGAGATGGTAGCGTCTGAGAACATGCTTGGATCGCTGATGAGACCGTGGTTCCTTTGCTTGCGCAATGGCTCCATTGTTGTCACAATATAAAGGAATCGGATCAACAATGCTAGGCACCACTCCTAGTTCGGTTATGAACTTTTTGATCCAGACTGCTTCTTTGGCTGCTTCTGAAGCAGCAATGTACTCAGCTTCTGTCGTGGAATCAGCAGTTGTTTCTTGTTTGGAACTTTTCCAACTAACTGCTCCTCCTCCCATTATGAAATCATAACCAGATTGTGATTTACAATCATCTTTGTCAGATTGGAAGCTGGCATCTGTATACCCGTTTACTTCCAAACTGCCCTCTCCATATACCAAGAATACATCCTTAGTCCTTCTCAAGTACTTAAGAATATTCTTGACAGCTGCCCAATGTTCCTCTCCAAAATTAGATTGGAATCTGCTTGTGACACTCAAAGCAAATGCTACATCTGGACGTGTACATAACATAGCATACATGATAGAACCAATTGCAGATGCATATGGTATTCTATTCATGCTCTCTCTATCCTCCAGTGTCTGTTGACACATAGACTTAGAAAGGTGTTTCCCATACACCATGGGTATAAACCCTTTCTTAGAAAGATCCATATTGAACCTCTTCAATACTTTATCTATATATGTACTTTGAGAAAGACCTAGCAACCTATTGGATCTATCTCTATAGATCCTTATTCCCAGAATATAGGATGCTTCTCCAAGGTCTTTCATGGAGAATTGCTTGGATAACCATATTTTAACAGATTGGAGAAGAAAAATGTCATTTCCCATGATCAATATGTCATCTACATATAGAACTAGGAAGACAATTGCACTCCCACTAACCCTTTTATACACACAAGGTTCATCTTCATTCTGTGAGAAACCAAACTCTTTGATTGTCTCATTGAATCGTATGTTCCAACTCCTAGAGGCTTGCTTCAATCCATAAATGGATCTTTGAAGCTTGCATACCTTTTCGCCATTTCCTGATGTGAATCCTTCTGGTTGTGTCATATACACATCCTCGGTAAGATTTCCATTAAGGAAAGTTGTCTTCACATCCATCTGCCAAATCTCATAATCATAATGAGCTGCAATGGCTAAAAGTATTCTTATAGACTTAAGCATCGCTACAGGAGAAAAAGTTTCGTCATAGTCAATACCTTATTTTTGACGATAACCTTTTGCTACTAAGCGAGCTTTATAGGTAACTATATTACCTTCCATGTCAGTCTTCTTTTTGAAGACCCATTTGCACCCTATGGGTTTTATCCCTTCAGGTGGTTGAGTTAAAGTCCATACTTTATTCTCATACATGGAGTCCATTTCGGACTGCATAGCCTTAAGCCATAAATCACGTTCTGAACTGTTCAAAACTTCTTGATAGCTTGTAGGCTCATTGTCCTCTACTACAGTTATGCCTCTATCCGAATCAATGTGAAATCCATATCTCACAGGGATAGAACGCATCCTAGTAGATCTTCTAGGATTTTGTGTATAATCAGGTTCAACTGTGATTTCATCATTATGAAATTCAGTTTCAGGTTCAATCGATTGATCATCTTCTATTTGTGGGTCTTGAACTTCACCAAGCTCAATTTTACTCCCACTGTCCTCTAGTACGAGAAATTCTCTTTCTAAGAAGACAACATGCCATGAAACAAACACCTTTTGTTCTAAGGGATGATAGAAATAATATCCAAACATTTCTTTTGGATATCCCACAAATAAACATTTGTCAGACTTAACATCCAGTTTGTCTGACATTGTCCTCTTCACATAAGCAGGACAACCCCATACTTTCATATGAGAAAGCGTGGGTTTCTTGTTATTCCACATCTCATATGGAGTAACATCAACCAATTTACTAGGAACTCTATTTAACACATAAATAGCAGTTTCTAGTGCATACCCCCAAAAGGACTTAGGCAAGTCCGCTCAGCTCATCATCGATCGAACCATATCTAATAGTGTTTGATTCCTCCTTTCGGATACACCATTGTGTTGTGGTGTATATGGAGGAGTCCATTGAGATAAAATCCCATTATCTCTAAGATAATCCTGAAACTCTTGACTTAAGTATTCTCCACCTCGATCTGATCTAAGTGTTTTAATACTTTTGCCAAGTTGTTTCTCTACTTCATTTCTGAATTCTTTGAACTTTTCAAATGCTTCAGACTTATATTTCATTAGATCGATATATCCAAACCTGGAATAATCATCTATGAAAGTAATGAAGTAGGAGTAACCTCCTCTAGCATGTGTAGTCATTGGACCACATACATCCGAATGTATTAAGTCCAAAACCATTTTAGCTCGTTCTCCTTTACCAATAAAGGGAGCTTTTGTCATTTTTCCCAATAAACAAGATTCGCATGTATCAAATGATTCATAATCAAATGATCCCAAATCACCTGACTTGTGCAATTTGGTCATGCGTTTTTCATTTATGTGGCCTAAACGACAATGCCATAAGTATGAGGTATTTAGATTATCATGTTTCATTCTCTTGGTATCCACATTATGTACTTCTTTAATTAAATCAAGAACAAATATACCATTCTCAATGATAGCTTTTGCATAAAATATATTGTTCTTAAAAATGTAACAACATTTGTCCTTTAAAGAAATATCATAATCGTTCATTAAACAACTGAAAGAAATAATACTCTTGGACAAAGCTGGAACATAATAACAATTATTTAATTCCAGTACTAATCCACTAGGAAGGGGCAAATAGTAAGTCCCCACAACTGTTGTAGAGATGTTTTGTCCAGTAGCTGACTGCAAACATATCTCTGCCTTTCAAACTCTTCTAAAGCTTCTAAGCCCCTGTAGATCATTACATAAATGAGATCCACATCCGGTATCTAATACCCAAGATTGTTTTGAAGCAATAGAATAAGTATTAATTTCAATCATATGAATACCTGAAGTAGAAGCATCAGCTTGCTTCTTCTCCTTGAGAGAATCTAGATAGGCCTTGCAGTTACGCTTCCAATGACCATCCTTTCCACAATGGAAGCAAGTTCCTTTGGGATTCTCTTTCTTGGCAACCTTCTTCTTAGAGATCCCACCATTCTTTGGCTGCGCCTTGGTTATCTTCTTCTTCTTCTGCTTCTTGCCTTTAGCAGAAGTGACAACCATGACACTTTTTGGATCCTTCTTAAATGATCCATCAGCTGTCTTGAGCATATTGATTAACTCAGGAATGGATACTTGGATCTTGTTCATGTTGAAGTTAAGCACGAAAGGTGCATAACTTGGAGCCAACGAGTACAAGATTAAATCTATGTATAGATCATTATCCATAACATAGCCAAGTCTACTCAAATGCTCAATATACCCATACATCTTCAATGCATGAGCAGCAGCTGAAGTGCCTTCCACCATTTTGCAACTAAATAGAGCTCGAGCAATCTCATATTGCTCAGTTCTAGCCTGAGAAGAATAAAGCTCCTCTAGATGCAAAACGATGGTTCTAGCATCCATCATTTCATGTTGCTTCTGAAGCTCCGAGGACATAGCACCCAGCATCAGACATGCTGCTGTTTCACTATCCTCCATGTATTTTCGATAAATGCCTTTGATCTCATCAATGGCTTCATCTGATGGACGTGGTGGTGGATCTTTATCCAAGACATAGTGGATCTTTTCAGCTCTGAGAACAATTCTCACTTGCCTGATCCAGTCAGAATAGTTATTGCCAACCAGCTTGTTATCCAAGATTGATCGTATGTTAATGTTTGATGTGCTCATGATGATGACCTAGATGTGAAAAAGAAAAGATATGAGAGTATGTTCATATATATATATGCATTAATAAGGTCTTTAATTAATCCATTTACTCCCACTATTTTATTGCGAATTAATAGCCCTCACTATATAATCCGAGAAAACCCGATGGTTTTCTTAGTGGGCCAATATCCAATCCTTGATATGTAATTTGACCTTGACTGTGGTCAACAAGCCAAATTCCATACCCTTGAAAGGTAGGTATCTTTATACCAATTGTGTCTCTACACAACTATTGGATCATTAGGTTATCAACTCTTGATGCATGCATATCATATATGCATTCCCTAATCTTGCCTCTAGAACCATTAGCCTTGACTGTGGTCAACAAACTAATGGGCCAGCTAAGATGACCCATTTAATTAGATTTGAACATATTCGATATAATGTGAGCTTGACTGTGGTCAACAACCCACACTATAAAGAACTCTGGTTCTCCTCAAATTAATGGAAGGCTTATATACCTTAGTATTTGTTTGAGGGTTTTAGTTAATTAAGTCTCATCATATATGGTTGGCATACATTGGTATGCATCCTATATCTATCACATAAATATAAGCATACAAATATGGTATAGTTATGGACTTCACTACATTGATTTCCCCGAGCCAAGAGGGAAATCAAAAGATCACACCTAGGTAGTATGCATGATTCAAACAAGAAAATAATTACATTATCTTCAAGCTTGTTGGATCTCCATCCGGCCCATCTTGCTCCTTGATATTGGTCTCCATCTCTATTTCTAATTCTAATCTAAGTAATCTAATTACATATTACAATTTGAAATGAAATACAAACCAAAAACAAGTGGCCGGGACATGAAAGTCCTCATTGGGCCAAAACATGCATTATGCTCAATCACATTGGGCTTTGTCCATAACTAACCATCATGCCAATCATTCACCCTTATATGCCTTTCTAATGCATAAAGAAATGGATTACTAACTTTGTTTCAACCTTTGAAACTATATTTTGAGTTATTTTAATGATGTGATCAAATTAGGAAACTTTTTCCATTTTGGAAACTTTCATTTTAGGAAACCTTTTTGCATGAATTTGTTCTTGCCTTAATAATCAATCAAATTGATTATTAATTAATTATAAATTGATTATTTAATTAATTAATCATATTAAATAATTAAAAGAATCAATTTTGGGCTTAAATAAGTGTAGGCCGAAACCCACAGAAGAAAAACCCTAAGTGTGTTCACACACAAACCAGTTTTGTGTCATTTGCACCATTTGGGCTTTTTGGAATGAGCCAAGCCCACTCCAGCCCTTAAAACCCATTAATAAACTTAATTAATGTTTATAATAGTTAATTTAAATCAGCTCCTTGGGCCTACCAAGTCATTTACTAATTTAAACCAAGTCCGTAAACATAATTAAGCCCATTAAGTGGTTTTAATGAATTAAAATTAATCAAATTAATTTAAGGCCCATTTTAATTAATCCAATTAATTAAAAACACTTTAATATATCATATATATCATATTTAGAAGATCAAAAGTCGTTCTAACCAAGAACACATCAAGAACACACGAAGAACACCAATTTATCAAACTTTTCGACAAAACTAGTTTTCATGCAAAACTTGTTCGATTTTAATTCCGTTCGATCCTACGGCTTAATATCACATATTAAACACATAAAATATCATCTAAATGATTTTTAAATGGATCCATAAGAAATTAAATTAGAACAGCCCCTACATTACCTAGGGTTTCACGCCAAACCCAAATCAAAATGCTTCAAAAAATTCGTTTTTGTTTCCACCAAATTTATTTGATCACACATACAACCAGAAATCAATATTTCTCATTCATGAACAATCAAATCTAATATTTTAAAGTTCATGAAATAAATAACTCAAAACAAAACAAAACTTAATCCGTAGAAAAATATAGAATTGTATATCCATGGCAAAACTGAGGCTCTGATACCATGTTGGGTTTTTTATGGTTACATGCATCATATACATGAGCGGAATTTTAAAATTTTTAACCATATGATCTGATCTTGCCATGAATACACAATATAACTATATGAGAATAAGAAAAATCACCTTTGATTTTTGTTGAACAGTTGATTTTACTTCGCACCGGGTTGTCGCAAACCACAGTGTCCAAAATCGAACACCTCCAATGAGTAATCCACACTAGAGAGGGGTAAATTGAACCAACAAATTGGTGTTCAACTAGGGCTGGCCGAAATTTCCAAGAGCTAGCTTGGGAAGTGGCGCAAAAGTGGAGAGAGAATTAAGAGAAAAAGACTTTCCTTTTATTTTAATCACTTAACCCTAATTCTCATTAGTTGGCCTTTTATAGTTAGGTTAAAATTCCAACTCCTTAATGAGATTGGGCTCTTTAAAATTGCTGGAGAATTATTAATTGGGCTTCTGGAATTAATTATAATCATTTGGGCTTAATTAAATCCAAATTAAATCTTTTCATAAAAGACCATGCACAAAATCCACAAACTAGGCCCTTTGTGCATCTAATTGGATTTAAATACCCAAATGGATTCCAAATCCAACCAAATTAAATATGTGAGTTCCATAACACTTATGTAACATATATAAATTAATTTGGTCCAAGAAAAAGCCCTCTAAGCCCTTCTGTATGGAGTTGGCGTGTAGCCCTCTTCTGGAGGGCTTCCTCCAACTTCTTCATTCCTTTGGCCCTCTATAATTTCTCCAATGGTCCTATTAATTATTATATCAGTCCTATAACACTTATAGTAGTCTTATAACACTTATAAGATAATAATAATTAATCATGAAATACATTATTTCATTTAGGTCCAATTTACAGAACATTTCTCAAAAGTTCCGCGGACAATTTTATTTGATCATAATTAATTAAACTCTTTAATTAATTATTATCATATTCTCCTCTCTACCTTTATAATAATATCAAATATTATTATCCTTGTCATTTTACCATTTTACCCTTTTCTCTATATGTGTGTGACCTATTGGGTTCCTGTCCATGTTGGCAGTATAATATGTAATTGTGAGTTCTATTCAAAAATCACATGATTTAAACTCCTTTAAATCATTTTATCAATCTCTATTGATATTTTGATACATCATTATACAAGTCATGATTGGCCTCTAGCTAGGCATCATGACTACCCAAATGTCAGGAAAGTCATGTGGTTTGACTGTACCCTTCCATAGAAACAGTTACCGTGCAATTACTCCTTTCACCACTCTTATCTCATTTAGATTCTGAGTATGGATTTCTGTCAACTCATATAAATCTAATTATGTATGTTCTATTAATTTAACCATTGTTCCTAAAATGCCCTTCATGGATCTCCATCCATCTCGGCATATTACTCTGGCCAGAGATTTACTGAACAAGGTAATTATAGAATCATGTGAGATAACTTCCCTTGTTAAATCTGGGATGGTGAATCCTTTGTCAATCACTCAACTATCTTTAAGTAGGTCATGATATACCCAATCTCCTAACTATGTTCACTCCCAGTTGGAAGTAATCAATTATGGAGTCAAAGTATACCACTTGCTACTTAAGATAACTTTGGTGATCTCAAGTCTAAGGATACTTGCACAACTGCTATGAAGAGATTCCTCACTGACATAGATTTAATATCCATATGAGGATTCTCTTTGCAGGTCTCTAATGAACTTGTTCCTCTAACAAGCATCCACATGTTAGCATTGATTATCATCCATAATCACAATTATGAGAACCATTGCTTGAACCATTCAAGAAGCATAACATGTGCTAGTCTGTCCGAATTAACAATGTCCTATCTTGTTAATTCTATGACTAGGGATATTTAGATATTAACACATTTGCATGCGATAGACATCTCACATCATGAACACTTTCATGATTGCCTTTGCACTGTGTTTATAATATCTAGGACTTCATTTATTAATTTAAGATTTACAAACTCATGTATTCAAACACAGCATTAATAAATGAATGATGCCTTTTATTAAGAATATAAATTTCATACATATGAAAAACATCCCTATTACATGGGCTCTAGGGCATACTCTCTAACAGGGGATAGTCATGAAATCAATGAATCTTTTTCGGATGAATCTCTTATGTCAATAAATTATAAGAATGTGCCTTGGTTTGCAGATTTTGCTAACTTTCTTGCTGCAGGAATCATACCTTATGGATTGACATGGCAACAGAAAAATAAGTTTTTTAGTGATGTGAAAAACTATCTTTGGGAGGAGCCCTATTTATTTAGGATTAGTGGGGATGGTATCATAAGAAGGTGTGTGAGTGAGGAGGAAACAGTGTATATTTTAGCTCATTGTCATTCATCATTGTATTCGAGGCAAATTGGTGGAGCAAAAACCACTTCTAAGGTGATAGAGTGTGGATTTTATTGGCCTACCCTTTTTAATGATGCTAGGACTTTTGTAGCTAAATGTGATAAGTGTCAAAGGGCAGGAAACATAGGGAAGAGAGATGAGATGCCCTTAAATAATATTTTGGAGGTTGAGATTTTTGATGTATGGGGAATAGACTTTATGGGTCCATTTCCTATGTCTTTTGGGAAATCTTATATATTGGTTGGGGTAGACTATTTCTCTAAATGGGTTGAAGCTGAAGCCTTACCAACCAATGATTCCAAAGTGGTGATTTCGTTTTTGAAGAAACTCTTTTCACGGTTTGGAGTGCCAAGGGCTATCATCAATGATGGAGGTATGCATTTTATTAATCGTTCTTTTGCATCTTTATTGCATAAGTATGGTGTTCACCATAGAGTAGCTACTCCATACCACTCACAAACCAGCAGTCAAATAGAAGTGTCCAATAGAGAACTTAAATGGATTTTAGAAAAAACTGTTTCTAATTCTATAAAAGATTGGGCACATAAGCTTGATGACGCATTATGGGCATATAGGACTGCTTTCAAAGCTCCTATTGGAATGACTCCATATAGGTTAGTGTATGGGAAAGCATGTCATCTTCCTGTTGAGTTAGAGTATAGGGCTTATTGGGCAATCAAGACCTTGAATTATGACATGAAAGATGCTGGGTTAAAAAGATGTTTGCAATTAAATGAACTTAATGAATTACGCCTTTTTGCTTATGAAAATGAACATTTATATAAGGAGAGGTCTAAAAAGTGGCATGATACTTATATTAAATATAAAAGCTTTAAGAGTGGGGATAAGGTTCTACTTTTTAATTCTCGCTTGAAATTATTCCCTGGAAAATTGAGGTCTAGATGGAGTGGACCTTTTGAAGTAACTCAAGTCTTCGACCATGGATATCTAGAGCTAAAAAATAGTAAAGGAGACTTGTTTAAAGTTAATGGGCATCGATGTAAAATCTATTTTGATGGAGCGTATGAGAGTAAAGAGGTATCTTTTATCTCTTTAAAATTGGCTTAGTGTTATTCATATCTATTTTACTTTCTATTGTTTTTATGTAACTAATTTTCTTTTTATTTGTTTATTACCTCATTTAGAATATTTACATATTTTTATTTTTGTATTTTATAGGTATTTATGTTTTCTTTATTCTTGTTGTAATTTTCTACTTAAATTAAGTATTTGATTATAAAAAAAGAAGTCAATAAATTTCATCATTGTCGTGAGTGCGACAATGATGAGTGTCTAGGATCAAAGGATTCTGTCGCGAGCACGTCCAGTTCGCCTTCGCGACTGTTTCCTCTTCATTGGGCATTAGGCTTGTGTCGCGAGCGCAACGACATCGCGAGTGCCACTGATAACTATGGAGATTAGGCATTTTGATTCTATCACAAGCGCGACATTCTTCGTGAGCTCGCTATGTTCAAATACCGTGTATTGTCACGAGCGCAACAGTGTCGAGAGGTCGCGACAGGACACGGGATTCAAATTTTTGTGATTTTTAGCTGCCTTTTCACCTACCCCTATATATAGTTAAAACCCTAACTTTACCCTTCACCTTCCCACATTCAGCTGCTCTTTAGTTTTCAAAGTTTTTCTCTCAAATTTTTAAGTTTTCTTCTCCTCTGTTATTTCACAAAAGTTATGATTTTGTGGAGAGTTTTTGCTAGATTCTGTGTTGTTTCTTTTTCTTCTTCACTTGTTACTATTATTTCAGCTTGGATTTCTCTATTTTCCATCATGGTACGCACAAAATCCATTGGACGCAAGGATAAGCAACCAGTTACAGAGCCAAGTTCTTTACCAACACCACCTTTTGAGTATCTTCAAGCCAGGTTTGAGTGTCCCTTCCCTATATATTCTGAAAACGAAGGCAAAAAGTTTCAGTTTTTTAACACCAAAACATATGTGGGCATGTTGCATTTAGACAGTGAGTTGATTAAGGATTTAGGTTTAACTGCTCAATTTGATAAGTATATCAAATACATGAAATGGGAGAAATTTTATGTTATGAATTTGCCTATTAGGAGGGATTAGGCTGTGGAAGTTTTTGTTACATTGGCCTATGTAGACAATAAAAAAACTCAATTTAAATTTAGACATCAGGGTGCTGAGTTTATATTTGGTTTTGAAGAAATGCATGATTGGTTTGGTTTTCCTTTAAAAGGAAAACATTTTAATTCCAATTTGTTTGATCACCGGTCAATTTGGATAACACTCACTAGTTTGCATGAATTCAATAATAAAAATTCCTCTAATAGACTTATTAAGGATAATGGCTTGTTTTTATTTCATAAATATTTATGCCATGCCTTATTTAGACGTGTAGAAAGCACAAAGGTGCAAACTAAAGACTTGTTTGTGCTTGATTTGTTAATGTTATGTAAAACACCATGTTCAATAGATTTTATTTTTAATGGGTTATACCATGCATCCATTGCTAACACTAAAATAGTAGGCATGTGTCACATGATAACCGACATCATTTTAGGGTGTTTAGGTGACTTAGACAATTTTGCGTTGGATGAAAATGATCGTGTGACTTTAATGGATATCTGTTATCTATGTAACTCCCATGTTTTAGATAGAAGAGCTTGGCCTTCACAGTTTTTATCATGTTTTGCGCAGGACACGGGTACTAGTCGAGCCAAAGGAAAAGGAAAAGCACCTGAAAAGTATACTGCTACTGCATCTGGTGATTTAGATGATGCTGATGATAACGATGAAGCTGCACCAGCTAGTGATTTTGGTATGGGTGGAGATGCTAGGGATGAGCCAAGAGTCGATGCTGAACAAGAGGAAGTTGCTGGTTTACAGCGAGTTATGGCTCGTTTGGATGGGATTGAGGCTACAAATCAAAGCATGGCGGCTCGGATGGATTCCCTTGAGGCACATGTCCACCAAATGCATAAAAGTCTTAAGAGCCTCAGCTGCAAGCTTCTTTCATTCTTCCGCCATCAGAATATTGCTTTCACTCCTTCTCCACCGGGGTCCCCAAGTGGACCATCTCAGTAATGTCCCTCTCTCCGATTTTAAGTTTTTCTTTTGTTTGTTTTTGTTTTTATTAAGTGTTTGTTTGTGTTGTATGTGTTGTTCTTGTG
This sequence comes from Excoecaria agallocha, assembly GCA_037975025.1. Lineage (NCBI taxonomy): Eukaryota > Viridiplantae > Streptophyta > Magnoliopsida > Malpighiales > Euphorbiaceae > Excoecaria > Excoecaria agallocha. The sequence continues at coordinate 41,090,985 of CM075816.1, forward strand.
GAGTCTTCCTTACACAATGAGGACATTATGTCCTTTAAGTGTGGGGAAGCTAGTTATTAGTTTGCATATAGGTTTAGTTTTCAATTCCTTATGTTTTATGTTAAGTTGTGTTATGGAGTTATTCCTTGTAAGGTTATTGCTTATTAACATATGTGATTAATCTTTGCATGTTAATTATGAGTCTATTGGATACATCTACTAGCTTAGAATTAAGGATATTTAGTTTTAATATGATTATGCTTCTATGGATAGGCATGTTTAGGTAAAGTACTTTGGTATATAGTTCTTTTAAGCCAAGTTTCTTCAAATATGTGCTTTAAAATAGTGAGTTTTGCATGATGTAGAGTTTTGTCATAGCCATGGTGAGATTTTGAGCCTTAACATTGTCTTGTTGAGAGAATTCCTCTTACATTCATTACTCTAGAACTTGTGTTAGATAATTTTTGAGATCACATTTAGTATGAGATGTGCATGAAAAATGATAAGGGCACTTAGATTACACTATTTTGTCTTGCTTTTAAAAACTTACCCTTTTGACTTTAGGTAGCCATTTTGAGCCTATAACCATTTTATTTATGAGCTTATGTTGAGCTTATATCCATTTTAAAGTGAATTAAAACTTTCTTTTTTAACCCTTATATGGAAGATATAGTAATGCTTTGATGAGTAGGATATAGTATTGACATTTTATAAGCATGGTATGAATCCTTTTTGATCCCTAAGTTTAAAGCCACTAGTATTTCCATAAAAAAAAATACTACACTTGTTTGCTTTGAGCCTTAAAAAGAAAACAAAAGTAAGAGAAACAACTAGTTGAAGTTGAGCTTAGGTGAATACTAGTGGAAATTGAAGAATCATTGTAAGGGATTATAAGAATTTCATTAGTAAGGATAGATATCATGCTTTAGTGCAATTTTTGCAATATAAAGTCTTACTTGTTTGAGTATTTGCTATGTTTTTCCACATACATGAGCTGCTTATCCCAAAAGTATTCCTACCCTTACCTAAGCCAAGCTATAACCCTTTAAAGACCCTTTTGATTTTGTGCATCATTTTATGCTAGTGATGGAGATTTTTATTTAATACAAGCTTATGGTATGTGGTGGTACAAGAGGAAATATGAGTTAAACGCTATCCATTAAACACTTGAGTGGTGTATGGCACACATTATGTGAGAACAGCTCTACATTTTGTATTATTTGCTAGGGTAGTGTACATGTTATAAGAGATACGGTTTTTAAGAGCTTTATATAATTGTACTTTTCATTCTCTTGTTTATCTTATTAAGGGCATGTGAATATTAAACCTTATAGATCCAAGATTTCATTTTGGTATTTGTTGACATGGACTCAATAATTAATACGTTAAAGAAACCTTGCATGTGTTAATTTGTGAGAATCTTAAGAAGGACAACTTCATATTCCATGTTTTATGTTTTAATTAAATGTTTGAGCTTTGATGGTTTATAGCATTTTGAGTTTTTTCTTGAGGACAAGCAAAAGTTCAAGTGTGGGGAATTGATATGAGCTTGAAAAGCTCATAAATATTGTGTGTTAATGTGTGGTTTTGTTTAGTATTGTGTTTATTATTTTGGTAATTTATCTATATTTTGTTACTTTTATGTGTTTTGTGTGTGTGTGGTTGTTTTATTTGTTTTATAGGAGAAGGGAAGGATTTAAAGATTAAAGGGATCAAGTGGAAGAAGAAAGCCATGTAAGCTAAAAAGGGGTTATCGCGAGCGCGACAAGGAGGGGAGGTCGCGACAGCAAATGGGGATGAGAGCAAGGAAAGTAGTGTGCCTTGTTGCGAGGACAACAAAGGAGGAGAGCTTGCGACAGCCAGCGGAGCCAGCCAAGCAAGGGCGTGTCCTGCGCGAGCGCGACACAGTGCGGATGAGAAGTTAAAATTTATGAAGAGATGTAACTTTTCTCCACAAAATACAACTTTTGTGAAAAGTTATTTTGAAGGATCATATCTTTTAGAGAGGCATATCTATGCCAAGTGAACATAATTTTGGGGAGGGAATATTTTTTTGGAATTTAATTTGTGATCTTGAGAACAATAGTAATTTTTTTTAGTACTTAGCTTTTTTTTCATGATTTGAAGAAGGAGACAAAAAGCAAGGAAGAAGACAACTTGTGTGAAGGGGAAAGGGTTGAGAGATCCCCTTCTTCTTGTTCTTAATTTATTTTATTTCTTCCTTGTAATTTTTAAAATGAATATTATGTTTAGCATTTGATTATATACGAACAAATTTCTATTTCCATTTATAATATTGATCTTTGATTGTAGTATTTGCTATTAAAAGTTTATTAGTATCATTATAAGTTAAGGAAGATGACCTTAGATGTGCAATTCCTTCTCTCAAAATCATCATAATGGTCATAAATAAGGGAGTTACTGAGAGCAACATCTTATTAAAAGTTAGTAGGAAATTCATTATTATTGCATAGTTTGAGAGATCACATGTGGAGATAATTGCTATAGGTTGGTAGATAATCTTAAAATGTTTACATTTAAATAATCAATTTGCACATGTACAACAATAGGATAGCTATATTATTGCCATGGCATCATTATATATGCAAATTAATATAATACTTCACATACTTTATAATCATGTTATCGTCAAATATCATGTAATGTACCATACCTGTTCAAGTGCTCATCATAAACATGCCTTAACATAAGAACTTTACATTATAATACATCATATGTATATGATCATGTAAAAAGATTCATAATCACTAGTATATGTATATACACATGAATTCATATAGGCATATTACAATACAAGTATGAACCATTGAGCATAAATCATCACAATAAGTACTTTAGCATGTTATCATTAAGGCACTACATAGGAACATGGTCACACTAATGTATTTCTCATTTCATAGTCTAAGTGCATATTAAAATACACATTTACTCTTCATAGGAGTACATGCCTATAAATCATTTTACATATAACATGCATGTATAAAAATTCAATCACATATGCATATTTAATATAATTGTCAATAATCTTTACTTACGTACATATATGAGTATGTATATATATATATATATATATATGAAATTCTATCAATAATTATATCATATGCCATATCCAATTCATTGTGTTTTCATATAAACACATTTTTAGCACAATTATATTTAAACCAATATAGAAGATAATTTAAAAATTTTGCCTACACAACTCTGCACAGGGGCAGCATTTTGGATCCAATTTAGGTGCCCTTTTTGAATTGGAAGATGTTATTTTTAGGCCTAGTGACTTCTACAAATTCATTCCCCTGTATGTCTAGTTTCTAGGACATCAAATTTCATCACAATAACACATCTATAATTCGAGATATTTAAGAAAAACCATAGGCTATTCATAAACTCAAAAACAATTATTATTACCACTTGAAAAATTTATAGAATGAAATAGGGAATGAATTAGCCTAACTTTCCTTCAACAATGTTCTGTTCCTAGTTGACTAGTTTGCCCATAATTTTACAGCATAGAATTTTGACTCCTCTACCAAAATTTATGCCCAAAATACCACAATATGTTCCTTAACAGTTCAACCAGTTTTCATGAATTTCAAGCTAACATTAGAAATTCAAACAAGAAGAATTAGACAATACTTTCTTCATATAAAATGTTCATTTATAAGTCTATTTTTAATATATTCTACCTCATATCATTCTGACCATTATACATGGAATTGCATCACATGTTCCAGAAGCTGTTTTAGAGCCGAAATCAGCCGTCCTTTATAATTTCAAGTGAAATTATGACTATCATATAGACATATTTAGCCCTAAGTTGCTTCTACAAAGTTATAGGTATATTACTTAGGTAAAGTATAAAATTAAAATTATCCCAATTTAAGCTTCCTAACTCAATTTATGCTTAAGTTACAGCAACTAGTTTTTGATGCTTATATGCTTCTTCTTATCAAACCTCCTACAAAGATTATGCTCAAATCAATTGATCAACCTATCATATAAACCAAATACATACATGAGGTCCCAAGAAACCCATACCTTGGCCGAAAATCTCCTAGCCTCAATCTTGTGCTTTCCCTTTTCCTTTGCTCTTCCTAACTTCTTCTTCTCATTTCACAACAATTCACATTCTTAACACACACTTCCAGAATTTTGTTTAATCCATAACTCAAGAAAACAAGAAGAAGAAGAAGAAGAAGAAGAAGAAGAATCAAATTAAGTTAATTACCTTATTGATACACACTAACTATTTCTTCAAAAATCAACATGCAAAAATTTCTTCAATGATTTCTTTAAGGATTTTTTTCTTATATGTTTAACAATGGATGAATGAGATGAAATGAGAGAGAAATTTCTGTAATTTTTCAAGCATATATCATCCCTTTTTCTCTCTCTTAACCTAATGATAACTACTTATAAAGGCAAGGGAAAATTCCCTCATCAATCCTTTCTCTTTTTGTATTTTACACTAAAGCCTCTCACCTTTTTGCATGTTATCACTTGACCTCCCCTTTTATTCCTTCTCTTAAATCAGCCTCTCAATTTATACCTTTAATCACAATTAACCCTTAAGTTGCCATATTTACAAATTTACCCCAAAATGAATACTTCATACTTCAATTATACCCTTAAATATTATTTAACTAGAATTTTAAATTTTACTTTCATGCAATTACTATAATATAATGAATTTATAACTTGTCCCACACCTTAAGTGAAATTCACAATCTAAATTTAATCTCAATTAATTATAACCCTATTAAAATCATGCATTTCTAGCTAGGGTCATGTTAGGGGCCTCACAAATCTCTCCCCTTTAAGGAATTTTTGTCCTCAAAATTCATACCTATTTCAAACAATTGAGGGTATTGCTCTCTCATGGTTGCCTCTGGTTCCCAAGTTACTTATTGTACACCATGATATTGCCAGAGCACTTTGACCAGAGGGATTTTCTTGCTCCTCAATTATCTAATTTTCCTAGCTAGGATTTCTTTCAGTTCCTCATCATATGAAAAATCCGATTGTACTTAAATGTCTTAAACTTATAGCTTATGTGACTCCTCTGAGCGATATCTTCTAAGCATAGATACATGAAACACATCATGAAGCTTGGCTAGTTCCATAGGAAGAGCCAATCTATAAGCCACTGGTCCAACTCTTTGAAGGATTTCATATCGACCAATCAACCTTTGACTAAGCTTTCCCTTGTTCCTAAATATCAACACCTTTCTCCATGGAGATACCTTCAAAAAAACCTTGTCACCCACTTGATACTTGATATCCTTTCTTTACAAGTCAGCATAGGATTTATGTCTGTCACTAGCTTCTTTCAACCTCTGCGTAATAACTTGAACTTTTTTCTCCATATCCTTAACAAGGTCAGGACTGATTATTCTGTATTCAGTTAACTCAGTCCAACAGACTGGAGTTCTACACTTCCTGCCATACAAAGCCTTATATGGTTCTATTTGAATACTCTTTTGATAATTGTTATTTTAGGCAAATTCCATTAAAGCCACATATTTGTCCCAGCTTCCAAAAAACTCCAAAGCACATCCCCTCATCATATTTTCTAGAACCTAAATAACCCTTTCAGATTGTCCATATGTTTGAGGATGAAAAGTTGTACTGTACTTAAGTTGTGTTTCCAAAGCCTGTTGTAGATTCTGCCAAAATCTCGATGTAAACTTTGGATCTCAATCAAAAATTATGGATACTGGTATACCATGTAACCATACAATCTCATTCACATAAAATTCTATGAGCTTCTCCATTGAATAAATTATTTGAACTGGTATAAAGTGAGCTACTTTTATTTACTTATCTACTATTATCTAAACAACATCAAATTTTCTTTGAGTAAGAGGCAAACTGGTAACAAAATCCATGGTAATGTCTTCCCACTTCCACTATGGAACCAAAATTTGATTCAAAAGATCTGAAGGAAACTGATGTTATGCTTTCACTTGCTTACATGTTAAACATTTAGAAACATATTCAATAATATCCTTCTTCATTATAGGCCACCAGTAAAACTATTTCAACTCTTGATACATCTTGTTCCCGCTTGGATGCATAGTAAATGCAATATTATGCACTTTATACAATAATATCCTTTTCACTTCTTTGGCATCAAAAACACACAACCTGTTATGGTAGTATATACTTCTATTCTCTTTCACTATAAAACCTAATTGATCTCCTTCACACACTGCTTTCACCATTTGTTGCAACCTTTCATCATCCTTCTAAGCATCTACCACTGTTTGCCTAACCATCGGCCTAGCTTTAAGCTGTGTTAGTAACGCACCATCCGATGTAAATTTTCATATGTACTGCTTTAACATCAATGCTGCCATTGTCTTATGACTTAAGTCATTAGCAACCACATTCACCTTTTCCGGATGGTAATCAACTATGCAATCATAATCTTTGAATAACTCTAACCACCTTCGCTACCTCAAATTAAGCTCTTTTTGAATAAACAAGTATTTGAGGCTTTTATAATCAGTATAAATTCTGCATTTTTCACCATATAAGTAATGCCACCAAATCTTCAAAGCAAAAGCCACAGCTGTTAATTCTAGGTCATGAGTTAGGTAGTTCTGCTGATACAGTTTCAACTATCTAGATGCATAAGCTACTACCTTACCCTCTTGAATTAATACACATCCCAACCCAATCTTGGTGGCATCATTGTACATTGCATACTCTTTCCCTGACACTGGTTGAGTTAACATTGGAGCTTCAGTCAACATTTTCTTTAACTGATCAAAGCTTGCTTAACAATGATCAGACCACTAAAACTTAATATTCTTCCTTAATAGCTTAGTGAGTGGTGAAGCAATGATAGAAAAACCTTTCACAAAATGATGATAGTAACCTGCCAACCCGAGAAAACTTTTTACTTCAGGTACATTCTTAGGTGGTTTCCAATTAATAATATCGTCAATTTTTTTTTGATCAACCCTAACACCTTCAGTAGATACAACATGACCTAGGAAAGAAACTTCCTTAAGCCAAAAGTCACATTTACTCAACTTGGCATACAACTAATTTTCTTTCAATGTTTACAACACAATCCTTAGATGTTCAGCATGCTCAGCTTCATTTTTGGAGTAAACTAATATGTCATCAATAAACACTACAACAAACCGGTCGAAGTAGGGTCTAAATACCCTATTTATAAGATCCATGAATGCAGCAGGTGCATTTGTCAACCCAAATGGCATAACTAAGAATCCATAATGCCTATAATGGGTTCTAAATGCAATTTTGGGAACATCCCCATCTTTAACTCTGAGCTGATAATAGCTTGATTGCAAGTCTATCTTTGAAAACACACCATCACCACTCAACTGATCAAACAAATCCTCAATTCGAGGTAAAGAATATTTGTTCTTCACGGTCACTTTATTCAACTGCTTATAATCGATACACATTCTCATCGATCTGTCCTTCTTCTTAACAAAAAAAAATTGGAACACCCCAAAGTGACACACCAGGTCTAATGAAGCCTTTATCTAACAATTCCTGTAATTGAACCTTTAGCTCTTTTAATTCAGATGGAGCCATTCTGTATGGTGCCTTAGAGATCGGGGATGAACCAGGTAATAGATCAATAGACAACTCAACATCTCTTTCTGGAGGAAGACTAGGTAATTCCTCAGGTAATACTTTTAAAAATTCATTCACAACCAGTATATTCTCAAGCTTCAGTGTATCTCTTTTTAAGTCAAGAACTGAAGCTAAAAATACTTCACATCCTTTTCTAAGACAACGTCTAGCTTGCATTGCTGATATAACATTAGTCAATAGCTTAGAACAATTGCATTCAACTACCACTTCTTTTCCTTCATCATCCCTAAGAGTTACTGTTTTCATTTCACAATTTACCACTAAATGATGTTTGGATAACCAATCCATTCCTAGAATTATATCAAACTCATGAAAAGGCAACACAATCAAATCTGTTGAAAACTCTCTCCCCTGAACTACTATAGGACAGTCTTTACATACTTTATTAACAATTACACTATGTCCTAATGGACTACTCACACATACATCAAATTCTAACTTTTGTATTTTAGAAATATCTCTACCTAAATCCCTAATGCAAATATGTGAATGAGTAGAGCCAGTATCAATAAGTGCATGTATGTCACCATTATAGAGAGAAAAAGTACCAGTTATAACTTATGGAGCAATATATTCCTCTCGAGCCTTTATTGCATAAGCTCGACTAGAAACCATCTGAGCATAAGATCTATCAACTATTTTTGACACATTTTAGGATCGGGATCTATGATGATTTGATCCACCCCTTCCTCTACCTCTACCTCTAGTAGATGGGGGTGCCTTAGAAGCTCCTCTGCTACCCTGTTGCTTAAAAATTTGGTCCCATTTCAAAGGATAATTAACCATAAAATTGTCAGTACTGCCACATCTAAAGCATTCTCCAGCAAGTTTCCTACAGTTACCCCAATGTTGCCTAGAAAAATGTGAACATTCAGCTGCTTAACCCCCACTCTATCTTCTTAAAGCTTCTTTCTCATATTTAAACTTGGTGGAGGATTCTTGTGTGTTCCCTTTGTTAGTAGAACTAAAAATAGACTGTACAAGCTGACCTCCTTGAGCTCCTTTAAATCTTTTCTCAGTGGAAGATTCTCCTTTAGACCCACTTCTTCTGTGCTTCCTCTCTCTTTTAGCTATCTCGTACTTCTTAACTTTCATGGTGGTTATAACTAGTTGATTAAAATCCACCACATGTTGATATGTAAATCCAAATAATTTTTTCTTTGATTCGATCATTTAGCCCATCTTTAAAATGTTTGAATTTGAAAACTCCTGTCAACATCTCCTTAGGAACATACTTGCACAAACGGCTAAATTCTTTTTCATATTCAGCCACAGATAAAACTTTTTGTCTCATATTCAAAAACTACTTCAATTTTTCCTCCTTGTATGCCTCAGTAACATATTTCTTTATGAACTCTGCTTCAAAGAATTCCTAGGTAAATGGGTCTGGTAGCTGAGGTTGCCTTAATACCAGCTTTCACCAATCATGAGCCATACCTTGAAGTAAGGACACAGCACAAGATACTTGTAATTAGCAGGGCAGTTAATTTCATCAAATATCCTCTCCACCTTTTCCAACCAGAACTCAGCTTCTTCATATTGTTCTAAATTAGTGGCCATAAATTCATGTGCCTCATACTTCCTAATTTCAGATATTAGAGCTTTGGGCATAATCATTCTTTGCAAAATCTAGGTCATATCCTGAGAAATATTTAACGAGGCTACTCCAGGAACAGCAACAAGAATTTCGTTTTGAAGAGATGATGAAGTCACTGGGTTAGAAGGATTTGATCTAACCAACAAATTACTTTCAGCCGATTCTTCTATAGCATCCCTAAAGGAATTCTCCATCTTTAATTTATAAGAAAACAGAAACTTCTGCATTAGACCAACACGACACTATCTCATATTATAAAATCTTATACTCATATTGCCCAGAAAACACTAAACATAGGCTCTGATACCAAATTGAAATAGCCTACATCTAAAGCCTTTATCATTCATTATACTATATATATAAGTCATGTTATGTTAGGTTATTAACCTAATTAAAATCTGCATACATTCACATCATATGATCCATCTAATCCGTTAACGTATATATTAGTTAGGTGCTTCTCACATATTTCATGTACTTTGATTTCATATGCATAATGACTCATTATGCAACCTATTATCATAGTTATGCTAGATTCAACTATCTTAATCTACTTACTATCATGCATAGCATTCAACATTCCAGTACATATGAATATAAGCATACTAGCACCTAGATGCATGCATATACTAGCATTCTCACTATGAGCTTATTATGACATTATCTTCCATATGACACACATATATTATAACATTTTATACATATTAAAACTTGTTAAGAAACTTGTACAAAATTAATCAAAAGCCCTACATCAATTTCTATAGACTGGTGTTGGCCTGTCCTAATGTAGAGAACATTCCTATGCAAAAGTCTTGATTATAAAACCTACACGGATCAAATAACTTGTGCTAAGCTATACAGCTTAGTGGGGATAATAAAAGCGAAGGAAAACCACTCACAGTGATTGTTAGTTTCATTAAATCATACATAATTTAAAAACATTTAAAGTAACATATAAACGACAAGGATATGATAAAAATATAATGATTTTGATCAACTATGTATTCCTACATTCAAATTAGTCTCCACAATTTCCAACACTTCATAAAATGATTTGTACATATATATATATATATATAAGCAAAAGAATATAATACATACATTAGAAAGCTCAGTTAATCATGATATTCCATAAATCATATGTCTTGTCATACTGCGACTAACTATGATGTATTTATACTATAACTTAGCCTGCTTAAGTTCTAAAGGTGGATAACGGGAACGGTGGATATTCGAGGGTATCAAAATAATGGATATCCGAGGATATCAAAATTATAGACCCAAACAAGGTCAACTGTATAGTGAACCAGTCAAATGGACCCAAATGGGTCAATTAACAACCAAAATGGCTATTCGTGACCCAACAGGATCAACTATACTTTAGACCTAAACAAGTCGACTGTGGTAGCTACAATATCCCTATAGGCACCTATCTATCCACTATTAAACTCTAAGTGCAGGTAATACTCATTTTAATTTGCTTTTCATATATCATACTTGAATTTAACTAATCAATTTGCACATATACATCAATAGGATAGCTATATTATTGCCATGGCATCATTATATATGCAAATTAATATAATGCTTCACATACTTTATAATCATACTATCATCAAATATCACATAATGTACCATACCTATTCAAGTGCTCATCATAAACATGCCTTAACATAAGAACTTTACATTATAATACATCATATGTATATGATCATGTAAAAAGATTCATAATCACTAGTATATGTATATACACATAAATTCATATAGGCATATTACAACACAAGTATTAACCATTGAGCATAAATCATCATAATAATTACTTTAGCATGTTATCATTAAGGCACTACATATGAACATGGTCACACTAATGTATTCCTCATTTCATAGTCTAAGTGCATATTAAAATACACATTTACTCTTCATAGAAGTATATGCCTGTAAATCATTTTACATATAGCAAGCTGATGGAATATGACATGGTATGATGGTGATGATAACACAGCGAAAAAACAAAAATTTTATCATACATACCATACAATTCCAAAGCAAGAAACAAAACATGCAATTTTAAGGTTGTAAAACTTACAACTTTAGATGCACTTCAATATTTGGTTTTGGTGATGACCAGCAATCAAGAGTGATTTATCAACCTTTGATCTTCTTTGCCAATGCCAAAAGAACAGCCTTTATGCCACTCTTCTCTATGTTCACACACACAATTGCAAAGACGGTTTAAAATCGAGATTGCTAGCTTTCTGTCTAAGTATCGTGTAATGGCAATTGATTGAAGCTACAAAATTTGATTTTGCACTTCTCTAAGGTTGTTATTACTACCCAAGATCACAAGAGAATGAGGAACAATCCTTTCTCCTTGTGAAAAATTGGCCAAAATAAAATTGTGAGAGAGAGTTACTATTCACGCCACACACAAATTAGGTTTTTTTTTTCTCATCCAATATATATATTATCTTATTTATTAAGTGATAAATCTCAAATATACTACCTTAGGATAATTAATATTAGGTAAAGATAATTAATATTTGCCTTTATCACTTAATTAAAATAAGTAATATTTATTGATAAAAACTCTTTTAATTTATCCAAGATAAAAACAAAAGACATATTAATCAAATTAACCACTTAATTAAATAGGAATATACAAGACATATTAATCAAATAAACTAATTAATTAATATAAAGGATATGCCGAAATTCCTTGATTTCTCTCTAGGAATTTCGGCCAATAGTATTCCTATTTAAGTGATTTATTTGATCATAATTCTTTTAGGCTTTAACACTCAATTAATTAAATTAATACAAGACATTTAATTAATTGAAATTAAACTTTGTGGGCTGAATTTCTCTCTCATGTGCCAAGGTCCAATAGCAATCTAATAATCCATTACACACATTAACATGACTTTAATTAAAAGCCCAAATTAATGTCCAAAACTTAATTTAAATATTTTAATCCCAATGCTTTATGTGCGATCCTATAGGTCCATTTAATGTTGGCAATGAATTAATAAATTAATTCAAAGGCTATAAATATTCTCTAGCAAGATATTATAGCATTCCAAATTAAATGAAAATGCATATGGCATTTTGTGACCTAATGCAATTTTGCATAGTCCCTTACCCAAAAATATCAGAATTAATATAAGGCATAGAACTAGTCACCCTTATATAAATTAATTCCTTTCTTGATATTCCAGTTCACTGATTAAGTGGCCGATGATATTTTCTCTCTTATTGAGAGGGGTAATCCCTTCACTTCTCCCATGCTCTCTAACATGAATCAATGTATACCCAAGCATACCCATACTTGTCACTCTGTTACGAGCACGTTAGGTGTATGTCAAAGTATACAGTAATACATAAAGAGTTTCATAGAGATTTTAGGTCTAAGAACTCCAATGCAAAACTTGCATATGAGAAACACATATGACTTATACCATATAGTGTTCTCATAAATGGATCGAATCCAGATACCATGTTCTAAACATGTATCTATGATCTCTGATTGACACTCTTGTCCTTATGATCTGTAAGACAGAACTCAACTTATCAGAGAGAGCAAACTAGTCTTAATTCATTGTTATTCCCATAACAATGACTGACTAGGGATATTTATAATGATGTCTCTTTTTTTCAAGGTCTTACAACCATGTGCCCCACACATGATAACTTAAACTGAAACAACATTCTTGGATAGTTCTATCAATTGATATGCACAGGAATACAAAAGATAAAACAAATGCCTCATTTATTAACTCAAATGTTTTATTACAATCTATTGGGGCTAGGGCTTACACTAACAATCTCCCACCAGAACTAGTCCCAATCAGGCATTGCCCTAATACCGAACGCTCTCAAATGAGCTTTGTGCAGATTTGGACACAACTATTTCGTCAAAGAATCTACTAGATTATCTTCACTTGCTATCTTGCTAACCTTGACATCCCCACGATCAATGATTTCTCTGATCAGGTGGTACCTCCTGAGTATGTGTTTGGATTTCTGGTGTGACCGGTGCTCCTTAGCTTGTGCTATGGCCCCGTTATTGTCACAGAAAATTTCTAATGGATCTAGGATGCTTGGGACCACTCCTAATCCAGAAAATGAAATTTTTAATCCAAACAGCCTCTTTTGCAGCCTCACTTGCTGCAATATACTCAGATTCTGTAGTTGAATCGGCAACGATCTCTTGCTTCGAGCTTCTCCAGCTGACAGCACTACCATTCAACATAAAAACAAATCCAGATTGCGATCTAGAATCCTGAAAGCTAGTCTGAAAAGCAACATCAGCATAACCTTGTATGACGAGCTCTTCTTGACCACCATACACCAAGAAGTGATCCTTAGTCCTTCGCAGGTACTTTAGGATCCCTTTTACAGCAAACCAGTGCTTCTCACCAGGGTCTTGCTGAAACCTACTGGTTATACTCAGTACATGAGCAACATCCAATCTAGTACATAACATAGCGTACATGATAGATCCAATAGTAGATGCATATGGGATTCTACTCATGTTGTCCCTTTCCTCCTTGGTTTTAGAGCATTGTTCTTTAATTAAAGGAACTCCCAAAGCCAAAGGTATATACCCTTTCTTTGAGTCTCCCATACTAAAATGCTTTAGTACTTTGTCTATGTACTTTTCTTAACTTAGTCCCAAAAGCCGATTCGATCTATCTCTATAGATTCGAATACCAAGTATTGTCTCGGCTTCACTTAAGTCTTTCATTGAGAAACATTTTTCCAATCATTGCTTAACCTTTTGCAATGTTGGAATGTCATTCCCAATGAGAAGGATGTCGTCCACATATAGGACTAGAAATACTACTATGCTCCCACTAACCTTCTTGTACACACAAGGCTTATCTTCGTTCTTGATGAAGTCAAATTCTTTGATTGCCTTATCAAAATGAAGATTCCAACTTCGGGATGCTTGTTTTAATCCGTAGATGGATTTTTGAAGCTTGCAAACCTTCTTAGGATGCTTGGGATTGACAAAACCCTCAGGCTATGTCATATACACACCCTCAAGTAAATTTCCATTGAGGAAAGCGGTTTTGACATCCATTTTCCATATCTTATAATCTTGATATACAGCTAAGGCAAGCAAGATCCTAATGGACTTAAGCATGACTACTGGCGAAAAGGTCTCATCATAGTCTATACCATGAATTTGTCGAAAACCTTTTGCTACTAGTCAACCTTTGTAGGTCTTATCAGCTTTAATTTTGAAAAGCCATTTGCATTCAATTACCTTCTGGTGGATTAACCAAGGTCCAAACCTGGTTATCGTACATTGATTTCATCTTGGATTTCATGGCTTCAAGCCAATTTTTTGAGTCTGGGCTTTCAATAGCTTCTCGGTAGGTAGTAGGGTCCTCACGATCTACTAACTCAAAGGTGTCACTGTCAGTGATTAGAAATACATATCTCTCAATCACCTGACGTACCCTACCAGACCTTCTAGGTTCTTGTGTAATGGGTTCTTGTTCCAAAACTGGTTGTGAACTTGATCCCATTTCCAACTCATCTTGTATATGAGTTTGTGGTACTTGAATTTTTGCAAGTTCTACTTTACTCCCATTGTCTTTCTTGAGAAGGAACTCCTTTTCCAACTCTGCACAGGGGCAGCATTCTGGATCCAACTTAGGTGCCCTTTTTGAATTGCAAGATGTTATTTTTAGGCCAAGTGACTTCTACAAATTCATTTCCCTGTATGTATAGTTTCTAGGACATCAAATTTCATCACAATAGCACATATATAATTTGAGATATTCAAGAAAAAACCAAAGGTTGTTTATAAACTCAAAAATAATTATTATTGCCACTTGAAAAATTTATAGAATAAAATAGGTAATGAATAAGCCTAACTTTCCTTCAACAAAGTTCTGCTCCTAGGTGACTAGTTTACCTAGAATTTTACATCATAGCATTTTGACTCCTCTACCAAAATTTATGCCCAAAACATCACAATCTGTTCCTTAACAGTGCAACCAGTTTTCAAGAATTTCAAGCTAACATTAGACATTCAAAGAAGAAAAATTAGACATTGCTTCCTTCATATAAAATGTTCATTTATAAGTATATTTTTTATAGAATTCAACCTTATATCATTCTGAACATTATACAAGGAATTACATCACATGTTCCAGAACCGAAATCAACAGTCCTCTACAATTTCAAGTGAAATTATGACTATCATATAGACATATTTAGCCCTAAGTTGCTTTTAAAAAGTTATAGGTATATTACTTATGTAAAGTATAAAATTAAAATTATCCTAATTTAAGCTTCCTAACTCAATTTATGCTTAAATTACTGCAACTAGTTGTTGGTGTTTATATGCTTCTTCTTATCAAATTTCCTACAAAATTTATGCTCAAACCAATTGTCTACATATCATATAACAAATCAATTTTCTTCTCCATTTAACCACATACATATATGAGGTCCTAAGAAACCCATACATTGGCCGAAAATCCCCTAGCCTCAATCTATAATTCACGTTCTTAACACACACTTCCAGCATTTTGTTTAATCCACAACTTAACAAAACAATAAGAAGAAGAAGAAGAAGAAGAAGAAGAATCAAATTAAGTTAATTACCTTCTTAATACACACTAACTAGTTCTTCATAAATCAACACGCAAGAATTTCTTTAAGGATTTTTTTTCTTACATGTATAACAATGGATGAATGAGATGAAATGAGAGAGAAATTTTTGTAATTATTCAAGCATATGTCATCCCTCTTTCTTTCTCTTAACCTAATGATAACTACTTATAAAGGCAAGGAAAAATTCCCTCATCAATCCTTTCTCTTTTTGCATGTTTCACTAAAGCCTCTCACCTTTTTGCATGTTATAACATGACCTTCACTTTTTTTTCTCTTAAATCAACCTCTCAATTTATACCTTTAATCATAATTAACCCTTAAGTTGCCATATTTACAAATTTACCCAAAAATTAATACTTTATACTTTAATTATACCCTTAAATATTATTAAACTAGAATTTTAAATTTTACTTTCATGTAATTACTATAATATAATGAATTTATCACTTATCCCACACCTTAAGTGAAATTCATAATCTATAATTAATCTCAATTAATTATAACCCTATTAAAATCTTGCATTTCTAGCTAGGATTATGTTAGGGGCCTCACAGAAAGGGTATATGTAGGTTTGATAAGGTTTTACATAGTTGAAGTGATTATGAGAGGAGTTAAGATTGATTACAATACTCTTTATACCTGTCAGTATTTCTTATCAAGTGAGGGCAGTTGATTAAGTATTTCATGATATAGGATGGAGCAAAACATGTGCATTACATGAGAATATGCATTTACATTCTATTGCATACATGAAATCATCATTCACTCACAGCATAACATTAAACATCATATGACAAGACATGAACAACATCATATCACATGTATAGGCCCCAACTGAAAAAGGAAAACTGATAGGATATACGTTCGGTATAGTAATGATGTGTTCATATGGAAAGGTTACCCTTATAGGGAGATAAAGCTAAATAAAAATTTAATTGAGGTAAAGTAAAGAAGAAAAGCTGGGAGAGATAGTATGGGATGGAAGTTGACCATGATAGATACAGAATTATAGGAAAGTTAGTGTTATATATGATTACTGGTTACAGGTATGAATTTCGAGGATAAAATTTTTTAAGGGGGAGAGATTTGTAAGGATTCAACATTGGCCCTAGAAAGATTTATGGAAATTCTTATGATGATAACGTCTAATTAAGCATAATTAGATGATGCATTACAAGTCAAGATTTAAGAATTAATTCTTTTAAAGTATTAAAGGGTAAAATAGTTATTTATCCATGTATACAATTGGAATAAAATTATAAGTATTGGGTCAATTGCTATATAAGAAAAGTCAGCTAGGGTAAACTTGTAAATAAGAAAAGAGGAAAAATTTAAAGTGAATTTATGGTGGGCCAGGCATGATGTTATTTCCCACTAAAAGTCTCATTCAATAGTAGTATAAAGGGGGGAATGGACTTGGATCTGGTTATTGAGGAGAAAAACAAAAGAAACACTTTCTCTCTCAAAGAAAAAACTACAAATCTCACTCTCTTTTCTATCTTTTTAAAGTCGGCCTATTCACCCCCATAAAGCAGCCTTTCATTTCTATTACAATGCATATGAGTAAGGTATGAGGAAGGAGATGTTCTAGAAGAAAGCTAAGCAAAGTCAAGGAAGAAGAAGAATTAGAGAGGAAGAGTTTTGTTGAATGCATTGGAGTTACATGTAATACCCCTAATGGTACCCTAAGAGGGGTAGATGGTCATTTCGCATAAGACAAAGGTTGATTATATGGCTAATGAAGGGGAAATTGCAATGTAGGGACTTAATTGAAAAGTAAAAGTAAAAGTAAAAGTTTTGAGGAAGAAATGTGAATATGTCAAATTAAGATACCAAAGTAAAAGACATAAGTATAAAGAGGGACCAAAGTAAGATTTTTTCAAGATCTTTTGAGCCAACCAATGAAGAATGGACACTAGTGTTTCAAAAAAATAAATTAATTAAAAAGAGATAAGTTAAAAGAAAGGAAGAGGGAGATATGGCCAACCAAAATGGAGTCCTTAATCTCAGAAACTTCTACTCCTTTCACTCATTTTTTCTCTCAAGATACAAGCTTTTGGAGTCTTAAATAAGGTAGAGAGAGAGAAAGAAAAGAAGAAAAAGAAAGGAGTAAAACTTGTTAAGGTTTAGGAGTTCTTCACTTTATTTGCTATATTTGTTTGATTCTATTGCTTACTATGCTATAGTGTTATGTATTTGATGATAGATATGAGTGATGATGTTATTGTTGGGTGAGAATAATGACTTGTATCATGAAAAGTGAATTAGTAGAAATCTACCTAGAGTTTACATGAACCAATTTTACTAAGAAAGTATAAATTTTTCTATAAAACTTTAAATTGAATGATTTTAGTTGGAGATGAAATTTAAGACATAGATCTACAACTTTGTAGAAGAAACCAAAATCTAAATCTGTCTCTAGAGTGCCCGAAAATAAGCTTGAAGTGGACAGACCCCTACCATCCATCCCATGGGAATAGTTGGTAATGTTTTAGTGATATCTTAAGATTTATAAGTCATAATTGAGATATATTTGATGTTTATAAACTAGAGACATAGTGGAACAACTTTGTAGAAGATCACTTTCCTTGAAAATGACGTTTTGAAGTTCAAAAATGGCTTAGAAGTCAAGCCTGAAAATCTGTCTTTGAGCAGTTTGGGTCTCACGGTTACTAGGTTTTTGATAGTAATCGTGAGGTACCCCAGTTTTTAGTCCAGATCCTAAAGAAGACCTACCTCACTATTACTAAGCTTTTCATAGTAACCGTAACCCCTTTAAAAAGTATAGACCACAGTTATTACTCATTTGGTAATGATTGTGAGGTAGTATGATGCAGTCTAGAGCCAGAAGGGTGACCTAGGTCACGATTACCATGACTTTAGTAGTAACCGTGAACCCTATTTCATGTTTGAGTCATGGTTACTAGGATTTTAATAGTAACTATGACCCTGCCCTGTCTTTCTTGAACTTGATTTTAAAGTCTCAAATTGTTATTAAAGCATGTTTAAGCCTTCCTAAATGCTTTTAGAGTATTTTAAGTGTAAAAATAATAGTAATAAGCAATATAAATGAGTGTAAAGCCTAATGAATTAGTGAAATAATAAGAGTAATAAGTAATATAAATGAGTGTAAAGCCAAATGAATTAGTGAAGTAAGGTTAAATGTTAAATCTTAATATAAGAAATTTATATAGTTAATGAATATGAATAAACATGAATATAAGTGACATGGTATATTTGCATAATCTATTGAATGTATCAATGTTATGTTTCTAAAAATATGCAATAAAATGTACAATTAATGAATGTGAGTGAATATGATAAATGGTATGTATAATGTTACTAATTGCATGACAAATAATAATTATACTAAAGTTAATGTTAAATGTAATTGAAGTTATTGTTTAGTGATTTTGTTGCATGCTCAATTTGATGTGTTATCTCTATGAATCTAGTTGTACCAAGTGTATTAACTTTGAATGATTAAAGACTATTTGTAAGCATGGATTTCACATAGTAGTGGATAGATGGGCATGCCTATAAAGGGGATAGTAATTGCAACTGCTAGTGATGTCACCGAAAGGTGACTAGTGTAGTGTTTGATACCTTTTGGTATCTAGTGAACCAAAACTTTATGTCTCTAGTTCAATATCTAGTGTTTGTACCCGTATCCACCATTTATGAGAATTCAGACAATGAAAGTGATTTGAATATTGAATAATGATAAGTGATTAATATTTTAAGTGTTACATGGCCTTATGATAGTGTTAGTGCTTTTCATTGAATAATGAAGTGTAAGTGAAAAATTGTATTATGATTGTTATTGAGTGTATAATTGCTATTGAGTGTGGTTAATGCATTTACTAAATAAGAGTGATATGTTATTATGTTATATGTATTGGCATGCTACATTGATTGTATTTGCGACTTCTATAAGAAGTCAATTATACTGTTTACTCCCCACTGCGCCATTGCTCAGCACGGGTGTTTTTTCTTGTAGGTATTCAGGTGTGAGGAAGTGCTTTTGCTAGAGTCAATATCTACAAGCTACTAGAAGGGTAGCGAGTGAGGAATAATTTTGATAATATATTACGTTATTGTAAATGTACAATGTATAAAAGATTTGAAATATATGTAATGAACTAAATTGTAATTGTATTTAAAGTATATTATATGTATTAAATGTGGTGTATATGTGTATTTTTGTGCAAGTAAATTAATAGAATAATATGGAAATAAAATGTAATAAGAGCGGACATTACATTACATTACATGTTAGGTTTTGGAACCTTACTTACTTTGTATGTGACTATTCTATATAATGGATGTGTTAATTGGTTAGAGACATGGATTATAAGTATGAAACCTATGATTAACAATTTATATGTGCTTGATTTTAGGAAGAATAAGATGACAGTATAGAAAGATTAAGAAATTAGTTCATAAGTCTCTTCAAGTGTTCATTTAAGGTTTATTTGATTGAAGATAATAAGTGCTCAAAACAAAGCTTTAAAACCCTATTATATGTATTTCCAATTAAAAATAAATAAAATTTAGTTGTTTAAGAAATTCAAGTTGAATTCTAATCTTAATGAGATAAATGAAACCTAGTTGAATTTATAGTACTGTTCTCACCTATGTACAAAAGCATAATGTTATGTTTTACAGAGATTCTACGATTTAAATGCTTTAACAATTGGAATTTGGGATTTAAAGATACTTTATAGTAAGGAATAGCATAGATGTTAAAGTATATTGATGCAAGTTTAGTATTAGTGGGTTTTAGAATTTCATGCAGAATAATTTCCAGGTTTGAACTGATAAATATCATGTTTTGGGAATGGTCTTGGTAAGAGTGAGTCTCTCGACTGAGGGGAGTTTCCCTCTACCGAGGTGAGCACTCCCTCCACCGAGGGGAATCACCCTCCACCGAGGAAAAGTAGTCTGTAAAAATGAAGTAATCCCTTGGCTGAGGGGAATGCTCCCTCTACCGAGGTGAACGCTCCCTCTACCGAGGTGAACACTCCCTCTACCGAGGAAGTCTCCCTCCACCAAGGAGAAGTGATCTATTTGATGTTTATTTGCCTCAAATATCCTTTTGTTAATTACATAAAACATAGTTTATATGATTCTTGGTTAATGAAATGTTTTAGGGAATAATTAAGTGACTCTAGACTAATTTAACATGAAAGCAGGTTAGAACCACATTGTTAAACCATCAATGAACCTAAATAACATGTTCATTCTTTGATATATGAATAGATATGATTTTGATTGTTTCTTGTAATAGTATAAGTGTGCATGAACGCCTATAACATTATGTTATTGTATATAATTATAGTATTGTTATACTTATAGGTATTTGTACAATTACATAAAATTGTGTATCTAAATACATATAAGTATGTATAGATATGAATATAGTATGAATATGTAAGAATGGGTGTTAACTTTGGAATGAGAATGACATGTATAATTGAATAAACACTATTGGTTATACTGTCTTGATTATATATGCTTACATGTTAATCTAATATAGACATGAAATAATATGGTTTAAATATAAAAAAACATAGAATTTGTACACAGTAAATGGTATAGATATGCACCCATGGAATGATAATTTGTGTTTGTGTGTGTGTGTTTATTTTTGTATAATTATAGTTCCTATAAGAATACCATACAAGTATGATAGACAAGTGTATATGCAATACATGAGATTGGATATACACGTAAATATGTGACTTGTTTAGTCATTAGTATAATGTGAATAAATATGAATGTGGGATGATGTAATTAAGCAAAAAAGAGGCATGAGTGATGAGCATAGAGAATTGCAAAGATATGTTCTTGTGGGAAGATAACACGCATAAATGATGTTTTATGCAGATATAGTTTATATGATTACATTCCAATAAGTGCAATGACATAGTGTTTAAGCAAACATAACTAGTATAAGCATATTCAATTGAAGATTCTGAAATCAAGTTGTATCTCTTAAAGTAAACTTGATATAGAATGTTATATGGGTATCTTTTGGATTACATAATTTAAGACAGTATATTGAAAAGTATAATTGTATAAGTGTGTGATAAGATATAGGCTTATATGTATTGGGTAAACGTACAGATTGGTTGTACTTAAGCATATATTTATATTCATATATAAGTATGGTATCATTCTCAATAAAAGATTATACAAGAATATGTAATGCGTGATGCTCTATTGATAGTTATGCATTGGTATATAAATATGATTTGGAAGGGTGTAATACAGAAAAATAATGAAAGAGATTATATTGCCTACGTCTGTGTCTAGGTTGTAGATAGATAGGCATGCCTATAAGGTTAATTTGTAGTTGTGATCATATAGTTTCAACCCATATGGGTCATAAAGTATAGAGATGGTCCCGTTTGGATCATATACAACCCTATTTGGATTGTAGCCGACCCCATTTGGGTTCACTTGACCAGTTTAAAGTATTGTTCGACCCCATTTAGATCTTAAAGCTAAAGTATAGCTTGACCCCATTTGGGTCATAATGTATAGTGCAATTCAACCCCATTTGGGTCTCAATATTGTATCATTTAGCCCATTTGGGTCTAAAGTTTAATACCTTCAGTTATCTTATTCGTACCTTTGGGTGCTATTGTTATCGTTAAACCCGTTATCAACTCTTTAGAAAAGTGTAAGCTTAATCTAAAGTATAAAAAAGCATTATGTTAAAACTAAGAGATAAAGATACGTGATAGTTTTTACTTTATCTTTATATGACCTTTATATGAATCCATATATTTTATTTCGAAAATATGTTATTAAATGTAGTTGCATTTTAATTATGCCAATATAGCATTGTGGTATGATATACATATATATATATATATATAGAATTATAAGTTATATGCATAATGAATTTGTGCATTATTGATTTTTTGACTAATAGTCATATTGGCGAATCCATGTTCTCTATAGTTATATGTTACTTACTTGACTTTGTTAAATGGTGTGTATGATTCTTTGTATATATAAGCTTTTAAAATAAAGGATTGTGCAGCTACCTTTATATGAATTAATATAAAGAATATGGAACCCAAGTTATAGAGTGAATAGTAACTATAATATTGTAAGTACATGATTGATTTAATGCATGAGTTGAAAAATAAAGTATTATTATAGGGTATTAGTAAATAGAACTGCTCATTAAAGTATGTTAATGGAATGTTATAACAACGGTAATGTAATTAGAACTTCGAACATATGCTTTTGATTAGTAGGATAGAAAAAGTAAAAAATTATACAATTTGGAAATTTCAAACTAGTGTAGTAGCTTATGAATATAGTTAATTAACATAGTTTTTCTTGAGTAATGATAGGTTTTCTATAAATCTAGCTTGGGTATAACTTGCATATATGAAAATTGAGTTAATCACTATGATTAGCCAAGAGTAAATGATAGGAAACAAACGAGTTAATTAATGTTTACGAACTTAAAATACTTGAATAATTTTAAGGAAAAAAATAGATATTAATTAAGTGGAATGACAATAAGAGATGTAGTGGAATACAAGGGTTAAGTAATATCTTGTAACGTGTTATCTTAGTCTTGTTATTTAAATGAATAGTTTATATGCCAAATAGTATGCTTTCATGTTTATGTGATTTTGACGACTTTAAAAGAGGTCGTCTATATGTTTTATATTCCCCACTAAACCTTATAACTTAGCACAGGTTTTTATCCATGTAGGTTGTCAAGATAGGACTTATTCACAAGGATAGTATCTGCAGCAGGATGGCCAACACAAGTTAAAGAGAGATTGGAAGTGTATTGTTCTCATTTTTGTTTTTAATTTTTTCTCAAAATTTTGTATAGTATAGATGTTCAATTTTTGAAATATTGTAATGTTTTAAGAGACTTATATGTAAGTGAAGCTTTAATAGTAAAGTTTATGTGTAAAAGGATAGTTACACGCTATAGTAGAGGGTGTTACATAGGTTATAGAGGCATTTTAAAATAAAAGGTGAGTCCCAAAGAATGCATTGTTAAATTCACACATGCACATTAAAATTATTATCAAAAGGATCAACCATCAAAAAAGAAATTCTTTCAATTATCATATGTATTTCAAAATTCCAAAGCAATTTACTTAATCAAAAGTTTTTACTTCATATTGATTGTAAATCTTTAAAGAAGTTTTACAAAAAGAAGTCAAAAACATCACTTCAAAACAAATTTTTGTTAGATGGCAAGCAATCCTTGCAACATCCCAAAAATCCCGAATTTGTGAATAGTACTTTCTATCCCATGAATAATACCACCAAGGTGAACCATGGACACTTTTTTTATGAAAACTATAAAGTACAATTCATGAGATGTAATTTGAGATAAAATTGAGGTTAAATAGGGCTCCAAAAATTGAAAATAAAAATAAGCCACGATTCAGTATGTCTAGTGCACCAATTGATCTGATGTCTGAACAAGCATAAAAAATTATCTTGGACTCCAAAAAGTTATTTTGAGCATGCAT
This sequence comes from Excoecaria agallocha, assembly GCA_037975025.1. Lineage (NCBI taxonomy): Eukaryota > Viridiplantae > Streptophyta > Magnoliopsida > Malpighiales > Euphorbiaceae > Excoecaria > Excoecaria agallocha. Next base: position 41,115,375 of record CM075816.1, read on the forward strand.
GGGAGACCATTAGAAATGGTATAAATGAATTTTTGGAAGTGAAAAATTAAAATAAAGTTGACACAAAAAAGTAAATTATCAAACTGTTAATTGCATCCCCGAACCGAAAAATTTATGTACACTTTAAGAAATATTTTTTCATATTTTTGGACTAATTTTTATAAAAATTTAATAAAGAAAACATTAGAACCAATAAGAGAATGACATGTTAGTGTAAGCCCTAGCCCCAATGCATTGTAATAAAGCACTTTGAATTAATAAAATGAGGCATTTGTTTTATCCTTTGTATTCCTGTGCATATCAATTGATAAAACTATCCAAGAGTGTTGTTTCGATTTAAGTTATCATGTGTGAGGCACATGGTTGGAAGACCATGAAACAAATGAGACATCATTTTAAATATCCCTAGTCAGTCATTGTTATGGGAATAACAATGAATTAAGACTAGCATGCTCTCTCTGATATTATGAGTTCTGTGTTACGGATCATTAGGACAATAGTGTCAATCAGAGATCATAGATATATGTTAAAGAACATGGTATCTGGATACGATCCGCTCATGAGAACACTACATGGTATAAGTCATAAGTGTTTCTCATATGCAAGTTTTGTATCGGAGTTCTTAGACCTAAAATCTCTATGAAACTCTTTATGAATTACTGTGTACATTGACATACACCTAACGTGCTAGTAACAGAGTGACAAGTACGGGTATGATTGGGTATGCATTGATTCATGTTAGAGAGCATGAGAGAAGTGAAGGGATTACCCCTCTCAATAAGAGAGAAAATATCATCGGCCACTTGATCAGTGAACTGAGAAGTGTATGGCCATACTGAGATGAAATAATGAATAATCATTATTTATCTGAGAGTTCAGTGTCACTGGAATATCAAGAAAGGAATTAATATATATAAGGATGACTAGTTTCATGCCTTATATTAATTCTGATATTTATAGGTAAGGGACTATGCAAAATTGCATTAGGTCACTAAATGCCATATGCATTTTCATTTAATTTTGAATGCTATAATATCTTGCTAGAGAATATATATAGCCTTTGAATTAATTTATTAATTCATTGCCAACATTAAATGGACCTATAGGATCGCACACAAAGCATTGGGCTTAAAATATTTAATTAAAGTATTGAGCATTAATTTGGGCTTTTAATTAAAGTCAAATTAATGTGTGTAATGGGTTATAAAATTGCTATTGGGCTTTGGTCCATGAGAGAGAGAAATTCAGCCCACAAGGTTTAATTTCAATTAATTAATTATCTTGTGTTAATTTAATTAATTGAGTATTAAAGTCTAAAGGATTTTAATTAAATTAATTCACTTGATAATTGGATGGTGTGGCCGAAATTCCAAGATAATATCAATGGAATTTCGGCACATGATTAATTATTTTATTAAGTGATTTATTTGATTAATATGTCTTACATTTATCTTAGATTAAATCAAAAAGGATTATCTTGGATTAAATGTATTATCTTAAGGCGTTTTAATCAATATATATTTCTTATTTTAAATAAGTGATAAAGGCTAAAATTAATTATCTTAAGGTAGTATATTTTAGTTTGATCACTTAAGAAAATAAAGGGATATATATTAAAGGAAATAAAACCCTAAAGATATATTTTGCTTTTGGCGTGAAAACAAAACCTAGCCACCATTTGCATTTTGGCGTGAATTACATCCATCTCTCTCTCTTAATTTTTGGTCCAATTTTCACAAGGAGAAAGGATTGTTCCTCATTCTCTTGTGTTCTTGGGTAGTAAAATCAACCTAAGAGAAGTACAAAATCAAATTTTGTGGCTTCAAACTATAGCCATTACACAATACCTTAAAAGAGAGCTAGCAATCTCGATTTTAAGCCGACGGTGCAATTGTGTGTGTGAGAATAGAGGGAGTGGTGTAAAAGGCTGTTCCTTGGCATTGGTGATCAAGATCTAAGGTGGATAAAGTCATCTCGGTTGCTGGTCATCACCAAACTCAAAAATTAAAAGGCATCCAAAGTTGTAAGTTTTAAACCCTAAAATTGCATGTTTCGATTCTTGCTCTGGATTTGTATGGTATGTATGATGAAAAAATTTTATTTTTTCGATGTGTTATCATCACATTCATACCATGTCATATTCCATCAGTGGTATCAGAGCCTAAAAATTCTTATTTTAGTGCTTTAGATGCATGAAAAAATTAATTAAAAATCGTCATTATGAAAACATGCAAATCTGAAATTTTCTGTTTTGAGTTTTTTGCATTGTTTTGTTAAAAAAACGATTTTAATTGATTAGATAGGTATTATAATTAATATGACATGTTAATATACTGTCCTAAGATGTTATTAGGGCTGGTAATGGTCGGATTTAATTATTTATACCTGATGGTACATGTTAATTATGAAACTAGGTGCTAGTTGGCATGTAAATTGCTAGTTTAACAACTAGTTTCAAAATTAAATGTAAAATTGATTTTGGCATGTTTGTAAGTGATTTTTAAAGATTAAATATCAGGTCTGGACATATTTTAAATTTGGTTTTAATTCTGGTCCATGACAATTTAATTGATTAATTTTAAAATCACTTAAAACTTTGACTAGTTTGTGTTTGTTACATGTTTAATCAACATTGTTTGTTTTGTTTTGTTTTGATTAAAATGGTAAAAACACATTTAGATCAGATTGGTACAGAATATTAAATCAATATTTATGGATTTATTTAGATTATTAAATGACTCATAAAATTGATTTAAATGTTTGTGCATTTTATGGCATTACATAAGCATTAAACAACTAGTTTTTGTTGTTTGTTTGTTTTTGCATGAATGCCGTGTACTATATATGTGTTCTTCATGATTTTATATTTTTAATTCATGTTAGCAAATATTATATGTATTTTTAATGTTTATGGGCTGTATGACATAAAATTAAAAATGGAAAAATTGGAAATTATACTAGAGTTGATTTATAGCACAAATCTAACTAGTTAGTGTTTTGAGCTTTTAAGAGAACTTATTCAATAAGAGGATTTAGTCCATTGGGCTTTGGCCCAGGCCCGTCATGGGGTCTTCTCTTAAAGGTTTAAGTACACAATTTCCATTAATGGGCTTGGCTAAATTAATTAAAATTGGACTTTGTTTTATCTATGAATGCTATGTATATTTATTTGCTAATTTGTTGTGATGAATGGATATGCATGGTGCATTCATGGGCCCTGGGTTTTGTAATTAAATATGGCCTGTGAGCCATTATACTTTGTTGTAAAAGTTTTTCATTTATTTCTTAGAATAGAATATACTTGAAGACTTTGTAAATCAAGACGAAGCCCACCGGAGTGAAGAAGCCAAACTCGAAGATTCTTATGTAATAGTATAGAATCTTAGTTGTAGGTTTTTGGGCCCATGTTTGTCATGCTTTACTTTATGCAATTATATATATGCATGCTATGTATGGATGACAAAGCGTATGCCATGTAAGCCATAATAAAATGAATCCCTAAAATAGTAAGTCACAAAGCTGCCTTCCTAATTCGAAACATGTCAAGGCATCGATCATCGGTCACGTAGACTAGGAGTCCTAGATGTGCCCGATTATCTTTGTGAGGCATGGGTTGTGAATGTAGGTTGGACTTATCATGGAAAGGGATGCCCAGACCTAGGCAACTAATAAATGGGTTGTGCTATAACATCTTAAGATGTTAGCCCATTTGATCCAAGATTCATGTACGAGACATGATTGGAGTTTTCCTACCTAAGTAACTTAACTTGTTAGGTGTACAAACTCAGCTTGACTAATAAGTTGTTGTGAAAAGTGAATATTGGCCCACATTAAATCACTAACACGAATTATTTAAAGGGATATTAATTCAGTTTGTGGGATCATAAATAAGACCTCATTTAATCTTGCTAAATTTTATTGTAGATTGAAAATGGCATCTTCAAACAACAATTTCTCATTGCGATCGGACCTTGAAAAGGACAAATTGAATGGCACCAATTTCATAGATTGGTCTCGAAACTTAAGAATAGTTCTTAAGCAAGAGAAGAAGTCGTATGTTTTGGATGCACCCTTACCTGAGGAACCTGCTAGAAACGCTTCTGTGGTTCAAAAGAAAACTTTTGAGACCAAGAAAAGTGACTCTAATGATGTGACCTGTTTGATACTAGCCACTATAGTGCCTGAATTGCAAAACCAATTTATGGACCAAAAGGCCTATGCGATCATAGTGCACCTCAAAGAGATGTTCTAAGAGCAAGCTCATCACGAGAGGTTCGTGACAACAAAGCCTTAATTTCTTGCAAGATGGCTGAGGGTACTCCTGTTAGTACCCATGTACTCAAGATGAAAGGGTATCTTGATACTCTTGAGAAGCTTGAGGTACTAGTGCCAAAGGAATTGGCCACTGACTTGATCTTAGGATCATTGCCTGCTGCTTATGATCCATTTATGATGAATTATAACATGCATGCAATGAACAAGTCAGTCACTGAGCTTCATGGGATGCTTAAGAATGCTAAAGAGAACATTCGGAAGACCAATCCCGTACTAATGGTTCAAAAGGGAATTAAAAAGAGACCCGCTAAGGGAAAGGGAAAACCCAAGTCAGTTGGGAGTGCACCTCAAGCCCAATCCAAGCCCAAGGCGCCAAAACTCAAAGAGAGTGAGAGCACTTGCTTCCATTGCAACAAGATAGGGCATTGGAGGAAGAATTGCGCTCTCTTCAAGGAAGAATAAAAGAAGAATGGAGCCAAGGTGTCCAGTTCTGGTATTTTTATTGTTGAAATTAACCTTTCTATTTCTACCACTTGGGTATTGGATATCGGTTGTGGTTCTCACATTTGTTCAAATGTGCAGGGGCTAAGAAATAGGCGGTTACTTGGGAAGAATGAAGTGGACCTCCGTGTGGGGAATGGAGCACGAGTTGCTGCCATGGAGATAGGCGACTATCACCTCACTTTACCTTCCGGACTTTGTATTGTTTTGAATAATTGTTATTATGTGCCTGCTATAAGCAGAAACATTATTTCAGTTTCATGTTTGGATAATGATGAATTTGATTTTGTTATTAAAAATGGCAATGCTCATATTCGTCGCCAAGGCATTTCTTATGGCAATGCCATGTTGCAAAATGGCCTTTATATCCTTGATTTACAAAACAAAAAGTCCATATACAACATTAATACAAAGAGGGTTACATCAAATGAATTGAACCCTACTTACTTCTGGCATTGTCGTTTAGGACATGCAAACGAAAAACGTATTTCAAGACTCCACAAAACTGGAGTGCTTGGGTCATTTGACTTAGAGTCTTATGACACATGTGAGCCATGTTTGCATTGAAAAATGACAAAGAGTCCTTTTAACAAGAAAGGTGAGAGGACTAATAACTTATTGGAACTAATACATACCGATATATGTGGACCTTTAAGTACACAGGCTAGAGGTGGTTTTAGCTACTTCGTGATATTCACATATGACTTCAGTAGATATGGCTATGTCTATCTAATGAAGTACAAGTCTGAAACTTTTGAGAAATTCAAAAAGTTTAAGAACGAAGTAGAAAACCAACTTGGCAAAAGTATAAAAACCATTCGATCAGATCGAGGTGGCAAATACTTAAGCCAAGAGTTTGACAATCATCTAAAAGAGTGTGGTATTATTTCACAGCTCACTCCTCCTGGAACACCTCAATGGAATGGTGTGTCCGAAAGGAGAAATCGAACTCTGTTGGACATGGTTCGATCTATGATGAGTCAAGCTAATCTTTCTATCTCTTTTTGGGGTTATGCATTAGAAACTGTTGTGTTTCTATTGAACCGTACTCCAACTAAAGCAGTTGAGAAGACACCATACGAGGTATGGACTGGGAAAGAACCCAATATGTCTTTTCTCAGGATTTGGGGCTGTGAAGCACATGTTAAGAAATTAACATTTGACAAACTATAGTCTAAATCCAGTGTCTGCTTGTTTGTGGGTTATCCCAAAGAAACAAAGGGATACTATTTTTACTCACAAGCCGAGAACAAAGTATTTGTTGCTCGCAAGGCTATTTTCTTGGAAAAGGAGTTCCTTCTCAAGAAAGACAGTGGGAGTAAAGTAGAACTTGGAGAAATTCAAGCGCCACAAACTCCTATAGAGGATGGTTTGGAAATGGGATCAAGTTCACAACCAGTTGTGGAACAAGAACCCATTACACAAGAACCTAGAAGGTCTGGTAGGGTACGTCAGGAGATTGAGAGATATGGATTTCTAATCACTGACAGTGACACTATTGAGTTAGTAGATCGTGAAGATCCTACTACCTACCGAGAAGCTATTGAGAGCCCAGACTCGGAAAATTGGCTTGAAGCCATGAAATTCGAGATGCAATCAATGTACGATAACCAAGTTTGGACCTTGGTTGATCCACCAGAAGGTGCTAAGGTAATTGAATGCAAGTGGCTATTCAAGCTCAAAGCTGATAAGACCTACAAAGGTAGACTAGTAGCAAAAGGTTTTTGACAAACTCATGGTGTAGACTATGACGAGACCTTTTCGCCTGTAGTCATGCTCAAGTCCATTAGGATCTTGCTTGCCATAGCTGTATATCATGATTATGAGATATGGCAAATGGATGTCAAAACTGCTTTCCTTAACGAAAATTTACTTGAGGATGTGTATATGATACAACCTGAAGGTTTTGTCAATCCCAAGCATCCTAAGAAGGTTTACAAGCTTCAAAACTCCATTTATGGATTAAAGAAAGCATCCCGAAGTTGCAATCTTCATTTTGATGAGGCAGTCAAAGAATTTGACTTCATCAAGAACGAAGATGAGCCTTGTGTGTACAAGAAGGTTAGTGGGACCATAGTAGTATTTCTGGTCCTATATGTGGACGACATCCTTCTCATTGGGAATGACATTCCAACATTGCAAAAGGTTAAGCAATGGTTGGGAAAATGTTTCTCAATGAAAGACTTAGGTGAAGCCGAGACAATACTTGGTATTCGAATCTATAGAGATAGATCGAAACTGCTTTTGGGACTAAGTCAAAAAAAGTACATAGACAAAGTACTAAAGCATTTTAGTATGGGAGACTCAAAGAAAGGGTACATACCTTTGGCTTTGGGAGTTCCTTTGACTAAAGAACAGTGCCCTAAAACCAAAAAGGAAAGGGACAACATGAGTAGAATTCCATATGCCTCTGCTATTGGATCTATCATGTACGCTATGTTATGTACTAGGTTGGATGTTGCTCATGCACTAAGTGTAACCAGTAGGTTTCAGCAAGACCCTGGTGAGAAGCACTGGTCTGCTGTAAAAGGGATTCTAAAGTACCTACGAAGGACTAAGAATCACTTCTTGGTGTATGGTGGTCAAGAAGAGCTCGTCATACAAGGTTATGCCAATGCTGCTTTTCAGACCAGTACTCAAGATTCTAGATCGCAATCTGGTTTTGTTTTTGTTTTGAACGGTGGTGCTGTCAGCTGGAGAAGCTCAAAGCAAGAAACTGTTGCCGACTCAACTACTGAATCTGAGTATATTGCAGCAAGTGAGGCTACAAAAGAGGCTGTTTGGATTAAAAATTTCATTACTGGATTAGGAGTGGTCCCAAGCATCCTAGATCCGTTAGAAATTTTCTGTGACAACAACGGGGCCATCGTACAGGCCAAGGAGCCCCGGTCACACCAGAAATCCAAGCACATACTCAGGAGGTACCACCTGATCAGAGAAATCATTGATCGTGGGGATGTCAAGGTTAGCAAGATAGCAAGTGAAGACAATGTAGCAGATCCTTTGACGAAACAATTGCGTCCAAATCTATACGAAGCTCATTTGAGAGCGTTCGGTCTTAGGGCTATGCCTAATTGGGACTAGTGCTAGTGGGAGATTGTTAGTGTAAGCCCTAGCCCCAATGCATTGTAATAAAGCACTTTGAATTAATAAAATGAGGCATTTGTTTTATCCTTTGTATTCCCGTGCATATTAATTGATAAAACTATCCAAGAGTGTTGTTTCGATTTAAGTTATAATGTGTGAGGCACATGGTTGGAAGACCTTGAAATAAATGAGACATCATTCTAAATATCCCTAGTCAGTCATTGTTATGGGAATAACAATGAATTAAAACTAGTATGCTCTCTCTAATATTATGAGTTCTATGTTACGGATCATTAGGACAAGAGTGTCAATCAGAGATCATAGATACATGTTAAAGAACATGGTATCTGGATACGATCCGCTAATGAGAACACTACATGGTATAAGTCATAAGTGTTTCTCATATGCAAGTTTTGTATCGAAGTTCTTAGACCTGAAATCTCTATGAAACTCTTTATGAATTACTGTGTACTTTGACATACACCTAACGTGCTAGTAACAGAGTGACAAGTACGAGTATGATTGGCTATGCATTGATTCATGTTAGAGAGCATGAGAGAAGTGAAGGGATTACCCCTCTCAATAAGAGAGAAAATATCATCGGCCCTTTGATCAGTGAACTGAGAAGTGTATGGCCATACTGAGATGAAATAATGAATAATCATTATTTATCTGAGAGTTCAGTGTCACTGGAATATCAAGAAAGGAATTAATATATATAAGGATGACTAGTTCCATGCCTTATATTAATTATGATATTTATGGGTAAGGGACTATGCAAAATTGCATTAGGTCACTAAATGCCATATGCATTTTCATTTAATTTGGAATGCTATAATATCTTGCTAGAGAATATATATAGCCTTTGAATTAATTTATTAATTCATTGCCAACATTAAATGGACCTATAAGATCGCACACAAAGCATTGGGCTTAAAATATTTAATTAAAGTATTGAGCATTAATTTGGGATTTTAATTAAAGTCAAATTAATATGTGTAATGGGTTATAAAATTGCTATTGGGCTTTGGTCCATGAGAGAGAGAAATTCAGCCCACAAGGTTTAATTTTAATTAATTAATTATCTTGTGTTAATTTAATTAATTGAGTATTAAAGCCTAAAGGATTTTAGTTAAATTAATTCACTTGATAATTGGATGGTGTGGCCGAAATTCCAAGATAATATCAATGGAATTTCGGCACATGATTAATTATTTTATTAAGTGATTTATTTGATTAATATGTCTTACATTTATCTTAGATTAAATCAAAAAGGATTATCTTGGATTAAATGTATTATCTTAAGGTGTTTTAATCAATATATATTTCTTATTTTAAATAAGTGATAAAGGCTAAAATTAATTATCTTAAGGTAGTATATTTTAGCTTGATCACTTAAGAAAATAAAGGGATATATATTAAAGGAAATAAAACCCTAAAGATATATTTGGCTTTTGGTGTGAAAACAAAACCTAGCCACCATTTGCATTGTTGCATGAATTACATCCATCTCTCTCTCTTAATTTTTGGTCCAATTTTCACAAGGAGAAAGGATTGTTCCTCATTCTCTTGTGTTCTTGGGTAGTAAAAGCAACCTAAGAGAAGTACAAAATCTAATTTTGTAGCTTCAAACTATAGCCATTACACAATACCTTAAAAGAGAGCTAGCAATCTCGATTTTAAGCCGACGGTGCAATTGTGTGTGTGAGAATAGAAGGAGTGGCGTAAAAGGCTATTCCTTGGCATTGGTGATCAAGATCTAAGGTGGATAAAGTCATCTCGGTTGCTGGTCATCACCAAACTCAAAAATTAAAAGGCATCCAAAGTTGTAAGTTTTAAACCCTAAAATTGAATGTTTCGATTCTTGCTTTGGATTTGTATGGTATGTATGATGAAAAAAAAAATTTTTCGCTACGTTATCATCACATTCATACCATGTCATATTCTATCATGACAAGTGTCAACCTAATAGCCCTTATACTAAATAGTACTTGGGATAATCTTAACCATCCATTTGGGAGCATGTAAATATAAGGAAGGATGTAGAAATTTCAGCAACTTTTTTCCATCTTCATCCTCCACCTTGGTTGAACAAAAGATTCCATGTTTCTCCATCATTTTTCATCCACTAAGCTTGAATTCTAAGTAGTTTCTACCCTAAATTTCACCTAGAATTTGATCATTGTCATCCTTCCTATCATAATAAAGTAATTGGAGAAGAAAAGAGCATGGTAATTGGAAGATTTGTTAAATGGAAAATTCATCAAGTGAGTAATTAGTTGATATTTTTGGTAAAATTAGTTAGGAATTGATGAAACTAGGTTCATGTGAATTCTATTGAAATTACAAAGAAAATTGAGAGAAATTGATTATGTACAATTCAGCCTAGGTGAAGAATTGGAAGAAGAAGGAAGAGAAAGGAAAGAAAAGGAGGATTAGCTTGGAAAAAGGCAAATGAGATTAGTGGATACCTAATCTCTTACATTTCATTATGATTTTGATTATGTATATCACATGTAAATGTGAATTAGGCATGTATAATTCAAATAATTGTTAAATAAGTTGATTTAAAAGATAATTAAGTGAAATTATTAGGTTAGATCAATAAAAACAAGTATGGAATGAAAAAATGCCTAATGTACAACTATTATGTAAGTAAGGGAATATGTATGTATATGTGTAATTTAAGTGAATTAATAGTAGATATACATGAAATATGCCTTAAAAACATAATAGGAATAATTTATGGAAAGAAAAATAATATGGATGGCATGGGACCCAACATGGCCGAATGGTATTATGTTAGGATTTGATGTAACCATGATGATATAAGTGATGCTAAGTGATGGAAAGTTAAAAAATGATGAAAATAATGTATGATGTATGAAATTCATGAGTTACATAATGTGAACTTGTGAAGAAAATGAACATGTGATATAGATTGTTACTGAAAATGTGGAAATAGTTTTGCCCTTGGTATCTAGTAGAGAATTTAGAAGTATGTGATGTAAAACTCAATATCTAATAAAAAAAATGAGATAATATCATTAAAAAAATTCTAAAAATTTAGCCTAACCTAATTTATCAGCTATTAGAAAGATAAGATTTTTATCTTTTATCAAATTGTAATACCGTGAATTATTATCCAAATAGTTGAAAAACTTATTCAGTCGATTTTTGTAATTCCTTTTTCTAATAATTATTTTTATAATGGTATTTTTTGTTAATAATATTAATAATGGAGGTTAATTTAGTCTAAAAAAGTGTTCACTTACTTTATATTTATATATTAATATTGATCTCTTTGTACTTAATCAAATACAATAAAGATTATTTATATGGATTATATTTAAGGACATATTGTAATCCCATATATCGAATATTTTAGTATTACATCATTATATCATTTAAAAAAAAGGAAATAAAACAAAATTACTTGCTCACAATTATTTTTTTTAGAATAAATGGATTTCATTAAACTGAAACAAAACGAATAAAAGAGGGAATTTAATCCCAAACAAAGAAATCTTCATACAATAAAGAACCCCTAACAAGAGCATGAGTTCCCTTATTACCAGATTTCTAAGTCTATGTAGCCAAGATGTTAGTTCTACAACTTGAAATATCTTTGCAATCATCAATTATCAAGCAAAAATAAGATCAATCAACAACAGTAGCTAACATAGCAAAATAAACTTCCTAAGTATCGATCATAATCAAATTGAGGAGAAGATTCAATTTAGACCATGGTCACTGCACTTATGCCAAATTACGCAAAAGTAACAAAAAACATTTTTGTTACACAAAAATCATCGAAATTAGTAATATTATACGCAAAAATAATCATGACCGATTTTCGATAAAAACCAACGTCGAAAAGAAACAGATAGTACGCCATGTCAGTACCTTGTGTATACATCATCATGCCACATGGCAAATTCCCCTAAGAAACTAACACATGGCAATACTGACACGTCATATGATGATGTGGCATAAATATTTTCATGTGTGCATAAGGTGCTGACATAACATGCCATCTGTCCTTTCTGATATTAGTTTTCATCGAAAATTGATCATGATTATTTTTGCATATAATATTGCTAACTTCAATGATGTTTGTGTAACGAAAAAATATTTTGTTAGTTTTATGTAGTTTGATACAAATACAATTATCGTAAGTGAAATTAATCACAGAAAAAACCTCAACACCATAGCTTCTACCACATGTGTAAGGCCCCTAACATGACTCTAATTTAATTTGCATATTATTGTAATTAAGTAAGGGGGTAAATTAACATGTTATTATGTTAATTGCATGAAAATATAATAAAAGAGTATGGTTTAATGTTAATTAAGGATGCAATTGAGGATAAAGGTATTAATTTGGGGTTAATTGGTATTTTTGGCATTTTGGTGGCCAATTGTGTAGAGAAGCATTTAATTCAAGGTTAAATTGAAAGAATGCTTAAATGGATAGGTTAATGTTTGAAAAAGAATTAGTGGAGGGGTTAAAGTCTAACATGCATAAAGGCTTGTGGCATTTGTGTGACATGGAAAATGATGAAGGACTAAAGAGGAGATTGTCATGTGGGTATAAAAGGCTTGGGTTAGAGAATTTGATTATGAGAATCGGCATTTGTTGAGAGCAAAACCAAAAATTCTTCTTCTTCTTCCTCTTTGATTTCCATAGATTTATCTCAAGCATTTAGATGTTAATGGTGCATGTTGGTTAATCAAGAGTTTAAGGCTCTAAGCTAAGGTAATTAAACTCTCATTTTAACACTTCATCATCACCATCTTCTTCTTCATTTTCTGTTGACTGAGAATATGTCATTTGCTGGAAATGTATGTTCATGGTGATGGTATTTATGAAGGAGAAGAGGAAGGAAGAAGGATCAAAGGAAAGGGAATTGATAGAGGTTGAAGACATTGGGTTTATCAGCCAAGGTATGGAAATTTAGGCCATTCATATTGCATGTAAAAATGGATTACTGGAAGTGAATAGAATTTACAGAATTGAATTTATGTTTTTTCTGGAAGTTTATCGTTGAAAGGTTGAAGAAGACAGACTTGCTGAGTCGTGAACATCAGTCCGACTCGTGAAGCTCTTCACGAGTCGTGAAGTCGAGTCTTTCTTCTTCACTCGTGAGCTTCTTCACGAGTCGTGAAGTTCAGCTTTTCTTCCTCACTTGTGAGCCACTTCACGAGTCGTGAAGTATAGTTCCTTCTCCACTCGTGAACCCCTTCACGAGTCGTGAGAATCACCTTATTTGCCTCACTCGTGAATCCCTTCACGAGTCGAACTCCTCTTCACGACTGAATGACCTGTCTTGAATGTTTTGCTCATAAGTTGAGTTATAGAACAGCAAATTGAGTGATTCTTTTTGCATTGAAAAATAGACTTCCATACCTATATTTCACATGAAGAAACCTAAGCTTAAATCTGTCTCTATGTACATGTAATCTATAGTTGAATCCGGACTAGTTTTCTAGACTACTCTATGTAACAGAAATGGCTAGTATGAACAGATTGTTGCTACACTTGATAATATGATTCTTTAATTGATTGAGACAGCTATTTGCTTATGTGATAGAAAGTTAAATGTATAATGCATGTAATATGACTGTCAATGAAGGAATTGTATGCATACACATGCGTTCATTTGTGAATATGAATAAAGACTAGAAAGGAATTATCGAACCCATACATGTAAATCTTATGACATGTAAGTGAACCTTTTTATATGCACTTGTGATATGAAAAAGAGAATAATAGCATGACCTTGGCATGTGTATATGCCACATGAAAACATGTTGATATTTTATATAGCACATGACTTGAATGATGATAAAGGTATATATATATATGTGTTGGAAACATGCTCATGAGAATAAATCAACTATATGCGAATGTACCCACAGGTATGTACATTTATGATTATGTATATGAGTATATGAGCATGTAATTGCCTATGAGATAGAAGATGAATTAGCATGACTATGAACATGTGAAATGCTTAATGAGGGCATGATCAAGTCTATGATATGATGATTATATGTCATGCTTATATGATATGATGCAAATGATATAGTCATACAGATATAGATGAGCCAGATATATATATCTTGGCATATGAAATGTGCATGTATCTGATTATGCACCAGAGAATTCACAGGTTGATAAGACTATGCATATGTGCAAACAGTATACTATGAATATAGTATTAAAATGTGAATTGAACACGAATATAGTTCCGCCTGCGATAGAGTTTTAGATGTTGATAGATAGGCACCTATAGGGAAATTGCAGCTGCCATAGTTTGCCCATTTGGGTCCATAGTTTATGATCCCGTTTGGATCATGATCAGCCCCGTTTGGGTTGATAGGCTACCCCGTTTGGGTATGCTTGACCGGTCCATAGTACAGTTGGCCCCGTTTGGGTCTATAGATTCGATATCTTCGGATATCCCTCATTTGATACCATTGTGTATCCATAGTTTCTGCATCCACTGATAAAGCTAAGGCAGGCTAAACGTTATTCATAGTAATGATCAAAAGTAAACAGTTAAAGTTATTTGACTAAAGAATGATATGTGGCTTATATTGTTGGTTTACCACAAGAATTATGCTTCAATTGAATATGTTCACTTGGAATATTGCCATCTATATGAATTATGGAAAAAAGAAATATGTGTTTCTCTCTCTTGGGTACAATGCTTATGTACATGAGAATATGCTTATGCTTTAAAGTATATGTTATTGTTGCCATGTTATGTTGGACATGTTGATTATAGTATATGAACATATTGTATATGTGTATGTTTTGATGGCCTTGTGTATGGCCATCCATCTGTAGATATTCCCCACTAAGCTTTATAGCTTAGCATGGGTTATTTATCCGTGTAGGTACCTTCTAGAAAGACTTTTGCTCAGGGACGTTCTCTGCATCAGGAAGGGCCAACCATCGACTTATAACCTTGATGTAGGATGTTTTTTTTTGTAATACAGCTATCATATGTTTTGTATAATGGCCAGTCATATTTTGATATGTATATAACCTATGTGGGATAATGTAACTCACTAGTAGTAAAGCTACGAAAGAACATGTGTGCATGTGATATGCATGAAGAAATATCCATATAGTTAGTATGCATGATACTAAGCATGAAATGAAAAACAGGAACAGACAGGTGGCATAAATAATAGTATATGAAATCATATGGCATGATTAATGGCTAAGTGATGGTTAATTGAACATGTAGTATGAGCATGATTAATAGTATTCATGATACATGTGATAATAGGGTATTTGCATAAGGGGTGCTACATCATGAACCGAGAATAAACCATCCTAATGACCTGAAATTGCTTGACTAAAACTTCCATCAGCTAGTTGAATTAAACCACCAAAGCCACACCTAGATTCAAAACTGAAGATAGCAGCATCAACCCAACATGATCGAATATATATATGTGTGTGTGTGTGTGTGTGTGTGTGATTCATGCATTTGATCATTGTTGAAATCAACATCGCATGGCTATTATGGACTATCATTTTAAAATTTCAAAACAATCAAGTTTTAAATAATTATAAATATTAAAAGATTAGATGTTAAAAAAGTGGTTTCTGAAAAGTTGAGATATTGAAAAAGAAAAAAGAAAAAAAATATATATATATATAAGATTAGATGTTAAAAAAGTGGTTTCTGAAAAGTTGATATATTGAAAATATATATATATATATAAATTACAAGTTCAATGTCCAACTAATGTGTTAGGCCTATCATAATAGTAAAAACTAGTAAATCCATTTTTAGGATTGACTTTATGTACAATCACTGAATTTATAACAAATTAATAATAAAGTCAAAATATTAAATTTTGTGTCGGTAAAATATTCGAACTGATATTTATCTTCAATTAAAGTTACTTTCACCGAAAAAACAAAAAATGGATGCCCAAATTCTACTCTAAAAATACACGTAGGACACAAATTGGCAAGTGGAAACCTACGTTAGCATTCAATTAAATGTCACATCACTCAAATTGATGAGTAGGGCTCGCAAAAATGAAATTTTGTCATTTTTTTAGCTATATCAAATGTTGTGAGTACAACTCATGTGGCTTTGGCATTGACTTGGTATTGACATAGGTTGTGTATCACCCCCTATACACATAAGACACAAATTGGCAAGTGGAAACGTACGTTAGCATTCAATTAAATGCTACATCACTCAAATTGATGAGTAGGGCTTGCAAAAATGAAATTTTGTCATTTTTT
Source organism: Excoecaria agallocha (assembly GCA_037975025.1). Lineage (NCBI taxonomy): Eukaryota > Viridiplantae > Streptophyta > Magnoliopsida > Malpighiales > Euphorbiaceae > Excoecaria > Excoecaria agallocha. The sequence goes on from CM075816.1 coordinate 41,131,519, forward strand.
TTATCTATATCAAATGTTGTGAGTACAACTCATATGGCTTTGGCATTGACTTGGTATTGACATAGATTGTGTAGCACCCCCTATACAAATACCCTATTTATCTGATAATTTAAATACTATTAATCATGCTTATACAATATATTCGCTTAACCATTATTTTACCATTAATCATGTCATACGATTTCATATGCTTATGTACGTGCTACAAGTCTATTCCTGTTTTGCATTTCATACTTAGTATCATGCATACTATACTATATGAATATTACTTTATGTATATCACATCCACACATACTCTTTCTTAGCTTTACTACTAGTGAGTTACAATACTTCACATAGGTTATACACATTTTATAAGATAACTAGCCATAAAGTAAAACATATGATAATAGTAATATAAAAATATCCTACATCAAGGTTAACAGTCCGTAGTTGGCCCTTCCTGATGCAAATATCGTCCCTCAACAAAAGTCTTGTTAACTGTACCTACACGGATAAATAACTCGTGCTAAGCTATAAAGCTTAGTGGGGAATATCTACAAATGGATGACCACTCACAATGGTCATCAAAATATACATATACAATATATACTATATACTATAAATAACATGTACAACATAACATGACAATAATAACAAATACTTTAAAACATAAAGCATATCCTCAAGTACATAAACATTGTACCCAAGAGAGTAACAAATATTTCATTTTCATAATTCATATAGATGGAAATTTTCCATGTGAACATATTCAATGAAACACAATTTCTATGGACAAACCAACAATATACTTCACAATAACGATCTTTCATAAGATAAACTTTAACTGATTAATTATGACCATTACTATAATTAAAGTTTAGCCTGCCTTAGCTTTATCAGTGGATAACGGGAACTATCGATACACATCGGTATCAAAATGAAGAATATCCAATGATATCGGATCTATAGACCCAAACGGGGCCAAATTATACTGTAGACCAGTCAAGCATACCCAAACGGGGTCGCCTATCAACCCAAACAAGGTTGTTCATGATCCAAACGAGATCAAACATACTTTAGACCCAATTGGGCCAGACTATACCAGCTGCAATTTCCCTATAGGCGCCTATCTATCCACATCTAAAACTCTATTACAGGCAGAACTATATTTATGTTCAATTCACATATTAAGATTGTATTCAGAATATACTATTTGTACATATATATTGTCTTGTAAAACTATGAGTTCTCTCGTGCATAAACATATATATGCACATTTCATATGCCAAGTTATACAATTAGCTCATCCAATTCATGTGACTATAAATTTGCATCATGACATATAATCATCATATCATATACTTGATCATGTTCTCACTAAGCATCTCACATGTTCATAGTCATGCTAAAACATCTTCATCTCATAGGGCAATTACATGCTCATACACTCATATACACAATCGTAAATGTACATACCTGTGGTACATTCGCATATAGTAGGCTTAGTCCTATAAGCATGTTTACCAATATATATGCCTTTATCATCATTCAGATCATGTGAACTTTCATGTCATAGGATTACATATGTATACATCAATTTGGCATATGACAATCATGTACAAGTCTAATTACATATATAGGTTAGATATTTCATCACTAATCTTTATTCGTATACACAAACGAATGTATATGTATGCATATAAATCCTTCATTGATAGTCATATTACATGCCTTATCCAATTTATTTTACTATCACATAAGCAACTATTTGTCTTAATTAATTAAAAATCATAATATCAAGTGTAGCAAAAATCTATACAGGGCAGCATTCTGGACTCAACTTGTGAGCTACATTTGAAATGGAAGATGTCATTTTTAGGCAAAATGATCTTCAACAATCTTATCCCCCTATGGGTCTAGTTTCTAGATCATCAAAATTCATCATAATATATTACCTATAGCTCAAGTTATTTGAAAACTACTATATACAGTTTTTAAAACCAAAATTGTGTGGACTGTCACATAGAAAATTCATAACGTAAAATTTAGAAGGATTTAGACCAACATTTCTTCATCAAAGTTAGACTTTCATATCTCTAATTTTACCATAATTTTATTTTGTAACATTTCAACATCTCTACAAAAAGTTATGCCCATTATTGAAAATTTTATTTATATGATCAGTCTAGGGAACTAGTTCGGATTCAACCCTAAATTTCATATACTTAGAGGCAGATTTAAGTTTAGGTTTCTTCATATAAAATATAGGTATGGAAGTATATTTTTCAATTAAAAAAGAATCACTCAATTTTCTATTCTATAGCTCAACTTATGAGCAAAATAATCCAGATACGTCAATCAATCATGAAGAAGCATTCTACTCGTGATGGGATTCACGAGTGAAGCAAAAAGGCCAAAATTCATGTCTCGTGAAGGGCTTCAAGAGTGGAGAAGAAAGTTACATATCACGACTATTGAAGAAGCTCACGAGTCGGACTAAAATTCACGACTCGTGAAGATATTCACGAGTGAGACCAACCTTCATGAGTGACCCAGAGGAAGAAGATGCACGACTCGTGCAGAGCTTCACAAGTCAGACAATAGTTCACGACTCGTGAAGAGCTTCATGACTCAGAAAAGACACAATATGTTCTTCAACCTCACTTCATTAAAATCCAGCAAAACAAATTCTTAAATTTTTGTCAATCATAGCAAATTCCAGCAATTAATTCCACATGCAATATGAACAGCCCTACTTCCCATACCTTGGATGAAAATCCCTATGTCTTCAACCTCTAGCAATATCCTTTCCTTTGCTCTTTCGTCCTTCCTCTTCTCCTTCACAAATATCATCGTCATTCAAATTTCCAGCACTTAATTAACATTCTCCTCAGTCAAAATGAAAAGAAGAAGATGATGATGATGATGAAGGGTTCATTAATAGATTAATTACCTTAGTTTAATGCCCTAAACTCTTGATTAACCAACATGCACAATTTTCTCTTCAAGATTACTTAAGAAATCAACTTTGAATCATAAAAGAGAGAGAAAGAAGAACATTTCTTCGTTTTCTTGAAGGAAATGCCGTCCCACTCTCTCTCTTCTCTCTCTTCAAAGTTGGCTTTTTATAATAGCAAGGGATAATTCACCTTTTAGTCCTTAAACCTTTTGCATGCCACAAAATAACCTAGCTAATCTTTTCATGTTAAACTTTAACCCATCCTTTTAATTCCTTTCATACATTAACCTATCAATTTATTCCTTCTCTCAAATTGACCTTTAAATATATGCTTCTATTCACATTTGACCCTTAAGTTTCCAAAATTATAAATTTACCCCAAATTAATACTTTTTTACTACAATTGCACCATCAATTAATATTAAACCATACTCTTAAATTTTATTTTCATGCAATTTGCATAATAACATGATAATTTACCCCCTTGACCATTACTTATACAAAATCCTCATTTAATTTAATCTTAATCAAATAAAAATCCCATTCAAAAATATGCAATTTAAATTAGGGTTATGTTAGGGGCCTTACAATTATCTCCCCCTTAAGAATTTCGTCCCCGAAATTCATACATATTTTGAATAAGTGAGGATGTTGTTCCTTCATAGCTGTTTCTGGCTCCCAAGTAATTTCTTATAAATTGTGATGTTGCCAGAGCAATTTAACAAGTGAAATTTTCTTATTCCTTAGCTGTCTAACTTCTCTAGCCAGAATTGCTATAGGCTCTTCATCATAAGTGAAATCCAGCTGTACTTGCACATCTTGAACTGGTATCACATGGTATTCATCTGATCGATACCTCCGAAGCATAGAAACATGAAACACATCATGGAGTTTGGTTAGTTCCATAGGGAGAGCCAATCTATACACCACTGACCCAACTCTTCGAAGAATCTCATATGGGCCAATAAACCTTGGGCCTAATTTACCCTTTTTCCAAATCTCAATACTTTTCTCTAATGGGACACTTTCAAAAACACTTTGTCACCCACTTGATATTCAATATCTTTTCTTTTTAAATCAGCATAAGACTTCTGTCTATCACTAGCTTCCTTCAATCTTTGCTTGATAACTTGTACCTTTTCTTCTGTATCTTTAACAATATCTTGGCCAATAACTTTGCGCTCCGACAATTCAATCGAGTAAACAGGAGTTCTACATTTTCGGCCATACAAGGCCTCATAAGGTGCCATCTTGATTCTCCTTTGATAACTGTTATTGTAGGCGAACTCCATTAAAGCTAAATATCTATCCCAACTTCCTGCAAAATCCAAAATACATCCTCTCATCATATCTTCTAGAATTTTGATAATCCATTCAGATTGCCCATCCGTCTGAGGGTGGAATGTTGTACTGTAACGGAGCTGAGTTCCTAGTGCTTATTGCAAACTCTGCCAAAATCTCGATGTGAATCTCGAATCTTCATTAGAGATTATTGACACCGAAATGCCAAGTAGTCAAACAATCTCATTTACATAAAGTTTTACCAATTTATCCATAGAGTAATCCATCCGAACTAGTATGAAATGAGCTAATTCAGTCAACTTATCAACTATAACCCAAACTGCATCATGCTTTTTCTGTGTAAGGGGCAATCCTGTTACAAAATCCATGGTAATATCCTCCCATTTCCACTATGGAATTGGTATGGTTCAACAAACCAGAGGGTAATTGGTGCTCTGCTTTCACTTGCTGACAAGTCAAACATTTGGAGACATATGCTACCACATCTTTCTTCATGCCAGGCCACCAATAACTTTGTTTCAAATCTTGGTACATCTTATTTCCACCAGGGTGTATAGTAAATATTGTATTGTGAGCCTCATTCAATACTGTTCTTTTTAATTCTTTGTCATTAGGAACATATAATCTATTATGATAATACACACCCCCATCCTCTTTCACTGAATACTCAAACTGGGTCCCTTCATGTGAAGGCTTCGAAATCTGTTGCAACCTTTCATCATGTTTCTGAGCATCAATCACTGTTTGCTTCAAACAAGGTCTAGCCTTCAACTATGCTATTAAAGCACCATCATATGCAAGTTTCCATCTACAGTGATGTGCAATCATAGCAGCCATCATCTTACGGCTCAAGGCGTCTGCTACAACATTAGCTTTGCATGGATGATAATCCACTATACAATCATAATCCTTAAACAGTTCTAACAATCTTCGCTGCCTCAAGTTAAGTTCCTTTTGAGTGAGCAAATATTTGAGACTCTTGTGATCTATATAGATTCTGCGCTTTTTCCCATACAAATAATGTCACCAAATTTTAAGGCAAACACTACTGCTTCTAACTCTAGGTCATGAGTTGGATAGTTTTGCTCATGCGGCTTCAACTGTCTAGATACATAGGTAACTACTTTACCATCTTGCATTAACACACAACCCAAGCCAACTCTAGAAGCATCACTATACATAGCATACTCCTTTCATATAACTGGTTGTGTCAAAACTGGAGCCTCTGTCAAAAATTTCTTCAACTGATCAAAGGTTGTTGATCGGATTCTAGCAAGTGTACTAGATCGGCTAGTAATATAGAGAAATATAGATTAAGACCCCAAAATATTGCACCCAAGGGAACATGAATTGCTAAGGATAACACCTATATATGAATTAAATTAATCCGAGATTGTTTCCCAAATGTTTTTGATTTAAAAGAAAAAATTAAACAAAATAAACAATTAAACAAAATAAAAACTAAAACATGAATTAAAAACAAAGCAATAACTGGAATTCTCTTGCTAAAGGAACTATCCACCTTAACTTTTATTGTAATGACTTAAATTCAATATAAACACCAGTGATTATGGAAAAACTAGTAATAAACCAAGATATCTTTATTCAAGTATATCATTCTTAGTATTAAACTCATAGACAAATCTAATACTTAGCATGCAAGTCTAGTTTTAACTTTCTAAATATTCATTGAAGCCTTTCTCAAGTGATTCAACTCCAATTTATTCTTAGTTCCTCCTCTCTTAGTATTAACCAATAAAATTCACATATAATCATCTCATATTTCGGATAATAATCATGCATAAACATTAAAGAGTCAATCTAAGAACATGCAAATCATTAACTATGTCAAAACCAATTTTTAGTTATTTATTTAATAAACCAACAATCAATCTCAACACAATCAAAGATAAGAATATGCTTAAAACCAAGAAATAATCAACCGATATTAAAAATTAAGCTCAAAATAAAGTCATAACAATGAAAATATAAGATTTGAAGAATCCATTAGCAAAAGAAGAAAAATTACTTCCTAAACATATTTAAAAACTAAAGACAAAGCTGAAAAAAATAATGAAAGCAAAATAACGTAAAAACAAACTAAAGAAAAGTAAAGCTAAATTCTAAGGTTGATCCCCTAATTAATCTAATTCCTAAACTAATTCTCTTTTCTTTGGTGTTTTAGATTGCTATTTATAGGCAAAAGATGTCTTGGATTCCTTCTCAAACTCTTAAAATCAAATAGGAAGTAATTTCTGCCCAAAATAGGAAGTTCGAGAATCCTTTGCGAAGTGGGAATTGCCATCACGTGGCCATGTGTTCCCTAGTGTAAATTCACACGTGGCCATGTGTTGCATTTGGTCTTTCTCACACGTGGCCACGTGATTTCTTCTTTTGTTTCACACATGGTCACGTGTCCTTACTTCATTCTTCAAAAAACTCTTTCACGTGGCCACGTCTCCTTCTTCATTCATTTTCACATGGCCATGCATCGATCTTTTGGACATCACGATCACTTTCTCGCATAAATTTTCCATATTTGCAGTTTTGGCCCAAATCTTTGCCTTTTTTACAATTAAGTCATTTTTCTTGCAAATTAACCCTGAAAAACACCAAAATTTATAATTAACTCTAAAAGCATAAAACTAACAAATTAAACTCAAATTCAACCTAATTAACACAAAATTAACCTAATTAAACACCTAAAAATATACTAAAAACACTATATAAATGACCATTATCACTTGCCTGACACCAGTCAGTCCACTCTAACTTTATACCCTTTCTCAATAGTTTAGTGAGTGGTGCAACTATAACTGAAAAGCCTTTCACAAAACGACGATAATAACCTGCTAAGCCCAGAAAACTTCTCACTTCTGTCATATTTCGAGGCGGCTTCCAATTCACTATAGCCTCTATTTTAGCTGGATCCACTCTAATGACTTCAAAAGATACTACATGAACAAGGAAAGAAATTTCCTTAAGCCAAAAATCACATTTGCTCAACTTAGCATATAACTTATTATCCCCCAGAGTCTATAAAACAATTCTCAAATGCTCAGCATGTTTTGCTTCATTTCTTGAATATACCAAAATGTCATATATGAACACAACAATAAATTGATCCAAGTAGGGTCTAAATACCCTATTCATAAGATCCATAAATGCAGTCGGTGTATTTGTTAATCCAAATGGCATCACCAGAAACTCATAATGTCCATATCGGGTTCTAAAGGCTATTTTAGAAACATCTACATCCTTAACTCGAAGTTGATAATAACCCAATCACAAATTAATCTTGGAAAACACTCCAGCACCCTTCAACTGATCAAATAAATCTTCAATTCTAGGTAAAGGGTACTTATTTTTCACTGTTACCCTATTTAACTGTCTGTAATCTATGCACATCCTTATAGGCCCATTTTTTTCTTCACAAATAAAACCGGTGCACCCTAAGGTGATGTACTAGGCCTAATGAATCCTTTGTCAAGCAATTCCTGTAGCTGAACCTTTAGTTCCTTCAATTCAAAAGGAGCCATCCTGTATGGTGCCTTCGAAATAGGAGCTGTACCAGGTAGAATTTCTATAGACAACTCAACATTCCTTTCAGGTGGAAGACTAGGTAAGTCTTTAGTGAACACATCAGAAAATTCTTTCACCACTGGAATCTCTTGGAGATTCACATTCTCTTTTCTTGATAAAAGCACAAGTGCTAAGAAAGCTTCACACCCTTTTCTCAGAAATCGCTTAGCTTGCATAGTTGTTATTACATCAATTATGGGTTTAGATCGAATGCCCTGAACTATAGTTTCTTTACCATCAGCACCAATAAGAGTTATAGTTTTAGCTTCATAATTAATCACTGCATGATGTCTAGATAGCCAATCCATACCCAGTATAATATCAAACTCCCGAAATGGTAACTCAATAAGATCAGCAAGGAATTCTTTCCCTTGAATTACAATAGGACACTGTTTATACACTCTATTAACAACAACATTGTGACCCAAAGGGTTGGTTACACATATATCATATTCCAGTTCATGTACAGTAGACTCATTCCTACCCATATCCCTAGTCCAAACATAAGAATGAGTGGAACCAGGATCAATCAGTGCATGCATGTCAGAATCAAAGAGAGAGAAAATACCAGCTATGACTTCTAGAGCACTCTGATCCTCTCTAGCTTTCATTGCATAAGGCCGAATAGGAACAACTGGAGCTGTGGGTCTGTCAACTGATTCAAAAATGTTCCTAGACTGGGATCCCTGATGACTCGATCCCCCATGTCCTCTTCCTCTGCCTCTACCTGAAGATGGTGCATTAAAAGTTCCTCTACTGCCCTGCTGTCCAACACCCCGTTCCCTCTTTAAAGGACAATTTTCCATAAAGTGATCGGTACCACCACACTTGAAACACGCCCTAGCCAATTTCCTGCAACTACCCCAATGTTGCCTATTAAAATGGGGACACACTGGAGGTTGCCCCCACTCTGTTTCCCTGAAGCTTTCCTTCCCTGCTTAGACACTGCAAAAGATACTTGTCTCTTATCCCTTTTTGCAGAACTATAGCCAAACTCAGCTGACTGATTTCCTTGAGCTCCTCTAGCTCCCTTTCTTGTGAAAGATCCACCCTTGGACCCATTCCTTCTCTGTTCTCTCTCCCTTTTTGCAATTTCATTCTTTTTAACTCGTAAGGCTGCTGTAACCAGTTGAGTGAAGTTAACCACTTGCAAAGATGTAGATCCAATTAAATTTTCTCTGATACGATCATTTAACCCATCTTCAAACTGTCTACATTTAAAAGCATCAGTTAACATCTCATCAGGAACATATTTGCATAAGTGACTGAATTCTTTCTCATATTTAGCCACAGACATAACTCTCTGCTTCAAGTTGAGAAATTGCTTTAACTTCTCTTGCTTGTACACCTCAGTAATATACTTTTTCTTGAATTTAGCTGTGAAAAATTTCCATGTAAGGGGATCTGGTAACTAGGGTTGCTTCAACACCAACTTCCACCAATCATAGGCTGCTCCCTGTAATAAGGACACAGCACAAGATGCCTTATGACCCACTGGATAGTGAATTTCATCAAAAATTCTCTCTAGCCTTTCCAGCCAAAATTCAGCTTCCTCATACTATTCCAAATTAGTGCCTAAAAACTCTTCAGCACCATGCTTCCTAATTTCACATATTGGAGCTTTAGGTGTTGTCATCCTTTGAAGAATTTGAGCCATATCCTGTGATATCTTTAACAATGCTTTTACGGGGATGGCTGTTGAGTCCTCATTTGGATTGGAGGATGAAGATCCAAGATTAAAAGAATTGGTTCTAATCGGCCTGTTACTTTCAGCCGATTCCTCAAAAGCATCTCTAGAGCTCTCCATCTTCAATCTATAAGAAAATAGGGACTTCTGCATCAGGCCAACAAAACACTATATCATACTATAGAATCCTAGGTTCATTTTTACCCAGAAAAGGCTAAACTTGTCTCTGATACCACAAATTGTAGCACCCCCAACGCAAATACCCTATTTATCTGATAATTTAAATACTATTAATCATGCTTATACAACATATTCACTTAACCATTATTTTACCATTAATCATGTCATACGGTTTCATATACTTATGTACGTGCTACAAGTCTATTCCTATTTTGTATTTGATACTTAGCATCATGCATACTATACTATATGAATATTACTTTATGTATATCACATGCACACATACTCTTTCTTAGCTTTACTACTAGTGAGTTACAATACTTCACATAGGTTATACACATTTTATAAGATAACTAGCCATAAAGCAAAACATATGATAATAGTAATACAAAAATATCCTACATCAAGGTTAACAGTCAGTAGTTGTCCCTTCCTGATGCAGAGATTGTCCATCAACAAAAGTCTTGTTAACTATACCTACACGGATAAATAATCTGTGCTAAGCTATAAAGCTTAGTGGGGAATATCTACAGATGGATGACCACTCACAACGGTCATCAAAATATACATATACAATATATACTATAAATAACATGTACAACATAACATGACAATAATAACAAATACTTTAAAGCATAAAGTATATCCTTAAGTACATAAACATTGTACCCAAGAGAGTAACAAATATTTCATTTTCATAATTCATATAGATGGCAATTTTCCATGTGAGCATATTCAATGAAACACAATTTCTATGGACAAACCAACAATATACTTCACAATAACAATCTTTAGTAAGATAAACTTTAACTGATTAATTATGACCATTACTATAATTAAAGTTTAGCCTGCCTTAGCTTTATCAATGGATTACGGGAACTATCGATACACATCGGGCCAAATTATACTGTAGACCGATCAAGTAGACCCAAACGGGGCTGCTCATGATCCAAACGGGATCAAACATACTTTAGACCCAATTGGGCCAGACTATGGCAACTGAAATTTCCCTATAGGCGCCTATCTATCCACATCTGAAACTCTATTGCAGGCAGAACTATATTTATGTTCAATTCACATATTAAGACTGTATTCAGAGTATACTATTTGTACATATATAGATTCTTGTAAAACTTTGAGTTCTCTGGTACATAAACAGATATATGCACAATACATATGCCAAGTTATACAATTAGCTCATCCAATTCGTGTGACTATAAATTTGAGTCATGACATATAATCATCATATCATATACTTGATCATGTTCTCATTATGCATCTCACATGTTCATAGTCATGCTAAAACATCTTCATCTCATAGGGCAATTACATGCTCATACACTCATATACATAATCGTAAATGTACATACTTGTAGATACATTCGCATATAGTAGGCTTATTCCTATAAGCATGTTTACCAATATATATGCCTTTATCATCATTGAGATCATGTGCACTTTCATGTCATAGGATTACATATGTATACATCAATTTGGCATATGACAATCATGTACAAGTCTAATTACATATATAGGTTAGATATTTCATCACTAATCTTTATTCGTATACACAAATGAATGTATATGTATGCATATAAATCCTTCATTGATTGTCATATTACATGCCCTATCCAATTTATTTTACTATCACATAAACAACTACTTGTCTCAATTAATTAAAAATCATAATATCAAGTGTAGCAAAAATCTGTACAGGGCAGCATTCTGGACTCAACTTGTGAGCCACATTTGAAATGGAAGATGTCATTTTTAGGCAAAATGATCTTCTACAATATTATCCCCCTATGTTTCTAGTTTTCAGATCATCAAAATTCATCTTAATATCTTACCTATAGCTCGAGTTATTTGAAAAATACTATAGGTTGTTTTTAAAACCAAAACAGTATGGACTGTCACTTAGAAAATTCATAACGTAAAATTTAGAAGGATTTAGACCAACATTTCTTCATCAAAGTTAGACTTTCATGTCTCTAATTTTACCAGAATTTTATTTTGTAACATTTCAACATCTCGACAAAAAGTTATGCCCATTATTGTAAATTCTGTTTCTGTGAGTAGTCTAGGTAACTAGTCCAGATTCAACCCTAAATTTCATATACTTAGAGGCAGATTTAAGTTTAGGTTTCTTCATATGAAATATAGGTATGGAAGTCTATTTTTCAATGCAAAATGAATCACTCAATTTTTTGTTCTTTAGCTCAACTTATGAGCAAAACAATCTAGATAGGTCAATCAGTCGTGAAGAAGCATTCGACTTGTGAAAGGATTCACGAGTGAAGCAAAAAGGCCAAAATTCACGTCTCGTGAAGGGGTTCACGATTGGAGAAGAAAGTTACATATCACAACTAGTAAAGAAGCTCACGAGTCAGACTAAAATTCACGACTCATGAAGATATTCACGAGTGAGACCAACCTTCACGAGTGACCTAGAGGAAGAAGATGCATGACTCGTGAAGAGCTTCACGAGTCAGACAATAGTTCACGACTCATGAAGAGCTTCACGACTCATCAAAGACACAATCTGTTCTTCAACCTCACTTCGATAAAATCCAGCAAAACGAAATCTTAAATTTCTATCAATCATAGAAAATTCCAGCAATTAATTCCACAAGCAATATGAACAGCCCTAATTCCCATACCTTGGCTGAAAATCCCTATGTCTTCAACCTCTAGCAATATCCTTTCCTTTGCTCTTTCTTCCTTCCTCTTCTCCTTCACAAATATCATCGTCATTCAAATTTCCAACACTTAATTAACATTCTCCTCAGTCAAAATGAAAAGAAGAAGAAGATGATGATGATGAAGGTTTCATTAATAGATTAATTACCTTAGTTTAATGCCTTAAACTCTTGATTAACCAACATGCACAATTTTCTCTTCAAGATTACTTAAGAAATCAACTTTGAATCATAAAAGAGAGAGAAAGAAGAACATTTCTGCATTTTCTTGAAGGAATTACCGTCCCACTCTCTCTCTTCTCTCTCTTAATCATTCGAACTACAATTAGTTTCTAGTAAATCCATTTTAACAATTATTTCATGATTCAAAATTATACTTGACAATTGGGTTAGATGAGTTTGGATTCGGATCAATTCTTTTCAGTTTTGGATTTTACGAATCATCATCTTTCGGATTGCACCACTTATTTTTGGGTGAGTTTAGGTTAGATCTCAAGTCACAATTAGGAAATAAAAACTGAACCGTAAGCAATTCAATATCTAAAAATTGCTAAAACCAAACTAACCAAACTATTAGTAAAATTACAGCATTTTGTACCTTTGTATATATTTTTTTTATATAAAAACCATTAATCCTATTCTTGTCTTTTTATTTTTTCTTGTGTGTCGCCTCTCCCTTTGAATCGGTAAAAGGAAAAATGAATTAAACTAAATTTTGTAATGATAATAGAATAAAGATTTTTACTAGAGAAAGGAGGGAGATGCCTATCTGTACCAGCTATTTCCGTACAATTGAGACTAAACTAGTGGCCATTTTGGATGTGCTACTATTTGATTTAAGGATCACTAAAATTCCTCATTCTCGTTTCTTATAATTTAAATTGCTTTTTAAATAAACTATGACATAATTAATAAATTTTCTCTCAACTTAAAATATATAATCGATATCATATATAACTCATCATATTTGTCGGTTTGATTTTTTGAATGGCCCAAGTTAATTTTGAGCACCGGTCAAACATGTTACTATTCACTTTAAAACTGGGATACAAATTTTAATTTTAGTTTTTAACACTTTTAATGAACTTGTTTTTGCCTTAAATTTAGCTATTGAATTTGTCTCAAATGACACTATTCATGAGCCAGAAAAAAATGCTTTTATTATCTTGTATGGCACTATTCATCTTATAAAGTAATATTCACAAACTCGAGATTTTTTTGGGTCTTATGCTCTCTTCTAAGTTTGAAATGATATAGTTTGATAAGAGAAAAATCAAAAAAGCAAAACCCAGTAGCAGTAATGATGCAAAATGGTGGATGAGCCATGATAAACAAAACAGTGATGGATTAGGGCACGGAGCAAAGAAAGAAAAAAAAAATGTGCAAATAATAGAAATAGTGAAATAAAGTATAAATTTTATGCCACTTAATTATTGTTTTCCTTTTATCTTTTGCAACTCAAAACTTAAACAACTAGACATTTTTTTTTCAATTAAATATAATTTTTATAAAAATTGGAATGGGAAAATTAATAAAATGGTTTAGCATTAATATATAAACTATAATTTATAATAATATGTTGTAAAATAAAATTTAATAGAAAAATTTGGTTCATGGGTTCAGGTTGGATTTCAGGCATTTTTTAGCAGATTTTTTGAATTTTGAATTCGGGTTCGGATTGGGTTTGAGTCATTCGAATTTCTTTGAAATTTAGATCACTATTTTTGAGTGAATTCAGATCAAGGCAAAATTGTCACATCTAATTAAAATTCTCAAAATACATGTTTCAGTGTAAGTTATAGTGCTAGTTTGAATATGAGGAAAGAAAATGTTAATTACAAAATTAGATCTAAATTATAGGATAGTTTTCAATTTCAGGTCTAATAAAAAAAAATCTTGTAATATTAGTTCCAAACTTCAAAAGCACTTTTAAATTTAGAAATTCAATTGTTTTAATTTTTTTTATTTTTATATATTGGTTAGTATTATTTAATATTATTGACAATTTTTATTGTTATCAATAATGAATTTTTATTATTATTAGTTAAAAATAAATTAAATTAAAAGAATTTTCTTTTTAACTCTTAGTTAGTTATTAATATAATTGAAAACTATAATAAATTTTTATTAATAATTAAATTGAGACATTTTTCTTTAAATTTGCTACTTATATCTAAATATATAGTATCATGAAATAGAAATTGAATTTTTTATAAATCTTTCTTAATATGATATTTTTGCAGTGTGCCACTAATAATAAATGCATGTTAGTAATGAATATTGGAGATAATTAAATGAAAAATAAATAAAATAATAATTATTTTAAAATTTGATAAACAATTAAAAAAATATTTTGGTCATCTATTGATAAAATTACTTATTCTTTAAAATATTTTTTATTTAATTTTATTCAAATGTGACTAAAATAAAAACACTTATATGGCCGTAATTTTTTAATTCAATTTTAATTAATAAAAAATAATAATAATTTATTTTATTTTATATCACGTAATTACTATAAACACTCATTAATTACAATATTTAAAAAAAGAACTATTGTTGATTTTAAATTTTACTAGATAAAAACTGAAAAAAATAAATTTTTATATAAATTTGATTTTTCGTTAGTTTTAACGGAAAAACTAATAGAGTTTTTAAATTAAAAGGACATTTGAAATTCAAATTGACATTGCAAATTTTTTTTATTGAGTCTAAAATTAAAAACTACCATATAGTTTAGGTTTGATTTTATAATTAATTTCAAAAAATAGATTGGCGACCTCAATACCCTACTAGAAAAAATTTGGATATTAACTATTTTATGAATTTATTAGTAAAAGTATCTCATACAGGGGTAAAAAAAAATCGAAATTTTGGTTAACCGTAAAACCAGTTCAAAAGTAAACTAATTTTTCAGTTAACCGATCCAATGAACTCAATTTTGATTTTTATTTTTAACATTTATTTTTTGTTTTTGGAGTATCAATTAACTATTTAATATTTTTATGTTCACACTCAAGTTTTTTTTATCTCTCTAAAAATTAAATAAAGTAATACTTAGTATATTTAAATTATATTTTTGTTTTTATACCCTCAAAATTTGTCTTTTTATATCTCTCTAAAATTTATGTTAAATTAGTAAATTTAAATTATGTAATTCTCTTTAATCATATAGACTATAGAGTAACACTTATTTGAAGTAACCTATTAACATTTATATATATGTTAGTTTTTATTATATATATTGGTATTTATATTTTAGTTGATATCATTTAGTTATATTTTTTTATGTTTTAGAATCTGTTTAACATTTAATTTTGTCCAAAATGTTTTCTTTGATCTAAGATTAAACATGCTAATTACTAACAAAATATCAATTTCACTTATGATTTAACTATTAATTTATTGAAATAATTAACCATAAGTGTAGAATGATGAAAACGGTACATGAATTTTAGCTAGGATTATGTTTGTTTTGTAATTTTTATTTTAAATGACATTGAACATTTGAAATGAAATTAAACTTTGTATAATTATAAATTTTGATGGTTAACCGAAAAATAATTATTACTCAAACCACAAAAATCAAAATTAATAAACTGGTTAATCGAATTTAATAAATTATTAATGATTAATAATTTTTAAAAACCGATATTAATAAAATAGTTTAAAAAATTACTAATAAACTAGTTAACCGGTGCAAACTAACCGCTACTTAAATTTATCTGTCCAAGCTAACATTGTAGACATCATGATAAGAACTTCAAATAAACTCTGCATAGTGCATAATTTTAACTTATCCATTAACGTTTACAAGCCTTATTTCTGTTTGATAGACTTTAGCAAATCTCTACAAAGATTTCTGACACCCCTGTAACATAATTTCTAGAAAGAAGGCTAATATTAAAATTGCCAAAACAATAATAATAAACTCCTGATTAAAAAATGTGTTTAAAACAATTAAAATTCTAATCGGGATAAGGAGCATGAAATGAAGTAGATTTCGGTATAAAATAATTGAGTGCTGCATGAAGCATAAATTTTTCCAAAGAAAGAAGTTTGGACAATGACGTATTTGGTGTAACGGTCCCAAACCAAATCTCCATAGAAAAGAGAGATATGGATAACACATCTTTCCTACCCATCCTTCTCTTTTTGGCTTCTCCCATGCCTATATAATTAAAACCTTACTTCTATACACTTATCCACCCGAATTACTTGGAGCTTGGAACGTGCTAGAATGTCTTGTGGTGTATTTGCCAGAGGAGCTCACTCCATGTTTTCTAAGTAAGCTTTCCTTCATCTTCTTTTTCTGAAAAACAGATGTATATGAACTAATAAATCGTAGTACTAAAGTCTTAAACTTTATCAAAATCACCTTTTTCTGCATAGAAGTTATCAAGAAGCCATGTTATTCCAGTATTTCGTCTCTATTTTGATCATAACAGGCCAATGATTCGAAAAGTCTGCCAGAGGAAATGCTCTTCCTCGTCTTCCCCAGATTCATTACTAGAGAGATCGAAGGTTGATGCAGGGGAAGTGAAGAAGAGCAGAAGCAACTATGGAGATAATAATGAATGGATTCCAGATGAGCGAACTGGGATTTTTTATCCTAAAGGCCAAGAGAAAGTGATGGAAGGAATTCCTCAAACAGCTGCAAAGGATATTGGAGTTAATTGGTTCTCACATGCACATAATGAGGATGCTTCTGTCTAATGGGATTCCACAACTTATACTTCAAAAAAGAGACGCATGCTTTCTTTACAATTCCACATAAACCTAATTGAATTCTGAATAGCAAACATGTTATATAATAATAATAATAATAATAAATCTTCACATGTACTAAATGATACTACTCGGTGATTGATATTTAAAAAAGAAAGAAAGAAAATAGGTATCACCCGTAACAAAAACCAAACAAATATAGAAGTGAAGTCAAGGAAATTCATTTGAGCAAATTAATATTTACAATAAAGGTTTCGCATTTAGCCAATTAGGGAAAGTATACATACTCAAAAAGTGCAGTGATCTTTCAAGACCTGCCTAGCGAGATCAACTGCTCCACTCTTTTTGTATATCAAGTGCAAATTGTAAGCTGCCTCTCTTCGAACATCACAATAACCTGGCTTCAGATTTTCAGGTACATCTGAGCTTTCATTCAAAAGTTTTGGGATAGGGTAATCTTTCTCACATGTTTGGAGAACCTTTTCATAATATGAAGCTGCAAGCGATACAAGTCCGACGTGATGACAAGCACGGGCAATATTATACAATGCCTCCTGCAACGCTACCTGTACAACACAAACAAAAGCGTTACATTAAATATAAAGAAATTTTAATTGTATATTTACTTTAAACATTCAGGTATTCAACCAAATACAGAGATGGCAATCAGAAACTCATTTCTTTAAAGTGGACATATAAAATCCAGGTTAAAAAAAGGGTAAAAATATGGATAAGCCATGAAAAGAGCTCCAGCAAATATGAATTTTTAATCAAGCAATAACTAGATGAGATGGATAGAGAAGTTGCATATTAGCCCCTGCGATGGAGACCCTAGCATAAAAGTCACAATCCTTTGACCGCTTTTTGTTTCTTTCCTTCCAAGTCATACCCCAGCTCCCAACACTTACGTGAAATTCCCTTTTTTCTCCATGTTCATTTGCTAACTTTATTTACTAGAAATGAAACACAAAAGAAAAATACAAATAGCATGCATGCAAATAAAAATAAAACAAACAAGTTAGTTTGATCCTTAAAATATTTAAGTTCATAAACATTTAAATCATATTACAAGGTGTGATATCCTTTACTATATGAAATCCTGCAATTAACAAATGAGGATTAGACCAAAATCATCACAGTTATAAAATTACATCTCAGTTATTGCATCTCCAAAATAAAAGGTAAACTAGTTTGTAAATAATGACTTACTACAATTATCTAAATTTTCATTTATTTACTAAGCTTCCTAAACTACACATAGGAAAATAATGACATATTTAATTCCTAATATAAATGCAGATATACATTCCAACTGTGCAAAAATAATTTATTTTGACTAATAGCAAATGGACAATCTCTTCAACCTCATGGACAAGGGTGAAAAAAATGTCTGATGCACCCCCAGAGAATGCGTTTCAAAAGTTTAAGTAAATCCAAATAAGTATGATATCAAAAACATACCTTGCTATTTTCACCAATCCTTAAATTGTTAAGAAGGAATGATAAGCCTTGTGCTATACATTGATGCTTATTTTGAAGTCTAAATCCAAGAGCTAAATTAATCAAGACTGTTCCTGGATAAGACAACAATATTACAATGATTTAATAATAAAGCGTTAAACACTATATAAAATTTGAATACCATGACAAATGAAGGGATGAAATCTTACCCACACACAGATTAATTAAAGGATTCTTGGGCAGTAGTTTATAAGCTGCCAGGTATTCTCTTGCAGCATCTTGGTAGTGGCTGCCCACTGTAAACTGATGCCCATATATGACAATAGTTGGAACACAGTCATCGTGCTTGGTTCGCATATAGCGTAGAAACTTTGCATGCTTTGAATAATTCTTTCCCAATCTACATTGTCACGAGCAAATTTTTTAATAATAACAAATACAGGTAAGAGTTCCAGAGCGCACAAAAACCAACATGCTCCCAAATATCGTTTAGAGTTTCCAGGGTCCGAGTTGAAAGACCATGTCATTATCAATGTCAAAAGCCTAAAAGTAAAACATGCTCAAAATAAGGGGAACAAAAAAAAAAAAAAAAAGCAATGCATAATGGAAAATGCAACTCCTCTTTCCATCCAACCCACTGCTTTTAAAGGAAGTATCATTCCTTACCTTTCAATATTCCCACTCATGCATCGTGCCTTGCTATTACAATTTTAATTTCGTTAATCACTTTTGACCATTTGACTTAAAATCAATAAAAGTTTAGTTTTTGGAAAGAAACGTAAAACTCACTCGAAGGCATACGGATTTCAATAAAGGCAGCAAGGACTCAAAAATTTAAGAAAAAAAATGCATAAGTTAATGCTAATGGGCACAGCATTTTTCATTTGCTCATTAGTGTTTACATTGAGAACCAGTTTGGGTACTATAGAAGAGCTGAATATGTCCAGGAGAATTTGGACAGTTCTATGTTTAAAATTACAGTAGAAAAAAGTTTTTATTCATAATGAAACAATTTTGGGCAGAGAAACATGCTCACATTCTCAGAATCATGTTTCTTTTGCTGAATTTTTTGTGAGATATATGTTGGTTCTTGTTGAAAAAGGAATTGTAGGAATTGTAGTTGTATATTTTTCGATAATTATAAGAGCCGCTAAAGGGCTTTATATACAGAGGTTATGGAAAGAAAAGCAACTACCTTCAATAAGTCAAATCTAATCTCCTACACTTAGGAAGCAGAATAATACATGATAATTTCTGGGAAAGAAAGTATTAACAAGAATCCTAGAGTTAAGGATCACAAATCAAGGAGAAAAAACGTGTATTCTCCACAGTTCTCTTGGCATGTTGCAGGCCCATTCTTCAGTGTTTTTGGATCTCATCCAGTATGATTGAGTGCACTATGGTTTAGACTTATTTTTCTGAGTTTTGTTTCACTAGTTTCTTTCATTGTGTGGTACATTTATAACAAGGCGTGTCTAACCAACCACAAAACAAGGAGAAAATAAGTGTACTTTCCACAGTTCTCTTGGCATGTTGCAGGCCCATGCTTCCGTGTTTTTAGGTCCCATTCAGTATGATTAGAGTGCACTATGGTTTAGACTTTTTTCTGAGTTTTGTTTCACTAGCTTCTTTTGTTGTGTGGTACATTTATAACAAGGCGTGTCTAATATCTAAAATATGTATATGTGCCAACAAATCACATACTTCAAAGTACCTGACAATGATGACTATTAGAGATCTTTGCAAAGTGCATTTATTTCATGACAACAAGTGTTAAGGTAAAAAAAAAAGTGAAGCTAGTATCATCAGGTACCTTGAAGTAATTTTGTAACAACAGTTCCAAGCAGCAAGGCTGTATGGATGCTGTATAACAATGGACCTTATGCAGTCAAACCCATGCTTGGGGTCTGTTGTCTTGTATGATATTTCTGCAGAATATTAAAAAGGAAAAAAAATATACTTTGCTTCAGTAAGGCTTCAAGAGCCTTCACAAACAAGATCTGGAGAAATATTTACTTGATCTGGATTTTGGGATGGGTATTAATATAAGAAAAGAAGAAAATAAGTTAGGTAAAAAACTGCAACTATTTATGTTTAGGGAAATTGAGGAAGATTTTTTCCTTGTTTCTTTCGTTAATATCGTCATAGCACTGGTTCAATGATAATAACTGGTTTAAAAGATGATCATCAAGAGATGAGCTTGGAAATTACGAGCTGCAAGAGACTGAAGTTCCTCCTCCTTCTCAGCAGGCAGTTTCTTGTAAGCCGATTTCCGAACAAGATTAATAAGCTCCAGTGCTTCCCAATACCTTTGCAATGATTGCAGTGCCTTGCACAACTACAAACAAGGCAATGTGAATAAATTCTCAGAGATGTAAAAGTGAATTTACTCAACAATGATGTGAAACCTCAAAAATAAAAAATTATCAATTCAGCATTCAAAAAGAAACAGCATAGAGCATAGCCAGTTTTCACAGAGGCAAAGGAAAGAGAGAAATCTCAAAGACAAATGAAATGAAAAAAAAAAAAAAGAGTACAAACATCAACATTCATATGATGGTGCTCTTCATCCTTCAAAAAATTGGGCAGAGGAGGGACTCTGACTTCTTCTTCCTGCAGAGAGAAAATTTATATGCCAAGGCAACATATTTATAAGATATATAACTAAATTAAGAAATTAATGCTCACGCATGTTGCAATACAATCAATAATACCGAAGATTGATCATCTGAATCATCACTATGCCAATCAATGCCAGCAGCCCTGGCGGCAGCTTTCTGTTCTTCCTTCTTCTGAAGCAACTTCCTTGCTCTAGAAGCTTTCAATCTATCATTAATGACTAAAAGAGTTAATCTTGTAATGACCGCCAGCATAATCTGTAATATAAGATGAAGTGCATATGCCTTGCAGGACCAAGAGAAGATGACCTAAAGGTATCAACATGATGTTCTAGTACCTCAAATTTAGGTCCACAAAGGTCTAACATCAGAAGATGCTCCATTAGCTAGAGCATCAATCCAAAACCACCACCCTAAAATGAAAGATGATTATTTTTAATTAACAAACGTAGTTTATTAAATACTCACAGATCTGAGCGAGACGCCCATGTTCTAACTCCACCAAATACATCAACAGCTTCCCCAACGTCCAGAATTTTTGTTCGTTTACGAAAAAGACTTGCGGTCAGTCTTCTCTTTACCTTTTATATCAAAGAAAATGACAACGGATTAGTGAAAAAACAGTAATGATGACGCCCTCATATCATAAATTGCACATGTGGAACGAGTAAACTTTGTAAAGTGAAATCATATATCACATCCTGATAACAATCTCAAAAAAATTTTGATCCGAGCTTGATTCTAATAAAAAAATAATAAAAAATCTGTATAGTTTTACGAATACTGTGACGATCAAATTAATACTTTTAACTAGAAAAATTATAGATAAAATCATAAAAAATAAAAAAAATTCCGTAAAAATAAGAAAAATTATCCTTGAGTAGATAACTGATTTAGCTATTTATAAGGTAAAAATTTGCATACCTTTAAAACTCTGAATGCCCTAAAATTTTATATCAAACTAAATTACTATTGTTATCATAAGTCCCCTCTAGTATGTGATATTTATGTCAGCAACATTTGAGGTAGCATTTTTAGGGGTTTGCTCATTGGCGCGTACAACCGTAATGAGCGAATAAATCTTCATAGCTCGTGACAAAACTGCCAAATTTGAGCTTAAAATTATAATATACTCATGGCAATGTGCCAATTTGAGCTAGGGAGATAATGCTCGGGGCGATATGCCGATATGAGCTAAAAATGGTGCTCGTGGCGAAAGTGCCATGTGAGCTAAGAAAGGATCCCATGGCAAACATGCCTTTAAGCTTGAAGTGCTCATAGCAAAAATGCATATAAGTTGCTGATCCCTGCTCGTGGCGAACGTGCCTGTTTAAGCAGGGTTATTGATTGATGAAAGAGTTCGTGGAGATTGCCTGAGAGCTTAATTGAAGTGCTCATGGAGAACATGTCTATAAGCTTATATAAAGTGCTCGTGACGAACATGCCTAGTGAGCTTTGGATGAAGTGCTCGTGGCGAACAAGCCTGTGATCTTTAATGAAGTACTCGTGGCGAACATGCCTGATTGAGCTAAAGAAAGCTCATGGCAAACATGCCTGTGAGCTTTAATGAAGGCTTGTAGCGAACATGCCTAATGAGCTTTTGACTCCTGCTTGTGGCGAACATGCCTATTTGAGCAGGGTTACTGGTGGTACTTCTTTAAATTGGAGATATTCCATGAGTGTGACAAAATAAGTTGTAAAATATTGTAGAGTTTACATTGTCCGTTGTAGAGTTTTGGCTGCATAAATTAAAAATTTTGGTTGAAAAATTGAGTATAAGTAATGCATTATACTTGAAAATATATAAGTAGATGTGATTAATACTTATCATTTTTTTAAATTTAAAACTGCATGCTTTGCTTTTTCCCTTGAAATTGAGTTAAGTGAAAATTCGACTTATTTTAGGTGATGACACCTAATTTTTAAACCTATAAAAAGTTTCAATTTCACTTCTGCCTCTTGGGTGAACAAGTTAGCATATATAGAGCATAAAAATGCAAATTCATAGTGTAAAAACACTTGTACATGGCAATTGATTAGCTGCATAAGCTTTTGGTTCCTATCTTGAGAAATGAGTTTGTATTGCATATGCCAAAATTTAGCAAACATAAATATGTTTGATTTCACAAAATAAGTAATAAAATCACCATATGTATCTGAGTTGAAAAACAAGTATAAAAGTGCAGTAAAAATGCACTTGAGAGAAATGTACCCGCAAAAAATATTTAATAGTCGTAATAAATTTGAAGCATACTCGTCCCTTCAAATCTAGATTGAAAGTTACCTCGGTTATTACTGTTCTTACTTGTATTATTTCAAGCTATTATTGGAAAATAGCTGCTAGAAATTCACTATTGTTATTAAACTAATATAGATTTCAGATTTATGGTAAATAAAACCTGGCCAACTTATAATTCAGACACCTGGAAGACCAAGACATTGACATTTAAAATTGAATTACACATGCTGAAGACCTTCTGATTTTAAAGTTAAGCTTGGAAATTTTTAAATATTTGAGTAACCAGGGAATTATGAATTGGCTTAAGAAATATCAAATTTATGTGCTTGAGATGAAGGCAAATGAGGCTGATATAGATGCCCTAAGCTAAAGTTAAGTCCAACATGGGCTGAAGTCGCCCATCTTCCTCCTCAGACCAGAAACACCTCGCACAAACCTTGAGTGATCGAGAGAGAGAGGGCTGCAAAAATTTTCTAGAGGTCGAAGAAGGGTTACCAATTATGGATAGCAGCAATGGGTGGCGGAGGTCACGATGGGGGTGTTGTTGGTCGTGATTCAACGATGAGTGTGCTTGACGTGAGATGAATTGAATCAATTTTTAATTGCAATTTCCCCAATTCGATTAAATTCAGGCTTTTTAAAGACAACAGAGGCGAGAATCTTATGCAAAGTCCAATATTTCAAATTCGATATAAACATTGACTTAGCCTCCCTAGCCCTAAATGGTGTAGTCAATCCAGTGAGAAAATTCCAAAAAGCATTAGGCCCATAAATCTTAGGAGGATCATATAATCCAGATGGTTTAAAGCCAAAAATGCAATGCATCATGAAATATGTTAGTGTAAGATCAATGCCATTTAAACGAAAGTCCACTAGCATAGGATTTTCAGCATTCTCTTTCAAATTGGTGTAAAATTCCAAGACCAAATCAGTATAAAATTGTTCATGCATATTAACAAAATGCAATAAGCCACATTGAGATAGCATTTCATTTACTGCATCAAGCAATCCCACTTGTTCAAGGAGAGAGTCTGGAAAATACTTACATTGAGAAATTGCCCTATCCTTAAGAGCAAGGAA
The DNA here is from genome assembly GCA_037975025.1 of Excoecaria agallocha. Classification (NCBI taxonomy): domain Eukaryota; kingdom Viridiplantae; phylum Streptophyta; class Magnoliopsida; order Malpighiales; family Euphorbiaceae; genus Excoecaria; species Excoecaria agallocha. The sequence continues at coordinate 41,156,036 of CM075816.1, forward strand.
ACGATTACCTTCATGCACAAATGAAATGGGGAATGGAGCACCAAACTGTGTTGAGAGGCTTTCAGGCTCTGCTGCATCTGCCCCTTGCTGTCTCCTTGAAGTTGAAATATTTTTGGTTCTCGCCATAATGGAAAAAAAAGACTAAAAGAGAAGAAATGCAGGAATAGAAAGGTAAGAGAAAAAGAAGATGACCAAGAAAGACATAGACAGGTCCTCAACTTATGTCGTAGTGAAAGAGAAGAGCAAGTAAAAGAAAAGAAATGGAAGACAAAACCAAAACCAAATAAGTGCACGAGTGAAGTAAAAGAAAAGAACTGTGAAAGGAAAGAAAAGAGTAACTGCAGTATTTATAGGGGAGAAAATGAACGGATATGTTGTTTCACAAACCCTAGTTTTGATTTGTAACCATTCCCCCATTAGGTTTAAAATAATTAAGGCAGTTAATCAAAATTAAAACCGCAAAGAATGAAGAAGTAAAATAATTAAAAATTAAATTAAGAAAGAAAAAGAGGTAAAAATCACGACTCGATAAATCAAAAACAGTGAATCATGAGTCGGACATAACTTCACGACTCGTGAAGAATGAAATGATTTGGCACATATAAATATGTTTACGAGTCGGATATCAGTTCACGACTCGTGAAAAACTGAATGTGGGCATATGGATAAAAAAATGTTCACGAGTCAGACAACAGTTCACGATTCATAAAGCTTCCCTCTCTGTTTTACTCGTGAACTGCTTCATGACTCGATCCTAGGATGCATGACTCGGTAACCTTGCACAACTCGATAAGCTGCTGCCTCTAAATCACTCGTGAACATCGTCACGAGTCGAACTACACTCGTGAATATGTCTTAGTGCTGCAATTTTTTTCCTGCAAAACATACCAAACTCGACCCAAAAGTAAAAATTAGTAAAGAAAATAAATCAATAAAAATAAAAACTGTAAAATACTTAAAACTTAACAAAAAAAACATATAACAAATACATCCAAACTAAAAGAGCTAATCTTAAACAAAAATATTATTGTGTAAGAGAGGAATTCAATAAAGAAACTATTTGAGTAGGAACTACTGCATCACCAATGAAATAAGGCTTCAATATATATCTACTAACCTTATAAACCTCCCCTTTATCATTAGCAATATCAACAGCCCCATAAGAAAAAACTTTAACTACTTTGAAGGGACCAGACCATCTTGACTTTAATTTTCAAGGAAATAGCTTCAATCTAGAGTTATACAACAAAACCATGTCACCAAATTTAAATTCTTTCTTTAATACATGCTTATCATGCCATGATTTAGTTCTTTCCTTATATAGCTTAGCATTTTCATATGCATTCATACAAAGCTCCTCTAATTCTTGCAATTGAAGCAATCTCTTCCTACCAACTTGTTGCATATCAAAATTCAACACCCTAGTTGCCGAATAAGCTTTATATTCAATTTCAACAGGCAAATGACAAGATTTACCATAAACCAATTGATAATGAGTAAGGCCTATAGGAGTTTTAAAAGCTGTTCTATATGCCCAAAGAGCATCATCTAGCTTAAGTGCCCAATCTTTTCTTGATCTAGAGATAGTTTTCTCCAATATCCACTTAAGCTCTCTATTGCTAATTTTAACTTTTCCACTTGTTTGAGGGTGATAAAGTGCAGCAATTTTATGAGTTACATTATATTTTTTCAATAATTGCTTTATAACTTTATTACAAAAATAAGACCCACCTTCACTAATAATTGCCCTAGGTGTTCCAAATCTAGGAAATATAACCTTCTTAACCACCTTAGCATCATTAGTAATGGTTGGAATAGCTTCCACCCATTTAGATACATAATCAACCATGACCAAAATATACCTATTTCCTAAAGAACTAGGAAATGGCCCTATAAAGTCCATACCCCAAACGTCAAATAATTCAACTTCTAAAATACCATGTAAAGGCATTTCATTCCCCCCTAGACAAATTTCCCATTCTTTGGCACTTATAACAACTAAGTACAAACTCTTTGACATCTTTAAACAATGTAGGCCACCAAAAGCCAGCTTGCAAAACCTTGGAGGATATCTTAGAAACCCCGAAGTGACCCCCTACAACATAGGAATGACAATGAGCCAACACCTCACCAAGTTCTTCATGAGGAATACACCTCCCAATCAACCCATCAGCACATCTCCTATATAATAAGGGCTCTTCCCAATAGTAAAACTTAACATCATGAAGGAATTTCTTCCTTTGCCTATAATCTATAATCTAGACCATATGGAAGCATACCACTTACTAAATAGTTTGCTATATCAGCAAACCATGGAACTTCCTTGGAAACTACACTAAAAAGGTGTTCCCCATGAAAAGCTTCATAAATAGGCACCCCATCATCATTATCTTTCAAAACACATTGGGTTAACATAGATAAATGGTCAGCAACTAAGTTCTCCTTTCCCTTTTTATCCTTTATTTCCCAATCAAACTCTTGTAACATTAAAATCCATTTTAACAACCTAGGCTTAGCATATTTTTTACTTAAGAGGTACTTGAGGGCAGCATGATCAGAATAAATAATGACTTTTTGCCTTACAAGATAAGCCCTAAATTTATCAAATGCATAAACAATGGCCAAGAGTTCTTTTTTAGTTGTGGAGTAATTAATTTGGGCATCATCCAATAGCTTACTAGCATAATAAATTACAAAAGGCTTTCCATCAATTCTTTATCCTAAAACAGCCCCAATTGCATAATTACTAGCATCACACATTAATTCAAATGGTTGCTCCTAATTAGGTGGTTGCAACACCGATGAAGTGACAAGAGCATGTTTAAGGGTTTCAAAGGAATTAAGACATGATTCATCAAAATTAAAATCAACATCCTTGCCTAGTAATATGCACAACGATTTAGCTATCTTAGAAAAATCTTTTATGAACCTTCTATAAAATCTAGCATGACCTAGAAAGCTTCTAACATCTCTAACATTTTTAGGAGGAAGCAAATTAGCAATAATTTTAATTTTAGCTCTATCAACTTCAATCCCCCTATTAGAGACTAAATTTCCTAAGACAATACCCTCTTGTGCTATGAAATGACTCTTCTCCCAATTTAAAACCAAACCATTCTCCATACATCTATCAAGCACCTTAGAAAGATTAGATAAACAATTCTCATATGTAGTGCCATACACACTAAAGTCATCCATGAAAACTTCTACACATTGATCAATGAGATCACTAAAAATAGAGAACATGCATCTTTGAAAGGTGGCTGGTGCATTACAAAAACCAAAAGGCATTCGCCTAAATGCAAAAGTTCCATATGGGCATGTAAAAGTTGTCTTAGATTGGTCATGTGGATGTATAGGTATTTGATAGAAACCACTTAGACCATCTAAGTAACAAAAATAAGAAAAATTAGCCAATCTTTCTATGAGTTTATCAATAAAAGGCAAAGGAAAATGGTCCTTTCTTGTAGCTTTATTTAATTTCCTATAGTCCACACACATACGCCAACCCGTGATAGTCCTAGTAGGAATTAAATCATTATCATTATGAATTATAGTTAAGCCACCCTTTTTAGGGATAACTTGAATAGGACTCACCCACTTACCATCACTTATAGAATAAATTATGCCATTATCAAGCAATTTAATTATTTCTTTCCTCACAACCTCTTTAAGAGTGGGATTAAGCCTTCTTTAACCTTCAATAGAGGACTTAGAATCCTCTTCTAATAAGATCCTATGCATGCAAACCTTAGGTGCAATTCCTTTTAAATCACTTATAGAATATCCCATGGCATTTCTATGAGCAAGCAAAATATCACGTAAAGCACTCACATTATGCTTATCAATTGAAGAATTAATAATGAAAGGTAATTGAAACTTTGAATCCAAATATTCATACCTTAAGCGTGTTGGTAATGGCTTGAGTTCAAGTTTAACTTCCTCCTTAGATGTCTTTGATAGCATATCCTCATCCTTTCTCAAAGACTCAAACTTTGAGAATCTTTCTTGAAAAGGATATGAGACAACTTAAAAAACTTCATCACAACTTTCATTTAAACAATAAGGTGCAATAGGATTTTGAATAACACAATCATTAACAACACTATCAATACACTCATCAAGAACATCATAGGCATCAATTCTATTCACTACTTCCATCGGTGAAGACTTAACTATCCTAAACATATTAAATTCAATTGTTTCACCATTAACTTCAAGAGATATTTTACCATTTTTCATATCAAAAACATCCCCAACAGTAATTAAGAATGGCCTACAAAATAAAATAGGAATTTCAGGATCTTCATCCATATCTAGCACAACAAAATCAGCAAGAATCACAAATTAACCCACTTTGGTAGGAACATTTTCTAGTATGCCTACAGGGTGTGAAATAGACTTATTTGACATAGATAAGCACATATTGGTAGGCTTTAATTCACCTAAATCAAGCTTTTTATAAATTGAGTAAGGCATAAGACTAACACTTGCACCCATATCACATAAGGTTTTATCAAAATATGTGCCACCTATAACACAAGGAACCGTAAAACAGCACGGATCCTTTAGCTTAGGTGGGTATTTAGAATACATAGCCTTAGACTCTTCTACCAAAGAAACATACCCATGTTCTTCAAGTTTACCCTTATGACTCACAATTTCTTTTAAAAATTTTGCCCATAAAGGTATATCCTTAATTGCATTCACAAAGGGTATAGTTATAGTAAGTTCCTTCAAATAATTCAAAAACTTGCTAAATTGTTTATCAAGATTTCTTCTAATAAGTCTTTGAGGGAATGAAAAAACATTCAAATTAACTTTAGGGTCATCTTCCCTAGATGAGGTTATCTTTTCTTTAGGTTCATCAGACTTCTTCATTAAATCATCATTTCTACTAGCATCTAAAACATGATCATCATTCACAATAAAATCCTTATTACCTCTAATATTACTCTCAATCTTTTTCCCACTCCTTAACATAATGGATTGAACCGATTCATGAGGTAAAAATTCAGGTTGACTTGGGAGTTTGCTTAAAGGTTTAGCACTAGAAGTGGCTTGTTGAGTTAATTGGGTTTCAAACATCTTATTATGGATGACAAGTTGGTCAATTTTTGTATTTATTTGCTTAAATTGTTCCTCATTTTGCTTGTTAGTGGTCATTTGATGGCTAACAAATTGCTCCATCAAACTCTCAAGATGAAATTTAGGTTGTTAGGGGCTAAAAGGTGGTTTATTTGGAAAAGCTGAAGGATTAGGTAATTTGTTCATAAGGTTACTAGTTAAAGGGTTTAATTGGGCATTTTGGTTAGACTAAGAAAAACCGAGATGGTTTCTCCATTGAGGGTTATAATAATTAGAATTTTGGCCCATCATTTGATTGTAATTTCCTTGAACAAAACTTACATCTTCACTAGACCCCTCACTACAATTAGCATACATATGAGGTCCACCACATTTCTCACAAACATGACTCACATTTTCAATATTAGAGTGAGAATTACTTACCATCTTAGTCAAAGCTTCAACTTTAGCCATCAAGAGATTAATGTAATCCAATTCCAAAAACCCCTTAGCCTTTGCCATAGTGGGTTCTTCTCCCATGTAGCCTTGTGAGGCCAATTTCTCCAACAAAGTTTCAGCTTCCTTAGTAGTTTTCTCCAACCATTTTTCACTTGAAGCAGCATTCACAATATTTATATTTTCGTCCATTAACCTATTGTAAAAGATTTGAGGAATCATCCAATTCAGCAAGCCATGGTGAGGGCATTGTCGTTGGAGTTCCTTAAATCTTTCCCAAGATGCATAAATAGTTTCATTAAGCAATTATTTAAAAGTAGAAATTTGATTTTTAAATTTTGCTGTTTTATGTGGTGAAAAATACTTATAAAGAAAAACTTGTTATAGTTGATCCCAAGTAGTGATTGTCTCACTAGGTATACTAACAAGCCAAATTTGTTCTTTTTCTTTTAAAGAAAATGAAAATAACCTATGTCTAATGGCATCATTACTCACTCCATTAATTTTAAATGTAGCACACACATTAAGAAAAGCAAGGATATGAGCATAGGAATCCTCTCCTTGCAAACCTCCAAATTGGTTACTTTGCACCATTTGAATGACTGTTGGTTTAATCTGAAAGTTGTTGTTAGCAATAGCCGGCGCCACTATCCCTCCAAAACTCTCTGAAATATTGGGCATGGCGAAATCACCAAGCGTTCTCCTTTCTTCTCCCGCCAGAATTGGAATATTATGACCTTCCTCCAACTTGGCACTTTGTTCTCATTCTAATTGCAATCTAAGTTCCTCTTGTTGCTTCCTTCTAAGTTCCCTGCACAAAAATCACAAATACTTTTAGTCTAAGGTCAATACAAAAAACTCCAATACTTTTACGAAGAATAAAACAAAACACCATATAAAAATTCATACATCTAAATAACTAATTTATAACATACAATCCTAAAGCATCTACTCTTTTGTATCAATCAATAAAAATTCATTTAAACCGTTCCCCGGTAACGACGTCAAAATTTGATGGAGATTTAATTGAACCCTTAGTCTCACTAGACTGCATATAGAATGATTAGGGTATCGTTCTAAAGGGAACAAAGAGATTTTTTATTGAAATAACAATAAGTAAATGGATAGGTATCAAATAAAATAGGTATCATGCATTTATTTTAAAGACTAAACTATTTTAAATATAGTGAGTTAATTTTGGATAATAAATAACTTAAAAGATGATTTGAACATACATTATAACTAAGTGAAACAATTTTATCTATAAACCATTTAATCAATTATATGAATAATATGATTGGAAAATTTAGCCAAGTTTCTTTAAAGCAATTCTCATTGTCATTAAAGGTGTTTTTACTTAGAGTTTATAAGCATTCTCATGACATTATAAAGATAAATAAAAACTATGAAGTTCTATGCCAATTCTTTAACCCCTTAAAGTGAATTTCTTATCTCTAAGTGAATTCAATGCTTCAAGTAAATTTGTCTTTCCATCAAAGAATTCCAATTCTCATTGTGAATTAAATGACTAACATGCTAATTATGGTGATCAAGCATAATAAGCAAATCAAAGTACCCAAATAAGTTCAAATCACACTTCATACATAAAGAAAAAAAATATTCATAAAGAAAAGATAAGTAGATGAAAAACAAATTGAATTATGTATTTATAATGTACCAAAAGAACTAGCCAAATACATAATTGTAATAAAAAATGAAATAAGAGAAAAGAACATCACTCCCCAGGGTTTACTTTCTATTTAGACCTCCTGATATATCTCTTATTCCTTTGACTTTGTTCTATGGTCATTGTCTAAAAAATAAGTAAGAGAATTGTCTAAAAATAACTAAAATATTCTTAAGTAAATAATGAAATTTTCTTCGATCCCTTTCCAGAGCTTTTCTCCCATATTTATAGAGATTAACTCTACATATATGTCCCTTCAGAATAGTTGTTAATCATGAAAAGCTGCCTTGAAAATTCTTGACGGTTTGTTGAAGGATCGGGTGCGAAAATGTGGCATTGTTTGGAAACAGGTGTTTTGTCCAGCTCGTGAATGCCTTCACGAGTTGTGAATTGCACAGGCCTTCTTTACTCGTTCATCTCCCTTTGACTCGTGAACTTCCAGCCAACTCATGACCTCCCTGTCGACTCATGAACAAGTCTTCTTTGCCTCACTCGTAATCTTCCCTCCGTCTTGTGCCATTCTGTTCAAGTCGTGAACTCCCTGCTGACTCATGAACAAGTGCATGAATCTTCATGATTTCATCACTTCACTTCACATTTACACCAACTTTAACCTAAAAATACAAATAAACACATAACCTAAACATAAACACATAAAATACACATAATATTACATACTTAACTACTTAAATAAAAGAAAATACACACTAAATAGTAGACATTTTACATGTTATCATCTAACCCCTTTTTTGTAAGCTTGTTTCTAATTGAAACTTGTAACCGATCAAAAAGGGCCAACCCCTGAAAAGGCTCGAAAGGGGCTTTATAAAGGAAGAGTGTACGGCCGTGCCATAGGATTGCACGGCTATACACTCTAGTGGTGCCACCCACCTGCCCACTTGCTTCCTAGGAAAGGCAACCACCTTTTTGAGTGTATAGTCATGCCTTTGTATTGCACGGCTGTACACCTCAAAAGTTGGCTAACTTGCCTGAAAATACAAGATTCTTTGGAGTGCACGGCTATACACTCTTTGTGCAAGGTCATCCATTCCAAAAAAAGCAAGATCCTTCATTTTAAGGCCAAATGATGAATATTTTTCGATCGTACGAGTGTGCAGTCCACAAATATGCATCGTGCTAGACCTTTACACACTCCTGACATGAGTTTCAAGTTCCCTATTAAAGGTATATCCATCATTTGCCTGCCTCGAGCCACTCAACCGCAAAGGTTGGGCTCAGCAATAATTAAAAGGTTTTAAGAAAATAATTGTAGTGCCACCAAGAGTCCATCATCCTCGATTCGTTGTCTTTTAGATGAGCAATTTTTCACATCAAGTAACCCTAACAAAGGCCTCCTAAGGACCCCATGCTTACAACAATCCTTTAGAAAAATCAAGACCTACTCGTTTTGTACATTTGACAATCTAAAGTAATAGTAAATATCTTTTTCTCTATTCCCTAAAATTTTAACTTGTCATAAACTTGTTCATACAATAGAGAAGCAATGTGTGGAGGAGGAAAATGGTAAAAGTTCAATATCTTACAACATAACTTCCAATCCTTGTCCACATAATGAGCAGTTAAGCAAAGATAACCATCAGAAATGTAGGAAGTCCACACATCACAAGTCAAGCATATCCTACCGGATACTTTAGCCAAAGTATTCTTAAGAATATCTAATTCTCTTTTATGTACTTTTAAACAATATGTTTTTGCTGTATTCCTACATATCGGTTGATGGAATATGACATGGTATGATAATCATGATATCACAGCGAAAAAATAAAATTTTTATCATACATACCATACATATCCAAAGATAGAATCGAAACATGCAATTTTAGGGTTATCGAACTTACAACTTTTGATGCCTTTTAAAACTTTTATTCCGATGATGACCAGCAACTAAGATGGCTTTGTCCGCCTTAGATCTCGATCACCAATGCCAAGGAATAGCCTTTTGCGCCACTCCCTCTATTCTCACACACACAATTACACCGTCGGCTTAAAAACGAGATTGCTAGATCTCTTTTTCGGTATTGTGTAAGGGTTATAGTTTGAAGCTACAAAACTTGATTTTGTACTTCTTCAGATTGCTATTACTGCTCAATAACACAAGAGAATGAGGAACAATCCTTTCTCCTTGTGAAAAATTGAACAAAAGAATTAAGAGAGAGAGAGTCACTATTCACGAGTTACTATTCATGCCACAAAAAAAATTAGGTTTAGGGTTTTATTTCTTTTAATATATATGCTTATCCTTTGGCAAGTCATTAATCTGAATTCAACTATCCTAAGATAATTAATTCAAACTCTATCACTTCCTAAAGATAAGTAATATATTTTGAATTAAACTCCTTTGAATTTAAATTCAAATTTGAAATAAATCATAAGACATTTAAATAAATGAAATCACTTAATTTAAATATATATAGCATGTGCCGAAATTCCTTGATTTCCCTCTTGGAATTTCGGCCACATCATTAAATATATAAGTGATTTAATTTAATTTAAATTCCTTTAGGCTTTAATATTCAATTAACTTAATTAACACAAGATAATTAATTAATTGAAATTAAACCTTATGGGCTGAATTTCTCTCTCTCATGGACCAAGGCCCAATAGCAATTTTATAACCCATTACATACATTAATTTGACTTTAATTAAAAGCCCAAATTAATGTCCAATACTTAATTTAAATATTTTAAGCCTAATGCTTTGTGTGCGATCCTATAGGTCCATTTAATGTTGGCAATGAATTAACAAATTAATTCAAAGGCTATATATATTCTCTAGCAAGATATTATAGCATTCCAAATTAAATGAAAATGCATATGGCATTTGGTGACCTAATGCAATTTCGCATAGTCCCTTACCCATAAATATCAAAATTAATATAAGGCATGGAACTAGTCATCCTTATATACATTAATTCATTTCTTGATATTCCAGTGACACTGAATTCTCAGATAAATAATGATTACTCATTATTTCATCTCGGTATGGCCATACACTTCTCAGTTCACTGATCAAGTGGCCGGTGATATTTTTCTCTCTTATCGAGCGGGGTAATCCCTTCACTTCTCTCATGCTCTCTAACATGAATCAGTGCATACCCAATCATACCCGTACTTGTCACTCTGTTACGAGCACGTTAGGTGTATGTCAAAGTACACAGTAATTCATAAAGAGTTTCATAGAGATTTCAGGTCTAAGAACTCCGATACAAAACTTGCATATGAGAAACACTTATGACTTGTACCATGTAGTGTTCTCATGAGCGGATCGAATCCAGATACCATGTTCTTTAACATGTATCTATGATCTCTGATTGACACTCTTGTCCTAATGATCCGTAAGACAGAACTCATAAGATCAGAGAGAGCATACTAGTCTTAATTCATTTGTTATTCCCATAACAATGACTGACTAGGGATATTTAGAATGATGTCTCATTTGTTTCAAGGTCTTACAATCCATGTGCCTCACACATGATAACTTAAACCGAAACAACACTCTTGGATAGTTTTATCAATTGATATGCACAGGAATACAAAGGATAAAACAAATGCCTCATTTTATTAATTTCAAGTGTTTCGTTACAATGTATTTGGGGCTAGGGCTTACACTAACAATCTCCTACTAGCACTAGTCCCAATTGGGCATAGCCCTAAGACCGAACGCTCTCAAATGAGCTTCGTACAGATTTGGACGTAACTGTTTCGTCAAAGGATCTGCTACATTGTCTTCACTTGATATCTTGCTAACCTTGACGTCCCCACAATCAATGATTTCTCTGATCAGGTGGTACCTTCTGAGTATGTGTTTGGATTTCTGGTGTGACCGGGGCTCCTTAGCCTGTGCGATGGCCCCGTTATTGTCACAGAAAATTTCTAATGGATCTAGGATGCTTGGGACCACTCCTAATCCAGAAATAAAATTTTTAATCCAAACAGCCTCTTTTGCAGCCTCACTTGCTGCAATATACTCAGATTCTGTAGTTGAGTCGGCAACGGTTTCTTGCTTTGAGCTTCTCCAGCTGACAGCACCACTATTCAAAACAAAAACAAACCCAGATTGCGATCTAGAATCCTGAGTGCTGGTCTGAAAAGCAGCATCGCCATAACCTTGTATGACGAGCTCTTCTTGACCACCATACACCAAGAAGTGATCCTTAGTCCTTCGCAGGTACTTAAGGATCCCTTTTACAGCTGACCAGGGCTTCTCACCAGGGTCTTGCTGAAACCTACTGGTTATACTCAGTGCATGAGCAACATCCAATATAGTACATAACATAGCGTACATGATAGATCCAATAGCAGATGCATATGGGATTCTACTCATGTTATCCCTTTCCTCTTTGGTTTTAGGGCACTGTTCTTTAGTCAAAGGAACTCCCAAAGCCAAAGGTATGTACCCTTTCTTTGAGTCTCCCATACTAAAACGCTTTAGTACTTTGTCTATGTACTTTTCTTGACTTAGTCCCAACAGCCGATTCGATCTATCTCTATAGATTCGAATACCAAGTATTGTCTTGGCTTCACCTAAGTCTTTCATTGAGAAACATTTTTCCAACCATTGCTTAACCTTTTGCAATGTTGGAATATCATTCCCAATGAGAAGGATGTCGTCCACATATAGGACCAGAAACACTACTATGCTCCCACTAACCTTCTTGTACACACAAGGCTCATCTTCGTTCTTGATGAAGTCAAATTCTTTGACTGCCTCATCAAAGCAAAGATTCCAACTTCGGGATGCTTGCTTTAATCCATAAATGGATTTTTGAAGCTTGCATACCTTCTTAGGATGCTTGGGATTGACAAAACCTTCAGGCTGTGTCATATACACATCCTCAAGTAAATTTCCGTTAAGGAAAGCAGTTTTGACATCCATTTGCCATATCTCATAATCATGATATGAAGCTATGGCAAGCAAGATCCTAATGGACTTGAGCATGACTACAGGTGAAAAGGTCTCGTCATAGTCTATACCATGAGTTTGTCGAAAACCTTTTGCTACTAGTCTACCTTTGTAGGTCTTATCAGCTTTTAGTTTGAATAACCACTTGCATTCAATTACCTTAGCACCTTCTGGTGGATCAACCAAGGTCCAAACCTGGTTATCGTACATTAATTGCATCTCGGATTTCATGGCTTCAAGCCAATTATCCGAGTCTGGGCTTTCAATAGCTTCTCTGTAGGTAGTAGGATCCTCACGATCTACTAACTCAATAGTGTCACTGTCAGTGATTAGAAATCCATATCTCTCAATCTCCTGACGTACCCTACCAGACCTTCTAGGTACTTGTGTAATGGGTTCTTGTTCCACAACTGGTTGTGAACTTGATCCCATTTCCAAACCATCCTCTATAGGAGCTTGTGGCACTTGAATTTCTCTAAGTTCTACTTTACTCCCACTGTCTTTCTTGAGAAGGAACTCCTTTTCCAAGAAAACAGCCTTGCGAGCAACAAATACTTTGTTCTCGGCTTGTGAGTAAAAGTAGTATCCCTTTGTTTCTTTGGGATAACCCACAAACAAGCAAACAATCGATTTGGACTCTAGTTTATCAGATGTTAATTTCTTAACATGTGCTTCACAGCCCCAAATCTTGAGAAAAGACATATTGGGTTCTTTCCCAGTCCATACCTCGTATGGTGTCTTCTCAACTGCTTTAGTTGGAGTACGGTTCAATAGAAACGCAGCAGTTTCTAATGCATAACCCCTAAAAGAGATAGGAAGATTAGCTTGACTCATCATAGATCGAACCATGTCCAACAGAGTTCGATTTCTCCTTTCGGACACACCATTCCATTGCGGTGTTCCAGGAGGAGTGAGCTGTGAAATAATACCATACTCTTTTAGATGATCATCAAACTCTTGGCTTAAGTATTCGCCACCTCGATCTGATCGAATGGCTTTTATACTTTTGCCAAGTTGGTTTTCTACTTCGTTCTTAAACTCCTTGAATTTCTCAAAAGTTTTAGACTTGTACTTCATTAGATAGACATAGCCATATCTACTGAAGTCATCTGCGAATGTCACAAAGTAGCTAAAACCACCTCTAGCATGTGTACTTAAAGGTCCACATACATCGGTATGTATTAGTTCCAATAAGCCATTAGTCCTTTCACCTTTTTTATTAAAAGGACTCTTTGTCATTTTTCCATGCAAACATGGCTCGCATGTGTCATAAGACTCTAAGTCGAATGACCCAAGCACTCCAGTTTTGTGGAGTCTTGAAATGCGTTTTTCGTTTGCATGTCCTAAACAACAATGCCAAAAGTAAGTAGGGTTCAATTCGTTTGATTTAACCCTCTTTGTATTAATGTTGTATATGGACTCTTTGTTTTGTAAATCAAGGATATAAAGGCCATTTTGCAACATGGCATTGCCATAAGAAATGCCTTCGCGACGAATATGAGCATTGCCATTTTTAATAACAAAATCAAATTCATCATTATCCAAACATGACACTGAAATAATGTTTCTGCTCATAGCAGGCACATAATAACAATTATTCAAAACAATACAAAGTCCGGAAGGTAAAGTGAGGTGATAGTCGCCTATCTCCATGGCAGCAACTTGTGCTCCATTCCCCACACGGAGGTCCACTTCATTCTTCCCAAGTAACCGCCTATTTCTTAGACCCTGCACATTTGAACAAATGTGAGAACCACAACCGGTATCCAATACCCAAGTGGAAGAAATAGAAAGGTTAATTTCAACAACAAAAATACCAGAACTGGACGCCTTGGCTCCATTCTTCTTTTGTTCTTCCTTGAAGAGAGCACAATTCTTCCTCCAATGCCCTATCTTGTTGCAATGGAAGCAAGTGCTCTCACTCTCTTTGAGTTTTGGCGCCTTGGGCTTGGATTGGGCCTGAGGTGCACTCCCACTTGACTTGGGTTTTGCCTTTCCCTTTCCCTTTCCCTTAGCGGGTCCCTTCTTAATTCCCTTTTGAACCATTAGAATGGGATTGGTCTTTCGAATGTTCTCTTCAGCATTCTTAAGCATCCCATGAAGCTCAGTGACTGACTTGTTCATTGCATGCATGTTATAATTCATCACAAATGGATCATAAGCAGTAGGCAATGATCCTAAGATCAAGTCAGTGGCCAATTCCTTTGGCACTAGTACCTCAAGCTTCTCAAGAGTATCAAGATACTCTTTCATCTTGAGTACATGGGTACTAACAGGTGTACCCTCAGCCATCTTGCAAGAAATTAATGCCTTTGTTGTCACGAACCTCTCGTGACGAGCTTGCTCTTGGAACATCTCCTTGAGGTGCACCATGATTGCATAAGCCTCTTGGTCCATAAATTGCTTTTGCAAGTCAGGCACCATAGTGGCCAGCATCAGACAGGTCACATCGTTGGAGTCGCTCTTCTTGGTCTCAAAAGTTTCCTTTTGAACCGCAGAGGCGTTCCTTCCTGGTTCTTCAGGCAAGGGTGCATCCAAAACATACGACTTTTTTTCTTGCTTAAGAACTATTCTTAAGTTTCGAGACCAGTCTATGAAATTGGTGCCATTTAATTTGTCCTTTTCAAGGACCGATCGCAATGAGAAATTGTTATTTGAAGATGCCATTTTCAATCTACAATAAAATTTAGCAAGATTAAATGAGGTCTTATTTATGATCCCACAAACCGAATTAATATCCCTTTAAATAATTCGCGTTAGTGATTTAATGTGGGCCAAGATCCACTTTTCACAACAACTTATTAGTCAAGCTGAGCTTGTACACCTAACAAGTTAAGTTACTTAGGTAGGAAAACTCCAATCATGTCTCGTACATGACTCTTGGATCAAATGGGCTAACATCTTAAGATGTTATAGCACAATCCATTTATTAGTTGCCTAGGTCCGGGCATCCCTTTCCATGATAAGTCCAGCCTACATTCACAACCCATGCTTCACAAAGATAATCGGGCGCATCTAGGACTCCTAGTCTACGTGACCGATGATCAATGCCTTGACATGTTTCGAATTAGGAAGGCAACTTTGTGACTTACTATTTTTAGGGATTCATTTTATTACAGCTTACATGGCATACGCTTTGTCATCCATACATAGCATGCATATATATATAATTGCATAAAGTAAAGCGTGACAAACATGGGCCCAAAAACCTACAACTAAGATTCTATACTATTACATAAGAATCTTCGAGTTGGGCTTCTCCACTCCGGTGGGCTTCGTCTTGATATACAAAGTCTTCAAATGAATTCTATTCTAAGAAATAAATGAAAATTTTACAATAAAATATAATGGCACGCAGGCCATATTTAATTACAAAAACCCAGGGCCCATGAATGCACCATGCATATCCATTCATCACACCAAACAAGCAAATTAATATACATAGCATTCATGGATCAGACAAAGTCCAATTTTAATCAATTTAGCCAAGCCCATTAATGAAAATTGTGTACTTGAACCTTTAAGAGAAGACCCTATGATGGGCCTGGGCCGAAGCCCAATGGACTAAATCCTCTTATTGAATAAGTTCTCTTAAAAGCCCAAAACACAAACTAGTTAGATTTGTGCCATAAATCAACTCTAGTATAATTTCCAATTTTGCCATTTTTAATTTTATGTCATACAACCCATAAACATTAAAAATACATATAATATGTGCTAACATGAATTAAAAATAAAATCATGAAGAACACATATAATAACACACGGCATTCATGCAAAAACAAACAAACAACAAAACTAGTTGTTTAATGCTTATGTAATGCCATGAAATGCACAAACATTTAAATCAATTTTATGAGTCATTTAATAATCTAAATAAGTCCATAAATATTGATTTAATATTCTGTACCATTTTAATCTAAGTGTGTTTTTACCATTTTAATCAAAATAAAACAAACAATCTTGATTAAACATGTAACAAACACAAACTAGTCATAGTTTCAAGTGATTTTAAAATTAATCAATTAAATTGTCATGGACCAGAATTAAAACCAAATTTAAAATATGTCCAGACCTGATAATTAATCTTTAAATATCACTTACAAACATGCCAAAAACATTTTTACATTTAATTTTGAAAACTAGTTGTTAAACTAGCAATTTACATGCCAACTAGCACCTAGTTTCATAATTAACATGTACCTCAGGTATAAATAATTAAATCCGACCATTACCAGCCCTAATAACATCTTAGGACAGTATATTAACATGTCATATTAATTATAATACCTATCTAATCAATTAAAATCGTTTTTACACCAAAACAATGCAAAAAACTCAAAACAGAAAATTTCAGATTTGCATGTTTTCAAAATAACGATTTTTAATTAATTTTTTCATGCATCTAAAGCACTAAAATAAGCATGTCTAGGCTCTGATACCACTGATGGAATATGACATGGTATGATAATCATGATATCACAGCGGAAAAACAAAATTTTTATCATACATACCATACATATCCAAAGATAGAATCGAAACATGCAATTTTAGGGTTATCGAACTTACAACTTTTGATGCCTTTTAAAAATTTTATTCCGATGATGACCAGCAACTAAGATGGCTTTTTCCGCCTTAGATCTCGATCACCAATGCCAAGAAATAGCCTTTTGCGCCACTCCCTCTATTCTCACACACACAATTACACCGTCGGCTTAAAAACGAGATTGCTAGATCTCTTTTTCGGTATTGTGTAAGGGTTATAGTTTGAAGCTACAAAACTTGATTTTGTACTTCTTTAGATTGCTATTACTGCTCAATAACACAAGAGAATGAGGAACAATCCTTTCTCCTTGTGAAAAATTGAACAAAAGAATTAAGAGAGAGAGAGTTACTATTCACGAGTTACTATTCACGAGTTACTATTCATGCCACAAAAAAAATTAGGTTTAGGGTTTTATTTCTTTTAATATATATGCTTATCCTTTAGCAAGTCATTAATCTGAATTCAACTATCCTAAGATAATTAATTCAAACTCTATCACTTCCTAAAGATAAGTAATATATTTTGAATTAAACTCCTTTGAATTTAAATTCAAATTTGAAATAAATCATAAGACATTTAAATAAATGAAATCACTTAATTTAAATATATATAGCATGTGCCGAAATTCCTTGATTTCCCTCTTGGAATTTCGGCCACATCATTAAATATATAAGTGATTTAATTTAATTTAAATTCCTTTAGGCTTTAATATTCAATTAACTTAATTAACACAAGATAATTAATTAATTGAAATTAAACCTTATGGGCTGAATTTCTCTCTCTCATGGACCAAGGCCCAATAGCAATTTTATAACCCATTACATACATTAATTTGACTTTAATTAAAAGCCCAAATTAATGTCCAATACTTAATTTAAATATTTTAAGCCCAATGCTTTGTGTGCGATCCTATAGGTCCATTTAATGTTGGCAATGAATTAACAAATTAATTCAAAGGCTATATATATTCTCTAGCAAGATATTATAGCATTCCAAATTAAATGAAAATGCATATGGCATTTGGTGACCTAATGCAATTTCGCATAGTCCCTTACCCATAAATATCAAAATTAATATAAGGCATGGAACTAGTCATCCTTATATACATTAATTCATTTCTTGATATTCCAGTGACACTGAATTCTCAGATAAATAATGATTACTCATTATTTCATCTCGGTATGGCCATACACTTCTCAGTTCACTGATCAAGTGGCCGGTGATATTTTTCTCTCTTATTGAGAGGGGTAATCCCTTCACTTCTCTCATGCTCTCTAACATGAATCAGTGCATACCCAATCATACCCGTACTTGTCACTCTGTTACGAGCACATTAGGTGTATGTCAAAGTACACAGTAATTCATAAAGAGTTTCATAGAGATTTCAGGTCTAAGAACTCCGATACAAAACTTGCATATGAGAAACACTTATGACTTATACCATGTAGTGTTCTCATGAGCGGATTGAATCCAGATACCATGTTCTTTAACATGTATCTATGATCTCTGATTGACACTCTTGTCCTAATGATCCGTAAGACAGAACTCATAAGATCAGAGAGAGCATACTAGTCTTAATTCATTTGTTATTCCCATAACAATGACTGACTAGGGATATTTAGAATGATGTCTCATTTGTTTCAAGGTCTTACAATCCATGTGCCTCACACATGATAACTTAAACCGAAACAACACTCTTGGATAGTTTTATCAATTGATATGCACAGGAATACAAAGGATAAAACAAATGCCTCATTTTATTAATTTCAAGTGTTTCGTTACAATGTATTTGGGGCTAGGGCTTACACTAACATCGGTTTCACATCTTGGTTTAAATATATATGAATACTTCTATTTTCTTCAAGTTCAGCAAAGGTAAAAGTGTACCCATGCCTAATTATAGCTAAGGCTACATGCTCTTTGTACACATCTTGGTCTATCTTTTACTTAATTTCGTCAGGCACCACAACATCAAATTTAGGACATACCTTCAAATGATGCCTTAAACTAGAAGTACCATAAGTAGAATCGACGATATATTCTTTTAAGCAATGCTTGCACTTTCCTCTTAATTTTCCATCACTATTTTGACTTGCTGGTATGATATCGAAATCATTCCATATAGAAGACACCCATCGTCTTTTGGAAGTGGTTTCGGTAGATGTATTAATGCTCTCATCCACACTACCAATACTAGGATCCATTTCATAAACCACTGCAAAAAATGAAAAACAAAAAACAAACATTAGTACAAAAAACAAATATATATGTATGGTGTAAATCTTTGAAGAGACAATTATTAGAATAGAATCATAACTATCTCATATTAAAGCAAAAATGATATGGACAATGCATAGCAAATCATCAAACCAATTTTTATTATACATATTAGATAATTATGTTAGAAAAGATAAAGAGTGGGAGAGTGAAAATAGGGTAAATTTGAAACTTGAAGGTGGCTTCTTAGAAGAGAGTAACAGAAATAATCCAAAATACCCAAATTAGTTAGTATTTGAAATCTTGAAATGCTTCTGCCATGCATGAGTAATTCCAAATGCATATTACAACACCAACAGCAACTACTACCACTAGAACTAGAATTATTATTCAAAAAGCTCTTACCAAATCCTGATAAGCTTGTCCCTTCCTCATACGAATTACTTTTTATTAAAATCAATTTAAATTAAGAATCATTTGATACTGATTTTTAAACCTGTACTTTATAGTGAATAATGACCATCAATTGATTTTTGTTATCTAGATAAATAATTTCCTGTCCAAACCAACAATCATCACACCAGATTTAAGAGAGCAAGACCAATAAAGTAGATTGATTACCATGATAAGAGATTAAATAAAGTAATGCTGCACCATCACTGGACACAATCAATTACCCAGTTCACATGAAGAACCTATCCACACCGGTAAAAATAAATTAAGACAGAAAGCTAAATGTTTATCTTTGTTGTTTGTAAAATCATTACTATATTCCAGCTGCCTGGATTGCTTTTGTTTTATGCTATATTCTTCTGCTTGTTTTTAATATAAAGATTTATGTGGTGAGTAGTAATTTAAAAACATATATATAATTAAAAAATGAGATCTTTTTATTTAATTTTTTCCACAATCTTACTTACTGACAGTTACTGTGCTTTATTAAATTTCTATAACTTGTTTTTTTCATTCATAATTTGATAGGATATGTACCGGCAATAGTTCAAACAGATAGCAAATTCTGTAAATGAAGTTGATAGCTAAGGTTAGGGTTCAAACAATCTAGTACATAATAGTCTGACTCGAAACAAACAGATTCAAGTTCAATATCAATATCAGTAGGCTGTGACTGAATAAGTTATTCTTGATCCATACATGGAAACCAAAAGGAACCCAAAAAATAAATAGATGAGAAGTATTACTTTTTTCTATTTTTAATCTATTGGAACGTTTTTTTAGTGTAATCCCTAGCCCCAATACATTGTAATAAAACACTTTAGTTAATAAATGAGGCATTTGTTTTATCTATTGTATTCCTGTGCATATCAATTGATAGAACTATCCAAGAATGTTGTTTCAGTTTAAGTTATCATGTGTGAGGCACATGGATGTAAGACCTTGAAACAAATGAGACTTCATTCTAAATATCCCTCGTCAGTCATTGTTATGGGAATAACAAATGAATTAAGACTAGTATGCTCCCTCTGATAAGTTGAGTTATGTCTTACAGATCATAAGGATAAGAGTGTCAATCAGAGATCATAGATACATGTTTAGAACATAGTATCTGGATTTTATCAACTCACGAGAACACAACATGGTACAAGTCATAAGTGTTTCTCATATGCAAGTTTTGTATCAGAGTTCTTAGACCTAAAATCTCTATGAAGCTCTTTATGAATTACTGTGTTCTTTGACATACACCTAACGTGCTCGTAACAGAGTGACAAGTACGGGTATGCTTGGGTATGCATTTAATTAATTGAGTATTAAAGCCTAAAAGAGTTATAATCAAATTAAATCACTTAATGAGATGTAGAAGTGACCGAAATTCCTAGAGAAATGCTAAGGAATTTTGTCACATGCATGAGTTTAATTAAGTGATATTGTTTGATTAAATGTCTTACTTTTATCTTGGATTAAATCAAAAGAATTTGAATCAATATATATTTCTTATTTAAAAGAAGTGATAAAGGCTAAAATTAATTATCTTTAGGTAGTGGATTTTAGATTTATCACTTAAAAAAATTAAATGATATATATTGAATGAGAAAAAGATAAAATCCTAGAGTTTTTCTTTAGTGTGTGGCGTGAATTACATCTCTCTCTCTCATATTTCTCTCTTGGCCTAAACACACAAGGGGAAGAATTCGTTCTTGCTTTCTTGTGTTCTTAGGCATTAATAGCACCTAAAAGAAGTACAAGATCAAGTCTTGTAGCTTCAATCTATTGCCATTACACAATACCTTAAAAGAGAGCTAGCAATCTTGATTTTTAAGCCATCTTTGCAAGTGTGTGTGTGTGTGAGAATAGAGAGGAGTGGCGTAAAGGCTGTTCCTTGGCATTGGTGGTGAAGGTCTAAGGCTAAGATATCCTCCTTGGTTGCTGGTCATCATCAAAATTAAGTTTTAAAGGCATCTAAAGTTGTAAGTTTTAAAACCCTAAAATTGCATGTTTCGATTCTTGTCATGGAATTGTATGGCATGTATGATCAAATTTTTATTGTTTTCCGTTGCGTGATCTTTATGTGCATACCATGTCATATTCCATCAGTGGTATCAGAGCCTAATCATGTTTATTTTAATGCTTTAGATGCATGAAATAATTAATCAAAAATAGTTATTTTAAATATATGCAATGCTGAAATTTTCTGTTTTGAGTTTTTTGCATTATTTTGGTGCAAAAACGATTTTAAATGATTAGATAGGTATTATAATTAATATGACATGTTAATATACTGTCCTAAGATGTTCTAGGAGCTGTTAATGGTTGGATTTAATTGATAATACCTGATGGTACATGTTAATATTAAAACTTGGTGTTATTTGGCATGTTAATTGCTAGTTTAACAAGTAGTTTTAAATATTAAATGTATAAACGATTTCGGCATGTTTGTACATGATTTTTAAAGATTAAATATCAGGTCTGGACATATTTTGAATTTGGTTTTAATTCTAGTCCATGACAATTTAATTGATTAATTTTAAAATCACTTAAAACTATGACTAGTTTGTGTTTGTTACATGTTTAATCAACATTGTTTGTTTTGTTTTGATTAAAATGGTAAAAAAACATTTAGATTACATTGGTACAGAATATTAAATCAATATTTATGACCTTATTTAAATTATTAAATGACTCATAAAATTGATTTAAGTATTTGTGCATTTTTGTGGCATTACATAAGCATTAAACAACTAGTTTTGTTGTTTATTTGTTTTTATATGCATGCCGTGTATCATATATATGTTCTTCATGATTTTGTGTTTTAATTCATGTTGGTACATATTATATGTATTTTTAATGTTTATGGGCTATATGACATAAAATTAAAAAAAAATGGCAAAATTGGAAATTATACTAGAGTTGATTTATAGCACAAATCTAACTAGTTTATGTTTTGGGCTTTTAAGAGAACTTATTCAATGAGGATTTAGTCCATTGGGCTTCGGCCCAGGGTCATTTCTTAAAGGTTCAAGTACACAATTTCCATTAATGGGCTTGGCTAAATTAATTAAAATTGGACTTTGTTTGATCCATGAATGTTATGTATATTTATTTGCTTGTTTGGTGTGATGAATGGATATGCATGGTGCATTCATGGGCCCAAGGTTTTGTAATTAAATATGGCCTACGAGCCATTATGTATTATTGTAAAAGTTTCATTTATTTCTTAGAATAAAATTTACTTGAAGACTTTGTAAATCAAGACGAAGCCCACCGGAGTGGAGAAGCCCAACTCGAAGATTCTTATGTCATAGTATAGAATCTTAGTTGTAGGTTTTTGGGCCCATGTTTGTCACGCTTTACTTTATGCAATTATTTATATATGCATGCTATGAATGGATGACAAAGCGTACGCCATATAAGCCGTAATAAAATGAATCCCTCAAAATAGTAAGTCACAAAGTTGCCTCCCTAATTCGAAACATGTCAAGGCATCAATCATCAGTCACGTAGAATAGGAGTCCTAGATGCACTCGATTATCTTTATGAGGCATGGGTTGTTAATGTAGGTTGGACTTAACATGGAAAGGGATGCCCGGACCTAGGCAATTAATAAATGGGTTTGTGCTATAACATCTTAAGATGTTATCCCATTTGATCCAAGAGTCATGTACGAGACATGATTGGAGTTTTTCCTACCTAAGTAACTTAACTTGTTAGGTGTACAAGCTTAGTTTGACTAATAAGTTGTTGTGAAAAGTGAATCTTGGCCCACATTAAATCACTAACGTGAATTATTTAAAGGGATATTAATTCAGTTTGTGGGATTATAAATAAGACCTCATTTAATCTTGCTAAATTTTATTATAGATTGAAAATGGCATCTTCAAACAACAATTTCTCATTGCGATCAGTCCTTGAAAAGGACAAATTGAATGGCACCAATTTCATATACTGGTCTCGAAACTTAAAAATAGTTCTTAAGTAAGAGAAAAAGTCGTATGTTTTGGATGCACTCTTGCCTGAAGAACCTGCTAGGAATGCCTCTGTGGTTCAAAAGGAAACTTTTAAGACCAAGAAGAGCGACTCCAATGATGTGACCTGTCTGATGCTGGCCATTATGGTGCCTGATTTGCAAAAGCAATTCATGGACCAAGAGGCTTATGCGATCATGGTGCACCTCAAGGAGATGTTCCAAGAGCAAGCTCGTCACGAGAGGTTCGTGACAACAAAGGCCCTAATTTCTTGTAAGATGGTTGCGGGTACTCCTGTTAGTACCCATGTACTCAAGATGAAAGGGTATCTTGATACTCTTGAGAAGCTTAAGGTACAAGTGCCAAAGGAATTTGCCACTGACTTGATCTTAGGATCATTGACTGATGATTATAATCCATTTGTAATGAATTATAACATGCATGCAATGAACAAGTCAGTCACTGAGCTTCATGGGATACTTAAGAATGCTGAAGAGAACATTCGAAAGACCAATCCTGTATTGATGGTTCAAGGGGGCATTAAGAAGGGACCCGCTAAGGGAAAGGGAAAGGCAAAACCCAAGAATGAACTGGCTCGGTTCAAGTCAAGTGGGAGTGCACCTCAGGCCCAATCCAAGCCCAAGGCACAAAAGCTCAAAGAGAGTGAGAGTACTTGCTTCCATTGCAACAAGATAGGGCATTGGAGGAAGAATTGCACTCTCTTCAAGGAAGAACAAAAGAAGAATGGAGCCAAGGCATCCAGTTCTGGTATTTTTGTTGTTGAGATTAACCTTTCTATTTCTACCACTTGGGTATTGGATACCAGTTGTGGTTCTCACATTTGTTCAAATGTGCAGAGGCTAAGAAATAGGCAATTACTTGGGAAGAATGAAGTGGACCTCCGTGTGGGGAATGGAGCATGAGTTGCTGCCATAGAGATAGGCGACTATCAACTCACTTTACCTTCCAGACTTTGTTTAATTTTGAAAAATTGTTATTATGTGCCTGCTATGAGCAGAAACATTATTTCAGTTTTATGTTTGGGTTTGGATGAATTTGATTTTGTTATTAAAAATGGCAATGCTCATATTCGTCGCCAAGGTATTTCTTATGGCAATGCCATGTTGCAAAATGGCCTTTATATCCTTGATCTACAAAACAAATAGTCCATATACAACATTAATACAAAGAGGGTTAAATCAAACAGATTGAACCCTACTTACTTCTGGCATTGTCGTTTAGGGCATGCAAACAATAAATGCATTTCAAGACTCCACAAAACTGGAGTGCTTAGGTCATTCAACTTAGAGTCTTATGATACATGCGAGCCATGTTTGCATGGAAAAATGACAAAGAGTCCTTTCAATAAGAAAGGTGAAAGGACTAACGGCTTATTGGAACTAATACATACCGATGTATGTGGACCATTAAGTACACAAGCTAGAGGTGGTTTTAGCTACTTCGTGACGTTCACAGATGACTTCAGTGGATATGGCTATGTCTATCTAATGAAGTACAAATCTGAAACTTTTGAGAAATTCAAAGAGTTTAAGAACGAAGTAGAAAAATAACTTGGCAAGAGTATAAAAGTCATTCGATCAAATCAAGGTGGCGAATACTTAAGCCAAGAGTTTGACAGTCATCTAAAAGAGTGTGGTATTATTTTACAGCTCACTTCTCCTGGAATACCACAATGGAATGGTGTGTTTGAAAGGAGAAATCGAACTCTGTTGGACATGGTTCTATCTATGATGAGTCAAGTAAATCTTTCTGTCTCTTTTTGGGATTATGCATTAGAAACTGTTGCGTTTCTACTAAATCGGACTCTAACTAAAGGAGTTGAGAAGACACCATACGAGGTATGGACTGGGATAGAACCCAATATGTCATTTTTCAGGATTTAGGGCTGTGAAGCACATGTTAAGAAATTAACATCTGACAAACTAGAGTCCAAATCCATTGTCTGCTTGTTTGAGGGTTATCCCAAAGAAATAAAGGGATACTACTTTTTCTCACAAGCCGAGAAAAAAGTATTTATTGTTCGTAAAGCTATTTTCTTGGAAAAGGAGTTTCGTCTCAGGAAAGACAGTGGGAGTAAAGTAGAACTTGGAGAAATTCAAGCGCCACAAACTCCTATAGAGGATGAGTTGGAAATGGGATCAAGTTCACAATCAGTTGTGAAATAAGAACCCATTACACAAGAACCTAGAAGGTCTGGTAGGGTACGTCAGGAGATTGAGAGATATAGATTTCTAATCATTGACAGTGACACTATTTAGTTAGTAGATCGTGAGGATCCTACTACCTACCGAAAAGTTATTGAGAGCCAAGACTCGAAAAATTGGCTTGAAGCCATGAAATCTGAGATGCAATCAGTGTACGATAACCAGGTTTGGACCTTGGTTGATCCACTGAAAGGTGCTAAGGTAATTGAATGCAAGTGGCTATTTAAACTCAAAGCTGATAAGACCTACAAAGGTAGACTAGTAGCAATAGGTTTTCGACAAACTCATGGTGTAGACTATGACGAGACCTTTTCTCCTGTAGTCATGCTGAAGTCCATTAGGATCTTGCTTGCCATAGCTGCATATCATGATTATGAGATATGGCAAATGGATGTCAAAACTGCTTTCCTCAACATAAATTTACTTGAGGATGTGTATATGACACAGCCTGAGGGTTTTGTCAATCCCAAGCATTCTAAGAAGGTTTGCAAGCTTTAAAAATCCATTTATGGATTAAAGCAAGCATCCCGAAGTTGGAATCTTCATTTTGATTAGGCAATCAAAGAATTTGACTTCATCAAGAACGAAGATGAGCCTTGTGTGTAGAAGAAGGTTAATGGGAGTATAGTAGTATTTCTGGTCCTACATATGGATGACATCCTTCTCATTGGGAATGACATTCCAACATTGCAAAAGGTTAAGCAATGGTTGGGAAAATGTTTCTCAATGAAAGACTTAGGTGAAGCCGAGACAATACTTGGTATTCGAATCTATAGAGATAGATCGAATTGGCTTTTGGGACTAAGTCAAGAAAAGTACATAGACAAAGTACTAAAGCGTTTTAGTATAGGAGACTCAAAGAAAGGGTACATACCTTTGGCTTTGGGAGTTCCTTTAACTAAAGAATAGTGCCCTAAAACCAAAGAGGAAAGGGACAACATGAGTAGAATCCCATATGCATCTGCTATTGGATCTATCATGTATGCTATGTTATGTACTAGGTTTGATGTTGCTCATGCACTGAGTATAACTAGTAGGTTTCAGCAAGACCCTGGTGAGAAGCACTGGTCTGCTATAAAAGGGATTCTAAAGTACCTGCGAAGGACTAAAGATCACTTCTTAGTGTATGGTGGTCAAGAAGAGCTCGTCATACAAGGTTATGCTGATGCTGCTTTTTAGACTAGCACTCAGGATTCTAGATCGCAATCTGGATTTGTTTTTGTTTTGAACGGTGGTGCTATCAGCTGGAGAAGCTCGATGCAAGAGATCGTTGCCCACTCAACTACAGAATCTGAGTATATTACAACGAGTGAGGCTGCAAAAGAGGCTGTTTGGATTAAAAATTTCATTTCTAGATTAGGAGTGATCCCAAGCATCCTAGATTCATTAGAAATTTTCTATGACAACAACGGGGCCATCGCACAGGCCAAGAAGCCCCGATCACACAAGAAATCCAAACACATACACAGGAGGTACCACCTGATCAGAGAAATCATTGATCGTGGGGACGTCAAGGTTAGCAAGATAGCAAGTGAAGACAATGTAGCAGATCCTTTGATGAAACAGTTGCGTCCAAATCTGCACGAAGCTTATTTGAGAGCATTCAGTCTTAGGGCTATGCCCAAATGGGACTAGTGCTAGTAGGAGATTGTTAGTGTAATCCCTAGCCCCAATACATTGTAATAAAACACTTTAGTTAATAAATGAGGCATTTATTTTATATATTGTATTCCTGTGCATATCAATTGATAGAACTATCTAAGAATGTTGTTTCAGTTTAAGTTATCATGTGTGAGGCACATAGTTGTAAGATCTTGAAACAAATGAGACTTCATTCTAAATATCCCTAGTCAGTCATTGTTATGGGAATAACAAATGAATTAAGACTAGTATGCTCTCTCTGATAAGTTGAGTTATGTCTTACAGATCATAAGGACAAGAGTGTCAATCAGAGATCATAGATATATGTTTAGAACATGGTATCTGGATTTTATCAACTCACGAGAACACAACATGGTACAAGTCATAAGTGTTTCTCATATGCAAGTTTTGTATCAGAGTTCTTAGACCTAAAATCTCTATAAAACTCTTTATGAATTACTATGTGCTTTGACATACACCTAACGTGCTCATAACAGAGTGACAAGTACGGGTATGCTTGGGTATGCATTGATTCATGTAAGAAAGCATGAGAGAAGTGAAGGGATTACCCCTCTCTATAAGAGAGAAAATATCATCAGCCACTTGATCAGTGAACTAAGAAGTGTATGGCCATACCGAGATGAAATAATGAGTAATCATTATTTATCTGAGAGTTCAGTGTCACTGGAATATCAAGAAAGGAATTAATATATATAAGGATGACTAGTTCCATGCCTTATATTAATTCTAATATTTATGGGTAAGGGACCATGCAAAATTGCATTAGGTTACTAAATGCCATATGCATTTTCATTTAATTTGGAATGCTATAATATCTTGCTAGAGAATATATATAGCCTTTGAATTAATTTATTAATTCATTGCCAACATTAAATGGACCTATAGGATCGCACACAAAGCATTTGGCTTAAAATATTTAAATGATGTATTGGGTATTAATTTGGGCTTTTAATTAAAGTCAAATTAATATATGTAATGGGCATTATAACTGCTATTGGACCTTGGCCCATAAGAGAGAGAAATTCAGCCCATATGGTTTAATTTCAATTAATTAATTATCTTGTATTAATTTAATTAATTGAGTATTAAAGCATAAAAGAGTTATAATCAAATTAAATCACTTAATTAGATGTAGAAGTGGCCGAAATTCCTAGATAAATGCCAAGGAATTTTGGCACATGCATGGGTTTAATTAAGTGATATTGTTTGATTAAATGTCTTACTTTTATCTTTGATTAAATCAAAAGAATTTGAATCAATATATATTTCTTGTTTTAAAGAAGTGATACAGGCTAAAATTAATTATCTTTAAGTAGTGGATTTTAGATTTATCACTTAAAAAAATTAAATGATATATATTGAATGAGAAAAAGATAAAACCCTAGAGTTTTTCTTTAGTGTGTGGCATGAATTACATCTCTCTCTCTCATATTTCTCTCTTGGCCGAAACACACAAGGGGAAGAATTATTTCTTGCTTTCTTGTGTTCTTAGGCATTAATAGCACCTAAAAGAAGTACAAGATCAAGTCTTGTAGCTTCAATCTATTGCCATTACACAATACCTTAAAAGAGAGCTAGCAATCTTGATTTTTAAGCCATCTTTGCAAGTGTGTGTGTGTGAATAGAGAGGAGTGGCGTAAAGGCTATTCCTTGGCATTGGTGGTGAATGTATAAGGCTAAGATATCCTCCTTGGTTGCTGGTCATCATCAAAATCAAGTTTTAAAGGCATCTAAAGTTGCAAGTTTTAAAACCCTAAAATTGCATGTTTCAATTCTTGTCATGGAATTGTATGGCATGTATGATCAAATTTTTATTGTTTTCTGCTGCATGATCTTTATGTGCATACCATGTCATATTCCATCACCTTTGTGTCAAAATGAATTAGGAATGTATAAAATAGCTTGTATGCCAGATAAAATAGGGGAAAGATATTTGGCAATGAATTTCTCAAATAACATTTCTGCTCTCCATTTTAAAGCCTCACTTAGCTCTACCCTAAGAACCCAAATCCATGGAGCTATCACCATTTTACTACCTATTGATCCTACTTATGTTTCTAATTTATCAACCATCAAATTCACAACAAGATTACATTTATGCGAGCACCATCGACTGTTTAGGAACATCTTCTTCTTCAATAGCCCAAGGTTATCTCTGCAATGCCAATGATCAATTGACATGTCAGTCTTTTTTAACCTTTACATCCCTTCCACCATATAATTCTCCTAACACCATTGCTTCCCTTTTATCCTTAGAATCCTCAAGTATAGCCATGATCAACAATATATCAATCAACGAAATATTTCCCTCTGGGAAACATGTTATAGTTCCCGTCTCTTGTTCTTGTATAGGTAGCATCTACCAGCATAATACTGCTTACACTGTATCTCCTATAAATCAGATATATTCTATTGTCAATTCAGTTGAACTCGCTCAAATCAATAACATTTATGCTAGTTTAACCAGCAACCCAGATACACAAACCATCAATTTAAAGGATTCCAATAAAACCCCAAAACATACAGCGAAATAGCTTACCAAATTCAACGACCCAAATTTTAATAAGCATCTGAATAAAAACCCACGAGATCCCAACACAATTAAAGTTAAAAATTAAACATAGATTACGATTAAGAATCCTTTAAATAAAAACATAGATCCATTAAGTAAACACAAAGCAAAGAGGACAGGAAAAATAAAAAATGAAAAAGAGAGAAGAGAGCTTACAATTAAGAATTCGAATGGAGGATTTTGAAAAGAATAAATTAGAGTAGATCTGGAACAAAAGAGAGAAGATGAGAAAATGAACAAAAAACGCAGAAAGTGAACCAAAACAGAGAGAAGCTAAAATAAGTGCATACCAAAACAAAACTGGAGGCTAGTGGCAACAGAGGTTGTGAATGAAGGACGGCAACAACTTGACGGTAAAGCGGGACATAGGGTGGAAGGGGCGGATGGGAGGTCTGGACGGAGAGAAAGATAGGGGGCCAAAACAAAGAGAATCCGTTAGGTCAGAGAGGACATAACTGGTTTTAGAGGCAGCAGCCCATTTAGCATTTTTTAGAGACCTGTTTGGGTCAGGTTTATATGGGTATTTATTTGGTTTAGTCCAATGGACATTTTTTGGGTTTGGATTGAATTTGTATTAATTTTTTTAAGCGGGTTTGGACAAGATTTTGGATTTGGGGCAAATTTTTCCACTACTAATTATATTATTAATTTATATACTTGATTACTAATATATTAATTATATTATTAATTATATATTGGATTACTCATACAGTTATTGTGCCAAAAATAAATAAATACTAGTTGAGTGATGTTAAAAGTAAATGAAATTATTGGTACAATAATTGTACACTCATATATTTACATTAATCAGCAAACTTTTATTATAAATAATAATTATATATTACAATTTTAATTTACATACTTATATAGTTATATACTAAAAATAGATGAATACTAACCGAATGGCATTAAAAATAAATGAAATTAATTTATAATATATTATATGATAAATTGGTTAGCTTACATATTTATATAGATTTTTGTATATAAAAAAATTTAATAGTAGTTGAGTGATATTAAAAGTAAATTAAATTAATATAAATTGTTTTAGTTACATGTTCATATTCATATAAATCTAATAATTATTATAATAATTAAATTTA
This sequence comes from Excoecaria agallocha, assembly GCA_037975025.1. Lineage (NCBI taxonomy): Eukaryota > Viridiplantae > Streptophyta > Magnoliopsida > Malpighiales > Euphorbiaceae > Excoecaria > Excoecaria agallocha. Next base: position 41,186,913 of record CM075816.1, read on the forward strand.
TCTTATTATATATTAATAATTAAAATATTTAATTTAATTTATTAACTAATTATTATCTTAATTTATTAAAATATATAATACAAATAATTATTAAGTTAAATTTAATAGAAATTATAAATAATATTTATATATAAATTATTAGTATTATATTATTAATAGCGGTGGTAAATGGACGGGTTGGGCGGATTTGGATTGGATCATTAATGGGTTGGATCATTAATGGGTCAAAAAAATATGGATCATTAATGGATTGAATCATTAATGGGTTGGGTTGATTTGAGTCAATCCATATATTTAATATAAATTATTATAAAACCCATTAAGAATACGCCATTAACCATCCATTTTCTTAAATATTATTTAATGATTATAAAAATAAGAAAAAAAAATAAATCAAAATGGACGAATGGTTGCTTATCTTATATAATAATTAATAAATATCGATTTTTTTATATAAATTATTAATATTATATATAATAATTAATAAATATTAATTTTTTCGATACAACCAGGTTTGAGAACAATTTGGTATAAATCAATACAATTTTCGATCCGTATTAAAATGAAATATGCAGATCCCTTCTAAATAAAAATAACGGTATAATTTTCGATTCAATTCTAATTAGAAGTTTAACTGTACAATTGGATTCTTGTTCTTTTTATTCGGCATTTTGCTCACCGATAATAATTGCTTATGCAGACTTTCTCCAATTATTCTCAATCATTTCAAAATTGAAATTCACTTGTATTTTTCGCCATGAAAGCTCCAGTGAGGATCTTAAATCTCCAATTTCTTGCAAAATCAACAGCTAAACCATCCAAATTTCCTCGCTTTTGTTATCAATCGGTAACCCCTCAACACCATAGGCAGAACCGCATCATTTCAACACCTATCAAGTCGCTTTCGCGGATTCACTCTTCATTATCACCCATCTCTTCTAAACCTAGTAGTTTTTTTTTTCTGTCGCTTTCATCTTCTATTCTTTTCAACCCATCAATAACCATTAATAATTCTAATTTTAGCTTTGAATCCCATCAGCATAACAACATTTTTGCTTGGAACCAAGCTGTCATCAATGGAAAAGTTGGTGTCTTGGGTGCCAAAGACCCAGTTGTGACTATTGTGTTACTGGGTTGGCTTGGGGCGAAGCAGAAACATCTAAGGAAGTACATTGAGTGGTACAATTTAAGAGGGATTCACGCTGTTACATTTCTTGTTGATGTGGGAGACTTGCTTTGCTTTGATTTAGGAGAAAGAGTTAAGCAAAAGATCACTACTTTAGCAAACAAGCTTATTTTATGGGTTTCAGAAAGGGAAGATGGTAGAGAACGATTTTTGGTTTTTCACACTTTCAGCAACACGGGTTGGTTTGTGTAGGTTGATTGATTTCATTGGCTTATGGGTGTAACCTTCTTTTTTTTTGCTTTTTCATTCTAATCCTTAGCTTATTCAATTGCAAGTATGGTTACATTCTTGATATTCTGCAAGATAGAGAGGACCTAAAGGAGAAGATCAAAGGATGTATAGTTGATTCAGGAGGGGCCGAACCGTTTAATCCTAAGGTTGGATTACTTAATGGTTTTCTACATTGCTCTTATCTATAATAATTAAAGGGCATTTTTCAAATTTTAATATGCTTAATCATTTTCTTGCTTTAGTTAATAAGTTTAACCCTTCCTGGTTGTTCTAATACCTATATTTTCTTACACGTTTAAGGTGGCCAGTGTTCCATAACTTCAATAGGCTATTTTGTAAGCTTTGAAGAATTCTTTTTTCGTGAATGTTTTGTCAATATATATGTAGGTGCATTGTTTAACTTGGATGTGATGATGAGGAAAAAAGATTAAATGTTTACTAGTGATTCAACCGTGGAAGATTTTTCCAGGCCATGACTGATTGTTGTGAGAAGAGCATATTATGAGCTTTGGTTCTGTCAAAGTGAATTTGCACGAGCACAATATCCTCATGTTAGTTTCTCTAAAGGTGCATCAGCCTCGCATATAGTTAGTTCATTGCTTTTCTTACCACCCATCTTAGCCTTGCAATTCAGTCAAAAATCATTTCAAATAGTGGAAAATTTGTCATTGATAAATAGGAAGAAGTGGACTTGAAAATTTTCAGCAAAGTAAGTTTTCTGCAAGAAAGAGAAAGAAAATGGCTTCTTGATAGATAATAATGTCTTAAGTTAGTAAGTTCATTTTTTATTCTTTAAATGACACATTCTGGTCTTCATGGCAAATAACTTTATTCACAATATGGTCTCCATGGCAAATAACTTTATTTGCTTTGAGAATGTTCGCTGGATTTGGAGCATTAACTTTGATAAATCCTATGACTATGTAACCATATTTCGATAATGATTTCTATCAAATTTCAGATATTCCCCATTTAAGCATGACTGGTTGTATTTCCACGGTTGAAAATTTGGTAAATCATTAGCATGCCTAGGTTTTCTTACACAATCATTTAGTTTGAAGTAGGTTAAGTGAATTCTAGCCTCAAGCTTAGTTGAATTTTATGGCCTGTTGGATACCATTCAACTGCTATGTTGGTTAAATCATAAATGATGAAAGGTTACCATGTGATTTTCTTCAATGCTGCCAGGTATGGGCTGCTGGATTTTTTGCTGCTTTTAAAGTTATCATATGTGAGGCACATGGTTGTAAGACCTTGAAACAATAGATACTTCATTCTAAATAACCTTAGTCAGTCATTGTTATGGGAATAACAAATGAATTAAGACTAGTATACTCTCTCTGATAAGATGAGTTCTGTCTTAAGGAAGGCTATGCAGTCTGAAATGGACTCCATGTATGAGAATAAAGTATGGACTTTAACTCAACCACCTGAAGGGATAAAACTCATAGGGTGCAAATGGGTCTTCAAAAAGAAGACTGACGTAATATAGTTACCTATAAAGCTCGCTTAGTAGCAAAAGGCTATTGTAAAAAAGAAGGTATTGACTATGATGAAATGTTTTCTCCTATAGCGATGCTTAAGTCTATAAGATTACTTTTAGCCATTATAGCTCATTATGATTATGAGATTTGGCAAATGGATGTGAAGACAGCTTTCCTAAATGGAAATTTAACTGAGGATGTGTATATGACACAACTAGAAGGGTTCACATTAGGAAATGGCCAAAAGGTATGTAAGCTTCAAAGATCCATTTATGGATTGAAGCAAGCCTCTAGGAGCTGGAACATACAATTCAATGAGACAATCAAAGAGTTTCGTTTCTAACAGAATGAAGATGAACCTTATGTGTATAAAAGGGTCAGTAGGAGTGCAATTTTCTTCCTAGTTCTATATGTAGATGACATATTGATCATGGGAAATGATGTTTCGCTTCTCCAATCTGTTAAAATATGGTTATCCAAGCAATTCTCTATGAAATACCTTGTAGAAGCATCCTATATTCTGGGAATAAGGATCTATAGAGATAGATCCAATAGGTTGCTAGGTCTTTCTCAAAGTACATATATAGATAAAGTATTGAAGAGGTTTAATATGGATCTCTCTAAGAAAGGGTTTATACCCATGGTGCATTGGAAATACCTTTCTAAGTCTATGTGTCCGCAGATACTAGAGGATGGAGAGAGCATGAATAGAATATCATATGCATCTGTAATTGGTTCTATCATGTATGCTATGTTATGTACACATCTAGATGTAGCATTTGCTTTGAGTGTCACAAGCAGATTCCAATCCAATTTCGGAGAGGAACACTAGGCAGTTATCAAGAATATCTTTAAGTACTTGAGAAAGACTAAGGATATATTCTTGGTATATGGGGAGGGTAGATTGGAAGTAAAAGGGTATACAGATGCTAGCTTCCAATCTGACGAAGATAATTGTAAATCACAGTTTGGTTTTGTGTTCATAATGGGAGGAGGGACAGTTAGTTGGAAGAGTTCCAAATAAGAAATAACTGCTAATTCTACGACAGAAGTTGAGTACATTGCTGGTTTAGAAACAACCAAAGAAGCAGTCTAGATCAAAAAATTCATATTTGAACTAGGAGTGGTGCCTAGCATTTTTTATCCAATTCCTTTATATTGTGACAACAATGGAGCTATTGTGCCAAGTAAAGGAACCACAGTCTCATCGGCGATCCAAGCATGTTCTCAAATGCTACCATCTCATAAGGGAAATAATATCTAGAAATGATGTGAAAATAGAAAGGGTCCCCACAGATGATAATGTGGCGGATCTCCTCACTAAAGCACTTTTTCAGATTAAGCACGATCACCAAATAAATAGCATGGATCTGAGACATATGAGTTATTGGCTTTAGTGCAAGTGGGAGATTGTTAGAGAGTATGCTCTAGAGCCCATGTAATAAGGATGTATTTCATATGTATGAACTCATATTCTTAATAAAAGGCATCATTCATTTACTAATGCTATGTTTAAATACATAAGTTTGTAAATCTTAAATTAATAAATGAAGTCCTAGATATTATAAACACAGTGTAAAGACAATCATGAAAGTGTTCATGATATGAGATGTCTATTGCATGCAAATGTGTTAATATCTAAATATCCCTAGTCATAGAATTAACAAGATAGGACATTGTTAATTCTGACAGACTAGCACATGTTATGCTTCTTGAATGGTTCAAGCAGTGGTTCTCATAATTGTGATTATGGAAGATAATCAAAGCTAACATGTGGATGCTTGTTAGAAGAACAAGTTCATTGGAGACCTGTAAAGAGAATCCTCACATGGATATTAAATCTATTTTAGTGGCGAATCTCTTCATAGCGGTTGTGCAAGTATCCTTAGACTTGAGATCACCAAAGTTATCTTAAGTAGCAAGTGGTATACTTTGACTCCATAACTGATTACTTCCAACTGGGGGTGAACATAGTTAGGAGGTTGGGTATATTATGACCTACTTAAAGATAGTTCAGTGATTAACAAAGGATTCACCATCCCAAATTTATTAAGGGAAGTTATCTCGCATGATTCTATAATTGCCTTGTTCAGAGAATCTCTTACCAGAGTAATAAGCCAAGATGGATAGAGATCCATGAAGGACATTTTGGGAACAATGGTTAAATTAATAGAACATACATAATTAGATTTATATGAGTTGATAGAAATCCATACTCAGAATCTAATTCATATAAGAGTGGTGAAATGAGTAATTGCACGGTAAATGTTTCTATGGAAGGGTATAGTCAAATCACTTGACTTTCCTGACATTTGGGTAGTCATGATGCCTAGCTAGAGGCCAATCATGACTTGTATAATAGTGTATCATAAATATCAATGGGGATTGATAAAATGATTTAAAAAAAGTTTAAATCATGTGAGTTTTGAATAAAACTCACAATTACATATTATACTACCAATATGGATAGGAACCCAATAGGTCACGCACATATAGAGAAAAGAATAAAATGGTAAAATGACAAGGATAATAATATTTGATATTATTATGGGAATGGAGAAGTGAATAAGAGAATAATTAATTAAAGAGTTTAATTTATTATGATCAAGTAAAATTGTTCGCAGAACTTTTTAGAAATATTCTGTAAAATGGACCTAATTGAAATAATGTATTTTATAATTAATTATTATTGGACTATAAGTGTTATAAGGTTGATATAATAATTAATAGATCCATTGGAGAAATTAAAAGGGGCCTAAAGAATTGAGGTTGGCGCATAAACCCTCCAGAGGAAGGGTTTCACGCCACCTTCTGATAGAAGGCCTTAGAGGCCTAATTCTTTTACCAAAATAAATTAAATATATTTTATAAGTGTTATGGAGCCTACATATTTAATTTGGATGGATTTGGAATTTATTTGAGTGATTAAATCCAAGTATATGCACAAAGGGCCTAGTTTGTGGGTTTTGTGCATAGTCTTTTGTGAAAGGACTTAAATTGGATTTAATTGAACCCAAATAAATTATTAATAATTTTAGAAGCCCAATTAATATTTCTCCAGCAATTTTAAAGAACCCAATCCTATTATGAAGTTGAATTTTTAACCTAACTATAAATATCCAAGTGATGGGATTTTAGGGTTAAGTGAACAATTAAGAGAAAAAGATTTTATCTCATTCTCTAAATCTAGCCGCCACTTCCCCCTTACTAGCATCAAGGAATTTCGGCCAGCCTTTTATTCCTCCATTGTTGGTTCATTCAATCCTTCTCTAATGTGGATTACTAATTGGAGGTGTTCAATTTTGGACACTGTGGTGTTGCGACAACACAGTGAGAAGGAAAATCAATTGTTCAACAAAAATCAAAGGTGATTTTTCTTATTCTCATTAATATGTATATTGTAAATTCATAGCAAGATCATATCTATTGGTTAAAAATTTTAAATTTCGCTTATGTATGAGATGCATGTAACCGATAATTTCCAACATTATCAAAGTAATTGCATTGGTATAATGTAGAGAAAACCATAAAAACTCAAAAGGTTAAGTGTGCTCACCTTTGAGAAATTAGGGGATGGGTGACCCATCTGGGAAGTGGAGTTAAGTATTTGATAAGATAATATGAGTTAAATGGATTTTAGTGGTATAATTTGAGGAGAAATTGAGCCTAAATAGGCTCCTAAATTAAGTAGAGAAGCACTTTTTTGATTTCTATAAAAAGGGTTGACCGAAAGTTTGACCGGACTCCAAAAATTCTGCAGAGCTCCAATAATTTTTTCGATCATATAGATCTATTATAAGTAAAATAAATAAGTTGTTGGAAGTGAAAAATAAATTTTCTGACAGTTTCGAAATTTTAGGTTTCGGACTAGCTGAATTTGCCTTTGGGGCAGAAAGTATACTAAAATGATATCAGAATGAGCTGAAGTTTTAAAAACATGCTCCTACATATGCTAGTGCAAGCAAAAAAATATTTCGGGACATTCTGACTTCGAGATCAAAAATTCATTTTTCGAGCTGAAAAACTGAGAATAGGTCATAAAAAGGGGTCAAATATGAGAATTTGACCATATGGAGACATGGGAGTTGTTATTATAAGGTTATAATCAAGTGTGTAAAAGCTCATATTATTTAGATAAAGGAAAGTGTTTGAATTGGTGACAAGTGGCTTAAATTAAGGCCATTAGATTTGATAGTTAGCAAATGAATCTTTGCCCTTCCTTTGGTACACTTAAAGAAACCTTATAATAGCCCATGAATATCTGAAAATAACCCAAGAATGTCTGCAAATTCCCCCTCATATGCAGCAAAATCCAAACCACGCTCTCCCTTCCTCTTTTCCACCATTTTTACTTGATCAAGCTTTTTCTCTTTGAATATTAAGCCCAAAATTTAACCTCACACTCATAATTTCCTACTCTTTAACCTAGGAAAGGTCTTGCATCAAAGGAAGACAAGAAATCAAAGAAAGAAGGTAAGAGAAAAATGACCTAATTTACTGAATTCATGAATTTTAAGTGGAATTAATTGGGGATTTTTACATAGAAATTTAGGGAATGATTAAGAGAATTATTTAGCAGCTTTTATTTGATTTAAATCATAGCATAAGCTCATGAAATTCCTCCTTCTAATTTTGGCCTAAAAACGAACAAGGGAAAGAGGAGAACAAGGAGGCAAACGGTAAGGAGAAGGAGGAGTAAGTGTTCTTCAAGCTATCTAGAGGTTAGTGGATACAAATTATATTTAATTTCATCAATTTCATTTGAATTATTGCCAAAATTACATTATGTAACTATGCATAATTGAGTGAATTAGTGAAAAAAATTAATATAGCTTGATAAAATGATGAATTAAACTAATGTGAACTTAAATTAGTAAAGAAAACAAATTAGAAGGGGTAGTTCATAAAGAGGCCGAATGGTATACCTTGGGTAAACCTAAGTGAGATGATTGTTTATTAAGGTGTTTAAGTGTATTTAGACATTATAATGAATAAGAAAGATAATGGGTGTGATTAAAATGAAAATTATTAAGTGTACACAATGATGGTTTAGTGTACATAATGATGGAAGTATAGTAACTTTAATGATTTTAAGGTAAATTAAGTGTATGTGAGTATATAATGCTTGAAATGAATATAGAGATATGAATGATATGTAATTGGAAGAGAAAACATAATGTAGGTGGAATTTTGTGAAGTGACCGAATGGTATGTGATAGATTAATGACATGGCTTAGTTATTTCTTGGTGATATTATACATAAAAATGAGAAATATGTCAATGGCAAGTGTGAGTAGGTGTAAATTAAGTCAAAAGAATAATGACAAAATCAAATAAATATGAATAATGATGTAGAATATAATGTGATATAAGAAAAACATTGCCCTTAGTAAACAGTGAATAATCCAGAACCCTAGGATATAATGGCTAGCCGCAAGAGCTGATATATCGTGGTGTAAAGTGAGATTTGACGAGTATGTATACCAAATTGGTATTGCGGGCACATTATATGGTATGTTGGAGAATCTAGTATCGTACCCTATGTTGTATGGTCCCTCTACTGCATTTACATTTAGACATGGACATATTGGAGAATTTGGCTATCGCGCCCATGTCGTACGGTCCCTCCATTATATCGAGATCGTTGGAGTCTTCGTCCCGCTTATTCTATGTGAGAATTTTCACTAGTGGGAGTAAAAGATATTAAAGATGTAATAAAATAATGAAAAAGATGAAAAATGGGAGTAAACAGGTTAAAAAAGGGCAAAAATATAATTACGAGGGAGAATAGGGGTAAAATGGTAAATTGGCTTTGAAAATGTGATTAAAGAAGTTAAATCAATGAAATAGGTGAAAAAGGGCAAAATTATAAATAAGCAAAAACTCAAGAACTAAAACATAATTTGCCACCTTATAAGCTAGTAGGGGGACTAAAATGGAAATTTTCAATCTAAAGTGAAATAAAGGCCAAAAGTAATAAAGAGGTAAAAAAATTGAGTTAAATAAAATAAAAAGTGGCAAAAAGAAAGATTTAAAGACTAAATGGTAATTTTCCAAATGTAGGAGATTATATAAATTTAAATAAGGAAATTAAATAAAAGAAGAATTTAATAGTAATCTAACACATTAAGTAAACAAATTTTAAGGTTATTTAAGTAAAATTAATATTAAGGGCAAAATGGTAATTTTGCTTAACTTCATGTTAGATGAAATTTTGTATAGTTGTATCCACCACTAAGCAACAAAATTGCTTAGCGCATGGTTTATTTTGACTGTGCGCAAAGACAGGTTAAGTAAAGAAACAATGAAGGAATACCAGTGGCATGTACATATAAAGACCCTCTGGATATGTGATGTATATAAATAAAAATATGTAATGTGACATGACTAGATATTTACATTTTGGACTCGATGTATGGAATACAATGTGTAATAAATTTTAAATGTTAGTGGATATGAAGAAATGTGTGATGTGATCACTGTGTTGGACTGATGAATTGTAATTGATATTAGGAGTGTAAAATTTACCATTGCAGGTTTGGGAGCATAAAATATAAGCCATTATGTTGTTGAAAATTTTATCAAGTAAATAGTAAACTAGCGACACTAAGTAAATGTAAGCATCAAAGTGCTAAATTAAACTATCGATCCATTACCCAGATTCAAAATGCATCGCTGTAGCATCATGATAACTATAATAATATCATTCGACTTATAGTAATATGACGGAATATAGGGTGTCACACTGCATATGAGGGATTTGACAGGTTACACATTGAGCATATATTGGAATATAAAAATATGGTTTACCTTGATGTGAAAAGAACGTGAATGTATTATCTACGTGAAATTATGGAATTGGAGATTTAGGGAGTGGAATATAGCTATCTTATGTGAAATCATTTCTTTTATGATTTTAGATTTGGTATGGAATCGAATTCTAGAAGAGCTAGAGAGAAGGACGTAGAGAGTCACACCTTCACCACTATTAAGGGTACGACAAGAGTAAAGTCCTCAATAGAAGCTCAATCTCCTCCTTTTCCATCTATACCTTAACCTCAAATGGAGTTTTACCAAACTATAACTGAGGCATTTAAGAGGTGTTGGAATTTAATGGTTACATGCATCACATACATGAGCGGAATTTTAAAATTTTTTAACCATAAGATCTAATCTTGCCATGAATACACAATATAACTATATGAGAATAAGAAAAATCACCTTTGATTTTTGTTGAACAGTTGATTTTACTTCGCACCGGGTTGTCGCAAACCATAGTGTCCAAAATCAAACACCTCCAATGAGTAATCCACACTAGAGAGGGGTAAATTGAACAAACAAATTGGTGTTCAACTAGGGCTGGCTGAAATCCAAGAGGCTAGCAATGGAAGTGGCGCAAAAAGGGAGAGAGAAATAAGAGAAAAAGACTTTCCTTTTGTTTTAATTACTTAACCCTAATTCTCATTAGTTGGCCTTTTATAGTTAGGTTAAAATTCCAACTCCTTAATGAGATTGGGCTCTTTAAAATTGCTGGAGAATTATTAATTGGGCTTCTGGAATTAATTATAATCATTTGGGCTTAATTAAATTCAAATTAAATCTTTTCATAAAAGACCATGCACAAAATCCACAAACCAGGCCTTTTGTGCATCTAATTGGATTTAAATACCCAAATGGATTCCAAATCCAACCAAATTAAATATGTGAGTTCCATAACACTTATGTAACATATATAAATTAATTTGGTCCAAGAGAAAGCCCTCCAAGCCCTTCTATATGGAGTTGGCGTGTACCCCTCTTCTGGAGGGCTTCCTCCAACTTCTTCATTCCTTTGGCCCTTTATAATTTCTCCAATGGTCTTATTAATTATTATATCAGTCCTATTACACTTATAGTAGTCTTATAACACTTATAAGACAATAATAATTAATCATGAAATACATTATTTCATTTAGGTCCAATTTACAGAACATTTCTCAAAAGTTCCGCGGACAATTTTATTTGATCATAATTAATTAAACTCTTTAATTAATTATTATCATATTCTCCTCTCTACCTTTATAATAATATCAAATATTATTATCCTTGTCATTTTACCATTTTACCCTTTTCTCTATATGTGTGTGACCTATTGGGTTCCTGTCCATGTTGGCAGTATAATATGTAATTGTGAGTTCTATTCAAAACTCACACGATTTAAACTCCTTTAAATCATTTTATCAATCTCTATTGATATTTTGATACATCATTATACAAGTCATGATTGGCCTCTAGCTAGGCATCATGACTACCCAAATGTCAGGAAAGTCATGTGGTTTGACTGTACCCTTCCATAGAAACAGTTACCGTGCAATTACTCCTTTCACCACTCTTATCTCAATTAGATTCTGAGTATGGATTTCTGTCAACTCATATAAATCTAATTATGTATGTTCTATTAATTTAACCATTGTTCCTAAAATGCCCTTCATGGATCTCCATCCATCTCGGCATATTACTCTGGCCAGAGATTCACTGAATAAGGTAATTATAGAATCATGTGAGATAACTTCCCTTGTTAAATCTGGGATGGTGAATCCTTTGTCAATCACTCAACTATCTTCAAGTAGGTCATGATATACCCAATCTCCTAACTATGTTCACTCCCAGTTGGAAGTAATCAGTTATGGAGTCAAAGTATACCACTTGCTACTTAAGATAACTTTGGTGATCTCAAGTCTAAGGATACTTGCACAACTGCTATGAAGAGATTCCTCACTGACATAGATTTAATATCCATATGAGGATTCTCTTTGCAGGTCTCCAATGAACTTGTTCCTCTAACAAGCATCCACATGTTAGCTTTGATTATCATCCATAATCACAATTATGAGAACCATTGCTTGAACCATTCAAGAAGCATAACATGTGCTAGTCTGTCCGAATTAACAATGTCCTATCTTGTTAATTCTATGACTAGGGATATTTAGATATTAACACATTTGCATGCGATAGACATCTCACATCATGAACACCTTCATGATTGCCTTTGCACTGTGTTTATAATATCTAGGACTTCATTTATTAATTTAAGATTTACAAACTCATGTATTCAAACACAGCATTAATAAATGAATGATGCCTTTTATTAAGAATATAAATTTCATACATATGAAAAACATCCCTATTACATGGGCTCTAGGGCATACTCTCTAACAATCTCCCACTTGCACTAGAGCCAATCACTCATATGTCTCAGACCCATGCTATTTATATGGTGATCATGCTTTATCTGGGAAAGTGCTTTAGTGAGGGGATCCGCCACATTGTCATATGTGGGAACCCTTTCTATTTTCACATCATTTCTACCTACTATTTCCCTTATGAGATGGTAGCGTCTGAGAACATGTTTGGATCGCTGATGAGACCTTGGTTCATTTGCTTGTGCAATGGCTCCATTGTTGTCACAATATAAAGGAATCGGATCAATAATGCTAGGCACCACTCCTAGTTCAGTTATGAACTTTTTGATCCAGACTGCTTCTTTGGCTGCTTCTGAAGCAGCAATGTACTCAGCTTCCGTCGTAGAATCAGTAGTTGTTTCTTGTTTGGAACTTTTCCAACTAACTGCTCCTCCTCCCATTATGAACACATAACCAGATTGTGATTTACAATCATCTTTGTCAGATTGGAAGCTGGCATCTGTATACCCGTTTACTTCCAAACTGCCCTCTCCATATACCAAGAATATATCCTTAGTCCTTCTCAAGTACTTAAGAATATTCTTGACAGCTGCCCAATATTCCTCTCCAAAATTAGATTGGAATCTGCTTGTGACACTCAAAGCAAATGCTACATCTGGACATGTACATAACATAGCATACATGATAGAACCAATTGCAGATGCATATGGTATTCTATTCATGCTCTCTCTATCCTCCAGTGTCTGTGGACACATAGACTTAGAAAGGTGTTTCCCATGCACCATGGGTATAAACCTTTCTTAGAGAGATCCATATTGAACCTCTTCAATACTTTATCTATATATGTACTCTGAGAAAGACCTAGCAACCTATTGGATCTATCTCTATAGATCCTTATTCCCAGAATATAGGATACTTCTCCAAGGTCTTTCATGGAGAATTGCTTGGATAACCATATTTTAACAGATTGAAGAAGAGAAATGTCATTTCCCATGATCAATATGTCATCTACATATAGAACTAGGAAGACAATTGCACTCCCACTGACCCTTTTATACACACAAGGTTCGTCTTCATTCTGTGAGAAACCAAACTCTTTGATTGTCTCATTGAATCGTATGTTCCAGCTCCTAGAGGCTTGCTTCAATCCATAAATGGATCTTTGAAGCTTGCATACCTTTTCGCCATTTCCTGATGTGAATCCTTCTGGTTGTGTCATATACACATCCTCGGTAAGATTTCCATTAAGGAAAGCTGTCTTCACATCCATCTGCCAAATCTCATAATCATAATGAGCTGCAATGGCTAAAAGTATTCTTATAGACTTAAGCATCGCTACAGGAGAAAAAGTTTCGTCATAGTCAATACCTTCTTTTTGACGATAACCTTTTGCTACTAAGCGAGCTTTATAGGTAACTATATTACCTTCCATGTCAGTCTTCTTTTTGAAGACCCATTTGCACCCTATGGGTTTTATCCCTTCATGTGGTTGAGTTAAAGTCCATACTTTATTCTCATACATGGAGTCCATTTCGGACTGCATAGCCTTAAGCCATAAATCACGTTCTGAACTGTTCAAAACTTCTTGATAGCTTGTAGGCTCATTGTCCTCTACTACAGTTATGCCTCTATCCGAATCAATGTGAAATCCATATCTCACAGGGATAGAACGCATCCTAGTAGATCTTCTAGGATTTTGTGTATAATCAGGTTCAACTGTGATTTCATCATTATGAAATTCAGTTTCGGGTTCAATCGATTGATCATCTTCTATTTATGGGTCTTGAACTTCACCAAGCTCAATTTTACTCCCACTGTCCTCTCGTAGGAGAAATTCTCTTTCCAAGAAGACAACATGCCTTGAAACAAACACCTTTTGTTCTAAGGGATGATAGAAATAATATCCAAACGTTTCTTTTGGATATCCCACAAATAAACATTTGTCAAACTTAACATCCAGTTTGTCTGACATTGTCCTCTTCACATAAGCAGGACAACCCCATACTTTCATATGAGAAAGCATGGGTTTCTTGTTATTCCACATCTCATATGGAGTAACATCAACCGATTTACTAGGAACTCTATTTAACACATAAACAGCAGTTTCTAGTGCATATCTCCAAAAGGACTTAGGCAAGTCCGCTCGGCTCATCATTGATCGAACCATATCTAATAATGTTCGATTCCTCCTTTCGGATACACCATTGTGTTGTGGTGTATATGGAGGAGTCCATTGAGATAAAATCCCATTATCTCTAAGATAATCCTGAAACTCTTGACTTAAGTATTCTCCACCTCGATCTGATCTAAGTGTTTTAATACTTTTGCCAAGTTGTTTCTCTACTTCATTTCTGAATTCTTTGAACTTTTCAAATGCTTCAGACTTATATTTCATTAGATAGATGTATCCAAACCTGGAATAATCGTCTATGAAAGTAATGAAGTAGGAGTAACCTCCTCTAGCATGTGTAGTCATTGGACCACATACATCTGAATGTATTAAGTCCAAAACCATTTTAGCTCGTTCTCCTTTACCAATAAAGGGAGCTTTTGTCATTTTTCCCGATAAACAAGATTCGCATGTATCAAATGATTCATAATCAAATGATCCCAAATCACCTGACTTGTGCAATTTGGTCATGCGTTTTTCATTTATGTGGCCTAAACGACAATGCCATAAGTATGAGGTATTTAGATTATCATGTTTCATTCTCTTGGTATCCACATTATGTACTTCTTTAATTAAATCAAGAACAAATATACCATTCTCAATGATAGCTTTTGCATAAAATATATTGTTCTTAAAAATGTAACAACATTTGTCCTTTAAAGAAATATCATAATCGTTCATCAAACGACTGAAAGAAATAATACTTTTGGATAAGGCTGGAACATAATAACAATTATTTAATTCCAGTACTAATCCACTAGGAAGAGGCAAATAGTAAGTCCCCACAACTGTTGTAGAGATGTTCTGTCCAGTAGCTGACTGCAAACATATCTCTGCCTTTCCAACTCTTCTAAAGCTTCTAAGCCCCTGTAGATCATTACATAAATGAGATCCACATCCGGTATCTAATACCCAAGATTGTTTTGAAGCAATAGAATAAGTATTAATTTCAATCATATGAATACCTGAAGTAGATGCAACAGCTTGCTTCTTCTCCTTAAGAGAATCTAAATAAGCCTTGCAGTTACGCTTCCAATGACCATCTTTTCCACAATGGAAGCAAGTTCCTTTGGGATTCTCTTTCTTGGCAACCTTCTTCTTGGAGATCCCACCATTCTTTGGCTGCGCCTTGGTTATCTTCTTCTTCTTTTGCTTCTTGCCTTTAGTAGAAGTGACAACCATGACACTTTTTGGATCTTTCTTAAATGATCCATCAGCTGTCTTGAGCATATTGATTAATTCAGGAATGGATACTTGGATCTTGTTCATGTTGAAGTTAAGCACGAAAGGTGCATAACTTGGAGCCAACGAGTACAAAATTAAATCTATGTATAGATCATTATCCATAACATAGCCAAGTCTACTCAAATGCTCAATATACCCATACATCTTCAATGCATGAGTAGCAGCTGAAGTGCCTTCCACCATTTTGCAGCTAAATAGAGCTCGAGCAATCTCATATTGCTCAGTTCTAGCCTGAGAAGAATAAAGCTCCTCTAGATGCAAAACGATGGTTCTAGCATCCATCATTTCATGTTGCTTCTGAAGCTCCGAGGACATAGCACCCAGCATCAGACATGCCGCTGTTTCACTATCCTCCATGTATTTTCGATAAATGCCTTTGATCTCATCAATGGCATCATCTGATGGACGTGGTGGTGGATCTTTATCCAAGACATAATGGATCTTTTCAGCCCTGAGAACAATTCTCACTTGCCTGATCCAGTCAGAATAGTTGTTGCTAACCAGCTTGTTATCCAAGATTGATCGTATATTAATGTTTGATGTGCTCATGAAGATGACCTAGATGTGAAAAAGAAAAGATATGAGAGTATGTTCATATATATGTATGCATTAATAAGGTCTTTAATTAATCCATTTACTCCCACTATTTTATTGCGAATTAATAGCCCTCACTATATAATCCGAGAAAACCTGATGGTTTTCTTAGTGGACCAATATCCAATCCTTGATATGTAATTTGACCTTGACTGTGGTCAACAAGCCAAATTCCATACCCTTGAAAGGTAGGTATCTTTATACCAATTGTGTCTCTACACAACTATTGGATCATTAGGTTATCAACTCTTGATGTATGCATATCATATATGCATTCCCTAATCTTGCCTCTAGAACCATTAGCCTTGACTGTGGTCAACAAACTAATGGGCTAGCTAAGATGACCCATTTAATTAGATTTGAACATATTCGATATAATGTGAGCTTGACTGTGGTCAACAACCCACACTATAAAGAACTCTGGTTCTCCTCAAATTAATGGAAGGCTTATATACCTTAGTATTTGTTTGAGGGTTTTAGTTAATTAAGTCTCATCATACATGGTTGGCATACATTGGTATGCATCCTATATCTATCACATAAATATAAGCATACAAATATGGTATAGTTATGGACTTCACTACATTGATTTCCCCGAGCCAAGAGGGAAATCAAAAGGTCACACCTAGGTAGTATGCATGATTCAAACAAAAAAATAATTACATTATCTTCAAGCTTGTTGGATCTCCATCCGGCCCATCTTGCTCCTTGATATTGGTCTCCATCTCTATTTCTAATTCTAATCTAAGTAATCTAATTACATATTACAATTTGAAATGAAATACAAACCAAAAACAAGTGACCGGGACATGAAAGTCCTCATTGGGCCAAAACATGCATAATGCTAATCACATTGGGCTTTGTCCATAACTATCCATCATGCCAATCATACACCCTTATATGCCTTTCTAATGCATAAAGAAATGGATTACTAACTTTGTTTCAACCTTTGAAACTATATTTTGAGTTATTTTAATGATGTGATCAAATTAGGAAACTTTTTCCATTTTGAAAACTTTCATTTTAGGAAACCTTTTTGCATGAATGTGTTCTTGCCTTAATAATCAATCAAATTGATTATTAATTAATTATAAATTAATTATTTAATTAATTAATCATATTAAATAATTAAAAGAATCAATTTTGGGCTTAAAACAAGTGTAGGCCGAAACCCACAGAAGAAAAACCCTAAGTGTGTTCACACACAAACTAGTTTTGTGTCATTTGGACCATTTGGGCTTTTTGGAATGAGCCAAGCCCACTCCAGCCCTTAAAACCCATTAATAAACTTAATTAATGTTTATAATAGTTAATTTAAATCAGCTCCTTGGGCCTAACAAGTCATTTACTAATTTAAACCAAGTCCGTAAACATAATTAAGCCCATTAAGTGGTTTTAATGAATTAAAATTAATCAAATTAATTTAAGGCCCATTTTAATTAATCCAATTAATTAAAAACACTTTAATATATCATATATATCAGATTTAGAAGATCAAAAGTCGTTCTAACCAAAAACACATCAAAAACACACGAAGAACACCAATTTATTGAACTTTTCGACAAAACTAGTTTTCATGCAAAACTTGTTCGATTTTAATTTTGTTCGATCCTACAGCTTAATATCACATATTAAACACATAAAATATCATCTAAATGATTTTTAAATGGATCCATAAGAAATTAAATTAGAACAGCCCCTACATTACCTAGGGTTTCACGCTAAAACCAAATCTTAATCATTCAAAAATTTCGTTTTTGTTTCCACAAAATTTATTTGATCACACATACAACTAGAAATCAATATTTCTCATTCATGAACAATCAAATCTAATATTTTAAAGTTCATGAAATAAATAACTCAAAACAAAACAAAACTTATTCCGCAGAAAAAATATAGAATTGTATATCCATGGCAAAACCGTGGCTCTGATACCATGTTGGAATTTAATGGTTACATGCATCACATACATGAGCGGAATTTTAAAATTTTTTAACCATAAGATCTGATCTTGCCATGAATACACAATATAACTATATGAGAATAAGAAAAATTACCTTTGATTTTTGTTGAATAGTTGATTTTACTTCGCACCGGGTTGTCGCAAACCACAGTGTCCAAAATCGAACACCTCCAATGAGTAATCCACACTAGAGAGGGGTAAATTGAACCAACAAATTGGTGTTCAACTAGGGCTGGCCGAAATCCAAGAGGCTAGCAATGGAAGTGGCGCAAAAAGGGAGAGAGAAAAAGACTTTCCTTTTGTTTTAATTACTTAACCCTAATTCTCATTAGTTGGCCTTTTATAGTTAGGTTAAAATTCCAACTCCTTAATGAGATTGGGCTCTTTAAAATTGCTGGAGAATTATTAATTGGGCTTCTGGAATTAATTATAATCATTTGGGCTTAATTAAATCCAAATTAAATCTTTTCATAAAAGACCATGCACAAAATCTACAAACTAGGCCCTTTGTGCATCTAATTGGATTTAAATACCCAAATGGATTCCAAATCCAACCAAATTAAATATGTGTGGCCTCTTTGTTACAGGGATAAGCTCATGAATGGTGGCTAGCTGTTTCGACAGATAAGCCTGATTCGAGTCCCATTTGGGATTTTTTTGGACCAATTTGAGAGGAGGTATGTGGGGATCCAATATAAAAAGGCCATGAAAAAAGCTTTTCGTTATCTTAAAAAGGGAGATAAGACAGTGATAGAATATTTTAGAGAGTTTGATAGATTAAGCTACTATACACTAGAACTTGTTGCTACAAAGGAGATGAAACTTCAAAGATTTAAGGATAAGTTGCACACTGAAATTAAACGTAGCCTAGTTGGTCACAAATTTACAAATCTTAGTGAGATGGTAGAGGAAGCTCTTGAGACTAAAGTAGTGGAAGCAAAAGAATATAATAGAAAGATCAGGAGACAACAAACACTACAAGAAAAATCCAAAACAGCGATAGAAATTTATCGACGAAAAGTTCATTCCGTAGGTAAAATGGTAGTAAAAAATTGTAAGTTGCGACAGAAAAAGAATTCCGTCATAAAAACTGGAGAAAAATTTTATCG
The DNA here is from genome assembly GCA_037975025.1 of Excoecaria agallocha. NCBI lineage: Eukaryota > Viridiplantae > Streptophyta > Magnoliopsida > Malpighiales > Euphorbiaceae > Excoecaria > Excoecaria agallocha. The sequence goes on from CM075816.1 coordinate 41,206,077, forward strand.
CCAATTATTATCAACAAAAATGAAAATTTTGTCTGTAAATTGGCATAAAAGTTTCGTTGCCAAAATTGGACACTGAATTTACCAACGAAATGTTATTTCTGTCGGTAATTTAGTGATGGAATTAAAATTTTGTAGATAAATTACCTACAAAATTATTATTTCGTAGGTAATTTACCTACAGAATTTCAATTCCATAGGTAATTAACCGATGGTATTAATTTTCGTCTTTAATTACCTACAAAATTTTAATTCCGTAGTAAAATTACCTACGGAATTTTAATTCCATAGGTAATTATCGATGAAATTCATAGGTAATTTCCTATATAAAAAAAATTGCTCTTCTTCTCTTTTTCGTTTTAAATTGAATCATATATTAACTAGTTACTTGAAAAAATTTAAAAAAGAAAAATTTTTAAAATGTAAAAATAAAAAAATATAATATAAAATAAATCAATTAATAGTAAACTAATGGTTAATCAGTGTTAAAAAATTAAAATCGAAATTAATAATAAAAAATATTAAAAGTAAAAACTAAAATCGAGTCATAAGATCGTTTTATATTTAATCAAATTGTAGATTGTTTTTTAATGGAAACAGTGGGGTTTCCTCAAATGCGTATACCAGCAAGTAGAGGGCACCTACTAATTAATTGTCTTAGTACCTGAAATTTAATGCATTTTTAAGGAGGTATATATACATATGTGGTTTTGAGATTTGTCTTAATGCTAACCATAATAACACCGATTATTTTAATAATATTACTATGAATTAATTAACCCCATGGGTCATATTTAATATATAAAATTTTTGGACTTGTCCTAATTGTAAGTATCCAAAAGTCCACGGATAGTTTAGGATGGGGATTATGTTGCATGCATGTTAACTACCATACTCAACTATCAACTATACTTTAATTATTATTTAATCATATATATTTCAATGTATTCTGCAATTATTTTTTATGATTTTCTTTTTCTTTTTTTTTATTTTTAATTAGAATTCGGACCTAGATTTTTCCCCAAACACTGAACTTAAGTCACCATTATACAAATTAAAGTATGGGCATTGATGGATGAAGTTGGATTTGAATTATAATTTATTTGAGTTCATAAATTGGATTAAAATTTATTTAATTTAGATAATTAAGATGGCGAATCATGAAATTATAAATTTTAGTTTCAGTCAATTAATTAATTAAATAATAAATTTATTTAAATTAAATTTATGTAAATTTTTATTTAGTGATTATATATATATATATATATATATATATATATATATATATATATATATATATATAGAAAATTTATCTAAGAGGATTGGGTTCTCCTCTGCAGCCCTCCTCTTTTTCTTTTCTCCTTTTTCTTTCCTCCCTTTTCGGTCACGACAGCACTACCGCCCACCGCCGCCGCCACTGCAGCTACGCTTAGTGTCGTCATCCTCTCTCCTTTCTTCTTCCTTTCCATCGCGTTAGAGGAGCAGCCACTCTCCTCTCCTTCTTGCTTCTGCTTCCCCTTCTCTTCTTGCTTCTTTAGGTGTGATTTCTTCCCTTTGCTCATGAGGTGAGCTCCTTAATTTCTTATTTAGTGAATTGGGTAGAAATTTGAATGATGAAAAAACGAAATCAGATCTAGGGATTTTATGAAATTTGGGGAAAAAGATTAGATTTAAATAATATTGAGTTATTTGGGAATTTGGTGAAATAATTAGTAAGAATAAGTGCAGGCCTTATTATTTGCCAAAAAAGTCTTCCTTTTCTACATTTCTTATTCTATTGAGAAGAGAGAGATCCCTTTTGCAGTTTTTCTGGCATTGGCCTCCGGTGAGGTTCTTGGGCTTGATGGACGGGTGAGGGTGTGTAGGCTTGGATTAAAACAAATTATATATATATATATATATATATATATATATATATATATATATATATATATATATATATATATATATATATATATGTATGTATGTATGTATATTTGCATAATAATGGTTGTTTATGCATTTGTAGTTGAGGAATGTGATGATCAATTTGGACGAGAAGCTAACTGATGAAGAGGTAGAGCAAATGATTAAATAGGCTGATTTGGATGGAGATGGTCAAGTTAATTACGAAGAATTTGTTAAAATGATGGCTGCTGCTGGTTAAATTATTTGAAAACATCCACTGATAAAATATTCTATTCTAATTAGTCATCCATAAAAAAAATAAGTGTTGTATTTTCATTTATAATTCGTTTGTTGTATTTTGTTGGCTTAGCTAGATAGATAGGGTAAATTAGTCATCCATTCATTGTAATTTTCTCTGTTAACAAATAAAATCTATTTCCTATATTATTTTTGGACCAACTGATGGTAAAACCAAATTTGAAACTAATAGAATTCATTTTATAATAGTGTGTACAACATGGGACTGAGATGTAGTTCACATTACAAAATTTGTAGTTCTATGATTTTCCACAAATTCTGTTATTTTACCTACTGAATTTATATAAGTTGTTCAATCGCATGCAGCTTATCCAGATTTGGAGAGTTTCACTTCTTTCTTTGCTGTTTATGATGGCTTTGGAGGTCAGCATTTATTTGAGTGCTGTTAATTTCTGGTATATTTTAATTTTATTCTTATACATACTCTTTGTTGAAAAACCTTTATATTCTAAATAATTTTTTTTTTATTTTCAGTTTTGCTTGTTAATTGTCCTTTCTTTTTTTTAATAAAATACGATTTATCACTGTATGTCTGCCATAGAATTTATTTCAATACTTTGAAATGAGTAGAGTTTTCATTGGAAATAAGCATTTTTAGTTCTATTTATGCTGGAGATGTTGGTATACATGTAGCTTGTAAACAAAGATATCTGCCTATTAATAGTTACGTGTTGAGGTAGGTTTGAGAGACAAGGACTTCAAATTTTGGTGAACTGTAAATGGTTGGCGGATTCAATCATTAAATCTAAAAACTATCCGAATTTGATCCTTTGACCGAATGGTATAAATAGGGTTGCTAAATTTTTCATTTGTATAACTTGTCGCATCTTTTTATCTCTTTTTCAATATACCTTTTTTTGTTATTGCTATCAATTTGATCTGGCTTTCTTTTATGAATAAAGTTCTTCATCAAATGCCATTAAGCTAATCCAGTATGTACAATTAATTGAGGACTTTTTATTTCATGAAAATGGAAGAATAATATGGATAAATTAGATTATAATATATTATTGGCCCAAGATATATAGATAACCATCCTATATATCATTGGAAAAATAATGTTTCTTTTTGTTTTTGGCATTTTAATATTCTATTGCAAAAAAAAATAAACATTATTGTTCATCATGACAGGTATAATTTTCAAATTGAAAATAAGATAAAATAATCTTTTAAAGACATTACCAAATTTTACTATATATTTGTCTTGTGGAGTAAATAATTTATGCCACTTTTGGTTCAATTCAATGGCAACACAAACAATCAAACCCAAGTCTAGCACTGCTCCATTATCTTCAAATAATGAGATTGTTATCCTGATTTCCTTATAGGAAAGTACATCATTATCACTGGGGCAACTAGTTTTCTAGCTAAAGGTACATATCCACAATTTCATTGTATTTATTACTGGATTAATTTCATACACTTGAAATATTTTATTTTTCATCGAAAAATTATAAAAAATTTTCCAAGTTTATGTATTATTCTGTTAGGATAATTTATGATTTTTCAGTCAACATAAAATAGTTTCTAATTAAACTTGACTGTCTTATTTCTCTACATATGCTAAAATAGTTTTGAATGAGCATAGCATATGCCTGAGTGAATAGGAAGATGATTGATGATTATTGTTCATCATGGAATGTGAATTAGAAAGTGAAAGAATTATGTGAGACTAAAAATTGTTATACACATATAATTATTAAGTTTTAATTGGCTATCAATCTATTGTAGTTTGACAGTGAAGAGCTAATGTTACATCAAATATTTTAATTTTGTTTTAGTTATATATTGTTGTGGTTGCTGTTAATCCTTATGATATTGATTTTGCATGAATGTTAGTTTGCTCTTCTCACTTTTTCCTTCATCAACAGTAAGTCCGCAATTCGAGTTCTCTCTTGACTTTATTCATTGTAATTTTCTCTGTTAAAAATAAGTGTTGTATTTTCAACCAAGTATGCCTATTGTTGTTGGTATTTATATTGTATTGTAATTTTTCAATCTAATTTATCTATTGTTGCCTATGCTTGTTTTTTATTTTGGTTCTTTTTGTAGTTGTTTATAGAATGAATCCTAATATTGGTATTATGGATGAGAGCATTGACATTTATACCTAAATCACTTCTAAAAGATGATTGTTGTCTTCTATATAGAATGAGTTTGATTTTATAACTGCAAGTCAAAATAATGGTGGAAAGTTAAGAGGAAAGTGGATTTATCATTAGCTGAAATTAGAAAATAGATTTATATATTATTGTTAGATTAATTTTTTGAATTAGAAAAAAAAAACTTCCCGAAACGTAGTTGTTGATTCTTTATTTAACAGGAACTATCGGTAAAAAACAAAGGGTACTTTTTAGTCATGGATTTGTTAGTTGCGACCTAAACTTAATTTAAAAGTTAAAGATAAATCATCAATTGAGGACACATCTCTTGTTTGCATTAATTATTCTTGTCATTTATGGCTTATGAAGATGTTTAGTGTGTACAAATAGAGAACCATTGTGCCTTAAGCGTTCCTTCTTTACCCAACTCAGTTAACTATACGAAGATACCTGATTACATGATGATGAATCTGTGCATTCCAATTTATCTCTTGTGATTGTTAAGTCTATTAGCATCCACTATTTCAACATATCATTTAGTTATTTAATTTTATTTTTTTTATAGGTTTAAGACATTGAGAAACAAAATGAGAAGCTAGACAAGCAACTTAAAAAGCTATAGGTATGAGTTTTGCTCTACCTGCTCTGAATAAGCCTCTATTATTCTGCATTTTGTTCAATTAATACTTTACAAGGCGCAATTAATACAAAATGAGAAGCTGGACAAGCAACTTAAAAAGCTTTGCATTTTGTTCAATTAATACTTTATAAGGTTCTTCATACTGTCATTTTGTTCATGAATTATTTTGAGGATTATCCTAATTTTATTTATTAATGATTTTTCTCTCTCTTTACTAACCAAAGAGAAATTGAATTTTTTCATGCAACAATTTAATAGTGAATTGTCATCTACATATCCTAATTGCCATATTAATTGTAAGAAGAAGAAACAAATGAATTTAAAAGGTTATAATATATTTTTAATCATATTCAATTCATTATAAGTCCTCTCATTTTTAATCACATACAATAAAAATAAATGCCAGCATATATATTTTTACGAAGCATGTGGAAAAGGCTCATTCATACATACCTGAACCTAATAATGTCATCTTTATAATTCACTGATTATGTTGGGATTTGCTTCTTTTTTTAAGTGTTGGTGGCATTTAACCTTAACATATTTGAGATGTCTTGTCAATTGCAACTTGCCCATGCTAAAAGTTGCAATATATATATATATATATATATATATATATAGTTGAGTGATTATTTTTGTACACATGCAAAATGTTATGGTGGCGGCATGCTGTTAATTATTAGAATTTTTAATAATTTTTAGTGACGGAATAGTGACATCACACATTTTTTTAGCATAAGGCAAATTTATCGATGGAACTATATGTACTGTCGCCAAATTTACCTACGATTTGTTACTTCCATTGGAAAATGTAGCGACGGAACATTGAATTCTATTGGTAATTTTAACAACGAAATTTGAATCTGTCGGTAAATATGGCTGATGATGGCATTTTTCAGTCTGCACTTCCCTATGGAATTACCAACAGGCTGTGTTTTCCGTCGGTAAAAGTGCTAACAACCAATTCTCTAACGTCATTTTCTGTCGCTAAATTCCATCGGTAATTTGGTTTCCCTACGAAATTCACTCAATTTCGTTGGGAATTTCTGTCGGCAAAATGAATTTTTCTTGTAGTGAGAGGAGAAGCCTAGGTTTAGGCGGTTCTAGACAATAAAAGTATAGAAATAAGTAATTATAAAAGGTATTGGTTGTATGTGTTGGCCTAATGCAGATTGTCCCCGTTTTGCTTTGATGTAAGTTAAATGACGGATAGTTTGAAAGGAACTGGGAAGAAGATTAAAGGAATAAGTGATTCTAGGACTTCAGACCTAGCTGACTCTGATTCTTTTATGGTATCTTGAGATGAGACATTAATGCTTATAGTAGAGGGTTTATTATAGATGAATAACAATTTGGCTAAGATTTTACGCGAGTTAGCTGTGTATAGAATACCAACTGGTGATGAAGAGAAAAAAATGCAATTGAGAGAAAAAGGAAGTAAGAGTGCAGTTAGAGTGGAAGCAAGTAAAGGAAAAGAAGTATTGAAAAGAGATTTTGTAATATATAGTTAATATCAATTCCTAATATATCACCGTACATGTAAGGATTAGCTAAGCAGGACAGAAAAGCTTAAGTTTCTAAATGCCCGTATGGTTCTAAATGTTATTGAAGTGTATGTAGAGTTATAAGAAGGGATTTGTTTTAGATACGGGCACATAGATTAGTTGTCTCAAATTGTGTGAGATCACGAAAGTGAGGTGGTGTATCACAAATGGGTGAAAGGAAGTTTGATGTTTTAGTTATATCATAAGAAGAAAAGATAGATGGTAGTGAAAGAAACTGGATTATGGAATTGACTATCTTAGTATGAACCGGCTGGACTAGAATTCTAATAGAGCAAGATGTCACTAAAGAAACTCCTAGTACTTTATTTCTTACCTTCTAATATATATATATATATATATATATATATATAGATTGGCTTTGATGATATGAATATATGTATGTTTATTTGGAATATTAGATGAAGCGAGAATTGAAAATTTACATGTATAGATTGGCTTCGATGATATGAATATATGTATGTTTATTTGGAATATTAGATGAAGTGAGAATTGAAAATTTACATGTATAAGATGAGGAATGGAGTTTTCTGCTCTTATTAGTATGAAAAAAAAGATAAGAGTACTTAGTGAGGTGCCATCTTTAGCTTGAATAGAATATGATAGAAATGTACTTGATTAGCAGGTTATATATATGTGTGTGTGTGTGTAAGAAGAAAGTATATAAAGGTTATATTAATATGACATATGAAGAAGAAGAAGAAGAAGAAGAAGAAGAAGAAGAAGAAGAACTTGTGTAAATGTGACAAGATTAACCTTATATGAGTTGATAGAATGTGAGAGAGAGTTCAGATTGGTTATGACACTTGTATACCTGTCAGTGACTCCTTAACTGTATGGGCAATTGATTAAGCATTTCATGATATGGGTTGGGGCAAACATCTATGATACATGATAACATACATTGCATTTTATGGGATACATAAGATCAACATTCTCTTATAGCATTGCACTAGCATCATCTGACAAGACATAAAAAGCACCAGATTATATGCATGGCCCCAACTGGAAAGGAAACTGAGAGAATATATGTTGAGTACGGTAATGATGTGATGGTTAAAGAAGAATTACGGTTGTAAAGAGATAAAGTTAAATGGAATCTAAAGATGATAACGCAGAGAATAGGAGAAGTAGGAAGAGATAGTATTGGATAGAGCTTGATTGGAATACAAAAAGAGTTATAGGAATGTAAATGATGAAATTTGGTATATGATACAAGTATGAATTTTGAAGACGAAATTCTTTTTAGGAAGAGGGAATTGTGACACCCTTATTAAGGCCCTAAGAATATATATGCATTTCAAAGATAATATTATTGATATATGTTGAGTTAGTCAATGAATTATAGGTTGAGGACATAAAGGTAATTGCTTAAAAAGGATAAAGGGTAAAATGGTTATTTTGAATTAAGTTATATGTGTAATTAATTTTGAGAAAAATGTAAGTTAAAAGACCAAATTGAAAAGTGAAAGAGAGATTTTAGGGGAACAAACATGATAATGAAGGAAAGTAGGGAGTTAAGTGTAATTTTTGCAAAAGTCAACAAATGGTCCTAAGATTTTTCTTGGAATGGCCAGCCACTTCACTTCAAGGATCTTCAAGGCCACCATTTTCTCTCAAAAACTCAAAATCTCTAACCCTTAAAAAGATCCAACCATAGCATGTAGTAAGGAGAGAGAATTTAGTGGTTAGCTCCCTTAAGGTATGGGAACCTCTTTTCTCATCTATAAATCTTTAAGAGTGATAATTTGTGATTTGCTATGAAGAGAGAGAGAGAAGCAAAGACGAGGAGCAAAAGGAGGAAAAACTTGAAGGAGGTGGTCATCAAAGAGGTAAGGGAAATTTGATGTGTTTATGGGTGTTATATATATGTAATTAGTGGTTAGAGAGGTTAATTTGAGGGTTTTAAGCAAATAACGCATGTACATGATGGTTAGTTGAGTATAAGAATCGAAATAGAAGCATTTTTCTTCTAGTTAGCAAAATCTGTTCTTAGGTTCACTAGAACTGCTCGGATTGTTTTGGCTATATCTTGCGTTTGGGAGTTCCAAATTGAGTAATTCTAGTTGGAATAAAAACTATACTCATAAATCTAAGTTTCATAAGAGACATCGATGTTTGGTTCATTTTCTATGATAGTAAAAAATTAGCTTGAACGTAGACTTAGTATGCTGCCCTGTCATTGGGAGCAGTTCACATTGTTTGATGAATATCTTGAGATTTACAAGACCAAATGGAGTGATTTTTAATGATTTGGAAACTAGAAACATAGGGCAACAAGTTTGTAGAAGACCATTTTGGCTGAATCTAGATGGATGTATGATGAAATTGCAAAATAAAATGAACTAGGGAAACTATCTCGTATCTATCACAAGTCGTGTAGGTTGTCACGAGTCATGTCATCTTGGTCTCTATCACGAGTCATGAAGGGTGACATGAGTCGTGCATTCTCCCTTCTTTTCTCTTTTTTTTTTTCAACTTCTTTCCTTGATGGAATAAAAGGGTTTGATCAATTTAACCATTAACAACCAATTTATAATGTGATATGAGATGCATGGAAGCCTAGAGGTATATATAATTATATTTATACACCTAGGTTAAAATGAAAACAAATATAAAGAAAAGCATGGGTATATGGATTATTAAGGCCATTATTTGGACTAATATCAACTTTATGTATGTGACCAAGGGATTTAAAGAATGTAAGAGACAAAAGAAGACCTATAAGCCAAATGTGTGTGTGTGTGTATATATATATATACACACACACATACATACATAATATAATGCAATAGACATAATGTAATAGGTTTAGATATAAGTATGAATAGTATATGCATAGGATGAATCATATAGTTATGTGTGCATTCATGTATATATAGTTTATATATGAATGTAACTCTTATGAATATGTCAGACAGTCATGGTAATGATCATGCATGACTAAAGATGTTACATTTAGAGCATGTAACTATATATGTACTTGAGATTATACATTGATGCTCTAAGCAATGCTGTGATGATTACAAAAGAATACTAATATATGTTCATATGTATATGAAGGTAATTTGATTATAATAACATACAAAAATGTATGAACCTGTATATGATGCTATGCTCAATGATATGTTGTAATCGAATTAAAGGCATATAAGACAATAAAGGAAGAGTAAAGATAATTAAAGTAAATAGTTATAGTACCTGCATTTGTGTCTAGGATATGGATAGATAGGTATGCTTATAAGGGTATTTTGCAGCTGCTATAGTACAGGATTAACCCTATTGGGTCCATGATACAGGATTGACCCTATTGGGTCTATGATATAGGATTGACCCATTTGGGTCCATGATACAGATTTGATCCTGATTGGATCATAAACAACCCAGTTTGGGTTGTAGCCGACCCCGTTTTGGTTCGCTTGACCGGTCAGATAGTATAGTTTTGTACCTTTGGGTGCTACAGTCAACCCGTTATCCACACATTTAGAGAAAAGTGCAGGCTTATTATAGGATACAAGAAAAACAATATAAAGAGCAATTTAATAAGAGGATATGCTAATTTACACCATGATCTGATTTCCAATATCATTATTTATAAATGAACTCGTGCATAGCAAAAGAAGAATATGAAAATGAATATAGCTATGTGTATGATACATGCATATAATATGTTTGAGATACATGTAAGGTACTATAGAAATACATGTACATAACCATCATCATGAATACCTAATGTTTTTATTGTCTAAGACTATTGTATTTACATGCTTGTCTACATGCACCGATGAGCACATATAATAAACTACTAGCTGTCATTAATTCCATATAAACTTGTCATCTTTGTAAGAAAGTATTATATTATTATTATACAAATTTTATATTGTGACTCCACACTGTATGTGACTAATATTTTGCCTATGTGTGTAAGCTTTTGGCAACTAAGGTAAGAGATTATTTTCAAATATTTCCTTATTCCTTACTAATTCAGTAAGCATAGCACAAGTATTTATTTGTGTAGGTACTTGAAGTTAGATTTCTTTCGAGTGGGACAAGATCTACTACAGCAAGGCCAACACTAGGGATAGGAAGAGTCTAAGTATGTAGTTGTATTTTTTTTATTGTCTATGTAAGATAAGAACTGGTGTAAGGTATCCTAAAGCTTTCCTTGTAGATCTTTCTTGTGTATTGATGTATGTTGTACAAGATAGTATGTATGATGGTAGGTATCAGTAGAGTTTAAAATAGTATTTACACCTTTGTATGGCACTATAGACAATAAAATGCCTTATGTATGAGCATGTGAATCCATAATATTCCCTTTTTAAGCGAAAATGTATGTGGATTTTTAAAGGCAAATTTATATCATATTTTCAATTGCACGAAATGTAAATGGCTTGAATTTGCATTATTTAGTAGCCATGATGTTCTGTGGCTTGTTGTTTGGTTTTAAATGTGTTTCTGGTGCAGGAGGTAGCCTCATTCTTAGACGGAATGCTGTCAAAATTTTATTAAATTTTTCGTAGCTTTAATTTGCATTATTTGGTGATCATGATGGCTTGTGGCTTGTTTTTTGGTTTTAAATCTATTTCTTATGTAGGGGGTAGTGTCATTCCTAGTCGGAATGATGCCGAATTTTTATTGTTCTCATAAAATGTGATGTCAAGTAATTGTATTATATTGGCCTCCAAAGCTTGTGTGTTGTTTGTTTGTCCTTTTTGTACAAGGGTCAGTCACATTCCTATCAGAATGCTACCAAAATTTTATTTAAAATTATCATAAAACGTGTATTATGCTTGATTGTTGAAATAACCAAACATGTGTGGTCTTTTTATTTATTTATGTGGGTTCCAAGCATTGATTAATTGTAAAATGTCCAACCTAACATGCTGTTTAATTTTTTTAATGTATTTTGTTGGCTTGCAATTCAAGTAAACTTTAAGCTAACATAGGATGCCTCGTATGATGGCACATCTCCAGCCATCCCAGCTAGTGCTAGCTTATATGAAACCCGTACAAGCTGGGAGGTATCGAGTTTTGGGATGGGTTCAATATAAATCAAGCTAATTTATGTTTAGATAGTTCTTCGAGGACTTTAGGCTATTACAGGAGGCTAACAAACTCCTAGAAAGGGTAGGCTAGGTAGATTTCTTTGCCTTGGCTTATAGGACACTCATACGTCACTAGAGAGGTCTTTGCTACTCTAGAGTATGGCAGCTACTCTAGGTCAGACACAGAGGAACGAGTCATCTAGTTCTAGGCTTTGAGCAGAGACTTTAGCATCTCGAGGTGTAAATTTACGGAGGCTATAGGACTTTCTAGTGGGTTAGTCATAGTCATATTGCCACGATTGATGGATAGAGATAGATGAAGGCTTATGATGTTACCCGAAGCTATTTACAATTCAGACAAGGAGAAGAGCACCATGTTGACTCTTCAAATTTATAGATATATGCAGAGAGTTCTACCTGTCTCTTACCTAGGATGCATGGGGAGTCCAAGTAACATTAATTTAGTGGATATCATTAGCTAGTGGGGCATGCATAAGGGTCACCATATAGATATCATGCATGAGATCCTCATGACTGTGGTTAGGGTAGGCACCATGTTAGGGACCTAGGTATCTATAGGAGGAGTCATCACCAGGTTGCTGATATCTTTAAGGTTGGATAAGGATCAGTTTGGAGACCCCATCCTAGAGGGCATTCACATTGATTTGCAAGCAATGATCACGATGAGCACGGTGGAGCCCATAAAGGGGTGTGAGGGAAAGTATAGACTGCTCACCATGCAAAGACCCATCAGAGATGTGGTCTCGATCCTATAGTTTTGAATACAACACTAGAGGGATATGGTCGGGTTTAGGAACTAGAGGCACCAGAGGAGGCACCGACAAAGTGTTAGGCACTGCAAGAGCAACCACCTAGGCAGGATGACCAGAAAGATGAACCTTGGGGGTCACAGAAGCCATAGAGGGTAGGTGTTGACTCAGACTATGAGTTTGACATGCAGATCAATATACAAGATCCTTTGGGTGGATCTTCATAGACACCAATACCTCTTAGATCTCCTATCATACATTAGATGTCACCAACTATGAGGAAGTTTTCCCCATATTGACATCCAAGAGCATCATCTTCTTTGGCTCCCCTACCTTTTAGGCATCCAGGGGCATCTATATTGACTGCTTCTCTGCCATCAGTTCTACCATCGCCAGCATAGGCACCTTCAGCCATGCCATCAAAAGACATATCTACGACATTGGCCGCACTGGAGGCATCTAGCAGATGCTAGGAGTAGACATTATAGACCATACTTATGATAGTGCAGTCCCTCTAGGCCTTATCAATGACTGTTTAGACCTTGTAGACAGAGGTATAGGGCCTTAAAGTAGACATAGAGGCTGCAGGCCACATATTTGATAAGTCCTTATAGGTAGTTGATGACTCTCTTACTCATCTCAGAGATCAGAGCACCCGCATCAAGATAGAGATTTTTAGGGTCAAATGGGTTATGGTCAAGACTAAATAAGAGTTGAGGAGATACATCGGGTACCTGAGGTGAGATTTGATAAGGTATTTAGAGCGCCATTCCCAGGCAGTTCTTGAGGTAGGACATGGGTTGGAGAGGCTAGCAGGTAACACATGTCCGATAGCCTTTGACATCAGTGCTGCCAATCTTCAGATTTGTATTCGAGCAAGCAGAAGAGCAACCACCTCTAACACCTCAGGCTATGGCTCCAACCCGACCTCTCAGGCCATCAGCATTCAGACCACCATCAAGGCTAGCTTATCATAAAGCATCGAGACTAGAGCTCTCATAGTGATTTATTTTTGTATTCAGGTAGTTTCCTTATTAAATTTTTTTAATGTATATAAAATGGGGTTGTATATAATTTATCATTTCATTTTATGTCTCATTTTATTTATGCTATTTATGCTTGAAAAATGAAAAAAAATGCCATATAATTAATAAGATGATTTGTAAATAACCATGACAAGACAAAACAAAGCAAAGCAAAAGATAGTAATAATAACGAAAGCAATAATAAAGAAGGCCCAAAAAGGCCAGATCCAACAAACAAAACACTAAGACTTAATACTTTTCACAACAAGAACTGAAAACCCCCACTGGGGGGTATATGGTTGTTCTACCAAGGAGAATGTAGATGTTCCTCTTCATCATAAGAAGTTACCTAAATAATTTGAAATAAAAAAGATGTGCAACAAAGAAAAGTGCAAATATTTTAAGATTATGAGAAAATCTTCTCTATATTATGAGAGAACCCATTCACCATGGATTAGGCCTACCTTCACCAGTAATTGGAATATGATATGTTTTGATCTGAACACATTAGAATTTACAAGGTTGATGTTAAAAACAAAGAACTACTGGATAAGTGGTGAAAGTCTGATGATAATGTAAATTTTGGAAAGGTGTAGAAAGAGGGTCACCCACCTTAATGCTTATGATTTTCCCTATATTTATGTCAATCTACAGAGTAGTAACATAGCCATTGGGAAGTGTGCTAGAATGACTTCAAGCATCTCAGTGACTCCTCACAGATGCATATTTTCCAGAATGACTTCAAGCATCTTAGTAACTCCTTACAAATGCATATTTGTCAGAAATCTTCCCTAGTAGATAGATTCATACTTATCAAAAATCTCCCTAGTAGAATAATATTTAAAAAATGCAACCATACCTTACAAAAACAATAGCTAATAGGTTGACACCAACCAAAGGTTAATCTAATCACTTCACTTGATGTTGCAAGTTGACTATAGTTTTAATCAAGTATAGCAAGTTGTTCTGATTTTGCATACCCCAGGCACTAATCAAATGCATTCAAATTACCCGATTCTATATGCTTTAAGTTCTAATCAAGGAAAATCTTTGTTCTTGTCTCAATTTTGCATGCCCCAGGTGCTAATTGGACAAGTTGAGACTTACCGCCTTTAATAGAGTTGGTCTAAAGCCATCTTGATTCTACATGCCCCAAGCACTAATTAAATAGTCAATTAAGGTTAACACATCGACAAGCTGATGTTAACTACTCAAATTAGGATTAACGTGTCGATAAGATGATGATAATTACCCGACTAAGAGACTCACTACCTTAAAAGGTATGTGTTTTAATTAGCCAAGAGATTCGTTACCTCAGGTATGCATCTTTTTTCCGTTTGCTTTAAATTCTAGCTTTCTTTGGCACCGGTGCACTAACTCCCCCAAATTGGAGGTAGTTATAAACACTATGACCCGAAGTAGTCTAGATTAGGATTAACTAATGATGAGGAAATAACATATTATTGATAATAAAGTTCGAATCTCGAAGCTTCAATTATGAATTAGTCACTTTTTCCCAAAGATTTTTTTTATAATTTTCTAAGTATTTTCAAATATTGCCAAGTGTTTTAACAAAACGTGTATAAAAACCTAGTGTTGGACCTTCAGTGATGGCAGATGGTCATCTGTCACTTGAGGGGTGTCCATCTGTGGGTCATTTTCTCCTGTACAGGCCAAATAGAGGGGTGTTTTAGGAAATTCTAGATTAGTGATAAGGGATGGCCGCCCCTTATTGAAGGATGCCCGTCTTTGGCTCAAAACCTAGTTTTTCCCATGTTTCTAGATTTTCAAAAGGGGAAGTTTTTGATTTGATAAGATTTCTTCTGAATTTGGGGGATTTTATCTCCAGATTTAGAAGGTTTTGAGTTAGAATTCAACTCAAACTCTTCCTTAGGTATAAAATCTTAAATCTAGGGTTTTAAACGGGGGAGGAATCATATTTTTTTTGGAGCCACCTTTAAAGAAAAAGAAAACTTAATTCCTTTCTCTCTCTAAACTCCTTGCTCCATCAATCTTTGTTGAACACACACACTAATACAAATGAAATTTTTACTTTTCTTGAGAATTAAGGAGCTCGATTTGGAGCTGAGATCTGTA
Source organism: Excoecaria agallocha (assembly GCA_037975025.1). NCBI lineage: Eukaryota > Viridiplantae > Streptophyta > Magnoliopsida > Malpighiales > Euphorbiaceae > Excoecaria > Excoecaria agallocha. The sequence continues at coordinate 41,221,523 of CM075816.1, forward strand.
CTAAAAAATTCATAGAGTTAGAATATCTTCTGAGGGTAACATTCTTGGCTCACTCTTACTTTCTCTCTCTATGATTTAATTTGCATAATCACATGATCATTTGAGGTATATTGACATGTTTTGATTACTGCAATTTGAATGATATGCATGTTTAATTGAGGCATGATCTATTTTTAGACTAGTAAATATGTTAGAGGTATGATAGGTTCTTAGATTCCTCTATTATTGTACATGTGAAGCTTTTTTTTTTATTTTTCTAATTTTGTAATCATTTGATTTTGGTGTAATTGATGCATCTTTGATTGTTATAAATTAGTTTGAACATGATTTAAACGAAGGCTAGAAATACATTTTATGTGATTATCTACGTTTTTCTCCATAAAACCTGAATTTCTGGTTCTGTCTAGATGTGATAGATGGAAAGATAGCCCGATGGATGGTCGTCAATCATTTGATAGATGGAACATCCTGGGCCTATCTCTCCATCCGTCCCTCACTTGCTTTGGCCATTTGTGAGTGTATTTTTGAGGCATTTTTCACATATATTTTATGGTTTTATGTATGTTTACACTATTTATTTATTTTTTTATCATATTTATGCATTATTTGATTTAATTTTGTGTTTTGTATGATGTGATTCTGTACCTGAATCTATTCTATTTGTGTAAATGAGCATGTAATTATTTTTATCATGTTATTTAAAGACACTAATTAATTTGTCTTTTTTGGTGTGATTTTCTAAGTATATGGTGCCTTTTCTACAGAGGGTTTTTGTTATTCTTTTTGTATGGGAAGTAATGCTCCCGAGTTGGTCACCACCTTCACTCCCTAGTTATTTTTGTTAATTACCATTTTATTTATGCATTATGACTTTCTTTATTTATTATTTAATTTTTGTTCTTATTTGTTATTTCTATTTTGGATGTATCATTTTTTAGGGATGTAACAATTAGTAAAAAAGGATTTTTGTGCACGATAAAATAAAAAAAGCATTAAAATGTTTTCTATTAAATCAATTGGATTTTCTTCCAAAATATAGAACAATATCCAATTTTTAGCCCAAATCCACACAAAATAAGCTTATGATTTTTTGTAAATGTGCATGAGGGAGCCAATGCTCTCAAACTTAACTAATACCCCGATTTATATATGTATATTTATTTTTTCTTTGTTGTTGTAGAGGATTTGCTTCTGCAATAATTTTAAATAGGATTTTATTTTTAAGCATTTACTTACTCTTTTTTGGTTTAGTTAAGATGTTTAAATTCTATCACTTGTATTGTGTGAGAGAGGAGAGTGGATTAATTTTAAAACTCAATTGTAAAATAATATCTAACTAAGATGCCTAATGAGAGTATTGTCCTGAACACCAATCTCTATTTAGGCATCAAAAGGTTGAGATTCCTTTCCTAACATTCTATTGTTTGGACCCATTAGTAGATGCCTTTATGGGTTAACCACCAATATTAAATTGGGATTGACCCATTTTTATTGCGAAGTGGTTAATTTATGAGTCAAGTGAGCCTACTCCGATCTCGAACCCTAAAAACGAGCCTCTAAGAGTGAATCCAAACACAAATGGTGGCTCTAATAAATGTCATAGTATTTTCGGAGGAATTACCAAGATTAGCCTCAGAGAGAGAGATTGAATTCTCTATTGATGTTTTGCCTGTTACAACACCTATATCAATTGCACCTTATAGAATGGCAGCCACGTAACTTTTTGAAAAAGGTTTCATCTACCTTAGTGTATCTCTATGGGTTACACTTGTACTTTTTGTCAAGAAGAAAGATGGAATACTAAGACTTTACATTGACTACAGACATTTAAATAAAGTTATAGTGAAAAATAAATACCCGTTGCCTAGAATTGATGATCTTTTTGATCAACTTAAAGGTGCCACCTTATTTTCCAAGATTGATTTAAGGTTCGGCTATTATCATTTGAGATTAAAGGAGGCAGATATGCCTAAAACTGCATTTAGAACTAGATATGGGCATTATGAATTTTTGGTGATGCCTTTTGGGCTCACAAATGCTCCAACAGTATTCATAGACCTTATGAACTGTATCTTCTATCCTTATCTAGATCAATTTGTAGTTGTTTTTATTGATGATATACTTATTTACTTAAGAAATTAGAAACAACATGATAAACATCTCAAGATTGTTTTATAAACCTTGGGAGAAAAGCAACTTTTTGCTAAATTTAACAAGTGCAAATTCTGGTTAAATGAGATCTCCTTTTTTAGAGATATTATGTTAATTGAAGGGATTTGAGTGGATCCTAGGAAGATTGAAGCTATCCTTGAGTGGAAATTGCTAAAGAATGTCATAAAGATTAGAAGCTTTCTAGCCTTGGTAGATTATTATAGGATATTTGTTAAAGCGTTTTCATTAATTGCAGCTCCTCCGACCAAACTACTACAAAAGAACATGAAGTTTATATGGAGTGAAAAATGTCAAGAAAGGTTTAAGAAGCTTAAAGCAATTCTAACTCAACCTATGGCTGGAAAATATTTTGTAATCTACAGTGATGCTTCGCACAATGGACTTGGTTGTGTACTAATGCAAGAAGGAAAAGTTATTGCTTATGAATCTTGACAACTTAAGCCATATGAAAAGAATTATCTAACTCATAATTTAGAGCTACTGGTTATTATTTTTTCTCTAAAGGTTTGGAGGCACTATTTATATAGGGAAAAGTGCTATATTTATACCAATCATAAGAGTCTGAAGTATTTGCCTACATAGAAGGAGTTGAACTTGAGGCATAGAAGATGGATAGAATTAATCAAAGATTATGACTGTATCATTTATTACCAGTTAGGTAAGGCAAATGTGGTAGCAGATGAATTCAGTAGAAAATCTATAGTAGGTAAATTTTTTGATCAAATAAAGGTACTTTTGAAATTTTCACGTATGATATGACATATGAATTTTAATTTCAGTCTCTCCATATAGCTTTAAGAGCATGAATATCAAGCTAAGATTACCTGATGATGGGGCCATTGTAGCTAAATTGTGGCTTCGGCCAACCTTGTTACAACAAGTCAAAGAAGTGTAAAAACATGACAAAAAGCTCGCTATCTTTTTTAAGCAAATTCAAGAGGGGAAGGATAGTGAGTTTGTGATTAAAGAAAGAGATTGTCAATACTATAAAGATAGAATATGTGTCCTTAATAATGATGAACTCAAGAAATAAATTATAGAGGAAGCACACGATAATTCATATGCTATGCATCCATGTGGCACCAAAATGTATCAAGATGCATGTAAAAACTCATTATTGGTGGTCTGGAATTAAGAAGGACATGATAGAGTATGTGACAAAGTGCCTAACTTGCTAACAGGTGAAAGCTAAACATTAGGTTCGATTTAGTTTACTGCAACCCATTGTAATACCCGAATGAAAGTGGGATAATATCACTATGGATTTTGTCATTGGATTGCCCCAAACTAGGAAAAAGCATGACTTAGTTTAGGCAATAGTTGATAGACTAACAAAGTCAACACATTTCTTATCAATTAGAACCAACTATCTGTTAATTAAGCTTGCAGAACTATACATCAATGAGATAGTATGATTACACAGAGTTCTATCCTCTACCATATCCGATAGAGATCCAACATATGCTTTGAGATTTTACAATAAGCATCAAGAAACCCTTGGTACCAAATTGAACTACAATACTGCTTTTCATCCTCAATCAGATGGACAATCTGAAAGAGTTATCTATGTACCTTTTAATAAGTGATTTAAAAATGTATAATGCAAGAAATTATAATAATGGTGTGGTTATGCTCAAAAGTTGTGTAATAGATTTTGAAGGTAGTTGGGACCGATATCTTCCTTTGGTTGAATTTGGCTATAATAATAGTTACCAGGCAAGTATTTGAATGGCATCACATGAAGCGCTATATGGAAGAAAATATAAAACTCTATCATGTTGGACTGAGCTTAAAGAGAATAAGATAGTTGGTCTAGAATTAATCAGAGAAACAAAAGAAAAAGTGAGAATTATCAAGAATAATTTGAAAGCTGCATTGGACTGTTAGAAGTCTTATGCCAATTTGAAATGAAAAGATATAGAGTACTCTATTGGTGAAAAAGTATTCATGAAAGTATCACCATGGTAAAAGGTGTTAAGATTTGGTAAAAAGGGCAAGCTGAGTTCCTAGTTCATTATACCATACAAAATTATAGAATGTGTGGGTCCAGTAGCCTACATACTAGATTTACCAAGGGAATTAGAGAAAATCCATGATGTCTTTCATGTATCCATGCTCAAAAGATATCGATCAAACCCATATCATGTTGTTAACCTTAGGGATGTACATGTCTAGCCAGATTTGACATATAAATAAGAACTAGTTCAAATTCTAGCTCGAGAGGTAAAGCAACTGAGAAACAAGGCAATCCCACTAGTGAAAGTACTTTGGAGAAATCATAACATCGAGGAGGCCATATAAGAGCTAGAAGAGATAATGAGAAAAACATACCCACAACTATTTTAATTAGGTAATTTTGAGGACGAAATTCTTTTTAGAGGGGAAGAAATGTAACACTTAAAATAATATAGCCCAAAAAGAGTAGTTAATGAAATTGGGATTTATAAATTAAGTTTAATTTTAGGTCACCCAAATAAACAATTTTAAAAATATAATATAAATTAAATGAGAAATTAAACAAGCAAAATCGGTTTAAAAATTTAATTAAATGAAGACCCAAGTGTATAGAAATTTAAGGAAGGGATTTATGAAGGGACTTTAGAGCAATTTAGGAAGGACCAAAAATAAATTTGGCCACAAAAATCTTTGCTTCCTCTTTCTTTTCGTTTTTTACTGTTGTTTTGCCTTTATTCCTCTCCCATTCCCGATCTCCCATTTCTTGCCACCTTTCCTCCATCGCTCATCTTCCCTTTCCTGCTGACTATAGCCATCGGTTACTGCCAATCCTATCTCCTCCGGTACGTACAGCAAGAGCAGTAACCCCTCTTTCTTTTTTTTCCCTTTGTTGCATTCTTTGCCCCCTTCCCCCCTTGCCTTTTCGTCTCTCTTTACACTGCCACTCACCAACGCTTTACCGATCTCTTCCATCATGAACGGTGGCTAGGAGGTAAGGCAGTGATTTCTTGAAATTTAAAAAATGAGGAGAAAATAAGAATCAGATTTGGAGGTTTGAGATTTGAACACTAAGATTCTGTTTGTTTTTTTAGACTAAGGGTTAAATAAATAAAATTACTTACTTAATGCCTTAAATTGTCTATTTAAGTTACATTATTTACGTATTTTATGAGATTAATAGTTGCTATGGCTCTTAAAAAATGTAGAAGAAGAGAAGAAGAAGAAGAAAAAGAAGAAGAAGAAGAAGAAGAAGAAGAAGAAAATCTAATAAAGAAGGAGAAGGGTAAAGAAGTAGCAGATAGAGTTTGATTATGAAGAGTGCTTTTGAAACGATTAAAGCTTTATTTTGCCATTAAAAGAGGTTTGCAACCACTAAATTTGCTTTTCTTTTAAAATTTTGTTTGCTATATGTTTGAAACTTTATGAAAATGTGTTCTTCTATGGGTGTATGGCAATATTCTAAAAAATTAATGTTCTTCGTGTGATAAATTTAGGAAAATATGCATATATATGGATATAAATTATAGTAAATTGATTGATGAAGGGGCTGATTAGTAGATTAATAGAAAAATGAGTATTAACAGTTATAAAAATAGTTAAATTTTGCAATAAGATGAAAGTAATTGATTGATATGATAGGGGTAAATATGAATTTAATGTAAAAGTGCAATATAACTAGTTTGAAATACGACAAAGTTAATGTTTGTATTGTAATAAGTATATAGATATGCTGTTATCATGTTTGTAATTATGGGTAGCTAATTTATCCATTTATATTGGGTAATTAAAATGTGAATTAATTGTTAATATAATAAGCACTTGAAGTGAGATGCACAACTTACTATACGAAATTCTTACTCTTAGCAAAATTGTATGTCTACATAATTATAATTTAGAATAGAATTATGGTGTAGTAGAATGTTTAAATAATTAAGTGTGTGATTCAAGCTTGGTGGTCTATGACGAGATTCAATTATGAGTATAATTATGATATAAAACAAATAGTTTGTACAAGGTAACTGGTGATGAATCCAATGACAAATTAAGATTGATAATCGATAAAAAATACATTGTGGTGTTAATGAATATACATTGATAATAATAATACTAATATAAAGAAATTATTACCATTTTAGAATAGGACTATGAGGAATATGTGAGAACATAATGACATTAATGCCTTTAGTAACAGTGGAAATTCTGAGTAGGATACAATTGGCCGGCCATAGGGATAAAAACTGAACGGAGCAACTTGAGAATGAAAATTTATACTATAATGTATTCACTAGGCCCAATGTGGAGTCATATTTGCCAGGTCCAAAATGGGGTCGTATTCACTAAGCCTAATATGGGGTTGTATTCACTAGGCCTAATAAGGGTTTGATTTCATTAAGCCGTAATGGTCATTTCTCTATAGGCTTAACAGGCCATACTCCACCAAGCTTATAAAGCGTATTCCCATGTATCCCTTTGGTAAATTCCTTTGGGTTATTACAAGAAAAAACATATATAATCCTTGTTCTAAAATAAATGGAATGTTGAATTATAGTAAGGGTAAATTTTAATTTGTAATTATAATGAAAACAAGTGTATATAATTAGGTGTATGGTTCACATGTGTATTATGCTCTGTGATGAGGGTTTTAGAGTAGTTAATTTTAATATCTTATTTTTTTTCTTTTCTTTTTAGTATTTATTTATTCATGGTGTTTATTTTTAGATTGGTGATTTTTGTACTAAGATTGGTGTTTTTACATGGGTTTTGACCTATACTCATTCGAAAAAACCCTAATTTTTTCAAAACAACTTGAAAAATTATAATTTTACAATTTTGAAATTTACCAATCTAATAATAATAATAATTATTATTTTATTTACAACTTACTTACAAGAATTCAACTTTGCACAAGTGTAGTATTAACAATTTATTTTCTACTATTATTATGTTTAAAATTTATTTATATTTAATTTTATCTATCATTATATACTTGATTTTTTAATTATTTTTTATATACAATTTCTTTGAATAAATTATTATTATTATTTTTCTTATTTTTTGATGCCTGTATAACCGTGTATGCATGTAAAATATACTCCTTAAATTATTGAACTTTCCTGATAACAATTATAACATTGATTGGTGAGCTGACCTTGAGATTTGAAATTGGATGAAATCTCTACAAAATAAATGTACTAAAACCATATATGTGAGGGTGGAATGATGCAGCATGAAGTGGGTGACATGCAAAGACATTTTTTACTGTTCATTTTCACCAGGTGGTAACTAGGGCTCTTGCATGGGCGTGCAATTAGTCTTGCATGGCTGTGCAAACTAGAATATAAAGGGCCCTCAAGATTTTCAACTACTTTTTGCTCTCCACTTACATTCACTTTGTCCTTTTCATTTCCTATCTCTCTGCCTCACATTGCCTTAGCTTTCGTTGCATTTTTGTGTACAATGACTCCATTTTTGGAAAGACTTGCTCTATTGGTTGATGATTATTCAACCTGGGACAATCCTATTCTGCCTCTCTATTCTAACTTGTGCTTCTTTTGTAGAGTAGAGCTTGATGAGGACTTGCTCGTTGCATTAACCTGTTACTGGGACACTTATTTTCATGTCTTCTTGTTCAATAATGTGGAAATATGTCCCTTGCATAAGGAGTTTACGGCCATTCTTAGCATTCTCTTTTCACTAGGTACTCTTTCATGTGTGCCCAACTGTATCCCAAATTACCCTTGAGAGGCGATCCGTGCTCTTAGGATTTATCTTTTTGATGTTAGAGTCCTTATTGAGTCGCGTAGAGCCTATTGTGCTTAATCTCCTATTTGACAACCTAAACTATTTCAATGGTAACGAGACTTATGTTGTTAGCGTGACTCTTTTTATGTGTCTGACCCATTATCTGTGCATTACCAATAAAGCTGGCATCCTAGGGGACTATCGACTCTTTGACATTATTAAAGGTATTTGTGAAGGGCTGAGCCCTTTCCCTCTGATCCTAGCTGAGACCTTGCTTGGACTAGATGTAGTGCAGGCTGACCCACTTACTTTATTCACTTACACCCCTTATAGGTTTTCATGCTAGCTTTTCATTGTGGGAAATGCATCTTTTTATAAAATTTCACATAACCTTGTGCCTAATTTTTGCCTAAAATGGATGCCAAACCATTTCAGTGGCTTTTATATGTACTCCTTTTTTTTGTTTTCTTTCATAGGAGAAGCTTAGAATACTAGTTGAGCCCTCTACTCATGTTGTGGATGCATACTTTTTGAGGTTCTTTGGTGTTCTCATGCGCTGATACTAGATCAGCTCTATAAAAGAAGGCATAATGTGGCTATGTTCTATGGTAGAGTGGAGAGTAAGCTTCTTATATCCTTAGATCCGAGGAGAGTATATGAATCACAATGGAGGTTCTGGCTACATTCCCCTTTGTAGCCTTTGTAGAGCTACCTTCTATATTATCGCACGATGTGCTCGATAGTTTAGGTAAGGCAACAGACTATGTGTACCCGTTTGAATTTTAGAGGAGGTGATTTGACTGATGTTTTCGTTATAGGTTACCACTAGATATAGAGGTGTCTACCTGTTAGGACTAATATCCCTCCTATAAATATTTGCGACTTTGAGACCAGTGTGGAATATCACACATAGGTCATGAAGGCACCTGACACGAGGGCCTTCTTACTTAGATGCCTTGATAGAGGGGGCCATTATGGAGGTGATGAAGTTTGATCGATCCCTTTATAGGGGAAAGTTTGATTTTTCTATGTAATGTAATATATGTACTCTCGTGCTGGCTATCAGACTTATGTTTTTATTTCCTGTTTGTGTGCTTGGGTATTTGCTTGTTTTGTTTTATTGCTGTGTTTGTGTGGTTTGATGTTTCTACTTCTTTTATGAATGAATAAATAACATGCCTACTTTATAGTTAGCTAAAGTGTTTAACATACATTAGTTAGGCATTCTCAAATGATTACAACTTGCAATAATGATAATCATGACATGATTTTTAAAATAAAACGCAACTCTCATTTAGTCTCGGATGGTGACATCTTTAATATATCTAAATCAACCTATGCGGGTTTTCTCAACTAGCTATTTTCTCTCAACCCTTAACTTTTGCCGAAAGTGGCTTCTTTTGATTTTTTCCTTAGCAGGGTGCCCAATTTTAGCAAGGCCACCTTTTTTTAATTTTCAATCTATAGGTTATTATTTCTCTTTTTTTTTTCTATTTTTTTTACCTTAGCCATCGAACCTCTTTAGCTTGTCAATGTTAATAGGCTCTTTAAACTCATTCCTATCATTGTCTATGAGAATAGCTGCTCTTTTGGAGAGCAATTTCTTCAATATAAAGAGACCTTCCTAATTTGGCTTGAACTTTTCTATATAATCAGGTAGGCCAGGCCTCATTTACTTGAATATTAAATCCCCTTCTTTAAGGTGATGGCCCTTAACCATTTTACCAAAAGACTAAGCTAATATTTTCTGATACAATTGATTATGGTACTAAGGCCTCATTCAATTTTCATCTAATAGGTTTAACTATGCCATTTGATGTTTTGCCCATTGTCTCTAGCAACTTCACTTTTAGGATGACCCTCAACAGTTGTTGTTAGAAAAATATCGATTACATGCATTAAAATATAAGCAAAATTTAAAATTTTTAACCAATATATTAGATCTTGCCATGAATATACAATATATATGTCAATGATAATAAGAAAATCACCTTTGAGTTTTGTTGAATAGTTGATTTTTAACCAATATATTCATATATATATATATATATATATATATATGAAAACATGAATATGATATGATGTGATGGTTATATGTCATGCCTGTATGTTGTTATGCCAAACGTATATTCATAAGGATAATGTGAGCAAATTGTATAAATTGTTTTATGAATTGTGCATATATGCTTATGCACTAGAGAAGATTTATCTTTACATGATTATGTACATGTGCAAATGGTATAATATACATATAGTCTTGATATACATAATGAACATAAACATATTATTGCTTGCAAATAGAGTTCAAATGTGGATAGATAGACGCCTATAGGGAAAAATTATAGTTGCCACAGTTTGGCCCAATTGGGTCTATAGTATAGTTAATCCCATTTGGATCATGAACAGCCCCATTTGAGTTGTTACCCAACCCCTTTTGGGTCTGCTTGATCGGTTTAGAGTATAGTTTGGTCCCGTTTGGGTCTACTGATTTGATATCTTCGGATATCCACCATTTTGATACCTAAGTGTATCTACAGTTTTCGTTATCTACTATTAGAACTAAGGCAGGCTAAATTCTATTTATAGTACTGATCGCAATTCTCGAATCAAAGCATGACTTGCTTAAATATTATTATTGGACCATATTATTGGTTTTATTATAGAAATTATGTCTCAAATGTAAATGTTCAGATGAGTAATTGTCAACTATGTGAATTATGTATATTGGGATATTTGCTGTCCTCATTACTTTAATTATTATATACTTGAGATATTGTTAAAGCTACAAACTTGTTATCATTGATATATATATATATATATATTATATTGCACGTGATACATATTGATTATGTATGCTGATGACCGCTATGAGTGGTCATCCATCATGAGTTATTCCCCACTAAGCTTTATAGCTTAGCACAGGTTATTTTATCCGTGTAGGTTCAGTAGATAAGACTTTTATTTAGGGATGTTTTATGCATTAGGAAGGGCCAACTCAAGACTGATAGGAATTGATGTAGGGAGATTTTGTACTAATACTTTGAAATGTTTTATATATGGCTAATCAACATATGATGATGTATTTGATATGTGTATAATGAATTGTAACCAACTCATAATATAACTGAACAAGAACATGTGTGCACGTAGTACCAAAAGTAACATATACATAACATGGTATGCATGATGCTAAACATGAGATGAAGTATGCAAACAATCAAAGTAGCACCCATATATCTATATAATATAGCATGATATGAGTAATGGTAACATGCTGACTATATGATTGATAATATACAGGCATGATAGTAAGGAAAGGCATGATTAATATGATTTAATGGATGTGATTAATGGGTAATAGTATAGGGGTGTTACAACACCTCCAAGGTATCCACACAAGAAGTAAAGTCTAAGAACCTTCTCAAGGTGTAACAATGGTAAAAATTAGCTTAGGGACTAGTAAAGCCAATTCAGCTAGAAGAGAAAAAAAGAGGAGGCTAGGGTTTGGTGGTTAGAAAAGTTTTAATTTTCTTTTTCCCTTCTCTCTTACCCTAAATGTGACTTTGAGATGTATTTTTACAACTGATGGGTCAGATTAGGGTTATTTTATAATGTCTATACCTATTAATTTAGCTTAGACCAATTGGATGGACTTAAGTGACACTCACAGGCCTAATAGTCCAATTTTCTAAATAAATTGGCCTTATGCATTTGAATGGGCTCTAAACCCATTCAAACGTTATATACAACCTTATAACATATTAATGAGGCCTAATATTAACTATGAGCTGCATCCAATGCCAAATGGGTTCTAAAGAAGAATCTCTAGCTTATAAACATATATTAGGCCTTATGGGCCTTTTCTATGCAATAGACTTTTTTACCTTTATCAAACCCTTAATTTTCTATTACCAACTTATCAAATAAGTTCCCATGATATCCCATGTCATGTTTATACATTGCTTTTACCTTATACCTTAATTCTTATATGTATGTGACCTTTTGGGTTCCTTATGTATTTTGGCAGTATAATATGTAAACAAGAGTTCTAGTCGAATTGGGACACTAAGATTTCTAATCGACTTGGAAATCTATGAGTTCTAATCAAACTAAAACTTTAAGAATCTTAGTCAAACTTTGAGTCGTACACCAAGGAAAAAAGAGTGGCCCCTATAAAGGTTCTAACAGTTGTTCTGTACCACCAAAGTGTAAACAATAACTTCTCAACACAATCCTTATACGTTTGTATAGTTTTAGACATAATCATTTTTAAATTCTTGTAGCAGCCTTGACTGTGCTGTTTGCATACGTACGGTAAAGAGATGACTTATGGTGCCAGATTCTATATTTTTGAAGTACATGTTTGGTTTTTATTTGAAATTGAACCCCATTGTCTATCACTATGTGGTGAGGTACCCCTACCTGTAGATTAGGTTTATCTCGATGAATTTTGCCATCTCTTAAGCACCCAGTTTCTTGAAGGATTCAGCCTCCATCCACTTTGTAAAGTAATCGATGGCGACTATGATATACTTATGGCCATTGGAAGCTATTGTACGGATTTCTCCAATGATGTCTATTCCCCAAGTTAAAAAGGGCTAGGGTAATGCTAGGTTACATAACTCTGAAATTAGTAGGTGACTCAAGTTGGCATATTACTGGCACCGGTGGCACATTTTCACATACTTGGAGCAATCGACATCCATGGTCAACCAGGAGAATCCTTGCCACATAATCTTCCTTGCCAATGTTAGTCTATTCATATAGGACCCACATACCCCTACGTGAGTTTCTTCCATGACTTTTTTGGCCTCTCTTTCATCTAGGCACCTTAACTGAATGCTATCGACTCATATTTTATAAAAGACTTTGTCTATGCTAATGAACTAACTAGCCAAGTTTTGAATTATCTTTTGATCTTTTTCATTGCCTCTTTGAGGAACCTAGAATTCTCCAAATAATTTTGTACTTCATAATACCATGGCATGCCATTGGACCAATCTAAATTCATGAGTAGTTCATTCTCAAAACATGGCTTGGTTGAGCTTGTGATGATTATTAGCCTTATAACTATTCCCTCAGGGTTATCCCACATAAATACCTAGATTACCAAGGTGTCTGCTAACTGGTTTTCATCTGGTGGTATGTGCTTAAAGGTGCATGTCTCGAATTGATTGCTCAAACTTCTTAGATATTCCACATAAGGCCTCAACCTTTCTTCTTTGATATACCATTCTCCCTTTGCTTGGTGGATTACTAAATATGAATCTCCAAACACTTCAACAACCTTTTCCCCTAGCGCTATTAACACTTTTATCCCTTATATATAGGCTTCATACTCAGCTTCATTGTTAGTCACTTTGAACCCCAATTTTTTTGGCCAAAGGGAGTTTTTCATTTCTAGGTGTGACAAGGATGACTCTCACTCCAACTCCCTTGTTATTCGTGGCTCCATCAAAATACATATACCAAACTTGGACTATTATGGCATTGAAAATTTCATCTGGGAACTCATATTCTACCTGATCTCCTTTCAGTGGGTTGTTAGCAAGAAACTCTACAATTGCCCTTCCCTTGATTGTCTTTTTGGTCACATATTCCACATCGAATTCTTGTAAGTGTAAAAGCAACCTTCCTATTTCTCCTAGTAGGTATTGTAATGGCCTCAACACCGGGTCAGTCGTGAATAGTACTTTCCGGCAGTGAATAGTATTTTTCGGGCCCGAAAGAACACCCGAAATTCGAAAATATTTTATTGGACTATTTGAAAGGAATAGTCATGGTGAGTCCGTGGTTGGAATTTGAAGTGAATTCGAGGTCAAATAGGCCTCCGAAAGTCAAAAATACGAAAAAGATAGCGAGTCAACTTTCCCGGTAGGGAAGGGGACTTGATTTTACTTAAATAATTAAAAATAGCAAATGATCTCCGAATATTGGTGATGAGAATAGAATTTTCGGTGACACCGGCAGTTGTCGAATCGGACCGATAAGTTTGAATCGGACCGATAACGGACTCCGATTGAGCTGAAAATTTACGTCCTACCTATTTTTGATGTTTTAAGAATTATGAAATGAAAATTGAATTAATTTGAAGTGAGGAAGAGAGAGAAATTGAATTGGGCTTTTAAAAGGCCTAAATGGGCCTTAATGTTTAAGTGGGCAAAGCCCACTTATTAAGCCCAAATTTTAGCCCATTATAGAGGTATATAAGGGCTGGAAATCTGGAGAAAACTCCAGAAAAGGTGATCACCATCTTCTTCTTCTTCTTTGGCCGAAATGGCCTCTCCTTCTCTTCTCTCTCTCTTGCTTCTTATTTACTCAAGATTTCTCATAACTTCCAACTTAGGAGTTGAAGTTTCATCCCTCTAGATAATTAATCAAGCCTCAAGTCTTTGATTTAAAGGAGGAAAGCAAGAGAAATCAAGAGGAAAAGGCTTAGGGGTCAAATGGAGGTAAGAGATTTTTAAGGTTTTAAATTTGTTTTAAGGTACCTATAAGTAGTTTTAGGTGCCTAGAATCCATTTTTGTGGTTAAAATGAGCTAAAAAGGTTGATATCATAGTGTTTTATTTGATGAAGAATTCGGCTCCCATGGATGGTTCATGATGATGAAGAAATTTCTTGGGTTTAAGGCATGAAAAAGGAAGCTTAAGGAAGCTAAGGCATGGAAAAAGGTAAGTGACTACCAAATCCCTTAATTTCCCATTTAATATGAATTTTTCTTAATTATGTAATTAAGAGAAAAATATGAAAAATTGTTTATTTGTAAAATTATGTTAAGGAAAATGAAATGAAACATGAGAGGAAATGAATTAAAGGTTTTAATGAAAGAAATAAAATTTTTAAGGTGGAAAAGGTTGGTGGCCGAATTCCCTAAGTAAAGAAAATGTTGAGAAAAATGCATGAAATTAATGTATGTTAGCTTAAAATAATAATAGACTTGATAATTGATGTCTATTAATTTTTAGAGAATATTTGAGATTTATTTGGGAATTTTTATGATTATTTATAGTGTATGTATTGAATGAAAGTTGTGATTTATTGTGAATTAAATGATTAATTTGATGAAAAATGACAATAACCAATAAATAATGCATAAATAAATTTTGTTGGAATTGATTGAATTTATTGAGATTTTATTGGAATTTTTATATGAATATGTACAATGAAAACAATTGAAGTTTTAATGTATAATTGTATAAAAATGACAAAAATGAGGAATTAATGTGAAATTTAATTAATGTCAATGACTAGAAATAAAAAGTCAACCGACGGATTTTTTCGAAATAATTATTGGGTCATGACAATAATAAGAATTATGAATTACTGGTAAATAATTCATAAATAATCGGAAATGATGAAAATAAATTAATACGTAAATAAAAGAAAGATAAATGAGTTTTGAATAGAAAAAGGATTTAAATGAAAGAAAATAAAAGTTTTGGGGGCAAAATGGTAATTTTGCCAAAGTAAGTAATTAATGCGAATAAAATAAATAAGAAATAGTAATAAGGGCAAAATGGTAATTTCGGAGGCCTAACGGTTTCGAAAAATAGAATTTTCGTGGTTTAAGGACTAAAACGTAATTTTACCCGAAAATGGTAAAATAAAGAATAAAAGATGAATAATGAAGGAAATTATATTTTAAAAATGAAAATAAATGATTATAATGGCAAAATCGTAATTATGCCTATGAAATGAATAAATCGATGGAAAAAGGTTAAATTATACATATTTGAGACTTAAAATAATAAATGATATTAATTAAGTCCTTAAATGCCTAAAAGTAGAAAAATAAAGACGTGACTAATTTATCAGAATAAATTAGTCGACAAAAAGTATTAAAAGAATTAATGATTATAAAAATATTTCGCCGACGAAACAGAGTTGGCATACCGAATAATTAAAAAGTCTGAGCAATGAAAGAAAAAGAAATCAACTATTGAATTATTAGAGAATAATTCGCAAAGAATTATATAAAAAGAATAAAAAAGAAAATTGTGAAAAGTGATAAATTTGAAAAACAATATTAATTTCATGTTTAAAGTTGAAAGTAATGATTGTGACATGAAGTGAATTTAATGCTTATGAAATGTCTTTTTGAAAGAAAGGTTATTTAAAAAGTAAAACAATAGAAAGACATATGATTGACCGATGAGAAAGAAGTAAAAGACTTAAGTCTTAATTAATATTTGAATGAAAGTAATATGTATAAGAATGAAGGAAAAAAAATACTGCAAAGTGTCCCGAAATACTTACATCACTTTGCAATAAAGCTCAAAAGCTATTAATTAGTAATGTATTTATTGGTTAAGAGTCGAAACAAAAATAAAAGAATAAATAGCAAAAAGTACAATGAGAGTTCAAACTGAATAATTGAACATTAAAACAGGAATGTAAATAATTTATTTTGGTACTAGTAAAGACACGAGTACCAATACATATCGCTAAATGAAATGATAATTTAATTGCTACGGCTAAAGATTAAAATGGAAGTATTGATAAAAAGTAGAAGTTATAGTAAAAGATACTGTAAGTACAGTAAAAAGTTTTGAAACAAAAGAACAATGGTTATCAGAATATGAACTTAATAATGAGATTAGCCATAACTGAAATAAAAGGAATTTCTTAATGAATTAAGAATAGTAGAAACTTAAAATGCGAAATTATGCTTATCCTGGGGAAATTCTTGGATTAGTAGTCACCACTGGGCATGTTTAATGCTCAGCACGTAGTGTTTACTGCGTGCAGGTTCTGATGTGTTCGGGAGCACAATACATTGAAGGTCCAGATCGGAAGAGAAGATTTTAGTGTCAGATTGTTTAAGCTTATGGCATGTATATACTTAGACTATTAAGGTAAGAGTTTGAATGATATTTTTGGTTATATGTTTATTTGTCTTGGATGTATGGATTAATATAAGTTTTGATTTGATGATTAATGTGTGTTCATAAGATGGTTAATTGATTTTGTAATTACGGTATAAGTTTTTCGAGGGGATTGAATTGTTCGATGGAAAAAAAAAACTTACCGATTTCGACTAAGTTTCGTTTCAAAAAAGACTGTTCTGAGAAGGGTGTTACATTTTGTGGTATCAGAGCAAAGGTTTAGGCGGTTCTAAGAACGGAGTGGGATAAGGATAAGTGATAGGTTTGTCTGTATATACATGCCAATTGTAAGTGGATAAGTATTGACTAAACTGAAGGGTACTTGCTCCCCTATTTGTATTAAAGTTAAAGATTTGACATTTGATTGAGGTTGTTAAGTATGAAAGGATTGATTTTGTACGATAGAAATGGTAATGAATGAGAATGGAAATGTTGCTGCTTGAGATCTCATGAGCGTCAAAGCAGGGAAAAGGAAAAGTTGACTGACATTAAGTAAAAATGTGAGAATTTAAATATCTATATGGATGAGAATAGTTAAAAGAAACACAGAATCAACAGTGTGTTTGTAATAGAAAGAAATTGTATTGTAAGTATGGATAAATTGTACAGGATAAGGAGATGCTTAATTGGATTGTTTTAGTTTAAGAATGTTAGTGAGTAAATTATCATAAGTTAAGGTTGTTTAAGATGCTCTATATATCTGTCAGTGATTCCTTATAGGAGTGGGGATTTGATTGTATTTCTCATAGCTCTGGGATGGGCTATGATATTTGCATTATATGAGGATACTTGACAGTATTCTATCTGCATACATGAAATCATACATTCATTGCATAGCATTCCATATTGTGTGACAGCATCTGATGTGCATTATATCATACGTATAGACCCCACTTGATAGGATGGAACTGACAGGAGATATGACGAGCATAGGGACAACCTAAGAATGAGATAAGAAATAAGATGATATTTCAATTTTGATGTGGCCATTGTGAGATATTGGTCATGTCAATAAATTTGTTAGCTTAGTAATCCTATTGATGAATTGATGGAAACGATAAGTGTAAATGGTTAATGATAATGTTTTAGTTTTCGAGCGGTGAAAACCGGTTAAGTTTGACTCCAGATAGGAGTGTCTAACTGCCAAATAAGTGAAACTGATTTTATATAGCAGGTAAGGACAATAATTCTAAAAGATAATGTTTAGGTAACGGTCATTGTGAGTAAATTAAAGAATTCTTACTGAAGTTCACTGAGATAGTAATGCCTGACATCCTGTAAGTGATCAGGTGTGCCAGGATTAAAAGCTTAATTCTGGAAACCAAATTAGAAGTGGAATGTGACAGATGTAAGTAAATGTTAAATGTGTCGATATATGGACATAGAGCATTAGACTCATGAGAGAATTGCTCTGACTTGTAAGGGTATTTGTTTAGAAGTGGAATAAGGTGATTAAAGAATCTGTCAACGGATTTGTTAAGTGTCAAAGAGGAAGACTGGTGATAATTTTAGCGTGGTTTTAGAGATTCGCCCTTGACTAATGATGAATTCGAAGGGCTAATTTCGCTATAAAGAGAAGGAATATGGTATAAGTACATGAGACAATGAATAATGGTTATCTATTGTAAGAGTTGATTCTTGTAAAGACGATATCAGAATGAAAAGGTTGAATCTTTTATACTGAACTTAATGGAGTATAAACGGATTAATAAGCCTTAATTTGATTCAAGATATGAAAGGAATCTACATTCAGGATGATATGTTTGGAACTATTGTATGTAGATGAAAATTTGATAAAATGATAGTATGGTATCATCTACTCTGTGCTATGAGTAAATTTCGAGGACGAAATTTCTTTTAGTAGGGGAGAATTGTAATGGCCTCAACACCGGGTCAGTCGTGAATAGTACTTTCCGGCAGTGAATAGTATTTTCCGGGCCCGAAAGAACACCCGGAAGTCGAAAATATTTTATTGGACTATTTGAAAGGAATAGTCATGGTGAGTCCGTGGTTGGAATTTGAAGTGAATTCGAGGTCAAATAGGCCTCCGAAAGTCAAAAATACGAAAAGGTAGCGAGTCAACTTTCCCGGTAGGTAAGGGGACTTGATTTTACTTAAATAATTAAAAATAGCAAACGATCTCCGAATATTGCCAGATTTTGCGTACCTACATGAATTTTCATGTAGAATATTTTGGTGATGAGAATAGAATTTTCGGTGACACCGGCAGTTGTCAAATCGGACCGATAAGTTTGAATCGGACCGATAACGGACTCCGATTGAGCTGAAAATTTACGTCCTACCTATTTTTGATGTTTTAAGAATGATGAAATCAAAATTGAATTAATTTAAAGTGAGGAAGAGAGAGAAATTGAATTGGGCTTTTAAAAGGCCTAAATGGGCCTTAATGTTTAAGTGGGCAAAGCCCACTTATTAAGCCCAAATTTTAGCCCATTATAGAGGTATATAAGGGCTGGAAATCTGGAGAAAACTCCAGAAAAAGTGATCACCATCTTCTTCTTCTTCTTTGGCCGAAATGGCCTCTCCTTCTCTTCTCTCTCTCTTGCTTCTTATTTACTCAAGATTTCTCATAACTTCCAACTTAGGAGTTGAAGTTTCATCCCTCTAGATAATTAATCAAGCCTCAAGTCTTTGATTTAAAGGAGGGAAGCAAGAGAAATCAAGAGGAAAAGGCTTAGGGGTCAAATGGAGGTAAGAGATTTTTAAGGTTTTAAATTTGTTTTAAGGTACCTATAAGTAGTTTTAGGTGCCTAGAATCCATTTTTGTGGTTAAAATGCGCTAAAAAGGTTGATATCATAGTGTTTTATTTGATGAAGAATTCGGCTCCCATGGATGGTTCATGATGATGAAGAAATTTCTTGGGTTTAAGGCATGAAAAAGGAAGCTTAAGGAAGCTAAGGCATGGAAAAAGGTAAGTGACTACCAAATCCCTTAATTTCCCATTTAATATGAATTTTTCTTAATTATGTAATTAAGAGAAAAATATGAAAAATTGTTTATTTGTGAAATTATGTTAGGGAAAATGAAATGAAACATGAGAGGAAATGAATTAAAGGTTTTAATGAAAGAAATAAAATTTTTAAGGTGGAAAAGGTTGGGGGCCGAATTCCCTAAGTAAAGAAAATATTGAGAAAAATGCATGAAATTAATGTATGTTAGCTTAAAATAATAATAGACTTGATAATTGATGTCTATTAATTTTTAGAGAATATTTGAGATTTATTTGGGAATTTTTATGATTATTTATAGTGTATGTATTGAATGAAAGTTGTGATTTATTGTGAATTAAATGATTAATTTGATGAAAAATGACAATAACCAATAAATAATGCATAAATAAATTTTGTTGGAATTGATTGAATTTATTGAGATTTTATTGGAATTTTTATATGAATATGTACAATGAAAACAATTGAAGTTTTAATGTATAATTGTATAAAAATGACAAAAATGAGGAATTAATGTGAAATTTAATTAATGTCAATGACTAGAAATAAAAAGTCAACCGACAGATTTTTTCGAAATAATTATTGGGTCATGACAATAATAAGAATTATGAATTACTGGTAAATAATTCATAAATAATCGGAAATGATGAAAATAAATTAATACGTAAATAAAAGAAAGATAAATGAGTTTTGAATAGAAAAAGGATTTAAATGAAAGAAAATAAAAGTTTTGGGGGCAAAATGGTAATTTTGCCAAAGTAAGTAATTAACGCGAAGAAAATAAATAAGAAATAGTAATAAGGGCAAAATGGTAATTTCGAAGGCCTAATGGTTTCGAAAAATAGAATTTCCGTGGTTTAAGGACTAAAACGTAATTTTACCCGAAAATGGTAAAATAAAGAATAAAAGATGAATAATGAAGGAAATTATATTTTAAAAATAAAAATAAATGATTATAATGGCAAAATCGTCATTATGCCTATGAAATGAATAAATCGATGGAAAAAGGTTAAATTATACATATTTGAGACTTAAAATAATAAATGATATTAATTAAGTCCTTAAATGCCTAAAAGTAGAAAAATAAAGACGTGACTAATTTATCAGAATAAATTAGTCGACAAAAAATATTAAAAGAATTAATGATTATAAAAATATTTCGCCGACGAAACAGAGTTGGCATACCGAATAATTAAAAAGTCTGAGCAATGAAAGAAAAAGAAATCAACTATTGAATTATTAGAGAATAATTCGCAAAGAATTATATAAAAAGAATAAAAAAGAAAATTGTGAATTATAATGTTATAATTCATAATTTATAATCTGTATAAAAGATTAAAAGATTTAAGTATCTGAGTGAATTATCGCAGAATAATTCACAAAAGTGACTGAAAAAGAGAAGGTGAATAAAAGGATAAAAAGCTATTGAATGGTCAAAGGCACAAAAGAGTGCAATTGATCAGAATAAAGTATAGAAATAAATAAAAGAAAGAAATTAAGAATTTTTAAATGTTTAAAGTAATTGCAAATGTGATTGAGTGTGTTTGCCCTTAGCGATAGACAGGTATTAGATTCTTATTTTGGATATAATTGGCTAGCCATAGGGACACCTCTGTACCGCGGTGCAAGTCATGACGACTTGCTTAGCTATGGGCGGGATCTTTGATCTCCATAGCTTCAGTGAAAGTAAAAGTGAAAGTGTATCTGTATCTGTATCTGTATCTGGGAGATTTGATCTTTCGAGATCATTTCTCTATCTGCTACGTGGGACCTTTGGGTCCAGTCCCGTATATCCGTTGTGGAAAACCTGTTATATTGCATTAGGGGCACATTGAAATGAATAAATAAGTATTGCTTAATTGAATTGAATATATGAAAAGTTATAACGAAAACGATTCGTTTGAAAGAAAATGAAAAATTAAGATAAATCTGTGAAGATTTATGTAAAGTGTAATTAGTAAGAAAAAGAAAAGAAAAGTTTTATAAAAATTCAGAATGTATTGTGTTTTTCGTGAGAAGGATAAATTTGATTAATTGGTATTTCTCGTACCAATTACTATTGTGAAAAGTGATAAATTTGAAAAACAATATTAATTTCATGTTTAAAGTTAAAAGTAATGATTGTGACATGAAGTGAATTTAATGCTTATGAAATGTCTTTTTGAAAGAAAGGTTATTTAAAAAGTAAAACAATAGAAAGACATATGATTGACCGATGAGAAAGAAGTAAAAGACTTAAGTCTTAATTAATATTTGAATGAAAGTAATATGTATAAGAATGAAGGAAAGAAAATACTGCAAAGTGTCCCGAAATACTTACATCACTTTGCAATAAAGCTCAAAAGCTATTAATTAGTAATGTATTTATTGGTTAAGAGTCGAAACAAAAATAAAAGAATAAATAGCAAAAAGTACAATGAGAGTTCAAACTGAATAATTGAACATTAAAACAGGAATGTAAATAATTTATTTTGGTACTAGTAAAGACACGAGTACCAATACATATCGCTAAATGAAATGATAATTTAATTGCTACGGCTAAAGATTAAAATGGAAGTATTGATAAAAAGTAAAATTTATAGTAAAAGTTACTGTAAGTACAGTAAAAAGTTTTGAAACAAAAAAACAATGGTTATCAGAATATGAACTTAATAATGAGATTAGCCATAACTGAAATAAAAGGAATTTCTTAATGCATTAAGAATAGTAGAAACTTAAAATGCGAAATTATGCTTATCCTGGGGAAATTCTTGGATTAGTAGTCACCACTGGGCATGTTTAATGCTCAGCACGTAGTGTTTACTGCGTGCAGGTTCTGATGTGTTCGGGAGCACAATACATTGAAGGTCCAGATCGGAAGAGAAGATTTTAGTGTCAGATTGTTTAAGCTTATGGCATGTATATACTTAGACTATTAAGGTAAGAGTTTGAATGATATTTTTGGTTATATGTTTATTTGTCTTGGATGTATGGATTAATATAAGTTTTGATTTGATGATTAATGTGTGTTCATAAGATGGTTAATTGATTTTGTAATTACGGTATAAGTTTTTCGAGGGGATTGAATTGTTCGATGGAAAAAAAAAACTTACCGATTTCGACTAAGTTTCGTTTCGAAAAAGACTATTCCGAGAAGGGTGTTACAGGTATGGTGCTAATTGAAGGTATTTTTGTGGGGTATGCTTAGCCACTACTTGGATCTTGTAAGAATGGAAATAATGCCTTAGCTTCTTTGATGCCCATATCACCACTAAACAAATCTTCTCAATATTTGCATACTTGGTCTCATATGGTAGAAACTTCTTGTTCAAGTAGTATATAGTGAACTCTGCTTTGGTGTCATCCTCCTAAGCCAACATAGCCCTTACCGAACCCTGTTCTACCGCTATGTATAGGATTAAAGGCTTTGATGGTCTAGGCAACTGGAGAACCGAATGATGTAGCAAGTACTCCTTAATGGTATCAAAGCATTCTGACAATCATCATTCCATTTGAATGGCTAATCCTTTCACTTAAGTTTAAAAATTAGTTCGCATATGGAGGTGAGCATAGCAATGAACTGGCTGATGTACTGAATTCATCCTAGAAACCCTTTGATCTTTTTCTCTTTTTTTGGCATGGGTATCTCTTGAATGGCTTTTACTTTATCTAGATCCACCTCTATCCCTTTCTGGCTAACAACATGCCACGATAGTTTACTTGAGGTCACCTCAAACACACATTTTTTCGGATTAAGATGAAAGTTGTATTTATTAATCCACTAGGAGAACTTCTCTAGGGACTCAAAATGTCCTTCTTTTATAGCTAATTTGATAATCATGTTATTAACATATACTTCAACTTCCTTGTGGATCAAATCGTCCATAATCTTGGTAGCCATTCACTAATAGGTAGCTCCTACATTCTTCAATCCAAATGGTATGACTTTGTACACATAAGTTCCTTATTCAGTAATAAAGGTTGTCTTCACCCTATCCACTATCTTGTTCGGGATTTGAATGTACCCCCATACTGTTGGTTTATTATCACATTACATCACACATAAAGGGTGAAATTTAAAATTTTTATAAACGAAAATTCATGAACTAGTTAAAAGAATTGAATTTCCTAGCTAAAGTTTAGAACTTTACCGTAGGTGTTTGTTGAACAGTTATTTAAAATTCACACTAGGTTGTCGTAAAACAATAGTGTCCTTACTTCAAGGCACTTGTAAGGCCCCAATTAGGACCCTAGTTAAAAACATGCATGATTAAATGAAATTATATTGATTAAGATCAAATTTAATATGTAAAATTTGTATTTAAGTTGTAAGGTATGTGATAATTTTATTTTATTATTTGAATTAAATGTAAATTATTTAGCCTAAAAATATTTAAAGGTGCAATTGAAGTATAGAATAATAAGTGTGGTGTCAATTTGTAAATGTGGCACATATGGGGTCAATTTTAAAAAGGTAGAAATAAGTTGGGATTAAGGTTATAAGGAATTAAAAAAAGGGGGTAGTTTCATTACATGCAAAAAGGTGGAGGACTAAAAGGAAACTTTTCCACCCTTTATAAAGTTAAAGTTGTTGCATGTAAGAGAGAGAAAGGTGCTCATTTGGTTCTTTTGGTGTCTTGGATGAATTTTGAAGAGAGGAGTTCCAGATTTTATTCTCTTTCATTCTCTCTAAATAGTTTGCATGTTCTTTCTCTCTAAATTTTCAAGATCTAAACTTTATATGAGTAGATTTTGGGTGTTGAAGAGAGATTTGGCGAGGTAAATGAGGCTCTCTTATTAACATATCTTTGAGTTCATCTTCATCTTCTTCTTTTATGGTTTATCATGGGTTTAATGAACAAGAAATTTGGATTTAATGCAAGAGAAACATGGCTATATGTAGAAGATGAAGAAGTAAGAAAAAAGGATAAAGGAAAGGACATAGTAAAAGATTGAAGCTTCAAAGAGGATTTTGGCCAAGGTATGGGAATTATGTGTTTTCCTTGCATACATGTGAGCAATGAGGAGAAATATAGAATAGTGTAGGAGATCAAGAACAAGAGAACTAAAGTTAATTTTGTTGGCTTTAAATAAGAACAATTATGGAAATAGTTGAATGGCATGCTGTATTTTTATTATATCTTGGGCTAAAAAACTCTATTTGAGTTCATTCTAATTGGAAATTCCACATAAGACCTGTACCCACATTTTTGTATAAGAAATTTAAAGTCGGTTTTGCCTCTATGTGGCCTTAATCTTTAATTGAAATTAAAAGTGATATGTTGTCAATTTTAGTAGATAGTTTGTAGTATTTTGAGTATAATTGATTGTATAGATGTTGAAATGATATGAGGACTCTTTTTGGTTAAACTAGACTTATATTTCTACAATTCACATGAGAAAGCGTAAACTGATTCTATTTCTAAGAATGTCAAAAATTAACTTGAATTCAGAATAGTTGACAACACTATTTCAAGAAATAGTTCTTAGTATTTTTACGATATCTGGAGATTTAGATATGAGAATTAGGTAATTATAGTTGGATTATAAAATAGACTCCCATATATGCCTTCTCTATGAAGAAAGAAAAGTCTAAATATGCATCTAAAACTGCCTAAATTTAATTTGAAAACTGAAATGTTGTGCTGCCTACCATAATGAATAGTCATTAGTAACTTCTAATTATCTTGAGTTATAAAAATAATATTACAATAATTCTTGATGTTTCAGAAACTAGAAACATAGAAGATTAAATTTACAGCAGACCATTTTTTCTGAAAATGTCGTTTTGAAGTTCAAAAATTACTCATAAGTTGAACCTAGAAAACTATTACTACTCTGTCATAAGTCACACAACTATCATAATTCATTACAATGTGCTCTTTGTTACGACTCAGTTTTTTGTCCCAAGTCGTGACTATTTTCTATCTGAGTTGTCCCCGTTGACCTCTTAATTGATACTAAAGTTTGTTTAAACCTTATTGAACACTTTTAGTGCATTAGAAACATAAAAGTAAAGGTTTTAAGCAAGAATTACATGTGATTTCCATATCCTAAATTGTTAGTAAAGTCCATCTAAACCTTTTTAAATAATTATATAGCATATCTTTACATAGAAACAATGCATAATAAGGGACACATACATTAAATATTTGATAATATCATAGTGTAAATCAATTGGCATGATCAAAAGTTGAAATATGTACATAGAAATTGTAAGCTAAGGTAAATTATTATTTACCTATATATATATATATATATATATATATATATATATTAACATGAATATGATATGATGTGTTGGTTATATGTCATGCCTGTATGTTGTTATGCCAACGTATAGTCATAAGGATAATGTGAGCAAATTGTATAAATTGTTTTATGAATTGTGCATATATGCTTATGCACTAGAGAAGATTTATCTTTACATGATTATGTACATGTGCAAATGGTATAATATACATATAGTCATGATATACAGAATGAACATAAACATATTATTGCTTGCAAATAGAGTTCAAATGTGGATAGATAGATGCCTATAGGTAAAAATTATAGTTGCCACAGTTTGGCCCAATTGGGTCTATAGTATAGTTAATCCCATTTGGATCATGAACAACCCCATTTGGGTTGTTACCCGACTCCGTTTGGGTCTGATTGACCGGTTTAGAGTATAGTTTGGCCCCGTTTGGGTGTACTGATTTGATATCTTTGGATATCCACCATTTTGATACCTAAGTGTATCTACGGTTCCCGTTATCCACTGTGAGAACTAAGGCAGGCTAAATTCTATTTATAGTACTGATCACAATTCTCGAATAAAAGCATGACTTGCTTAAATATTATTATTGGACCATATTATTGGTTTGATTATAGAAATTATGTCTCAAATGTAAATGTTCAGATGAGTAATTGTCAACTATGTGAATTATGTATATTGGGATATTTGTTGTCCTCGTTACTTTAATTATTATATACTTGAGATATTATTAAAGCTAAAAACTTGTTATCATTGATATATATATATATATATATATATTATATTACATGTGATACATATTGATTATGTATGCTGATGACCGCTATGAGTGGTCATCCATCATGATTTATTCCCCACTAAGGTTTATAGCTTAGCACGGGTTATTTTATCTGTGTAGGTTCAATAGACAAGACTTTTATTTAGGGATGTTTTCTGCAGTAGGAAGGGCCAACTCAAGATTGATAGGAATTGATGTAGGGAGATTTTGTGCTAATATTTTGAAATGTTTTGTATATGGCTAATCAACATATGAGGATGTATTTGATATGTGTATAATGAATTGTAACCAACTCATTATATGACTAAGTAAGAATATGTGTGCATGTAGTACCTAAAGTAACATATACATAACATGGTATGCATGATGCTAAACATGAGATCAAGTATGCAAACAATCAAAGTAACACCCATATATCTATATAATTTAGCATGATATGAGTAATGGTAACATGTTGACTATATGATTGATAATATACAGGCATGATAGTAAGGAAAGGCATGATTAATATGATTTAATGGATGTGATTAATGGGTAATAGTATAGGGGTGTTACAACACCTCTAAGGTATCCACACAAGAAGTAAAGTCTAATAACCTTCTCAAGGTGTAACAATGGTCAAAATTATCTTAGTACTAGTAAAGCCAATTCAGCTAGAAGAGAAAAAGAGAGGAGGCTAGGGTTTGGTGGTTAGAAGAGTTTTAATTTTCTTTTTCTCTTCTCTCTTACCCTAATTGTGACTTTGAGATGTATTTTTACTCCTTATGGGTCAGATTAGGGTTATTTTAAAATGTCTATACCTACTAATTTATCTTAGACCAATTGGATGGGCTTAAGTGACACTCACAGGCCTAATAGTCCAATTTTACACATAGGGCCTAAATAAATTGGCCTTATGCATTTCAATTGGCTCTAAACCCAGTCAAACTTTATATACAACCTTATAACATATTAATGAGGCCTAATATTAACTATGAGCTGCATCCAATGCCAAATGGGCTCTAAAGAAAAATCTCTAGCTTATAAAAGCCATATGCATATATTAGGCCTTATGGGCCTTTTCTATGCAAGATACTTTTTTACCTTTATCAAACCCTTAATTTTCTCTTACCAACTTATCAAATAAGTTCCCATGATATCCCATGTCTTGTTTATTCATTGCTTTTACCTTATACCTTAATTCTTATATGTGTGTGACCTTTTGGGTTCCCTATGTATTTTGACAGTATAATATGTAAACAAGAGTTCTAGTCAAATTGGGACTCTAAGAGTTCTAATCGACTTGGAAATCTAAGAGTTCTAATCAAACAAAAACTTTAAGAATCTTAGTCAAACTCTGATTTTGAGAGTCTTAATCGAACTATAACTCTAAGAGTCCTAGTCAAAATGTGACTCTTATAATTTAAACTATTTTAAACTATAATATTAATTCTCAATTGATATTTTCCATACATTGTTGTATAAATCATGAGAGATTTATGTAGATCCTTACTCCTAGAATGTAAGATGCTTCTCCAAGGTCTTTCATGGAGAATTATCTGGATAAATAAATCTTGACTAATTGAAGGTTGGAAATATGATTTCCATGATCAGTATGTCATCCACATACAGAACAAGGAAAAATACTGCACTCCTACTAACCTTCTTCTATACACAAGGTTAATCCTTATTTTGTGAGAATCCAAAATCTTTGATCATCTCATTGAATAAGATATTCTAGCTCTTAGATACTTGCTTTAATCCATAAATGGATCTTTAAAACTTGCATACCTTTTTTCCATCTTTGGATTTAAATCCCTCAGGTTGTGTCATATACACATCATGAGTTAGATTTCTATTGAGGAAAGTTGTCTTCAAATCCATCTACCATATCCCATAATCATAATGAGCAGCAATGGCAAGAAGTATGCTATAGACTTAAGCATCACCATAAGGGAAAAAGTTTCAACAAAGTCAATTCTTTCTCTTTGATGATATCCTTTAGCCACAATACGAGCTTTATATGTAACCACATTGCCTTCCATATTGCTTCTTTTCTCCAAGACCCATTTGCACCCTATGGGTTTTATCCCATCAAGTGGATCAACAAAAGTCCACACTTTGTTTTCATATATGGAGTTAATTTTGGACTTCATGGCCTTAAGCCATAAATTAGATTTAGAACTATTCAGAACCTCTTCATAGCTAGTAGGCTCATTATCATCCATCTTAGTTACATTCTTGTCCTTATCTATGAGAAATCTATATCTCTCTAGGACTAAACAAACTCAAGTAGATCTTCTAGGATTTTGTGTACTAGTAGGTTTGACTATTATCTCATCTTTATGAGTTACAATCTCAGTGTCAACCGGTTGATTAACTTCTATTTGTGGGTCTTTAATTTCTTCAAGTTTAACTCTACTTCCACTATCTTCTCTTTGGAGAAACTCTTTCTCTAAAAGATAGCATGTGTTGAAACAAACACCTTTTGGTCCAAGGTATGATAGAAGTAATATCTAAGTGATTTTTTTGGATAACCCATAAATAAGCATTTGGAAGACCTAGCTTCTAAATTGTCTAACATTGACCGTTTTAAAAAAAGTAGGACAACCTCATACTTTCATATGAGAGAGTATAGGTTTCTTGTTATTCCATATCTCATATAGAGTAACATCAACCGATTTACATGGAATTTTTGTTTAATGCATAAATAGCTATTTCCAGTGCATATTCCCAAAAGGATTTGGGTAAGTCTACAAGATTCATTATGGATCAAACCATATCTAATAGTATTTGATTTTTTCTTTCAGATATAACATTATATGGTGTATATATAGGAGTCCATTGAGATAATATGTTAGAGAGTATGCCCTAGAGCCCATGTAATAGGGATGTTTTTCATATGTATAAAATTAATATTCTTAATAAAAGGCATCATTCATTTATGAATGCTATGTTTAAATACATGAGTTTGTAAATCTTAAATTTATGAATGAAGTCCTAGATATTATAAACACAGTGCAAAGGCAATCATGAAAGTGTTCATGATATGAGATGTCTATTGCATGCAAATGTGTTAATATCTGAATATCCCTAGTCATAGAATTAACAAGATAAGGATATTGTTAATTCGGACATACTAGCACATGTTATGCTTCTTGAATGGTTCAAGTAGTGGCTCTCATAACTGTGATTATGGAAGATAATCAAAGCTAACATGTGGATGCTTGTTAGAAGAACAAGTTCATTGGAGACCTGCATAGAGAATCCTCACATGGATATTAAATCTATGTCAGTGAGGAATCTCTTCATAGCGGTTGTGCAAGTATCCTTAGACTTGAGATCACCAAACTTATCTTAAGTAGCAAGTGGTATACTTTGACTCCATAACTGATTACTTCTAACTGAGAGTGAACATAGTTAGGAGATTAGGTATATCATGACCTACTTGAAGATAGTTGAGTGATTGACAAAGGATTCACCATCCCATATTTAATAAGGGAAGTTATCTCGCATGATTCTATAATTGCCTTGTTCAGAGAATCTCTGGCCAGAGTAATATGCTAAGATGAATAGAGATCCATGAAGGGCATTTTGGGAACAATGGTTAAATTAATAGAAAATAAATATTTAGTTTATATGAGTTGACAGAAATCCATACTCAGAATCTAATTGAGATAAGAGTGGTGAAAGGAGTAATTGCATGGTAACTATTTCTATGGAAGGGTATAGTCAAACCACATGACTTTCCTGACATTTGGGTAGTCATGATGCCTAGCTAGAGGCCAATCATGACTTGTATAATGAAATATCAAAAATATCAATGGGGATTGATAAAATGATTTGAAGGAGTTTAAATCATGTAAGTTTTGGATAGAACTCACAATTACATATTATACTGCCAACATAGAGAGGAACCCAATAGGTCACACACATATAGAGAAAAGGATAAAATGGTAAAATGACAAGGATAATAATATTTGATATTATTATGAGGGTAGAGAAGTGAATAAGATAATAATTAATTAAAGAGTTTAATTAATTATGATCAAGTAAAATTATCCACATAACTTTTGAGAAATGTTATGTAAATTAGACCTAATTGAAATAATGTATTTCATGATTAATTATTATTGTCTTATAAGTATTATAGAACTACTATAAGTGTTATTGGATTGATATAATAATTAATAAGCTCATTGAAGGAGTTATGAAGGGGCCAGAGGAATGGAGCTAGTGTGGAAGCCCTTCTATAGAGGGCCACATGCCAACTCCATACAGAAGGCCTTAATGGCCTATTTCTTGGACCAAATTAATTTATATATGTTACATAAGTGTTTTGAAACCTACATATTTAATTTGGTTTGATTTGGAATCCATTTGGGTATTTAAATCCAATTAGTTGCACAAAGGGCCTAATTTTTGGGTTTTGTGCATAGTCTTTTATGAAAAGGTTTAATTTGGATTTAATTAAGTCCAAATGATTATAATTAATTCTAGAGGCCCAATTAATAATACTCCAGCAATTTTAAAGAGCCCAATCTCATTAGAAGTTGGAATTTTAACCTGACTATAAAAGTCCAACTAATGAGGAATTAAGGTTAAGTGATTAAACACATAAGAAAGTCTTATTCTTCTATTCTCTCTCTCCCTTTTGCACCACTCCCTTGCTAGCTCTAGGGTTTTTCGGCCACTCCTAGTTACACACCAATTGTTGGTTCAATTTATCCTTCTCTAGTGTGGATTACTCATTGGAGGTATTCGATTTTGGACACTGTGGTTTGCGATAACCCAGTGCGAAGTAAAATTAATTGTTCAACAAAAATCAAAGGTGATTTTTCTTATTCTCATATAGTTATATTGTATATTCATGGCAAGATCAGTAATATTGGTTAAAAAATTTTAAAATTTTGCTCATGTATGCGATGCATGTAACCGATAAATTCCAACATAATATGCCATTACCTCTTAGATAACTTTGAAACTCTTGGCTTAAGTATTCTACACCTCAATCTGATCTTAATGTCTTAACACTTTTGCTAAGTTGTTTCTCTACTTCATTTCTAAATTCTTCGAACTTTTCAAAAGCTTCAGATTTAAACTTCATTAGATAAATATAGCCATATCTTGAATAGTCATCTATAAAAGTTATGAAGTATAGATAATCTCCTCTAGCATGCATGAACATTGGACCACATACATCTGAATGTATAAGTTCCACTTTTTAAATGACTCGTAGTCAAAAGAACCTAAGTCACCAGATTTGTGTAGCTAATTAGTCATGCGATTCTCGTTTATGTGGCCTAAACGACAATGCCATAAATAAGATGTTTTTAAGTTATCTTTCTTAGCTCTCCTAGTATTTATGTGATGTATTTCTTTTTCAAGATCAAGAATAAATATTCAATTATTAATAAAACTTGAACAATAGAATAAATTATTCTTAAAAAGAGAACAACCTTTGTTCCTATCTAAAGAAATATCAAAACCATGTTCCAAAAAACAAAAAGTAGAAATAATGTTTCTAGCTAATGCTATAGTGGCAAAAACAACTAATGATAGATCCCAACTGCTTGGGTAGCAACCTTTTGATCAGTTGCTGATTGTAGATCCATCTCTCCTTTGCCAACCCTTTTACTACTCCCTAGACCCTATAGATCATTACATAAGTGAGATCTACATCTTGTATCTAATACCCAAGATTTTCTCGAAGTAATAGAATATGAATTTATTTTTATAACATAAATACCTAATGTCACGCATGCTCTTTTCCTTACTAATACTCGATTTCACCCCCAGAACCAAGGGATCATCAAGATCAACTGAGGAAACTCTTGGCCTTTAGCAGTTCGATCACACTTTTAGGATCCAACTAGGTTAAGGTTCCCTTATCGAGATTGATCGATCGCTTCGCAATAGGGAAGGGACTCAACTTGACTTGCTAAATCTTAAACCTTGAAAAGCATGAGACAGCATGCCAAGGTGTCCCTATCTCATTACTAACAATCGATAGCCGAGAGACATTTTGTTGGGCACCACAAAGTTGATTCTAAGGAGTCGTCACCCAATAGAACATTGGAAAAAATGGTGTTCCAACCTCGTGACGCCAAAAATAGGAGATGGTTCGAAACTCAGCTCTTATTTTTTCCTTTGATAAATGTGACATAACGGCTTTTGGATTAATTGTTTTATCCTTTTTCTTACATGCAAAATTTATACCAAATATATAAAATAAAGGTGCATCAAATCACGTAAGAAAGTGGTAAATCATGGCATATAATAAGGCAATAAAAGCATCCATAAATCGAGTAGTTCATTGCAACCTTTTTGGTGAGAACTTTGGTCTTTGCATGTGGATCATTGAAGAAGCATTTCATTGCAAAAGTTTGAAGGCAGGGACTTGCCAGTCCAAGTTTTATTTAAGAAATGTCTCGTGTTATTTAATTATATACAATAATCATTTACATTATTAAAACCTAATTTTTACACATGAGTTTCTTAGGCAAGAAATTAGACATTGGTTCAGTTTTATAAATGAAATATCCTAATTCTTTACCATAAATATTTTTTTGTAACATTTTTCATTTACAGTCAAAAAAGTGTTTTTATAGTAGAGAAAAAGGAGATTATGGACTTACATATAGTGCTCACTTAGTTATATTCACAAAAGGGTTATCCATAATAATAATAATAATAATAATAATAATAATAATAATAATAATAATAATAATAATAATAATAATAATAATAATAATAATAATAATAATAATGATTATAGTAGTAGTAGCAGTAAAAAGGAGAATATATATACATAAAAAACTAAATGAAATAAATCAAAAGAAAAACAAAGATCCAGCACGTATGTTGAAAATGCACGGGTATGCGTTTGGTGACATACGGTTGACTCTTTTACTTTAAAAAAGCAAGAAAACTTATTTTGGGTCGTGCATCACTTAATGCACGGGTGTGTATTAGGTGATGCACGGTCGTACCAGCCTGGTGGTAGGCTAGTTTTCTTTTTCTTTTTAAAATAAAGTCCTTATTAACAGTAGATCCAAAAGGGAGCAAAAATGGAAAACTAAATGTAAAAGAAAGGTTTTTTAAATCAAAATTTCAAGAAAACCGACTTTAAAATAAAAAGGGGATTTAAATACAATATCTTATTAATTTCTATCACATAGTAATATACCCTCGAAAAAGGGTTTCATGACCTAAATCTAGTAGAGATGAATATATATAAAATATACGATAAATAAAATTAATGACTAAAACTTATGATAACCAAAATAATGAGAAAGGCTTTTTAAATTACCTTTAGTGTACTTACTCGACTAGATCGCTAAATGTCGGATAAGTAATCGGAAAAATATAAAGAGCTAAGTGCCAAAAACAACCTTTTTGCACTTGAAAGCCTTTTAAAAACCTTTATAAAGTCAATACTGCCTTTTAAACTTAATTCTCCAACCCCTTAGAAAGTAATCGGCCAATTCCTTATATAAGGAATAGTACATTGGTGTACATAGGGTCATGCAAGGGTGCACATTCCCATAATTCAGCCCACTTGTTGACCTGCTTTTAAAGATTTCACCATCTTTTATGTTGTATGGCCGTACAATTAGGAGTGCATGGGCATGCAACTCAAGTACCTAAGGCCACTTTCCTGAAAAGGCAAGATTCTAATGATGCATATTTGTACGCTTCTTATTTAAGACTGTACATACCCAAAAATGGAGAAAACTTGGCAATTTTGCCAAATAATGGTATATCCTCTGTGTGCACTGGTGTACAAGCCCATGTGCACTGGTGTGCAAGGCTTGATACTTGCTTAATTTGTCTTTTAAACTGTCAATCGAGCATATTTCTCATTGTTTGATCCCTTGCTCCACTCAATTGCTCAAATTAAAAATGAAAACACTAAAAAAACTTTTCTAAAAAGGATTTCAACAAAAAAAGGATTCACCATCCTCGATCCGTTGTCTTTTAAAGAGCAGTTTTCCTCATTGGGTAACCCTGATGAAAGCGTCCTTAGGACGTAGTGTCTACACCCAAATTAGAAGCTTCAGCTTACTTCTTCTCCTTAAGAGACTCTTGGTAGACCTTGCAATTTCACTTCCAATGGCCTACCTTACCACAATGGAAGAATGTCCCTTTGGAGTCCTTATCCTTTTTGGTAGCCACTTTCTTAGATATTCCACCATGGGCCTTGGTTGCCTTATTCTTCTACTTCTCGCCTTTTCCTTTTGAGAATGAATAGAAGAGACAACCATGACTAATTTTGGACCCTTCTGAAGAGATCCATTTGTAGTCTTGAGCATGTTAATAAGCTCAGGGATAGTAACAATGATCTTATTCAAATTGAAGTTAAATACAAATGGTGCAAAATTAGGTACCAATGAATGCAAGATCAGGTCTATGTATAGATCATTATCCATAACATAGCCCAGACTGTTGGGTTTTGAAATATTGAATAAAATTCATAGCGGACAATATAAACCCACCACGGATCCAAGCGATCTAATTGATTCAATAGGAAGAGAAGTGTAATGATTACCAACCTCTCGAAGTGCAGATAAATCGAATTGTAGGAGCGACATCACACAAAATGACACCCTCAACCGGTATCCACACGCGAATGCAATGAAGAGAATCACCCGGTGTACTAACTCCCTTCCTTAGCGGCTATGGTTTTTTTTCTCTCTTTTGAGATTACAGAAGAAAATGAATTTCTTTTCTTTTTCTTTTAAGTGACGGCTACAACTCACTTTTTATGCTTAATTAGGGTTTTATATATTTATCACTATATATATATATATATAATTGACCTAACCTTAATTAAGAGACAAAACTTTGGGCCCACTTTTCTTATTAAAATAAGAA
Source organism: Excoecaria agallocha (assembly GCA_037975025.1). Taxonomy (NCBI): domain Eukaryota; kingdom Viridiplantae; phylum Streptophyta; class Magnoliopsida; order Malpighiales; family Euphorbiaceae; genus Excoecaria; species Excoecaria agallocha. Next base: position 41,257,121 of record CM075816.1, read on the forward strand.
ATACCTTATTTCTTATTTAAAATAAGAATAAGAATAATATTAATCTTAAATATTATTGTTATTATATTTTTTTTATTTTGAATTTTAATTTATCAAAAAATAAAATTCAAAATGCCCGAATTAACCCTTTGTCCATTCATCACATTCTTTGTGTGTGACCTAATAGGTTTATATTATATTGGCAGTGGACCCTAATCGCATCACGGACCCACAAGTCATAAGTGGCCTCTAGTAAGACATTATGACTACCCAAATAATATGAATATCAATAATTTAATTTTAACCTAATAGAACGTGTTATAATTCCTTTGTCACATGATATCTTGTTTGAACATAAGTCATGGTCCATGTCAAACTTATATAGTCCAAACAAATAATGTCTCGATCACTAATTAAACTAATAATATCAAATGATATTGATTTCTTCATCAATTCATTTGAGCACAACCATGCATTTCTCAGTCTTACTTATCGAGGGGCCCAATAGATATCTCTCTTATAAGAGAGGGACAAATTCCTTCTAGATTATTCACTATCCTCTGCATGATTCTCATTATGTCCAATCATAATCTTTATAATTATTCGATTAAAGATCATGTTTGATTATGTGAAAACATAATGTTCGTCATGTAGGATACTGTGATAATCTCAGGTCTAAGAATCAATAACATAACTATTATGAAATCACTAATGACATCAACCTATGTAGTATCTCTTTGTGGGTCTATCCAGTACTTTGTTCTCTAACAAGTACTTATAAGTTTAATTCATATCACCATATATATAATCATCCTATGATTATCAATCAAACTTATATTAGTCTTTATTTATCATTATTCATTAAATGATAAATTACTAGGGATAGTCAAAATAACATTAGATTGTTATTTACAAAAATTATTATAATGCAACCTGCCAACAATATAATGAAATGAAGAAAACCCAATTTTATAAAATAAAATGTGACATTACATAAAGGGCCTAATATTTGGCCTAGGGCATAATCACTAACAATCTCCCACTTGCACTAGGCCTAATAATATAAGTGTCTAATACCCATGGACCTAGTATAACCATCATGTTTGGCTTGTGGGAGAGCCTTTCTAAGTGGATCAATAATGTTGTCATCTATTGGTACTCTGCATATCTTGACATCTCCTCTTTCAATGATTTCATGAATGAGATGAAAATGCCTGAGTATATGTTTGGATCTCTGATGGGATCTGGGCTCTTTAGCCTATGCTATAGCACCATTATTGTCACAATAAAGGTTTATAAGATTTGTGATACTAGGAACTACTCCCAATTCAGTAATGAATTTCTTGATCCATACTACTTCCTTAGCTGCATTTCATGCTGCTATATACTCAACTTCTATTATAGAATCAGCAGCAGTGCTTTGTTTAGAACTTTTCTAGCTAACAACACCTCCATTTAACAAAAACACATATTCGCACTGCGATCTATAGTCATCTTTGTTAGATTGGAAGCTTGCATCTGTGTAACCATTTACTACTAGCTCATCTTCCAATCCTCCATATACTAAAAATGCATCCTTAGTTCTTCTCCGGTACTTAAGGATATTCTTAACGGCTGTCTAGTGACTTTCACCAGTGTTTGACTAGTATCTGCTTTTCATGCTCAATGTATATGAACTGTTCGATATAGTACATAACATGGTATACATGATAGATCCTATAGCTGAAGCATAAGGAATCATACTCATGCGGAATCACTCATCAAATGTCGTAGGACATTGAATCTTGCTAAGAGTAATGCCATGAGACATTGGAAAAAATCCTCTTTTAGAATTTTGCATGCTAAATCTATTCAACACCTTGTCTATATAAGTACTTTGACTCAGACCAATTATTCTTTTAGATCTATCCCTATAGATCTTAATCCCGAGGATATAAGCAGCTTCGCCTAGATCTTTCATTGAAAAAGATTTTCCTAACCAATCTTTGGTTTTTTGTAATATAGGGATATCATTCCTAATGGGTAATATGTCATCAACATATAAGATGAGAAACATTACTGCACTCCCACTAACCTTCTTGTATACACAAGGCTCATCTTCACTTTTTATAAATCCAAACTCTTTGACTGTTTCATCAAAATGAAGATTCCAGCTCCGAGAAGCTTGCTTTAATCCATAAATGGATCTTTACAGCTTGCACACCTTTCTAGAATTCTCAGGATAGACAAAACCTTCAGGTTATGTCATATACACATCCTTAAGTAAGTTTCCATTAAGAAATGCTATTTTGATGCCCATTTGCCATATCTCACAGTCATAATATACAACAATGGTAATAAGAATTCTTATTGATTTAAGCATTGCGATTGGTGAAAAAGTTTCATCATAGTCAACACCATAAGTTTGCTTGAAACCTTTTGCAACAAGTCTTGCTTTAAAGGTATGTACTTTTTCATTTATGTCAGTTTTCTTCTTGAAAACCCATTTGCACCCAATGGTTTTAATTTCTTTAGGTGGAACAATCAAGTTCCAAAATTGATTGTCATATATGGATTTCATTTCAGATTTCATGGCCTCTAGCGATTTCTTAGAATCTAGACTTGACATAGCATCTTGATAGGTAGTAGGCTCATCTTGATCTATGAGCATTTCTTCACGAATATCTGTGATGAGAAATCCATATCTCTCGGGTTGATGTCGTGTCATATCAGATTTGTGCAGTTCTTGTGTAACTTGCATAGGTTCCACAACTGTTTGTGAAACTTGTTGAGTTTCCATCGATGGTCTAATGCCATATTGTGGTTTTATAACTTCTTCAAGTTCTATTTTAATCCTGCTAGTTCTTTAGAAATAAATTCTTTTTCTAAAAAGACACTATTTCGAGCAACAAACATTTTATTCTCAGAGGGATTGTAAAAGTAATATCCTTTAGTTTCTTTAAGATATCCCACAAAAAGGCATTTATCAGATTTAGGTACTAATTTATTCGAGACTTTTTGTTTGACATAAGCCTCACAACCCTAAATATTTAGAAAAGACAAACTAGGAATTCTCTTAGTCCATATCTCATATGGTGTCTTTTCAACCACTTTAGATGGAACTCAGTTTAGAGTGAATGCAGCTGTTTCTAATGCATAGCCCCATAAGGATAAAAGAAGATCTATTTGACTCATCATTAATTGAACCATATCTAATAAAGTTTGATTCCTTCTTTCAGAAACATGATTCCATTGTGGCATCCCTAGTGGAGTTAATTGTGAAATAATTCTACAATTTCTTAGATGATCATCAAACTCTTGGCTCAAGTATTCACCACCCCGATTAGATCGAAGTGCTTTAATAGTTTTACCAAGTTGATTTTGAACTTCATTTTGAAAGGTTCTGAACATTTCAAATGAATCATGTTGATGTTTCATTAGATAGACATAAACATATCTATTGAAATCATCAGTGAAAGTAATGAAGTATTGAAATGCTCCCCTAGCATTTATACTTAATGGGCCACATACATCAGTATGTATAAAGCCTAATAAATCAGTGGCCCTTTCACTATGTCTAGTGAATGGATCTTTTGTCATCTTTCCTAATAAACAAGATTCACAAATTTCAAATGATTCAAAATCAAATGATTCCAAAAGTCCATCACGATGGAGTTTTGGTATGCATTTCTCATTTATATAACCAAGGTGACAATGCCATAAATATATTTTATTCAAATCATTGGGTTTGGATTTCTTTGTAGTTATGTTATATATATACTGATTTGTTGGATTTTTCTAGATTTAGGACGTAAAGGCCACTATATGAATAAGCAATACAATAAAGCATGTCATCATAATAAATAGAACATTTCTTATTGTTAATAAGAAAATAAAAACCTTCATCATCCAAACAAGAAACTGAAATAACATTCCTACTCAAAGTAGGAACATAAAAGCAATTATTCAAAATTAACAAAAGCCCATTGGGCAAAGTCAACTCATAAGTCCCTACGGCTCCCTACGGCTAAAGCAACAACTCTTGCTCCATTTCCAACTCGTGGGTCCACTTCACCCTTTTTCAGTTGCCTACTCCTTTTGAGTCTCTGTATATTTGTACAAATGTGAAAACCACATCTTCTATCTAATACCCAGGAATTAGAAGTAGATAAATTAATTTTTATAACATAAATACCTGAAGATATAGTCTCACTACTCTTCTTCTTTTTTAATTCTTTCGAGTAGAGATTGCAATTCCTCTTCCAATGACCAGGTTCATTGCAATGGAAGCAAACTCCCTCCTTTGGAGCTTTTACTTTGGGTTTGTATTTAGCTTATGCCTTAGGCTTACCAGCAACTTTTGCCTCAGTCTTACCTTTGCCCTTATTTTTCATCTCCTTTCCTTTATTAACCATAAAAATATGATTGGGCCTTTTCATAATGCTTTGCTAAGCTATCTTAAGCATTACACGCAGCTCAGGAATGAATTTCTCCATATTATTCATATTATAGTTCATAACAAATTGGTTATAACTATGAGGTAATAAATTAACAATCAAATCCGTGGCTAGGTCTAAAATGAGGGGAAATCCAATCCTTTCAAGGTGATCAATATAGCCTTTAATTTTCAGAATATGAGCGCTTACTAATGCACCTTCAACTATTTTACAAGCATGCAAAGCTTTGGTAGTCTCATATCTGTCTTGCCTTGCTTGTTGTTGGAATGTTTGATTGCGATGATTACTCAACTCATAAGCCTCTAAATGCTCTAGATCCTTCTGAAGTTCTAGGCACATTGTGGCTAACATAAGACATTGTTAGAGAGTATGCCCTAGAGCCCATGAAAAAGGGATGTATTTCATATGTATGAATTCATATTCTTAATAAAAGGCATAATTCATTTATTAATGCTATGTTTAAATACATGAGTTTGTAAATCTTAAATTAATAAATGAAGTCCTAGATATTATAAACACAATGCAAAGGCAATCATGAAAGTGTTCATAATATGAGATGTCTATTGCATGCAAATGTGTTAATATCTAAATATCCCTAGTCATAGAATTAACAAGATAGGACATTGTTAATTCGGATAGACTAGCACATGTTATGATTCTTGAATGGTTCAAACAGTGGTTCTCAAAACTATGATTATGGAAGAAAATCAAAGCTAACATGTGGATGCCTGTTAGAAGAACAAGTTCCTTGGAGACCTACAAAAAGAGTCCTCACATGGATATTAAATCGATGTCAGTGAGGAATCTCTTCATAGTGGTTGTGCAAGTATCTTTAGACTTGATATTACCAAAGTTATCTTAACTAGCAAGTGGTATACTTTGACTCCATAACTGATTACTTCCAACTAGGGTTGAACATAGTTAGGAGGTTGGGTATATCATGACCTACTTGAAGTTAGTTGAGTGATCGATGAAGGATTCACCATCCCATATTTATTAAGGGAATTTATCTCGCATGATTCTATAATTGCCTTGTTCAGAGAATCTCTGGCCAGAGTAATATGCAAAGATGGATAGGGATCCATGAAGGGAATTTTGGGAACAATGGTTAAATTAATAGAACATACATAATTAGATTTACATGAGTTGAAAGAAATCCATACTTAGAATTTAATTGAGATAAGAGTGTTGAAAGGAGTAATTGCACGGTAACTGTTTTTATAGAAAGGTATAGTCAAACCACTTGACTTTCCTGACATTTGGGTAGTCATGATGCCTAGATAGAGGCCAATCATGACTTATATAATAGTGTATCATAAATATCAATAGGGATGGATAAAATGATTTAAAGAAGTTTAAATCATGTGAGTTTTGAATATAACTCACAATTACATATTATACTACCAATATGGATAGGAACCCAATAGGTCACACACATATAGAGAAAAGGATAAAATGGTAAAATGACAAGGATAATAATATTTGATATTATTATGGGAAAAAAGAAGTGAATAAGAGAATAATTAATTAAAGAGTTTAATTAATTATGATTACGTAAAATTGTTCACAAAACTTTTTAGAAATATTTTGTAAAATGAACCTAATTGAAATATTGTATTTCATAATTAATTATTATTGGAATATAAGTGTTATAGGGCTGATATAATAATTAATAAATTCATTGGAGAAGTTAGAAAAGGCCCAGAAGATTGGTTTTGGTGCAGAAACCCTCTAGAGGAAGGGTTACACGCCAAACCTTGATAAAAGACCTTAGAGGCTTAATTATTGGACCAAAAAAGTTTACTATATTTCATAAGTGTTATGGATCCTACATATTTAATTTAGATGAATTTGGAATTTATTTAGGTGATTAAATCCAAGTGTATGCATGAAGGGCCTAGTTTGAGCATTTTGTGCATAGTCTTTTATGAAAGGATTTAAATTGGATTTAATTGCGTCCAAATAAATTATTAATAATTCCAAAAGCCCATTTAATATTTCTCCAGTAATTTTAAAGAGCCCAATCCCATTATGAAGTTGGATTTTTTAACCTAACTATAAAAAATCCAAGTGATAGGGATTTTAGGGTGAAGTGAACATTAAGAGAAACGAAACATTCTCTCATTCTCTCAACCCTAGCCGCCAACCCCCTACTAGCATCAAGGGATTTTGGCTAACCCTTGTATTCCTCCATTTTTGGTTCATTCAATCCTTCTCTAGTGTGGATTACTAATTGGAGGTGTTCAATTTTGGACACTGTGGTTTGTGACAACCTGCTAAGAAGGAAAATCAACTGTTCAACAAAAATCAAAGGTGATTTTTCTCATTCTTATTAATATTTATATTTTAAATTAATGGCAAGATCAGATCTATTTATTAAAAATTTTAAATTTCACTTATGTATGAGATGCATGTAATCGATAATTCCCAATATGGTATCAGAGCCTCGGTTTTGCCATGAATCTATAATTCTATATTTTGCGAAATAGTTTTATTTTTGAGTTATTTATTTCATGAACTTTAAAATATCAGATTTGATTGTTTATGAATTATAAATATTGATTTCTGGATGTATGTGATCAAATATATAAAACGAAAAATAAAATGATTCTTTTGAGAAAAAAATCATTGTGTTTGGCGTGAATGGCTTTTATTTTTCAATAAAGTTTAGGGGCTGTTCTAAATTAAATTTTTATTGATCCACTCTAAAATTATTTTGATGATAATTTATGTGTTTAATATGTGATATTAAGCCATAGGATCAAACAAAATTAAAATCGAATAAGTTTTTCATGAAAACTAGTTTAGCAGAAAAGTTCGATAAATTGGTGTTCTTATTTAGAACGATTTTTAATCTTCTAAATCTATTATATCTTATATATTAATGTGTTTTTAATTAATTTTATTAATTAAAATGGGCCTTGAATTAATTAGATTAATTTTAATTCATTAAAACCATTTAATGGGCTTGATTATGTTTACGGACTTGATTTAAATTAGTAAATGACTTGGTGGGCCCAAAGAGCTGATTTAAATTAAATATTATAAACTATAATTAAGTTTATTAATGGGTTTTAAGGGCTGGAGTGGGCTTGGCTTATTCCAAAAGGCCCAAATGGTCCGATAGACACAAAACTAGTTTGTGTGAACACACTTTAGGGCATATAGTGTGGGTTTTGACCTATCTTTTATTTTAAGCCCAAAATTAATTTTTTTAATTATTTAATATGATTAATTAATTAAATAATCAATTGATAATCAATTAATCATCAATTAGATTGATAATTAAGGCAAGAACACATGCATGCAAAAAGGTTTCCTAAAATGAAAGTTTTCAAAATGGAAAAAGTTTCCTAATTTGATCACATTATTAAAATAACTCAAAAGTATGTTTCAAGAGTTGAAACAAAGTTAGTAATCCATTATATGTTCTACTTTATGCATTAGAAATGCATATAAGGGTGTATGATTGGCATGATGGATAGTTATGGACAAAGGCACAATGTGATTGAGCATAATGCATGTTTCGGCCCAATGAAGACTTTCATATCTCGATCATTTGTTTTTGGTTTGTATTTCTTTTTCAAATTGTAATATGTAATTAGATTACTTAGATTAGAATTAGAGATAGAAATGGAGACCACTATCAATGAGCAAGATAGGCCGGATGGAGATCCAACAAGTTTGAAGATAATGTAATTATTTTTACTTATTTGAATCATGCATATTACCTAGGTTTGACTTTTTGATTTTCCTTTTTGCTCGGGGAGATCAATGTAGTGAAGTCCATAACTATACCATATTTGTATGTTTATATTTATGTGATAGATATAGGATGCATACCAATGTATGCCAACCATATATGATGAGACTTAATTAACTAAAATCTCTCAAACTAATACTAAGGTATATAAGCATTCCATTAATTTAAGGAGAACTAGAGTTCATTATAGTGAGGGTTGTTGGCCATAGTCAAGCTCACATTATATCAAATATGTTCGAATCTAATTAAATAGGTAATCTTATCTAGCCCATTAGCTTGTTGACCACAGTCAAGGCTAATGGTTCTAGAGGCAATATTAGGGAATGCATATATGATATGCATGTATCAAGAGTTCATAACCTAATGATCCAATAGTTGTGTAGAGACACAATTGGTAGAGAGATACCTATCTTTTAAGGGTATGAAGTTTGATTTGTTGATCACAGTCAAGGTCAAATTTCATATCAAGGATTGGATATTGGCCCACTAAGAAAATCATTGGGTTTTCTTGTATTATATAGTGAGGGCTATTAATCCACAATAAAAATGTGGGAGTAAATGGATTAATTAAAGACCTAATTAATGCATACATATATATGAACATACTCTCATATGTTTTCTTTTTCACATCTAGGTCATCATCATAAGCACATCAAACATTAATATATGATCAATCTTGGTTAACAAGCTAGTTGGCAGCAACTATTCTGACTGGATCAGGCAAGTGAGAATTGTTCTTAGACCTGAAAAGATCCATTATGTCTTGCATAAAGATCCACCACCACTTCCATCAGATGATGCCATTGATAAGATCAAGGGAACTTATCAAAAATACATGGAGGATAGTGAAGTAGCAGCATGTCTGATGCTGGGTGCTATGTCCTAGAGCTTCAAAAGTAACATGAGATGATGGATGCTAGAACCATCATTTTACATCTAGAGGAACTTTATTCTTCTCAGGCTAGAACTGAGCAATATGAGATTTCTCGAGCTCTATTTAGCTGCAAAATGGTGGAGGCACTTCGGTTGATGCTTATGCATTGAAGATGTATGGTTATATTGAGCATTTGAGTAGACTTGGCTCTGTAATGGATAATGATTTATACATAGATTTAATCTCGTACTAGTTAGCTCAGAGTTAAGCACCTTTCATTATTAACTTCAACATGAACAAGATCCAAGTAACCATTCCTTAGTTAATCAACATGCTCAAAACAACTGATGGATCCTTTAAGAAGGATTCAAAAAGTGTCATGGTTGTCACTTCTGCTAAAGGCAAGAAGCAGAAGAAGAATAAGAAGACCAAGTTGTAGCCAAAGCATGGTGGGGTTTCCAAGAAAGAGAATCCCAAAGGAACTTGCTTCCATTGTGGAAAAGATGGTCATTAGAAGCATAACTACAAGGCCTATCTAGATTATCTTAAGGAGAAGAAGCAAGCTGATGCTTCTACTTCAGGTATACATATGATTGAAATAAATACTTATTCTATTGCTTTAAAACAATCTTGGGTATTAGATACCGGATGTGGATCTCATTTGTGTAATGATCTACAAGGGCTTAAAAGTATTAGAAGAGTTGGAAAGGCAGAAATATGTCTACAGTCAGCTACTGGACAAAACATCTCTACAATAGTTGTGGGGATTTATCATTTGCCTCTTCCAAGTGGATTAATGCTGGAGTTAAATAATTGTTATTATGTTCCAGTATTATCCAAAAGTATTATTTCTTTCAGTTGTTTATTGAACGATTATGACATTTCTTTAAAAGACAAATGTTGTTACATTTTTAAGAATAATATGTTTTATGCTAAAGCTATCATTGAGAATGGTATATTTATTCTTAATTTAATTAAAGAAGTGCATAATGTGGATACTAAGAGAATGAAATGAGATAATCTAAATACCTCATATTTATGGCATTGTCGTTTAGGCCATATAAATGAGAAACGCATGACCAAATTACACAAGTTAGGTGATTTGGGATCATTTGATTATGTGAGTCTTATTTATTAGGGAAAATGACAAAAGCTCCCTTTATTGGTAAAGAAGAATGAGCTAAAATGGTTTTGGAATTAATACATTCAGATGTATGTGGTCCAATGACTACACATGCTAGAGGAGGTTACTCCCACTTCATTACTTTCATAGATGATTACTCTAGATTTGGATATATCTATCTAATGAAATATAAATGAGAAGCATTTGAAAACTTCAAAGAATTCAAAAATGAAGTAGAGAAGCAACTTGGCAAGAGTATTAAAACACTTAGATCTGATTGAGGTGGAGAATACTTAAGCCAAGAATTTCAAGAGATAATGGGATTTTATCTCAATGGACTCCACCATATACACCACAACACAATGGTGTATCTGAGAGGAGAAATCAAACACTATTAGATATGGTTCAATCCATGATGAGCTAAGCAGACTTGCCTAAGTCCTTTTGGGAACATGCACTAAAAAATGTTGTTTATGTGCTAAACAAAGTTCCTAGTAAATCGATTGATGTTACTCCATATGAGATATGGAATAACAAGAAACCCACACTTTCTCATATGAAGGTATGGGGTAGTCCTGCTTATGTGAAGAGGATATTGTCAGAAAAACTAGATGTTAAGTCTGACAAATGTTTATTATTGGGATATCCAAAAGAAACGTTTGGATATTATTTTTACCATCCCTTAGAACAAAAGGTGTTTGTTTCAAGTCATGTTGTCTTCTTGGAAAGAGAATTTCTCCTACAAGAGAACAGTAGGAGTAAAATTGAACTTGGTGAAGTTCAAGACCCACAAATAGAAGTAGATCAACCGATTGAACTCGAGACTGAATTTCATAATGATGAGATTATAGTTGAACCTGATTATAGACAAAATCCTAGAAGATCTACTAGGATGCATTCTATCCCTATGAGATATGGATTTCACACTGATTCAGATAGAGGCATAACTTTAATAGAGAACAATGAGCCTACAAGCTATCAAGAAGTTTTGAATAGTTCAGAATATGGTTTATGGCTTAAGGCTATGCAGTCTGAAATGGACTCCATGTATGAGAATAAAGTATGGACTTTAACTTAACCACCTGAAGGGATAAAACCCATAGGGTGCAAATGGGTCTTCAAAAGAAGACCGACATGGAAGGTAATATAGTTACCTATAAAGCTCGCTTAGTAGCAAAAGACTATTGTCAAAAAGAAAACCTTTTCTCCTATAGCGATGCTCAAGTCTATAAGAATACTTTTAGCCATTGCAGCTCATTATGATTATGAGATTTGGCAAATGGATGTGAAGAAAACTTTCCTAAATGGAAATCTAACTGTGGATGTGTATATGACATAACCAGAAGGGTTCACATTAGGAAATAGCGAAAAAGTATGCAAGCTTCAAAGATCCATTTATGGATTAAAGCAAGCCTCTAGGAGTTGGAACATACAATTCAATGAGACAATCAAAGAGTTTGGTTTCTCACAGAATGAAGATGAACCTTGTGTATATAAAAGGATCAGTGGGAGTGTAATTATCTTCCTAATTCTATATGTGGATGACATATTGATCATGGGAAACAACATTTCTCTTCTCTAATTTGTTAAAATATGCTTATCCAAGCAATTCTCTATGAAAGACCTTGGAGAAGCATCCTATATTCTAGGAAGAAGGATCTATAGAGATAGATCCAATAGGTTGCTAGGTCTTTCTTAAAGTACATTTATAGATAAAATATTAAAGAGGTTCAATATAGATCTCTCTAAGAAAGGGTTTATACCTATGGTGCATGGGAAACACCTTTCTAAGTCTATGTGTCCGCAGACACTAGAGGATAGAGAGAGCATGAATAGAATACCATATGTATCTACAATTGGTTCTATCATCTACACTATGTTATATACACATCCAGATGTAGCATTTGCTTTGAGTGTCACTAGCAGATTCCAATACAATTTTGGAGAGGAACACTGGGCAGCTGTTAAGAATATCCTTAAGTACTTGAGAAGGACTAAGGATATATTATTGGTATATAGGGAGGGCAATTTGGAAGTAAATGGGTATACAAATGCCAACTTCCAATCTGATATAGATGATTGTAAATCACAGTCTGGTTTTGTGTTCATAATGGGAGGAGGGGCAGTTAGTTGGAAGAGTTCCAAACAAGAAACAACTGCTGATTTTATGACAGAAGGTGAGTACATTGCTGCTTTTAAAGCAGTCTGGATCAAAAAGTTCATATCTGAACTAGGAGTGGTGCCTAGCAATGTTGATCTGATTCTTTTATATTATGACAACAATGGAGCCATTGCACAAGCAAAGGAATCACGGTCTCATCGGCGATCCAAGCATGTTCTCAGATGCTACCATCTCATTAGGGAAATAGTAGCTAGAAATGATGTGAAAATAGAAAGGGTCCCCATAGATGATAATGTGGCGGATCCCCTCACTAAAGCACTTTCCCAGATTAAGCACGATCACCATATAAATAACATGGGTCTAAGACATATGAGTGATTGGCTTTAGTGCAAGTGGGAGATTGTTAGCGAGTATATCCTAGAGCCCATGTAAAATGGATGTATTTCATATGTATGAATTCATATTCTTAATAAAAGGCATCATTCATTTATTAATGCTATATTTAAATACATGAGTTTGTAAATCTTAAATTAATAAATGAAGTCCTAGTTATTATAAACACAGTGCAAAGGCAATCATGAAAGTGTTCATGATATGAAATGTCTATTGCATGCACATGTGTTAATATATAAATATCCCTATTCATAGAATTAACAAGATAGGATATTGTTAATTTGGATAGACTAGCACATGTTATGCGCCTTGAATAGTTCAAGTAGTGGTTCTCATAACTGTAATTATGAAAGATAATAAAAGCTAACATGTGGATGCTCGTTAGAAGAACAAGTTCATTGGAGACTTGCAATGAGAATCCTCACATGGATATTAAATCTATGTTAGTGAGGAATCTCTTCATAGCGATTGTGCAAGTATCCTTAGACTTGAGATCACCAATGTTATCTTAAGTAGCAAATGGTATACTTTGACTCCATAACTGATTACTTACAACTGGGGGTGAACATAGTTAGGAGATTGGGTATATCATGACCTACTTGAAGTTAGTTGAGTGATCAATAAAGGATACACCATCCCAGATTTATTAAGGGATGTTATCTCGCATGATTCTATAATTGTCTTGTTCAGAGAATTTCTGATTAGAGTAATATGCCAAGATGGATAGGGATCCATGAAGGGCATTTTGGAAACAATGGCTAAATTAATAAAACATACATAATTAGATTTATATGAGTTGAAAAAAATCCATAATCAGAATCTAATTGAGATAAGAGTGGTGAAATGAGTAATTGCATGGTAATTGTTTCTATGAAAGGGTATAGTCAAACCATTTAACTTTCCTGACATTTGGGTAGTCATGATTCCAAGCTAGAGGTCAATCATGACTTCTATAATAGTATATCATAAATATCAATAGGGATTGATAAAATGATTTAAAGAAGTTTAAATCATATGAGTTTTGAATAGAACTCACAATTACATATTATACTGCCAATATGGACAGGAACACAATAGGTCACACACATATAGAGAAAAAGGATAAAATGATAAAATGACAAGGATAATAATATTTGATATTATTATGGAAATAGAGAAGTGAATAAGAGAATAATTAATTAAAAAGTTTAATTAATTATGATCAAGTAAAATTGTTCGCATAACTTTTTAGAAATGTTTTGTAAAATGGACGTAATTGAAATATTGTGTTTCATAATTAATTATTATTGGACTATAAATGTTATGGGGCTGATATAATAATTAATAGATCCATTGGAAAAATTAAAAGAGACCTAGAAGATTGGTTTTGGCATAAAAACCCTCTAGAGTAGGGTTACATGCCAAACCCTGATAGAAGGCCTTAGAGGCCTAATTATTGAACCAAAACAAATTAAATATATTTCATAAGTGTTATGGAGCCTACATATTTAATTTGGATGGATTTGGAATTCATTTGGGTGATTAAATACAAGTGTATGCATGAAGTGCCTAGTTTGTGGGTTTTGTGCATAGTCTTTTATGAAAGGATTTAAATTGGATTTAATTGAGCCCAAATAAATTATTAATAATTCCAGAAGCCTATTTAATATTTCTTCAGCAATTTTAAAGAGCCCAATCCCATTATGAAGATGGATTTTTAACCTAACTATAAAAAATCCAAGTGATAGGGATTTTAGGGTTAAGTGAACATTAAGAGAAAAGAAACATTCTCTCACTCTCTCAATCCTAGTCACCACCCCCCTTGGTAGCATCAAGGGATTTTGGCCAGCCCTTGTATTTCTCCATTGTTGGTTCATTCAATCTTTCTCTAGCGTGGATTACTAATTGGAGGTGTTTAATTTTGGACACTATGGTTTGTGACAACCCGGTGAGAAGGAAAATCAACTGTTCAACAAAAATCAAAGGTGATTTTTCTTATTCTCATTAATATGTATATTGTAAATTCATGGAAAGATTAGATCTATTGGTTAAAAATTTTAAATTTCGCTTTTGTATGAGATGTATTTAACCGCTAATTCCCAACAAGCATCCCACATCAATAAAATCATCAGCATGTTTCTTTTGTTTTTCCTTAACTGCCTTTTGAGCATCAACAGGCGGGGTAGGAGGAATAGGGTCATCAAGCACATATAGCTTCCTTTCTTGCTTGAGAACAATTCCCAAGTTTCTAAACCAATCAAGGAAATTAGTTCCATATTCTTTTAGTTTGTCCTTCTCAAGGATTGATCGTAGTGATAGTGTGAAAGTGTTATTTGAAGCCATTGATCTACAAATATGCAAAATAAATATTAAAATTAGTACCAATTTCATTTTAGGATATTTCTTAAAACTCCCACTAAAATGTTCACCCTTAATGTTAATTACAACAATTGTAATGTATTAGTGGGCTAAGATACATATTTCACTTAATTCTAAGTCAGCTTTGGCATTATGCTTAAAATCAAGTTATTTAGGTAGATAACTCCTTATCAATTACATCTCATGTAACTCTTAGATTCTTTATGGGATTTTGACATCATATATCCCGGCATGTTATAATCCCATCTAATGCCTTAGGCCCAAAACCATTTTGATAGCCTAATTAAGTCTAACAATTTTTAAACATATGGGTAACACCATTACCCATCCTATCTTACTATGATAACCTAATGTACTTCGCTTTGGCAGAACCTACATTATGGTGATCTTAGTTTTTATAGTTATTATAATTATGGGTCACATAAGACTTAAAATTTTGGTGAGGGAATTTTAAATTTTAAGTTATGATGTCTATTTATTTACATATCATCCATCATCCCATACATGGCATCTCATACACATATTTAATCATTCATCACATCACATATCGATATAATATGCATAATATATAAAATATGTCATAGCATGGCCAAAACTATATGATCTTCATAAGCCAATATGATAATCAAAGGTCAATCCTAGGTGAAATTACATAAACTTGTCTTGATCAACAACTTCCACTTTGTACCTCTATCATTATGGAATTGGATTGATCCCCTTCATGGTCTTCATGAAATTCCTTTGACTTCATTACAATAATGAAATAAACTATTCTACTAAAAATAATAGTAAAATAAAATTACAACAAAAGAATGACACACATGTTGTATTTAAAATTACAAACCCATAAAATGAAAATAAATTTATCATCATTACAAGGGTCTCAATTGGCCATGCTATGCACCATGTAAAGACATCATACATACATACATCAATTAAAATCAGGTCATTTCATATCAAATTCAATTAATTGCATAAAATTGATGTATTAAAATTGGCGAATAATAACATTAACGATATATTAGGTACTATGATTAGATAACACGATGGTTTTAAGGGATGGCACCCCTTACGGGGTCGGGGGGCAATGCTCCTTAAAGTTTTAAGGCAACATTAATCTCATTATTAACAATTTTTTGCATAAAAAACCCTATTCTATATCCTAAAATATCAAATGTGTCAATCATATCAACAACTGTTTAATCACATTAAACATTCATAGGGTCAATACAGAATACCATCAAATTTAATTGAATACAGATTACACATTTAATCTCATGATAATTCATTTATTCATGTTAAAACAGAATTAACATACACATGTTAATCATATTAACATTTATAAATTTCGTAGCCTATATACATTATATAATAAAAATCAATTGATTAATTACATTTATATCTTATATAAATAGATTAATTTTGTTCATATCCCATATAAACAAATTAACATAAATGATTATAACAGTTACTAACTTATCATGTATCAACATACAATCTTTTCATATGACATAAAATCGATTTTGCACACATCACATACATACTAAATACGATAATTGAATCAATTGAACTTGTAAGTGGCTCTAATACCACTGTTGGGTTTTTAAATAGTAAATAAAATTCATAGCAGAACAATAAAAATCCACCATGGATCCAAGCAATCCAACTGATTCAATAGGAAGAGTAGCGTAATGATTACCAACCTCTCGAAATATAGATAAATCGAATTGTAGGTGTGACCTTATGCGAAATGACACCCTTTACCAATATCCACACGCGAATACAATGAAGAGAATCGCCCGGCGTGCTAGCTCGCTTCCTTGGAGGCTAAGGTTTATTTTCTCTCTTTTGAGATTATAGAAGAAAATAATTTTCTTTTCTTTTTCTCTTAAGTGACGGCTATAACTCACTCTTTATGCTTAATTAAGGTTTTATATATACATCACTATATATAAATATATAGTTGACCTAACCCTAATTAACAGAGAGAAAACTTTGGGCTCACTTTTCTTATTAAAATAAGAAATACCTTATTTTTTATTTAAAATAATAATAATAATATTAATCTTACATATTATTATTATTATTAGTATTAGTATTATTATTATTTTTTTGTTTATTTTGAATTTTAATTTATCACAAAATAAAATTCAAAATGCCTGAATTAACCTTTTATCCATTCATCACATTTTATGTGTGCAACCCAATAGGTTCATATTATATTGGCAGTGGGCCCCAATCCCATCATGGGCCCACAAGTCATAAGTAGCCTCTAGCAAGACATTATGACTGCCCAAATAATATGAATATCAATAATTCAATATTAACATAATAGAACATGTTATAATCCCTTTGTCACATGATATCTTGTTTGAACATAAGTTATGGTCCATGTCAAACTTATATAGTCCAAACATATAATTTCTCGATCACTAAGTAAACTGATAATATCAAATGATATTGATCGCTTCATCAATTTATTTAAGCATGGCCATGCATTTCTCAGTCTTACTTATCGAGGGGCCCAATAAATATCTCTCTCATAAGAGAGGAACAAATTCTTTTTTGATTATTCACTATCCTCTACATGATTCTTATTATGTCCAATCATAATCTTTATAATTATCCAATTAAAGATAATGTTTGATTATGTCAAAACATAATGTTCGTCATGTAGGATACTGTGATAATATCAGGTCTAAGAATCGATAACATAACTATTATGAGATCACTAATGACATTAACCCATATAGTATCTCAATGTGGGTCTATCCAGTACTCTGTTCTTTAATAAGTACTTATAAGTTTAATTCATATAACCATATATATAATCATCCCATGATTATTAATCAAACTTATACTAGCCTTTATTTATCATTATTCATTTAATGATAAATTACTAAGGATTGTCAAAATAACATTAGATTATTATTTACAAACATTATTATAATGTAACATGCCAATAATAGAATAACATGAAGAAAATCCAATTTTATAAAATAAAATGTGACATTACATAAAGGGCATAATGTTTGGCCTAGGGCATAACCACTAGCACAGCCTACCAAGATGTTCAATGTACCTATACGTCTCCAATACATGGGCAGTAGCAGAAGTGCTCTCTATCATTTTGCAACTAAAGAGAGCTCGAGCAATCGCATATTGCTCAGTTCTAGCTTCAAAAGTATAGAGTTCCTCCAAATACGATATGATAGTTCTCGCATCTATCTTTTTATGTTGCTTCTGTAGCTTAGGAGACATAGCACCTAGCATCACACATGCTGCTGCCTCAGTATCATCCATATACTTTTGATAAATGCCCTTGATCTCATCACTAGCATCATCAGATGGAAGCAGTGGTGGATCTTTATCTAGGACATAGTGGATCTTTTTGGCCCTAAGAACAATTCTTACTTGCCTAATCTAGTATGAGTAGTTGGTCCCTACCAACTTGTTATCTAGAATTGATCGAAGGTTGATATGTGTAGTGCTCATGATGCAGTAACCTAGATGTGAAGAATTAAGCATGTTAGAATATGACCATGTATCTGAATGTGTTAATAAGGTCTTTTATTAATTCATTTTACTCACACTATTAATTCATTTTATCCTATCCTACATCTAATGCATAAATGAAAAATATATTATATTTAGTGTAATTAGTGTATGTTTCAACTCCTTGAAACATTATTCCTTGTATATGACTTATCTTAAGTTATAAATATGTTAATTTAATTAAGATAATCAAATTATTGTAAATATAACCATATTAGGAAAAATTTTCATTTTAGAAACTATTTCAAATTTGGAAACTTTTTGACTTCTTCAAAAACTAGTTTCCTGAAAATGCTACTCAGATTGTTTTGTTTCCAATTATTAATCTCATTAATAATTAATTACCATATTTAATTATTTAATCTCATTAATTAATTAAATATTCTTTAATTCCAGTAGTTAATAAATTTTAAGTCAATTTCGAATTAAAAATTAAATGACCAAAAACTAGGTCAAACCAAGTACCCTTTGATGGGCTTTTTGGCCTATTTAGCTAATCTAATGGGGCAAATGTGTTTTGACCCATTCTATCCATTAAAAAACTATAAATAATCAATATTATGAATTCAAATCAGCTAATTGGGCCAACCAACTCATTCCTAACTTAAAACACAAAATTGACGTTTATCGTATTTGGCTCGGCGTGCTAAGCTTTAGCTAAATTAATCAAATTCATTAAGCATCAAATTTAATGACTTTAAATTATGAAAACACCTTTTAATATATAATATTAATGTTTCTTAATTTCTATATTTGAAATAAAATAGATTAGGTACAAAAATATACTAACCTAATTTGGCCCAACTAGAAAACCCTAGGTAGCCAAATTAGGCTAGTCAAAAGTTAATCCAAATTAAATCAATTTTTCATTTTAATTTTAATTTTGAAAAATAACAAGGTATAGTAGGGTTTTCAAAATACATGAAATTAATTTTTAATGAAAAATTAAAATGTTAAAAAATTTATTTAGGGTCTAAAATCTCTCTCAATGGTATAAAACCGTTGAGTGGCCTTGAAGGGCCTATTTTCAAAGTTCTACTTGCATTTCTATGGCATATAACTTAATATAAATCCATAAATTAAACAATATATGATATATTACATACTTTTAAAAATTAAAAATATGAAGTTTATATGGCATATACAATCAAAAATAAAAATTACACCAATAACACTAAAAGAAACATAATTAAACAAACAATTCAGTTCTTTTGACATAGCCTTGGCTCTAATACCATTGTTGGTTTATTATCATATTATATCACATGTAAAGGGTGGAATTTAAAATTTTTATAAATCAAAATTCATGATCTAGTCAAAAGAATTGAATTTCTTAGCCAAAGTTTAGAACTTTACCATAGGTGTTTGTTAAATAGTTGTTTTAAACGTCGCACTGGATTGTCATAAACCACCAGTGTCCTTACTTCAAGGGACCTCCAAAGTATCCACACAATAAAGGTGCAAAAATTGATGAAATTAGCTTGGGGACTAGTAAAGCCAATTTAGCTATAAGAGAAAAGAAGAGGAGGCTAGGGTTTGGCAGCTAGAAGAATTCTAATTTTCTTTTTCTCTTCTCTCTTACCCTAATTCTGAATTATAGATGTATTTTTATATGTCATGGGTTATATTAGGGTTATTTTATAATGTCTGTATCTCCTAATTAAGATTGGACAAATTGGATGGGCTTAAGTGACATTCACAAGCCCAATAATCTAATTTTGCGCATAGGGCCTAAATAAATTGGGCCTGCACATTTGAATGGGCTTCAAACCCATTAAAACTTTATGTACATCCTTATAAAATATTAATAAAACCCAATATTAATTATTAGCTACATCCAATGCCAAATGGGCTCCAAAGAAAAATCTCTAGCTTATAAAAGGCATATGCATATATTAGTAGGCCTTATGGGCCTTTTCTATGCAAGAGACTTTTTTTTGCTTTTATCACACCCTTAATTTTCTCTTACCAACTTATCAAATGAGTTCCCATGACATACCATGTGATGTTTATACATTTCTTTTAACTTAGAACTTAATTCTTATATGTGTGTGACCTTTTGGATTCGTTGTGTATGTTTGCAATTTAATATGTAACTAAGAGTTCTAGTCGAACTAGGACTCTAATACTTCTAATAGACTTGGGACTCTAAGAGTTGTAATCAAACTAGGACTCTAAGAGTTTTAATCAAATTATGAATTTAAGAATCCTAGTAAAACTATGATTCTAAGAGTCCTAATCAAACTGTGATTCTAAAAGTTCTGGTCGAACTGTGACTCTTATGATTTAAACTCTTTTAAACTATAATATTAATTCTAAATTGATATTTTCCATGAATTATTGTACAAATCATTAGAGCCTTGTATTCAATCATCATAACTACCCAAATGACAAGAATTCAGTGGTTTCCACTTTTACCATTCCATATCAAGTTTCCATGCAATTACTCCTTTCACAATTCTTATAATCACATTCATGAATTGAATATGGAAATGTATCAATTCATTCATGAACTTATTTTATTATAATAATTTTACCTTTATTCCCAAAATTCCCTTGTGAATCTCATTCACCTTGCATTACACCTTGGCCAAGGTTTTCTGAATAAAGATGTATAGAAATACTTGAGATAGAAATCCTCACTATAACTGAGGTGGTTAATCCTTTATTAGTCACTCAACTACCTCTAAGGAGTTCATGTTATACCCAATCTTTGAGCTATGTATACCTCTTTATGGAGTAAAAGCACAAGAGTTAAAGTATAACACTTGCTACCTGAGATACCTTGGTGATCTCAAGTCCATGAATACTTGAACAACTGATATAAATATCCATGTGAAGTTTCTCATAATAGGTCCCCAATGAACTTGTTCTTCTAACAAGCATCCATATGATAACTTTGAACATCTCAATAATAAAAAAATAATGAGAACTACTACTTGAACTATTCAAGAAGTATAAAATAAGTTAG
The DNA here is from genome assembly GCA_037975025.1 of Excoecaria agallocha. Taxonomy (NCBI): domain Eukaryota; kingdom Viridiplantae; phylum Streptophyta; class Magnoliopsida; order Malpighiales; family Euphorbiaceae; genus Excoecaria; species Excoecaria agallocha. Next base: position 41,278,695 of record CM075816.1, read on the forward strand.
TCTATCTGTATTAACAATGTCATATCTTCTTAATACTATGACTAGGGATAATTTAGGTGTTAACACATTTTCATACAATAGGTATCTCATATCATGAATTCTTTATGATTTTTTTTGTACTGTGTTTATATACCAAGGACTAAATTCAATAGTTTAAGTCATATGCATGCAAATGTTATCACACAAAAGTAGTAAATAATGTATGAATGCCTTATTATTATTTAGATAGGGTTTTTTTACTGAGTTTTTTTATACATGGATAAAAAAACCCTATTACATATGGGCTCTAGGGTATATCACTAACACATACCTATTAACAAAACTGTACATTATACACTTTGCTGCACTGTTGATCAGCAGATCTATATAGGGAAGTGGAAAGTCATCATTTGGACATGTTTTGTTCAAATCTCAGTAGTCCACATACATCCGTACCTTCCCATCTTTCTTGGTAATCTGCACAACATTGGCTAGCCAAGTAGGATACTAAACCTTAATTAAGAACTTTGCCTCAATTTGCTTTTTTACCTTTTCTTTCACCTTTTTTGCCCATTTCGGCCTCAGCCTCCAAAGTTTATATTTCACTAGCTTATTGTCTGGATATATTGGAATGGCATGCTCCATAACTTCTCTGTCAATTCCAAGTATATCTTTATAGGTTCAAGCAAAAACTTTTTCATATTTTCTTAATATTCTCTCAAATTTTGTCCTTTTCTCAGGAGTTATGTTAGATACAATTAAGATCTCCTTAGGGTTGTCTTGGGTTTTGAGATTAAATGGAGTAGTGTTTGTTGAATTAATGTCATATATGAATGTGTCGTGATTATGATCATGCATGATGCAATTAGATGAGACATCACACAAATAAGCAAAGTTATTCATCTTATTAACTTGAGTAGAAAAAAGGTACATCATCACAAAACAATTTAGAGATGTAAATCAAATTAGTAAAAGAATCTTCTTTTAAACCAAGGATGGCTGATGTAGCAGCATATGCCTCTCCTTCTTCTGATGGCTCTTCCTTCTCAGCGAATGGCAACTCACAATCTATCTTTTTTTCCTTTAGCTTTGGTGGCTAGTGACTCTAGTGTTATTACCTTCTCCAAGTGACCTAAGTACATACCAGCGAGCTGACTATGACTTTTTTGTCCTAGAACCCTAGTACAGGTTTGATGGTTCCAGCTAACCAATCAAAGGAATCATCAAAGATCTCAAATCTAGGGATAATCATTCCTTGATTCACTATATGTAGCACCCCCTATGTAAATACCCCATTAAACATGTATCATGAATACTATGAATCATGCTTATGCTACATGTTCATTTAATCATCATTTAGCCATTAATCATGCCATATGATTTCATATGCTTATATTCGAGCTATAAGTCTATTCATGTTTTTTCCTTTTTATACCTATTATCATGCATACTAAACTATATGAAGATTACTTTATGCATATCACATGCACACACATCTGTCTTAGCTTTACTACAAATGAGTTACAATATTCCACATAGGTTTTATACATATCATAAGATAACTGGCCCATATACAAAACATATGATAATTGTATTACAAAATATCCTACATCAAGGTTATAAGTCGATGGTTGGCCCTTCCTGATGCAGAGAACGTCCCTCAACAAAAGTCTTGCTATTTGAACCTACACGGATAAAATAACCCGTGCTAAGCTATAAAGCTTAGTGGGGAATATCTACAGATGGATGACCACACACACAGGTCATCAAACATACATATACAATGTATACAATTAATAACATATGCAACATATCATGTCTTTAATACCAAATATTTTAAAGCATAACATATTCTTCCATGTTCCTAATCATTGTACCCAGAAGAGTAACAATTATGCTCATATTCATAATTCATATAGACAGCAATTTCCCATGTAAACATATTCAAATAAAACATAATTCCTATGGTAAAACAACATTATGATCCACAATATCAATCTTTAGTCAAATCACTTTAACTGTTTAATTTCTTTATCATTACTATGAATAATGTTTAGCCTGCCTTAGCTTTATTGGTGGATAACGGGAACTATGGATACACATCGGTATCAAAGAAGGATATCCGAAGATATCAAATCTATAGACCCAAACGGGGCCAAACTATACTATGGACTGGTCAAGCATACCCAAACGGGGTCGCCTCTCAACCCAAACGGGGCTGATCATGATCCAAACGGGATCATATATATACTATGGACCCAATCGGGCAAAACTATGGCAGCTACAATTTCCTTATAGGCGCCTATGTATCCACATCTAAAACTCTATCGCAGGCAGAACTATATTCGTGTTCAATTCACATATTGATACTGTATTCATGGTATAATGTTGTACACATATACATAGTCTTATAAAACTATGAATTCTCTGGTGCATAATCAGATATATGCACATTTCACATGCCAAGATATGCATCTGGCTTATTCAAAACTGTATGACTATATAATTTGCATCATAACATATAGGCATGACATATAATCATCATATCATATACTTGATCATGGTCTCATTAAGCGTTTCACATGTTCATAGTCATGCTAATTCATCCTCTATCTCATAAGGCAATTACATGCTCATATTCTCATATACATAATCATAAATGTACATACCTGTGGGTACATTCGCATATAGTTGATTTATTCTTATGAGCATGTTTCCAACACATATATATACCTTTATCACCATACAGGTCATGTGCTATACAACATATCAACATGTTTTCATATGGGCATATACACATGCCAAAGTCATACTATTATAGTCCCTATTTTATAGCATATATACATGTCAATATGTGCACTTTTATGTCATAGGATTTACATGTGTATATATATATCAATTTAGCATATGACCATCATGCACAAGACTAATCACATGTATAGGTTAGATATTTCATCACTAGTCTTTATTCATATACACAATTGAATGCATCTGTATTCATATAAATCCTTCATTGATAGTCATACTACATGTCTTATTCAATTAACTTTACTATCACATAAGCAACTATCTGTCTCAATCAATTTAAAGATCATATAATCAAGTGTAGCAATGATTTGCACAATATTGCAATTTCTGTTATATTGAGCAGTCTAAAACAAGTCTGGATTCAACCCTAGATTACATGTACTTAGAGACAGATTTAAACTTAGGTTTCTTCATATGAAATATAGGTATGGAAGTCTAATTTTCAATGCAAAAAGAATCATTCAATTTTCTGTTCTATAGCTCAACTTATGAGCAAAACATTCCAGACAGGTCATTCAGTCGTGAAGGGGAGTTCGACTAGTGAAGGGCTTCACGAGTGAAGCAAATAAGGCAAATCTCACGACTCGTGAAGAAGCTCACGAGTGAAGAAGAAGATCTGTACTTCACGACTCGTGAAGAGCTTCACGAGTGGAGAAGAAAAACTACACTTCACGACTCGTGAAGAGCTTCATGAGTCGGACTAATTTTCACGACTCGGCAAGAAATAGTCTTCTTCTTCAACCTCACATCGTTAAAATTCCAGAAAAACGTAAATTAAGTTCCGTAAATCCTACTCAATTCCAGAAATCAACTTCACATGCAATATGAACAGCCTAAATTCCCATACCTTGGCTGATAAACCCATTGTCTTCAACCTCTATCAATTCCTTTTCCTTTGTTCCTTCTTCCTTCCTCTTCTCCTTCACAAATTCCATCACCATCATCATTTAAATTTCTAGCAAATACATTGTTCTAAGTTAACTTGAAAAGAAGAAGAAGATTTAGATGATGGAGGGTTAAATTAAGAGTTTGATTACCTTAATTTACTGCATTTTACTCTTGCTTAAACAACAACCATTATCCTCAATGCATTTAAGATAAAACATTGGAAATCAAAAGGAAGAAGAAGGTGGTCTATTTTCTGGTTTTACTCTTCAATTGCCGATTCCTTCACAATTTCTTGACACCTCCAAATTCCACTAACTTCCTTCTATTTATATAAGTGGCAAAATCTCCCTTTAACTCCCTCATCATTTTGCATGTCACATGAAAACCTAGCAAATCTTTGCATGAATGACTTTAACCCCTCCACTAACTCTTCTTCTTAATTCAACCTATCAATTTAATCATTCTTTCAAATTAACCTTGAATTAAATGCTTTTATTCACAATTGGCCACCAAAATGCCACAATTACAAATTAACCCCAAATTAATATCTTTTAATTCAATTACACCCTCAAATACTATTAAACCATATTCTTTTATTTTATTTTCATGCAATTAACATAATAGCATGCTAATTTATCCCCTTAACTTAATCATACAAATATGAAAAATTAAATTAGGGTCATGTTAGGGGCCTTACAATTCTCTCCCCCTTAAGAATTTCTACTCGAAATTCATACCTGTTTGGAATAAGTGAGGATGTTGTTCCTTCATAGCTGCTTCTGGCTCCCAAGTAACTTCTTGTATATCATGATGTTGCCAGAGTATTTTAACAAGTGGAATTTGCTTATTTCTAAGCTGTCTAACTTCTCTAGCCAGAATTGTTATAGGTTCTTCATCATAAGTGAAATCTGGCTGTACTTGCACGTCTTGAACTGGTATAACATTGGATTCATCTGATCGATACCTTCAAAGCATAGAAACATGAAACACATCATGAAGTTTGGCTAGTTCTATAGGGAGAGCCAATCTATATGCCACTGGCCCAACTCTTTGAAGAATTTCATATGGGCCTATAAACCTCGGACTTAGCTTACCTTTTTTCCCAAATCTCAATACTTTTCTCCAAGGGGACACTTTTAGAAAAACTTTGTCACCCACTTGATATTCAATATCTCTTCTCTTCAAATCAGCATAAGACTTCTGACTATCACTAACTTCCTTCAATCTCTGCCTGATAACTTGCACCTTTTCTTCTATGTCTTTGACAATATCAGGACCAATAACTTTGTTTCAAATCCTGGTACATCTTATTCCCACCAGGGTGCATAGTAAATACTGTATTGTGAGCCTCTTTCAATACTGTTCTCTTTAATTCTTTGTCATCAGGAACATACAATCGATTCTGATAATACACACCCCCATCTTCTTTCACTGAGTACTCAGACTGGGTCCCTTCATGTAAAGACTTCAAAATCTTTTGCAACTTTTCATCATGTTTCTGTGCATCAATCACTGTTTGCCTCAAACAAGGTCTAGCCTTCAACTGTGCTATTAAAGTGCCATCATAAGCAATTTTCCATCTACAGCGATGCGCAATCATAGCAGCCATCATCTTACGGCTCAAGGCATCAGCTACAACATTAGCTTTGCCTGGATGGTAATCCACTATACAATCATAATCTTTAAACAGTTCTAACCATCTTCGCTGTCTCAAGTTAAGTTCCTTTTGAGTGAGCAAATATTTGAGACTCTTGTGATCTGTATAGATTCTGCACTTTTCCCCATACAAATAATGTCGCCAAATTTTCAAGGCAAACACTACTGCTGCTAACTCTAGGTCATGGGTTGGATAGTTTTGTTCATGTGGCTTCAACTGTCTAGATGCATAGGCAATTACTTTGCCATCTTGCATTAACACACAACCCAAGCCAACTCTAGAAGCATCACTATACATAGCATACTCCTTTCCTGTAACTGGTTGTGTCAAAACTGGAGCCTCTGTCAGAAATTTCTTCAACTGATCAAAACTTGCTTGACATCGGTCAGTCCACTCAAACTTTATACCCTTTCTTAGAAGTTTAGTGAGTGGTGTGGCTATAACTGAAAAGCCTTTCACAAAGCGACGATAATAACATGCTAAGCCCAGAAAACTTCTCACTTCTGTCACATTTCGAGGCGGCTTCCAATTCACTATAGCCTCTATTTTAGCTGGATCCACCCTAATGCCTTCAGAAGATACTACATAACCAAGAAAAGAAATTTTCTTAAGCCAAAAATCACATTTGCTCAGCTTAGCATACAACTGATTTTCCCTCAGAGTCTGAAAAACAATTCTCAAATGCTCAGCATGTTCCGTTTCATTCTTCGAATACACCAAAATGTCATCTATGAACACAACAACAAACTGATCCAGGTAGGGTCTAAACACCCTATTCATAAGATCCATAAACGCAGCCGGTGCATTTGTTAACCCAAAAGGCATCACCAGAAACTCATAATGCCCATATCGGGTTCTAAAGGCTGTTTTCGAAACATCCACATCCTTAACCCAAAGTTGGTAATAACCCGAGCGCAAATCAATCTTGGAAAACACTCCAGCACCCTTCAACTGATCAAATAAATCTTCAATTCTTGGTAAATGATACTTATTTTTGATTGTTACCCTGTTTAACTGTCTGTAGTCTATGCACATCCTCATAGACCCATCCTTTTTCTTCACAAATAAAACCGGTGCACCCAAAGGTGATGTACTAGGCCTAATGAAGCCTTTGTCAAGCAACTCCTGTAGTTGAGCTTTTAGTTCTTTCAATTCCAAAGGAGCCATCCTGTATGGTGCCTTCGAAATAGGAGTTGTACCAGGTAGAATGTCTATAGACAATTCAACTTCCCTTTCAGGTGGAAGACTAGGTAAGTCTTTAGGGAACACATCAGGAAACTCTTTCACCACTGGAATCTCTTGAAGATTCACATTTTCTATTTTTGAATCAAGCACAAGTGCTAAGAAAGCTTCACACCCTTTTCTCAAAAATCTCTTAGCTTGTATAGCTGATATTACATTAGCTATAGGTTCAGATCGAATGCCCTGTACTAAAGTTTCTTCACCATCAGAACCAATGAGAGTTACAGTTTTAGCTTCACAATCAATCACTGCATGATGTCTAGACAGCCAATCCACACCAAGTATAATATCAAACTCCCGGAATGGTAACTCAATAAGATTAGCAAGGAATTCTTTCCCTTGAATTACAATAGGACACTGTTTATGCACTCTATTAACAACAACACTGTGACCCAAAGGGTTGGTTACATAAATATCATATTCCAGTTCATGAACAGTTGACTCATTTCTACCCATATCCCCAGTGCAAACATAAGAATGAGTGGAACCAGGATCAATAAGTGCATGCATATCAGAATTAAAAAGAGAGAATGTACCAGCTATGACTTCTGGAGCACTATGATCCTCTCTAGCTTTCATTGCATAAGCCCGAATAGGAACAACTGGAGCTGTGGGCCTGTCAACTGATTCAGAAATGTTCCTGGACTGGGATCCCTGATAACTCGATCCCCCACGTCCTCTTCCCCTGCCTCTACCTGAAGATGGTGCAATAAAAGTTCCTCTACTGCCCTGCTGTCCCACATCCTGTTCCCTCTTTGATGGACAACTTGCCATGAAGTGATTGGTACCACCACATTTGAAACATGCCCCAGACAATTTCCTGCAACTACCCCAATGTTTCCTAGAACAATGGGGACACACTGGAGGTTGCCCCCCACTCTGATTCCCTGAAGCTTGTTTTCCCTGTTTAGACATTGCAGAAGATTCTTGTCTCCTGTCCCTTTTTGCAGAACTAAAGCTAGATTCAGCTGGCTGATTTCCTTGTGCTCCTCTAGCTCTCTTTCCTATAAAAGATCCACCCTTGGACCCACCTCTTCTCTGTTCTCTCTCCCTTTTTGCCATTTCATTCTTTTCAACTCGCAAGGCTGCTGTAACCAGTTGAGTGAAGTTAACCACTTGCAAAGATGTAGACCCAATCAACTTTTCTCGGATACGATCATTCAATCCATCTTCAAATTGTCTACATTTAAAAGCATCAGTTAACATCTCATCAGGAGCATATTTGCACAGGTGACTGAATTCTTTCTCATACTCAGCCACAAACATAACTCTCTGTTTCAAGTGGAGAAATTGTTTTAAATTCTTTTGCTTATACTCCTCAGTAACATACTTTCTCTTGAATTCAGCTGTGAAAAATTCCCATGTAAGGGGATCTGGTAACTGAGGTTGCTTCAATACCAACTTCCACCAGTCATAAGCTGCACCCTGTAACAGAGACACAGCACAAGATGCTTTAAGACTCACTGAACAACCGATTTCATTAAAAATTCTCTCTAGCCTTTCCAGCCAAAATTTAGCTTCTTCAGATTGTTCCAGATTAGTGCCTAAAAATTCTTCAGCACCATGCTTTCTAATTTCAGAAATTGGAGCTTTGGGTGTTGTCATTCTTTGAAGAACTTGAGCCATATCCTGTGATATTTTTAACAATGCTTCTGTAGGGACGACTGTTGGGACCTCATTGGGATTGGAGGATGAAGGTCCAATATTGGAAGGATTAGTTCTAATCGGCCTGTTACTTTCAGCCGATTCCTCAAGAGTATCTCTAGAGTTCTCCATCATTAATCTATAAGAAAAACAGGGACTTCTGCATCAGGCCAACAAAACACTATATCATACTATAGAATCCTAGGTTCATTTCTACCTAGAAAAGGCTAAACCTAGGGCTCTGATACCATAAATTGTAGCACCCCCTATGCAAATACCCCATTAAACATGTATCATGAATACTATGAATCATGCTTATGCTACATGTTCATTTAATCATCATTTAGCCATTAATCATGCCATATGATTTCATATGCTTATATTCGAGCTACAAGTCTATTCATGTTTTTTCCTTTTTATACCTATTATCATGCATACTAAACTATATGAAGATTACTTTATGCATATTACATGCACACACATCTGTCTTAGCTTTACTACTAATGAGTTACAATATTCCACATAGGTTTTATACATATCATAAGATAACTGGCCCATATACAAAACATATGATAATTGTATTACAAAATATCCTACATCAAGGTTATAAGTCAATGGTTGGCCCTTCCTGATGCAGAGAACGTCCTTCAACAAAAGTCTTGCTATTTGAACCTACACGGATAAAATAACCCGTGCTAAGCTATAAAGCTTAGTGGGGAATATCTACAGATGGATGACCACACATACAGGTCATCAAACATACATATACAATGTAAACAATTAATAACATATGCAACATATCATGTCTTTAATACCAAATACTTTAAAGCATAACATATTCTTCCATGTTCCTAATCATTGTACCCAGAAGAGTAACAATTATGCTCATATTCATAATTAATATAGACAGCAACTTCCCATGTAAACATATTCAAATAAAACATAATTCCTATGGTAAAACAACATTATGATCCACAATATCAATCTTTAGTCAAATCACTTTAACTGTTTAATTTCTTTATCATTACTATGAATAACGTTTAGCCTGCCTTAGCTTTATCGGTGGATAACGGGAACTATGGATACACATCGGTATCAAAGAAGGATATCCGAAGATATCAAATCTATAGACCCAAATGGGGCCAAACTATACTATGGACTGGTCAAGCATACCCAAACGGGGCTGATCATAATCCAAACGGGATCATATATATACTATGGACCCAATCGGGCCAAACTATGGTAGCTGCAATTTCCCTATAGGCGCCTATCTATCCACATCTAAAACTCTATCACAGGTAGAACTATATTCGTGCTCAATTCACATATTGATACTGTATTCATGGTATAATGTGGTACACATATACATAGTCTTATAAAACTATGAATTCTCTGGTGCATAATCAGATATATGCACATTTCACATGCCAAGATATGCATCTGGCTTATTCAAAACTGTATGACTATATAATTTGCATCATAACATATAGGCATGACATATAATCATCATATCATATACTTGATCATGGTCTCATTAAGCGTTTCACATGTTCATAGTCATGCTAATTCATCTTCTATCTCATAAGGCAATTACATGCTCATATTCTCATATACATAATCATAAATGTACATACCTGTGGGTACATTCGCATATAGTTGATTTATTCTTATGAGCATGTTTCCAACACATATATATACCTTTATCACCATACAGGTCATGTGCTATACAACATATCAACATGTTTTCATATGGGCATATACACATGCCAAAGTCATACTATTATAGTCCCTATTTTATAGCATAGATACATGTCAATATGTGCACTTTTATGTCACAGGATTTACATGTGTATATATATATCAATTTAGCATATGACCATCATGCACAAGACTAATCACATGTATAGGTTAGATATTTCATCACTAGTCTTTATTCATATACACAATTGAATGCATCTGTATTCATATAAATCCTTCATTGATGGTCATACTACATGTCTTATTCAATTAACTTTACTATCACATAAGCAACTATCTGTCTCAATCAATTTAAAGATCATATAATCAAGTGTAGCAATGATTTGCACAATATTGCAATTTCTGTTATATTGAGCAGTCTAAAACAAGTCTGGATTCAACCCTAGATTACATGTACTTAGAGACAGATTTAAACTTAGGTTTCTTCATATGAAATATAGGTATGGAAGTCTAATTTTCAATGCAAAAAGAATCATTCAATTTGCTATTCTATAGCTCAACTTATGAGTAAAACATTCCAGACAGGTCATTCAGTCGTGAAGGGGAGTTCGACTAGTGAAGGGCTTCACGAGTGAAGCAAATAAGGCAAATCTCACGACTCGTGAAGAAGCTCACGAGTAAAGAAGAAGATCTGTACTTCACGACTCGTGAAGAGCTTCACGAGTGGAGAAGAAAAACTGCACTTCACGACTCGTGAAGAGCTTCACGAGTCGGACTAATGTCCACGACTCGTGAAGTCATTCACGACTCGGCAAGAAATAGTCTTCTTCTTCAACCTCACATCGTTAAAATTTCAGAAAAAACGTAAATTAAGTTCGGTAAATCCTACTCAATTCCAGAAATCAACTTCACATGCAATATGAACAGCCTAAATTCCCATACCTTGGCTGATGAACCCAATGTCTTCAACCTCTATCAATTCCTTTTCCTTTGTTCCTTCTTCCTTCCTCTTCTCCTTCACAAATTCCATCACCATCATCATTTAAATTTCCAGCAAATACATTGTTCTAAGTTAACTTGAAAAGAAGAAGAAGATTTAGATGATGAAGGGTTAAATTAAGAGTTTGATTACCTTAATTTACTGCATTTTACTCTTGCTTAAACAACAACCACCATCCTCAATGCATTTAAGATAAAACATTGGAAATCAAAAGGAAGAAGAAGGTGATCTATTTTCTGGTTTTACTCTTCAATTGCCGATTCCTTCACAATTTCTTGACACCTCCAAATTCCACTAACTTCCTTTTATTTATATAAGTGGCAAAATCTCCCTTTAACTCCCTCATCATTTTGCATGTCACATGAAAACCTAACAAATCTTTGCATGAATGACTTTAACCCCTCCACTAACTCTTCTTCTTAATTCAACCTATCAATTTAATCATTCTTTCAAATTAACCTTGAATTAAATGCTTTTATTCACAATTGGCCACCAAAATGCCACAATTACAAATTAACCCCAAATTAATATCTTTTACTTCAATTACACCCTCAAATACTATTAAACCATATTCTTTTATTTTATTTTCATGCAATTAACATAATAGCATGCTAATTTATCCCCTTAACTTAATCATACAAATATGAAAAATTAAATTAGGGTCATGTTAGGGGCCTTACATATATACCTTTATCATCATTCAAGTCATGTGTTATACAACATATCAACATGTTTCCTTATGGGCATATACACATGCCAAAGTCATACTATTATAGTTCCTATTTTATAGCATAGGTACATGTCAATATGTGCACTTCCATGTCATAAGATTTACATGTGTATATATATATCAATTTAGCATATGACCATCATGCACAAGACTAATCACATGTATAGGTTAGATATTTCATCACTAGTCTTTATTCATATACACAATTGAATGCATCTGTATTCATATAAATCCTTCATTGATAGTCATACTACATGTCTTATTCAATTAAATTTACTATCACATAAGTAACTATCTGTCTCAATCAATTTACAGATCATATAATCAAGTGTAGCAATGATTTGCACAGTATTGCAATTTTTGTTATATTGAGCAGTCTAAAACAAGTCTGGATTCAACCCTAGATTACATGTACTTAGAGATAGATTTAAACTTAGGTTTCTGCATATGAAATATAGGTATAGAAGTCTAATTTTCAATGCAAAAAGAATCATTCAATTTGCTGTTCTATAGCTCAACTTATGAGCAAAACATTCTAGACAGGTCATTTAGTCGTGAAGGGGAGTTCGACTAGTGAAGGGCTTCACGAGTGAAGCAAATAAGGCAAATCTCACGACTTGTGAAGGAGTTCACGAGTGGAGAAGAAAGGCTATACATCACGACTAGTGAAGAAGCTCACGAGTGGAGAAGAAAAACTGCACTTCACGACTCGTGAAGAGCTTCACGAGTCGGACTAATGTTCACGACTCGGCAAGAACAGTTTTCTTCTTCAACCTCACATCTTCAAAATTTTAGAAAAACGTAAATTGAGTTCCGTAATTCCCACACAATTCCAATAATCATCCTCACATGCAATATGAATAGCCTAAATTCCCATACCTTAGCTGATAAACCCAAAGTCTTCAACCTCTATCAATTCCTTTTCCTTTGTTCCTTCTTCCTTCCTCTTCTCCTTCACAAATACCATCACCATCATCATTTAAATTTCCAGCAATTACATTGTTCTAAGTTAACTTGAAAAGAAGAAGAAGAAGAAGAAGAAGATGATGAAGATGATGGAGGGTTAAATTAAGAGTTTGATTACCTTAATTTACTGCATTTTACTCTTGCTTAAACAACAAACATCATCCTCAATGCATTTGAGATAAAACATTGGAAATCAAAAGGAAGAAGAAGAAGATCTATTTTTCTGGTTTTTCACTCTTCACTGCCGATTTCTCACTAACACTTGACACCTCCAAATTCCACTAACTCAAGCCTTTTATACCAACTTAACAATCCCCTCTTTAGTCCCTTGAAAAATTGCATGTCAAACAAATGGCACAAACCTTTATGCATGCTATAATATGACCCCTCCACTAACTCTTTTTCTTAATTCAACCTATCAATTAATTCAATCTTCCAAATTAACCTTGAATTAAATGCTTTTATTCACAATTGGCCACCAAAATGCCACAATTACAAATTAACACCTATTTACTTCAATTACATCCTCAATTACTATTAAACCATATTTTTATATTTTATTTTCATGCAATTAACATAATAGCATGCTAATTTATTCCCTTAACTTAATCATACAAATATGCAAAATTAAATTAGGGTCATGTTAGGGGCCTTACACTATAGGCTTGCCCTTCCCACAATACTTGCATTCTCTGGATGTTGGTAGAAAGCTTTTTAGGATATGAGGGATCTTTCCTAGTAGTGGATCAGGTTACCTTTCAACATCATTCTTACAGTAGCACAAATCCTTCTTATTTCGTTAACTAATTGGAGCAATAGGTACAGGGATCCCCTGAGAGTTCTTTCCCAAACCAGCTCCTGGCAGATAACTCATTTTCTTCATCATATCAATAGCCTGAAGGCTGGTGAATTCTGTTTCTTCTTCCTTAGCACCAATCCCAGCCATATGGAACCAATTGAATGGCTGATTAGCTATGCTTAGAGTTGAGATTGAATTCTCTCTTATTGCTTTGATAGTGACCATATCACCTTTGTGTAGAATTTAAACCAATTGGTACAGGATGGAAGGAACTCCTCCTAGCTTGTGGAACCATGATCGCCCCAGTAAAAGGGAAAAATTAACCAACATCTATAACAAACTCTATCTCCATCTCAATGGGCTCCATCTTCATTATTACCCTTAAAGTGCCAACATTTTTTCTCTTAGAGTTATTGTAGGCCATTATAGTAAGTCGAGACTTAATAAGCATGGTCTCATCAATACTATAGGCCACCATTGCTATAAAGGGACATACATTGATAGAAGAGCCATCATTTACTATTACACATGCAGTGTGCTTACCATTTACCTCAGCCTTAATGTATAAAGGGTGGTTATGCTCGTCTCCTTCTATGGGTAGGTCCGCATTAGTAAACACAATCATTTCCTTAGAATTTCCTTTCACCATTTTTAACAGCTTAAAAGGAGATATGGTAGTAGTAATAGTTAATTCACACAAAGCTTCCACCTATTTCTACCTATGGGAAGGTGATTGCCTTAGTAAATACCATATCAAAATCTTAGTAGATGTCTTCTTAAGTTGTTTTAGAACCAAATTGTCCTCCTTGACCATTTGTTTTACGGGCGTAGTAGGTTCTTACTGGCTCTCAACTTTAGGTATGATTCTACCACTCTTAATAATGGCTTGAGCTTCTTTTTTATTGACTACTTCCTTCTCATCTTCATCAATTTCCTGCAGGTCCTTCATCTCTCCTCCAGCCTTAACTAAGCCTGCTTTACTATTTATATCCCATATATCTACTTGCTAAATTGATTCCCTTACTTTTATTGATCCTTCTCACTTACATCTGAAATGTCATCTTTCCCCTGAGTCGTATGAGTGATAGCCAAATATTCATTCTCATACAAATCCTTAAGAACATACCATTCTGGTAACATGAATCAAACCATGAACACTTGTGGTGGCAAAGCATGGTAAGCCTCTATCTTCTTAGCTCTCTTCTCCAGATTAAGTATCTATTAAGAATCAATCAAATCTTGGATACAATCCCTGAAAGTACGACAATAGTCAGTTTCATGCACTGTATGCTAGTAGAAGGCATAATACCAATCAAACCCATGTCCTGGCTGACCTTGACTTTTTGTGTGCTTAGATGGTAATGACTATAACTTTTCCTCTTTCATCAACCTGGTAAGGCACCAGGATAATGACTTCCCCAATTCTGAGTAACGTCATTGGTTGACACATACAGCCTACACTTTAATAGTTCTTCCACTATTACCTCCACTACTTGCATTGTAATCCCATTTGTTGCTACTATAACCTCTACTATTTGAACTCATAGCTCTAACCTTCTTTGCTAAATATTCTCCCTTGGCTTTAATTGCTATGTCTTTTAGGGACTTATAGTCTTTCAATCCCTTCATTTTGATACCCTTCTTCAAATAAAGACTAGTATTCCATGTAAGGACTACTTTGTACCCTTCCTGAACAATCATGTTATATCTATACTATCCTACACATGCCATTCTATAAGCAACCACTCACAACTATAGTTCATTTTATTATTATCGGATTAGTTAGCATGTCTTTTAATTAATTGACAAACTGGATATAATCATGCAAGAGAGCTATTTACTATAGTATACCACTGTTTGCATTTTACAAACCATTATATTTAGTACAAAATGAGAATATACAAAACAAAAAGCAAAAGGGAGACTTCTTCATATTTGACTCTTCCTAGTATTAGCTTGATTGCTGTAGATCCTGCCCCTGACAAAGAGTCTGAAATCGGGTACCAACATGGATAAAAACCCTTATTAAGAAAAAAACCTTAGTAGGGAACAATTATAGTGTGAATAACCACTCACAGTGGTCATTCTCAAATAAGCAAACATGCATTCATGCTAAACCATACGCTCATTATCATTGAAGAATAGTAAAATCAATACAAAAGGAAATGTGTTACTATATAACTCATGGTGTAATTGTGATCATGTATAACATATCAGTATTTAGCTTATTCTTAAATGATTCTCTTCTCTTTTTATGAAGCCTGCCTAAGTTTTATGAGTGTGGATACTGGAAACTATTGATACTCGAAGGTATCGATCATATAAATACCCGTAGTATTAAATCCCGTGGATATCTAGAGATATAAAGTTTGTGGACCTAATGGGGTCAAACTATAGTTCCAAAGAGAACAATTATAGACCCGAATGGGGTCAAACCTGTGGCAGCTGCAATTCTATCCCTATAGGCATGCCTATCTATCCACAACCAAGTTCTATATGCAAGCTTTAAGATATTCTTACACATTTCCATATTTCAAGAGTAATTTATTCCAATATGTACATATACAATTACAAATACATAAAATGATCACAATGATAATAATTGATCATATCTGCAAATTTAAAAGTATACATGTTCTATCACCCGTTATCCACCTTTAGAACTTAAGCAGGCTATGTTACAGTATAACAACGCATAAAATTTGTGGAATATTCTATTTAATTGAGTTTTCCAATGCATGTATCTTATTCTTTTATTTATATATATACGTATAGAACATTTTATTAAATGTTGAATTTGAGAAGACTATTTA
Source organism: Excoecaria agallocha (assembly GCA_037975025.1). NCBI lineage: Eukaryota > Viridiplantae > Streptophyta > Magnoliopsida > Malpighiales > Euphorbiaceae > Excoecaria > Excoecaria agallocha. Next base: position 41,294,919 of record CM075816.1, read on the forward strand.
AATGTAGGAATACACTGCTGATAAAAATCATTGTTACTCTTGTCACATGCTTATCGTTTATATGTTATTTTAAATATTTTTAAATTATGTATGATTTAATGAATCTGACGATCATTGTGAGTGGTTATCCTTCACCTTTATTATCCCCACTAAGCTGTGTAGCTTAGCACGGTTTATTTTTATTCTTGTAGGTTTTAGTAGTCAAGGCTTTTGCACAGGAACATTCTCTGCATCAGGACAGGCCAACACCGATATATAGAAGTTGATGTAGGAATTTTGATTAATTTTTTATAGTTCCTTACATGATTAATATGTATAAAGTTTATATTATATATGTATGTCATATAGAGGTTAAGCTTGTAATAAGCTCATAGTGAGAATGCTAGTATATGCATGCATCTAGAAGCTAGAATGACTTTATTCAAATATGCTAGAATGCTGAATGCTCAATGCTATGCATGATAGTGAAATAACTAAGATAGTTGAATCTAATATGATTAAGATAATGGGTTGTATAATGATTCACTGTGCTTATTCAAAATGAAATGTACATGAAAGATGTGAGAAGCCTAATTAGAATACAAGTTATATGATTAGATGGATCAGGTGACATGAATGCTTGTTGATGTTAATCGAGTTAATTACCTAACATAACATGACTTTAGTAGACTTCATAATTTATGATAGAGATGTTAGATTTAGGTGTTTTAATTTGGTATTAGAGCCTAGGTTTAGTCTTTTTTGGGCAATTTGAGTATACGATTCTATAATATGAGATATTTTTATGTTGGCCTAATGTAGAAGTTCCTATTTTCTTATAGATTGAAGATGGAGAATTCCTTTAGGGATGCTATAGAAGAATCGATTGAAAGTAATTTGCTAGTTAGATCAAATCCTTCTAACCCAGTGACTTCATTATCACATCAAAATGAAATTCCTGCTGCGGTTCCTGGAGAGGCCTTGTTAAAAATTTCTCACGATATGGCCCAGATTCTACAAAGAATAACTATGCCCAAAGGTCCAATATCTAAAATTAAGAAGCAAAGGGCACAAGAATTTATGAGCACTAATTTAAAATAATATGAAGAAGCTGAGTGCTTGTTGGAAAGGCTGGAGAGGATTTTTGATGAAATTAACTACCTTATAAGTCACAAGGTATCTTGTGTTGTGTCTTTACTTCAAAGCATGGCTTACGATGGGTGGAAAATGATATTGAGACAACCTCAGTTACCTGACCCACTTACCTGGCAATTCTTTGAGGAGGAGTTCAGGAAGAAATATGTTACTGAAACATACAAAGAGGAGAAATTGAAGCAGTTTTTGAATTTGAGACAAAAAGCTCTATCTCTGGCTGAATATGAAAAAGAATTTGGTCGGTTATGCAAGTATGTTCCCAAGGAGATGTTGGCAGGAGTCTTTAATTGCAGACACTTTAAAGATGGGCTGAATGATTGAATCAAAGAAAAATTATTTAGATTTACATCTCTAAATGTGGTAGATTTTAATCAACTGGTTACAACTGCTATGAACATTAAAAAGTATGAGATAGCTAAAAGAGAGAGGGAGCATAAAAGAAGTGGTTCTAAAGGAGGATCTTCCACTGGAAAAATATTTAAAGGAGCTCAAGAAGGTTAGACTGTAGAGTCTATTTTTAGTTTTGCTAATAAAGGAAAGAAACAAGAATCTGCTACCAAGTTTAAATCTGAGAAGAAAGCTTCAGAAAGACAGAATGAGGGTCAAACACCTAAATGTCCACATTGGTATAGGTACCATTGGGGTAACTGCAGGAAATAGGCTGGAGAATGCTTTAGATGTGGCAGTGCTAATGATAAGTGTGAAATATATATAACTTTTAATATGTTTTTAGTTAAATTATTTAGTTGTTTTGGTTTTATTTAGGTTAATTTAGAGTTAATTTATAATATTTATGATTTTAAGGTTAATTCTATTTTTTGGTTGATTTTCAGGGTTAATTTGACATAAAAGGGCTTAAAGTGTAAAAAGGGTAAAGTTTAGGGCCAAAAGTGCAAATATGAAGAATTGATGTAAGACAAGTTGACGTCCAGTCTAGAGCCTTGAGACGTGACCACGTGAGTTCATTGAAGAGTCTCACACGTGGCCACGTGAAGAACAAAGCTAGTAGAGACGTGGCCATGTAACGAAAAGAGAAGAAGTAAGAAAGGTGAAGCCGTGGCCATGTGAAAGAAGAAATGAAGAAATCCATGGAACACGTGACCACGTGTGAGGAAGGGATGATCCACACGTGACCACGTGTGAAGGAGAGCAAATGGAACACGTGTCCACGTGAAGAAGAAGGCAATTGAAGGGCGTGGCCACGTGATGCTATTCCCATGGTGCGAAGGATTTTATCGAACTTCCTATTCTGATCAGAATTGCTTCCTTTCTGGTTTTAAGAGTTTAAGAAGGAATCCACATCTACTTTTGCCTATAAATAGAGTCCAAAACCCATAAGAAGGGATCTTGAAATCATCAATCATCATATTCAAGCTTTTAAATCAGTTTTTAGAATTAAGCTTTCTTAGTTAGTTTTTACATTCGTTGTTTTTACAGTTTTTTCCAAAGCATTGTTTTTAGTTTTAAAGAATGTCTAGTGAGTAGTTTTCTTTACTTTTGCTAAAGGATACTTGAATCCTTGACTTGTATTGACATGACTTGAATTTGTTCTCAACTTTTAATATAAGTTGATTATTTCTTGGTTCTTAAAATAGTCTTGTCTTTTCTTAATATTAAATTGATTATTAACTCGATTAAGAGTTGGTTAATTAATTGGTTTAAGTTGATTAATGATTTGCATGCTCTTAGGTTAATTTAGTTGGATTAATATATGGTTATAATCTGAATAAGCTATAATTTTGTGTTAATTTGAGTAAGTTAAGATTAAGAAAAGGGTAACCAAGAATAGGTGAAAGTTAATTCTCTTGAGAAAGGTTTTAATAGACATCTAGGAGACTTAATTTAGTTCTTTATGCTAAGTATTGAATTGTTCTAAATAAGAGAGTTTTAATACTTGGAATAATAATCTTGAATAAAGTTATTTGGGTTTACTAAACTGAATTTTCCATGATCACTTGTATGTTTTCTTTTAATTAAGTCATAGCAATATTGGTTAAGGTGGATAGTCCTTTAGTGAAAGTTTTTTTTTATCATTGATTTTTAACTCATTCAATTTACTTGCTTCCAAAAGATCTCTTATTTACTTTAGACTTTTCAATTGTTTTAACTTAGTTTTCAAATCATCACAACTTTGGGATTTCTTTTCTCTCTTTGCACACAAAATTGTTTTTGAAATTGAAATAGCACATACAAGCACAAGTTTCCCTTGGGTTCGATATTTTGGGTCATAATCTTATTTCCCTATATTACTAGCCGATCTAGTACACTTGCTAGACACCGATCAAGTTTTTGGCGCCGTTGCTGGGGATACATTGGCGTTTGTTTATTTATTTTGATTTTAAAGTGATTTTTGTGTGTCTTCTTCTCTTCTCCATCTAATTTCTGATTTTCTTTTTAAGTGACTAGTGGTTTATGGTGAGAGACAACCCCATCTTACCATTAGACCCTGAAATTGAGAGGATATTCCATAGGATTAGAAGATTGAGAGACAACATGAACGATCCAGAAATTGAGCAACCTATGAATGATCCAGCACCTAGGATCGAAGAGCAACATATACCCCACCAAACTCCCGGGAATGGGTATAAACCTAGAACCATTAGGGATTATGCTATCCCTAGGTGGAATGAAGAGCATAGAACTATTAGGATTCCTCACCACCAACCCTTTGAGATTAAAGCCGCGACCATAACTATGGTACAAAGAAACCAATTTTTAGGTTCAGACATAGAGGATCCCGCACAACACTTAGATATGTTCTTAGAAGTGAGTGACACTGTGCAAATTCCTAATGTATCGATTGATGCAATTAGGTTGAAACTCTTCCCATTTACCCTCATAGAAAAAGCTAGGGATTGGCTTCAAATGCTACCAAATCAATCCATCCATTCTTGGCAACAAATGCAAGAGAAATTTCTATGCAAATTCTTCCCACCTACTAAGACCGCCCTCATTAGGAAACAAATTAGTGATTTTCAGCAGTTTTATAAGGAACCATTCCATGAAGCTTGGGAAAGATTTAGGAGACTCGTAAAAAGTTACCCTCATCATGAAGTTCCTATTTTTCAACTAATGCATATTTTCTATGCAGGTGCTCATCCATCAACAAGATCTTTATTAGATGCAGCTTCAAATGAAGCTTCATGAATCAAATTCCCGAAGATGCATTTTTACTCCTAGATGAGATGGCCACCAATGATGCTCAATGGGCAGGCTCTAGAGCAACTCAAAAGAAACAGGGAGTTCATAATATTGATGAAGTAGCTATGTTGAAAGCTCAATTAGAATTAATAGAAAAGAAATATTCAAAAGAAATAAATGAGCTTAAAGCTAAAAATGTCTCTGTGTTATCTAATGGAGTTGATTCTTATGCAGGAATTCCGGGATCTATGGAAATGAAGAATACTGAAAGTATAGTAGAAGAAGTCAATGCCTTGAATCCATATAGCAATACTTACAATGCGGGATGGAGAAGCCATCCAAATTTTTCATGGAGGGAAGGTAATCAAGGTTCTTCTTCTAACCCCAATCTTAGACCCCAATTCAACCACAATCAAGCTTCCAATAATCAACATCCATACCAAAACCAAGCTCCACCTCATTATCCAAATCAATATCCTTCACAAGCATACCACCAACCACCCGATTTTCAAAAACCTCAACCTCCCCCTCCTTAAGAAAAGAAATCTAATATTGAGGAAATGATTGCAAATTTCATGGCTTCCCAAAACTCCATTTTAGCTAGTCAAGATGCTAGATGGAAATCGCAAGATATTTGGATGAGAAACCAAGAGGCATCAATTAGGAACCTAGAAAACCAAATGGGGCAACTTGCTAGTTCTTTATTCAACCAGGCTCAAGGGACATTTCCATCTAATGTAGACCGAAACCCAAAGAAGGAAGCCAAAGCAATCACTTTAAGGAGTGGGAAAGAGTTAGAGAAGACTGAACTTGGTAAGTATTCTTCTAAAAAGGTGGAACCGACAATGGAGGTAAGTGTTTCTAATTCTTAAAAAAATGAAAAAGCACCTCCTACAATTGTGAAGGGTAAAGGTAAAGAAAAGCTTGTATCCACTGTTCTTGATGAATCTCAATTGCCATTTCCAGTTCTAGCTAGAAAAGAGAAACAAAATGAACAATTAAGTAGATTTTTGGACATGTTTAAGAAGCTACATATAAACTTACCATTTGCTGAAGCTTTATTACACATGCCTAAATATGCTAAATTTATGAAAGAATTGTGCTCTAATAAAAAAAAGCTAGAAGGTATAGGAACTATTCAATTGTCTGGTAATTGTAGTGCTATATTAACCAATAAAATCCCTGAAAAATTAGAATATCCAGGTAGTTTTACCTTACCTTGTGAGTTAGGAAGTAATTTTGTTGGCAATGCTTTATGTGATTTGGGTGCAAGCATTAATTTGATGCCTTATTCGATTTGCAGGAAATTGAATCTAGGCAATTTAAAAGAAACCCGAATGATGCTTCAATTGGCGGATAGATCGATAAAAAGGCCAAAAGGAATCATCGAGGACCTATTGGTAAAAGTAGGAAATTTCATATTTCCGATGGATTTTGTAGTTATGGACATGGAAGAAGATAGAAAGGTGCCGTTAATTGTGGGGAGGCCATTCTTGAACACAGCAAGAGCTTTAATAGATGTTCATGGACAAACTGTTACTTTAAGATTTAACGAGGAGAAAATGATTTTTAATGTTAACAAAATTTTAAAACACCCCTCATATGATTTTGAAGAATCCATTTATTTTGTTGATGAGATTCAAGAATGTGCCAACACAAAGCAAGAGGAAATCATTCTCAAAGATGAGCTTCAAAGTTGCTTAATGCATCCAAAGGAAAAGGAAGAGTTAGATAAAATGGAGAAAAAGTTGATACAAATTCTGGAAAAAGAGCATAGTGAAGATAGTGAAATGGAGGATGAACCATCCCCTCCTAAGGGAGATTCTGAACTTAAAACACTTCCATCTCATTTGAAATATGTATTTTTAAGTGATAATGCTAATCCAGTAATTATTTCATCTTTATTGACAGATTTGGAAGAAGAAATGCTCATTGGAGTACTCAAAAAGCATAAAGGAGCAATAGGTTGGGCGACATCCGACTTAAAAGGGATTAGCCCAAGCTATTGTACACACCAAATACCAATGGAAGACAACTTTAAGCCGGTGGTGCAACCTCAAAGAAGGCTCAACCAAACTATGCAAGAGGTAGTGAAAAAGGAGGTTTTGAAACTACTTGATGCAGGTATTATATACCCTATCTCCGATAGTAATTGGGTAAGTCCCGTTCAATGTGTACCTAAAAAGGGGGGAATGACTGTAGTGATAAATGAGAATAATGAATTAATTCCTACACGCACGGTAACGGGATGGAGGGTATGTATTGACTATAGAAGGTTAAACAATGCCATTAGAAAAGATCACTTTCCATTGCCTTTTATTGACCAAATGTTAGAGAGATTAGCAGGAAATAAATTTTATTGCTTCTTAGATGGCTATTCGGGGTATATGAAAATACCTATAGCCCCGGAAGACCAAGAAAAGACCACATTCACATGTCCATATGGAACATTTGCATATCGGAGAATGCCTTTTGGTCTTTGTAATGCACCTGCTACATTTCAACGATGCATGATGGCCATATTTCATGACTTTATTGAAAAATTTATGGAAGTTTTCATGGATGATTTCACTATTTATGGTCATGATTTTGAATCTTGTTTGCATAATCTAGCAATGGTTTTAAAAAGGTGTCAAAAAACAAATTTGGTGCTTAATTGGGAAAAATGTCATTTCATGGTTAGAGAAGGCATTGTGTTAGGGCATAAAATTTCTGAAAAAGGCATTGAGGTTGACAAAGCAAAAGTTGATGTGATAGAAAGATTGCCTCAACCAACTAGTATAAAGGGCATTAGAAGTTTCCTTGGTCATGCCGGGTTCTATCGTCGGTTTATTAAAGATTTCTCTAAAATTGCCAAACCACTCTTTAATTTATTGCTTAAAGATGCTGCATTTGATTTTAATGTTGAGTGTTTGCAGGCTTTTAACCTATTGAAGCAAAAGTTAGTTAGTGCACCAATCATTGCCTCACCCGATTGGGGCTTACCATTTGAAATCATGTGTGATGCAAGTGATTATGCAGTTGGAGCAGTCTTAGGACAGCGAAAGGAGAAGATTTTCTACACCATCTACTATGCAAGTCATACACTCATCGGAGCCCAAGTGAATTACACCACTACAGAGAAGGAACTCTTAGCAATAGTCTTCTCATTTGAGAAATTTAGGTCTTACCTCTTAGGATCCAAAATCACGGTGTGGTCGGACCATGCCGCATTGAGACATCTTTTTGCAAAGAAGGATTCTAAGCCAAGACTTATCCGATGGGTGTTACTACTTCAAGAATTTGATATTGAAATCAAAGATAAGATGGGAGCAGAAAATTTTGTGGCTGACCATCTATCTAGATTGGATCATGCATGTATCAAAAAGGGAGAAATTTCTGACTTATTTCCCGATGAATTTATTTATGCTTGTTACACTTATGAGAATTCAGTTCCATGGTACGCTAATATAGCTAATTTTCTTGCAGGTGGCTATCTTCCTAAGGAATTTACTTGGCAACAAAAGAAAAAGCTCATAGCGGATGCCAAGCATTACCTTTGGGATGATCCATACCTCATCAAGATATGCCCGGGTCAAATACTAAGAAGATGCATACCGGAGTCGGAGCAAGAAGCGATCATGAACAAATGTCATGGAGGTGAAGTTGGAGGTCATCACGGACCAAATAGGACGGTTCAAAAGATACTCCAATCAGGTTTTTGTGGCCTACTTTATTTGAAGATGTAAGATCTTTTATATCTACTTGTGATAAATGCCAACGAGTAGGAAATATATCCAAAAGAGATGAGATGCCTATGAACAATGTGCTAGAAGTGGAAATACTTGATGTTTGGGGCATTGATTTTATGGGACCTTTTCCAAATTCATTTGGGTTTGAATATATATTGGTAGCTGTGGATTATGTGAGTAAATGGGTAGAGGCAATAGCTACTAGGACTTGTAATGCAAAAATTGTGCTGGAATTCATTTGGAAGAATATTTTCACTAGATTCAGAGCACCTAAAGCTATTATAAGTGATGGAGGCAAACACTTTGTCAACCATCAATTTAAGACCTTACTTAAGAAATTTGGTGTTAAGCACAAAATCACAACCCCATACCACCCTCAAGCCAATGGCCAAGTGGAAGTATCTAATAGGGAGTTAAAGTCAATCTTAGAGAAAACAGTAAATAACTCTAGAAAAGATTGGTCTCTTAGGTTAGATGAGGCCTTATGGGCTTATCGAACCGCATTTAAAACTCCTATAAGTATGTCTCCATTTAGGATTGTTTTTGGAAAAGCATGTCACCTTCCGGTCGAATTAGAACATAAAGCATATTGGGCTACTAAATTTCTTAACTTTGATTTGACAAATGTAGGAGAAAAAAGAAAATTGCAGCTCAATGAACTTGATGAAATTCGACAATGGTCATATACAAATGCTGCACTTTATAAAGAAAAGACCAAACGATGGCATGACAAGCATCTAAGGGTAAAAGATTTTGTCCCGGGAATTTTAGTGCTTCTTGATAATAGTCGTCTTCGTTAGTTTCTAGGAAAGCTGAAATCGAAGTGGCTTGGACCATATCAAGTGATGACAAGCAATAATCTTTGTGTAGTGATGATCAAAAGCTTAAAAGATGGACGTGAATTTACAGTCAATGGACACCGACTTAAACCATACCAAATCAGACAACAAGAGGTTGCTGAAGCAACCATGGTTCTTAAAGATACTTAAAAATCGGTTTGGAGAGTCTAGCTGGAGACTCCAAAAACTCAGAATTCTATCTTTGTTTTATTTTCAGTCCATATTTGTGTTTTCTGCATGTTTGTGTGTTTAAGTGTTTTGATTTATGCATGTTTGTGTGTTTAAGTGTTTTGATTTATGCATGCTTGTGTGTTTAAGTGTTTTAATTCATGAAAAGAGTAAGTAAATCAAGGTTTTAATTAGAGATATGTGCATTTAAAAATCAAGTGAATGAGTGTGTATCAAAGAAGTTAGGCAGAGAACATTACAGACACGTGACCATGTGTGGCTTTCCCTTTGCCATCACGTGGCCACGGGTTCCTATAATGGTGAGTTCACAAAATATACATGGCCACGGGTCTTTCTTCATTGAAATTCATGTGTCCATGCCCAAGTCCTCTGTAACAATTGCATCTTTACATGTGACCACGTGTAGTTCTTCATTGAACCTCACGTGGCCATGCATAATTCACTTATCACACTTCATTTGAACACACGTGACCACGGGTCTTTCCTCATGAAAATTCACATGGCCACGCCGAAGTTCACTGCCCATTTTATGTTCCCACACGTGACCACGTGTATATCTTCACTAAAATTCACATGGCCACGTCCCAAGTTCCCCTCCTTTATAAAAATTCACGCTTTTTTCACTTCTTCTCTTCATTTTCATTTTGCATTTCATTCTCTCCGTGCCCACGCCTCACCATCACAAAATCAACCCGTGACCACGGGATTTTCAATCATCACCACTCATCACCATCTCTATTTGCCTTCTCTTTCATCTTCCACTCTCTCCTACACATAATTTCTTCTTTCTCCACATTTTCTTCATTATTTTAGGTTTTTCACTACTCACACACACCACCTCAAATTTGTGCTGCAATTTTGGTGAAATCTCACTAGCAAGTAAGTATTTACTCCCATTACTCTTTAATTTGTTGGCTTAACATCCATGGATTGTAATTTATGCTAATTTTTCATAAATGTTAAGTTTTTAGGTTATTTTGTACTTAACAATTTTGGATTGCATGTTAATTCTTTTTGATTCTTTGGATAAATATGAGTATTATATGCATGATATAGATGTTTGGCATGTAAATAGGTAGTAAACAATCTTTGTTATGCTTTGTAAATTAATGCTCAAATGTATGCTCATAACATGCTTGATAAAATGCCTCAATGAGTTTTTGCTGTAGAAATATTGAACTTTCACGCTTGGGTAGCATGTTTATGATGTGCACGGATGCATTATGATGTAATTCACTTCATCAAAGATTGTTTCATAGTATTATTCATGCATGATAGGCATTATGTTTAACATAGTTTGTTTTGTGCTCCAATTTTTGAACATCTTTTATGCCTATCATTTTGATCCCCACACATGCTATCCACATTGCTCATTGCATCAAAGAGTAGTTTAATTCATTTAATCCATGCTCCCTATGTTTACCCTTTAGTCGGTTTTGGGTTGTAAATACTTACATTATGTTTTTCTTTCTTTGTAGTGGCACCTCGAAGGACTAAGTATCCGGATGTGGCAAGTTCTTTCGGGGTACGAATTCCATCATATGTAGACAAGGCAAATATTAACAAATTTGATTATTTCAGCAAGTGCAATTATGTCCAACTAGCCTACTTAAGTCATTTGTTCCTCAATATCCCAGCAGGAAATTTATGGGATTATGAGATCGAACCGTTGATTCAAAATATTGGCTGGGGGGAATTTATAAAAAAGAAACCAAAGGTGTACCCGGATATGGCTAGAGATTTTCTTTATTCCTTTGAATGCTATTTCAGGCGGGATGCTGAGGATGGAACAGTGGGTTTTAAACTCGGTAAGAAAGGTTATTCTCTAACTTTCACTCAATTTTATGAAATTTTAGGTTTTGTGCCAACTGCTCCCTGGGAATTGGAAGATGCTTCACTTGCGGAGAATTGGGAGAGAATTAAAGATATTGAATTGAATGAGCCTTGGGTAGGAGGACAATGCAAGGTACATGCTCTAAGAACTCATGCTTTGAGAATAATTCATCGGTTTTTGGCAAAAACTATGTATAACAATTTGAAGAATGCCAGTACTATTAGTGTCTCTCAAGCAATGGTTTTAAGATGTATGATGGATGGCATTGCAATTAATGGAGCGGGCATTATAGCTAGTCGAATTAAGGATTTCCAGAAAATGCCAGGTAAGATTGATAATATCTCTATTGGATGGATAGCTACAGTTTTGGCAGGTGCAGTTAATCATCAGGTTTATGGCGAGCCACTTCCTGGAGATTTGCCTTGCATTGATAATAGAATGTTGAAAAGGATGAAGATTCTGATACCTAAGCCTCATGGTCATTGGGCAACTCGGGAGGAGTATTTAAGAGAGAACAATATTCGGTTTGAGCAGCAAAAAGAGCAACAAGAGAAACCGAATGAGGAGCATATTGCCACGGCTGTACCTTCCCCAATTAATGAGCCTATAACACCGGAATGGGAAGCACCATTCAATCAACTAAGTGGAAGGATGGATGCTCAACAAATGAGACTCGATCAAATACAAGGAAGATTAGATATACTTCGTGATACAGTCATGGAAGGAAATCAGAGAGTTGAGCATTTTATTCATCACTTTTGGTAGCGGTTTCCTCCACCACCAACGCCACCATAGATCATTTGCTGTGGACAGTAATGTTTTGAGGAGGGGCTAGCCTCCTTTCAGGAAGTTTTTCTTCAACTTTATTTTTCTTTTTCATGAATCAAAATTCTGTTATTTTGTGTTTTGTTTTGTTTTCTTTTATTGTGTTTGTGTTTTGTTTGAGTTTGTAAAACGTATTAAAGACTTATGTAGTTCACCTTTTCACTTAGTTTGCCCTAGTTGACTTCAAAAATTTGAACACTTTGAACTTGGATATGGAGTATGCATGTTTTGGACCTTTGCTTAGCAAGCGAAAATTTATGTTGTTTAATATGCTTTGGATGGATTATGTTGGAATTTAACGGTTACATGCATCACATACATGAGCGGAATTTAAAAATATTTTAACCATTAGATCTGATCTTGCCATGAATAAACAATATAACTATATGAGAATAAGAAAAATCACCTTTGATTTTTGTTGAACAGTTGATTTTACTTCGCACCGGGTTGTCGCAAACCACAATGTCCAAAATCGAACACCTCCAATGAGTAATCCACACTAGAGAGGGGTAAATTGAACCAACAAATTGGTGTTCAACTAGGTCTGGCCAAAATTCCAAGAAGCTAGCTTGGATTTGGCGCAAAAAGGGAGAGAGAATAAAGAAAAAGACTTTCCTTTTGTTTTAATCACTTAACCCTAATTCTCATTAGTTGGCCTTTTATAGTTAGGTTAAAATTCCAACTCCTTAATGAGATTGGGCTCTTTAAAATTGCTGGAGAATTATTAATTAGGCCTCTGGAATTAATTATAATCATTTGGGCTTAATTAAATCCAATTTAAACCTTTTCATAAAAGTCTATGCACAAAATCCACAAACTAGGCCCTTTGTGCATCTAATTGAATTTAAATACCCAAATGGATTCCAAATCCAACCAAATTAAATATGTAAGTTCCATAACACTTATGTAACATATATAAATTAATTTGGTCCAAGAAAAAGCCCTCTAAGCCCTTCTGTATGGAGTTGGCGTGTGGCCCTCTTTTGGAGGGCTTCCTCCAACTTCTTCATTCTTTTGGCCCTTTATAATTTCTCCAATGGACCTATTAATTATTATATCAGTCCTATAACACTTATAGTAGTATTATAACACTTATAAGATAATAATAATTAATCATAAAATACATTATTTTAATTAGGTCCAATTTTGCAGAACATTTCTCAAAAGTTTCGCAGACAATTTTATTTGATCATAATTAATTAAACTCTTTAATTAATTATTATCTTATTCACTTCTCTACCTTTATAATAATATCAAATATTATTATCCTTGTTATTTTACCATTTTACCCTTTTCTCTATATGTGTGTGACCTATTGGGTTCCTGTCCATGTTGGCAGTATAATATGTAATTGTGAGTTCTATTCAAAACTCACATGATTTAAACTCCTTTAAATCATCTTATAAATCCCTATTGATACTTTTGATACATCATTATACAAGTCATGATTGGCCTCTAGCTAGGCATCATAACTACCCAAATGTTAGGAAAGTCATGTGGTTTGACTGTACCCTTCCATAGAAACAGTTACCGTGTAATTACTCCTTTCACCACTCTTATCTCAATTAGATTCTGAGTATGGATTTCTGTCAACTCATATAAATCTAATTATGTATGTTTTATTAATTTAACCATTGTTTCTAAAATGCCCTTCATGGATCTCCATCCATCTCAGCATATTACTCTGGCCAGAGATTCACTGAACAAGGCAATTATAGAATCATGTGAGATAACTTCCCTTGTTAAATCTGGGATGGTTAATCCTTTGTCAATCACTCAACTATCTTTAAGTAGGTCATGATATACCCAATCTCCTAACTATGTTCACTCCCAGTTGGAAGTAATCAGTTATGGAGTCAAAGTATACCACTTGCTACTTAAGATAACTTTGGTGATTTCAAGTTTAAGGATACTTGCACAACCGCTATGAAGAGATTCCTCACTGACATAGATTTAATATCCATGTGAGGATTCTCTATGCAGGTCGCCAATGAACTTGTTCTTCTAACAAGCATCCACATGTTAGCTTTGATTATCTTTCATAATCACAGTTATGAGAACCACTGCTTGAACCATTCAAGAAGCATAACATGTGCTAGTCTGTCCGAATTAACAATGTCCTATCTTGTTAATTCTATGACTAGGGATATTTAGATATTAAGACATTTGCATGCAATAGACATCTCACATCATGAACACCTTCATGATTGCCTTTGCACTGTGTTTATAATATCTAGGACTTCATTTATTAATTTAAGATTTACAAACTCATGTATTCAAACATAGCATTAATAAATGAATGATGCCTTTTATTAAGAATATAAATTTCATACATATGAAAAACATCCCTATTACATAGGCTCTAGGGCATACTCTCTAATAGATTAATCTTCAACTTGATAAATATTTATTAGTTTCTAAATTCTTAAAAGCACTTAGACCAGTTTTTAACTTAGAAAAAACTCAATTCAATGAAGTAGTGAAGTAAGAAAATTTAGAGCACTAGAACCTTCCTCATCACCCTTCAAAGCATATGAACAACTCAAGCATCTTAGAAAATTATCTAGGCAACAATTTTCTTGATAAACTCTTTTAAAAAAAGACTTGTGTCCTACCTTGATACAATTATCCTTTGATTAACCATTTTGAGCTTATAAAGGTATGCTTAATGCGTACCATTAATATTTTCTTGTTAAACCTAAAGTTTTAACCATATAACCTAAAAATCTTTTATCTCACCTTATGGAATTAGCCACTTTAAGATTAGATGGATGATTGAAAAGAATAAAGTTTTATTGGGTGTGGTAAGAAAGTTTCAAAGTTATTGATGAAGTCAAATGAAAATACACCTTGTATTATCTTGATGTTAGCTTGTGAATACTAGTTCAATTAAAAAAAAAGAACGTTTGAAGTTTGAAAAAAAAAAGAAAAGAAAAGAAAAGAAAAGAAAAAACTAGCAAATATGAAAAAAGATAAGTGTGGGGTAGTACAAGGAAAAATAGAAAAATATTGACTTCTTGGTAAAAAAGCATAAAGAAAAATTTGGAATCAAGGCAAGGATAAGCTGAATTTGTATTGCTCAAGTTATTGGGGTTTTTGTAATTTATTTGATCTTAAAGTGGCTATATTCATTTTGATCATTTTTATCCATTCTTTGATAAACATACCCTTAGCCCCATTACACCCTTTATAAGACCTATGTGATTTTAAGTTGGTTTTGAGTTGTTTAGCAGAGATGACCTTCGGGTTCCGGTGCTAAAGGAGAGGCCTATTGTGTTTCTAGAGTTTCAAAGCACGAAACCGATTGTATGCTTATGCATTCATATATTCTATACTTCATTACCTAGTTGTGTTGATATTTTGGTTTTTAAATTGCTTAAAATGTTTTGGTCTTGTACACACTCAAGGAAACTAGTTTATATTCTCTTGTTGAAGTTAATCTATTTAGAGTTTATATTGAGTGCTTTTGTTAAAATGCTAAGTTTGGTTTTGAAATTGTTTGGCTTTTTTCAAGTTTGATGGTTTTGAAGGTGGGATTGTTCTTATTTGCTTGAGGGCAAGCAAGGTTTAAGTGTGGGGTATTTGATAAGTGTGAAATATATATAACTTTTAATATGTTTTTAGTTAAATTATTTAGTTGTTTTGGTTTTATTTAGGTTAATTTAGAGTTAATTTGTAATATTTATGATTTTAAAGTTAATTCTGTGTTTTGGTTGATTTTCAGGGTTAATTTGACATAAAAGGGCTTAAAGTGTAAAAAGGGCAAAGTTTAGGGCCAAAAGTGCAAATATGAAGAATTGATGTAAGACAAGTTGACGTCCAGTCCAGAGCCCTGAGACGTGACCACGTGAGTTCATTGAATAGTCTCACACGTGGCCACGTGAAGAACAAAGCTAGTAGAGACGTGGCCATGTAATAAAAAGAGAAGAAGTAAGAAAGGTGAAGCCGTGGCCATGTGAAAGAAGAAATGAAGAAATCCATGGAACACGTGACCACGTGTGAGGAAGGGATGATCCACACGTGACCACGTGTGAAGGAGAGCAAATGGAACACGTGCCCACGTGAAGAAGAAGGCAATTGAAGGGCGTGGCCATGTGATGCTATTCCCATGGTGCGAAGGATTTTATCGAACTTCCTATTCTGATCAGAATTGCTTCCTTTTTGGTTCTAAGAGTTTAAGAAGGAATCCACATCTACTTTTTCCTATAAATAGAGTCCAAAACACAGAAGAAGGGATCTTGAAATCATCAATCATCATATTCAAGCTTTTAAATCAGTTTTTAGAATTAAGCTTTCTTAGTTAGTTTTTACATTCGTTGTTTTTACAGTTTTTTCCAAAGCATTGTTTTTAGTTTTAAAGAATGTCTTGTGAGTAGTTTTTTTACTTTTGCTAAAGGATACTTGAATCCTTCACTTGTATTGACATGACTTGAATTTGTTCTTAACTTTTAATACAAGTTGATTATTTCTTGGTTCTTAAAATAGTCTTGTCTTTTCTTAATATTAAATTGATTATTAACTCGATTAAGAGTTGGTTAATTAATTGGTTTAAGTTGATTAATGATTTGCATGCTCTTAGGTTAATTTAGTTGGATTAATATATGGTTATAATCTGAATAAGCTATAATTGTGTGTTAATTTGAGTAAGTTAAGATTAAGAAAAGGGTAACCAAGAATTGGTGAAAGTTAATTCTCTTGAGAAAGGTTTTAATAGACATCTAGGAGACTTAATTCAGTTCTTTATGCTAAGTATTGAATTGTTCTGAATAAGAGAGTTTTAATACTTGGAATAATAATCTTGAATAAAGTTATTTGGGTCTACTAAACTAAATTTTCCATGATCACTTGTATGTTTTCTTTTAATTAAGTCATAGCAATATTGGTTAAGGTAGATAGTCCTTTAGTGAAAGTTGTTTTTATCATTGATTTTTAACTCATTCAATTTACTTGCTTCCAAAAGATCTCTTATTTACTTTAGACTTTTCAATTGTTTTAACTTAGTTTTCAAATCATCACAACTTTGGAATTTCTTTTCTCTCTTTGCACACAAAATTGTTTTTGAAATTGAAATAGCACATACAAGCACAAGTTTCCCTTGGGTTCGATAATTTGGGTCATAATCTTATTTCCCTATATTACTAGCCGATCTAGTACACTCGCTAGACACCGATCAGCTAACCATTTTATGGCAAATTATCCTTTGAAATGGGATCAAGGTTTTAAGTAACAGGGTAGCAGGGGAACTTCTAATGCACCCCCATCTGGTAGAGGTAGAGGCAGAGGCAGAGAAAGGGGTGGATCAACTCATAATGGATCCCAGTCTCAGAATGTGTCTGAATTAGTTGATAGACCTCTTGCACAAATGGTTTCTAGTTGGACTTATGCAATGAAAGCTCGGGAAGAACAGAATGCTCTAGAAGTTATAGCTGGTACTTTTTGTCTTTATAACTGTGACATGCATGCACTTATTAATCTTGGCTCTACTCATTTATATGTTTGTATTGGGGATTTGGATGGAGATAGTTTTTAAATACAACAGTTAAATTTTGATGTATGTGTGACTAGTCTATTAAGGCATAGTGTAATTGTTAATAAAGTGTGTAAAGACTGTCCTATAGTAGTTCAGGGGAGAGAGTTCCCAGAATATTTGATTGTGTTGCCATTTCATGAGTTTGATGTAATTCTGGGAATGGATTGGTTATCCAAGCATCATACAGTGGTGAATTGTGAAATGAAAATAGTAACTCTCAGGGATGAAAAAGGAAAGGAAGTGGTAGTAGAAGGCTGCTGTTCCAATCCACTGATTAATGTTATATCAGCAATACAAGCTAGACGTTATCTTAGAAAAGGATGTGAAGCATTTTTAGCTTTAGTCCTTGACTCAAAAAGGGATATAGTGAAGCTTGAGAATATATCAATTGTGAATGAATTTCTAAAAGTATTTTCTAAGGAATTACCTGGTCTTCCTCCAAAAAGAAATGTTGAGTTGTCTATTGATCTGTTACCTAGTTTAGCCATGATCTCTAGGGCACCATACAGAATGGCTTCATCTGAATTGAAAGAGTTAAAGGTTCAATTATAGGAATTGTTAGACAAAGGCTTCATCAGACCTAGTGTGTCACCTTAGGGTGCTCCGATTTTATTTGTTAAGAAGAAGGACAGATCTATGAGATTGTGTGTTGATTATAGACAGTTGAACAAAGTGACGGTGAAGAACAAATACCCTTTGCCTCTAATTGAGGATTTGTTTGATCAGTTGAGTGGTGTTCGTGTGTTTTCAAAAATAGACTTGAGATTAGGTTATTATCAGCTCAGAGTAAAGGATGGGGATGTTTCAAAAACTGCATTTAGAACCCATTATAGGTATTATGAATTCTTAGTTATGCCATTTGGGTTGACTAATGCACCTGCTGCATTCATGGATCTTATGAATAGGGTATTCAGACCCTACTTAGATCATTTTGTTGTAGTGTTTATCGATGACATATTGGTTTACTCCAAAAATGAAGCTGAGCATGCTGATCATCTAAAGATTGTATTGCAAACTTTGAAAGGAAATCAGTTGTTTGCCAAGTTGAGTAAATGTGACTTTTTGCTTAAGGAAGTTTCTTTCCTAGGTTATGTTATATCTGCTGAAGGTGTTAGGGTTGATCCAAATAAAATTAAAGCTATTGTTAATTGGAAACCACCCAAGAATGTGTATGAAGTTAGAAATTTTCTTGGGTTGGCAAGTTATTATCGATGTTTTGTGAAAGGTTTTTCCATCATTGCTTCATAACTCACTAAGTTATTAAGGAAGAATATTCATTTTGAGTGGTCTGATCTTTATCAAGCAAGCTTTGATCAGTTGAAGAAAATGTTGACTGAAGCACTAGTGTTAACTCAACCAGAGTCAGGGAAAGAGTATGCAATGTATAGTAATGCCTCCAAGATTGGGTTGGGTTGTGTTTTAATGCAAGATGTTAAGGTAGTAGCTTATGCATCTAGATAGTTGAAACCGTATGAGCAGAACTACCCGACTCATGATCTAGAATTAGCAGCTATGGTTTTTGCTTTAAATTTTTGGCGACACTACTTGTATGGGGAAAAATACATGATTTATATTGATTATAAAAGCCTCAAATACTTGCTTACTCAGAAAGAACTTAATTTGAGGCAGAGAAGATGGTTGGAATTATTCAAAGATTGTGATTGTATAGTTGACTACTATCCAGGAAAAGCAAATGTGGTTATTGATGCTTTGAGTCATAAGACAATGGCAGTATTGTTGTTAAAGCAATGCAAATGGAAATTTGCATTGGATGGTGCATTACTAGCAAAGCTTAAAGCTAGGCCCATGGTTAGGTAGATAGTGATAGATGCTCAGAAGGATGATAAAAAGTTACAACAGATTGTCAAAGCAGTTTGTGAAGGAGATAAATAAGATTTTTTAATGAAAAAAGATGGTGGTGTATACTACCATAATAGGTTGTGTGTTCTAGATGACAATGAAGTGAAAAGAATATTATTGCATGAAGTGCATAATACTGCATTTACTATACATCCAGGTGGAAAAAAGATGTATCAAGAGTTGAAACAATTTTACTGGTGGCCTGTCATGAAGAAGGATATTGTTAAATATGTTTCTAAATGTTTAACATGTCAGCAAGTGAAAGCAGAACATCAGTTTCCTTTAGGTCTTTTGAATCCCATTTCGATTCCATAGTGGAAGTGGGAAGACATTACTATGGATTTTGTTACCGATTTGCCTCTTACTCAAAGAAAATATGATGCTGTCTGGGTATTAGTGGATAAGTTTTTTCTATGGATAAGCTTGTAGAATTGTATGTGAATGAGATTGTACGATTACACGGTATACCGGTATCCATAATTTCTGATCAGGATCCAAAGTTTACATCGAGATTTTGGCAGAGTCTACAGCAAGATTTGGGAACACAACTCATGTACAGTATAACTTTTCATCCTCAAATGGATGGAAAATCTGAAAGGGTTATTCAGATTCTAGAAGATATGATGAGGGGATGTGCTTTGGATTTTTCTGGAAATTGGGACAAATATGTGGCTTTAATGGAATTTTCCTACAATAACAGTTATCAAAAGAGTATTCAAATGGCACCATATGAGGCTTTGTATGGCAGGAAATGTAGTTCTCTAGTCTGTTGGACTGAGTTGATTGAATGCAAAGTAATTTGTCCTGAACTTGTTAGAGATTAGAGGAAAAAGTTCAAGTTATCAAGCAAAGGCTGAAAGAAGCTAGTGACAGACAGAAATCATATGCTGACTTGAAAAGAAAGGATATCGAGTATCAAGTGGGTGACAAGGTATTTCTAAAGGTATCTCCATGGAGACATGTACTTAGATTTAGGAAAAAGGGACAGTCCAAGGTTCATTGGTCCATATAAAATCCTTCAGAGAGTCGGACCAGTGGCTTATAGATTAGCCCTTCCTATGGAATTAGCCAAGCTCCATGATGTATTTCATATGTCTATGCTTAGAAGGTATCGCTCAAATGAATCTCATATGCTACAAGTTCAAGATATTCTAGTACAACCGAATTTCACGTATGATGAGGAACCAAAAGAAATCCTTGCTAGGGAAATCAGACAATTGAGGAGCAAGCAAATCCCTCTGGTCAAAGTACTCTAGCAACATTATGGTGTATAAGAAGTAACTTGGGAGCTAGAGGCAGCCATGAGAGAGCAATATCCTCAATTGTTTTAATCAGTTATGAATTTCGAGGATGAAATTTCTTAAGGGGGAGAGATTTGTAAGAACCCAAAAATGACCTTAATTGAAATTGTATGTTTTAAGTAGGATTTTATTTTATTAAGATTAAATTAAAATTAGAATTTCATATAAAGTATGGGACAAGTGATAAATTATTTTGTTATTATATCAATTGCATGAAAATAAAATTTAATATTATAGTTTTAATATTATTTCAATGGTATAATTGAAGTTAAAAGTTTTAATTTGGGGTAAGTTTATAATTATGGCATTTTAGGGGTCAATTATGAATAGAAGAATAAATTGAGAGGTTAAATTAAGAGAAAGAATAAATGGAGAGGTTGATTTAATTGAAGGATTAAATGGAGGGGTTAATTTATAACATGCAAAAAGGTGAGGGTTAAATGTAGGACATGCAAAAATTTAAAGGACTAAAAAGGGGATTATCCCTTTCTATTATAAAAGGCCAACATTTAGGAGAGAGAGAGAGGAGAGCGGGTCAGATTTTATTGAAGAAAATTCAAAAATGTTCTTCACTCTACTCTAAAATCGAAAGTTAAATTCTTTAAGTGATCTTGAAGAGGAATTTGTGCATGTTGGTTAATCAAGAGTATTTGTGTAACAAATTAAGGTAACAACCACAATTAATTTGAATCTTCTTCTTCTGTTTCTCTTTCTCAATTTGTTGAAGTAATGGTTGAGTATGGTGATGGAATTTTTAATCTAATGATGATGTTGGTTGTAAAGGAGAAGAGGAGAGTAGAAAGATCAAAGGAAAAGGTGTGGCAAGAGATTGAAGGCAAAGTGAATTTTGGCCAAAGGTATGGGATTAGGGTCTTCCTAAATGCTTTTGGATGTGTTTGGTGGAAACATGTTGTGATTGACTTGAATTTTGAGTAATTAAAAAGAGAATACAACCTAAGAAGTGTGCATGAAGAGATAATGTGAATCCACTGACCTAGTAACTGAAATTTTGGCATAAGTTAAAATAGAAATATTTAATTGTAACCATTCAAATTTATAAAGTTACAAAAGACTTATACCTACAAGATTGTAGAAGGAACCTAGCCTTAATTCTGCCTCCAATTAATTTTTATGATTTTTTGAATGTTGAATGTTACAAAAGACTTATACCTACATGATTGTTATATATAGGATTAATTTTTTGTATGTAATCCTATGATGAGTAAGTGTATATTTTAAAATGTACCTATACTTTGAAATAAGAAATACAATAGTATGATCATGTACATATGTAATATCTTATGGATCACATGTTAAAGTATCTATTATGATGATATATGCACAATTGTCAAAATATTGAAATGTTAAATGGCAAATTGGTTACATGTATTTATATAAACTAGGAATTTTGGATCTTTTTACATGATCACATACCTAAGTTGTGCTGTATTGGACAGTTCTAAGAACAAGGCATGAATTATGTTGAACACTTGAACATGTATGATATATTACCTGATTGTTAGGGTATGTTCAAGCTAAATATGATGCCTACTGATAACATGATCAAAAACTATGTGAAATATTATATGAACTTTGTATACATAGTTATGCTATAGTAATAATATATATGTACTTTGGTTATACATGTGCCAATTAATTTAATCAAGTGCAAGCATGATATATGAAAATATAATTAAATAAAGTATCGCTTGCAATTAGAGTTCAATTGTGGATAGATAGGCATCTATAGGGATATTGTAGCTGCCACTGTCGACCTAATTAGGTCTAAAGTACAGTGATCCTATAGGATTATGAACACCCCGTTTAGGTTGTTAGTTGACCTAATATGAACTCATTTGATCGGTCCACCATACAGTCGACCCCGTTCCCTTGGGTATCCACCATTTCTGTTATCCACCTTTAGAACTTAAGAAGGCTATGTTACAGTATAACAAGGCATATAATTTATGGATTATTCTATTTAATTGAGTTTCCCAATGCATGTATCTTATTCTTTTGTTTATATATATATTACAAAACATTCTATTAAATGTTGAATTTGAGAAGACTATTTAAATGTAGGAATACAGTGCTGATAAAAATCATTGTTACTCTTATCACATGCTTATCGTTTATAGGTTATTTTAAATATTTTTAAATTATGTATGATTTAATGAATCTGATGATCACTGTGAGTGGTTGTCCTTCACTTTTATTGTCCCCATTAAGCTGTGTAGCTTAGCACGGGTTATTTTGATCCGTGTAGGTTTTGGTAGTCAAGGCTTTTTGCAAGGAGCATTCTCTGCATCAGGACAGGACAAAACTAGTTTATAGAAGTTGTTGCAGGAATTTTGATTAATTTTGTATAGTTCTTTACATGATTAATATGTATAAAGTTTATATTATATATGTATGTCATATGGAGGTTTTGGTTGTAATAAGCTCATAACGAGAATGCTAGTATACGTATGCATCTAGAAGCTAGAATCACTTTATTCAAATGTGCTGGAATGTTGAATGCTATGCATGATAATGAAATGACTAAGATAGTTGAATCTAGTATGATTAA
This sequence comes from Excoecaria agallocha, assembly GCA_037975025.1. NCBI lineage: Eukaryota > Viridiplantae > Streptophyta > Magnoliopsida > Malpighiales > Euphorbiaceae > Excoecaria > Excoecaria agallocha. The sequence continues at coordinate 41,317,872 of CM075816.1, forward strand.
GATGATGGGTTGTATAATGAGTCACTATGCTTATTCAAAATGAAATGTACATGAAAGATGTGAGAAGCCTAATTAGAATACAAGTTATACGATTAGATGGATCAAGTGACATGAATGCATGTTGATGTTAATCAAGTTAATTGCCTAACATAACATGACTTTATTATACTTCATAATATATGATAGAGATGCTAGATTGGGGTGTTTCAATAATGGTTATCAAGCTAGTATCAGAATGGCACCTTACAATGCTCTTTATGGCAAAAAGTGTAGAACTCCAATCTATTGGATCAAGTTAACCAAGAAAAAGATGATTGGTCTTAACATTATTAAAGATACTGAATAAAAGGTACAAATTATCAAACAAAGATTAAAGACCGCCATTGATAGATAGAAATCTTATATAGACTTGAAAAGAAAAGATATTGAATACCAAGTGGGTGATAGGGTGTTCTTAAAGGTGTCACCATGGAGAAAAGTACTACGATTTGGAAAGAAAAGGAAGCTTAGTCCGAGATTCATCGGTCCCTATGAAGTTATTGAATAGGTTGGACCTATTGCTTATAGACTAGTACTCCTTTTAGAGTTATCCAAGTTGTATGATGTCTATCATGTCTCAATGCTCTGAAGATACCGATCAGATGAATCTCACATAGTGCCCCTGGAGAAAGTAACAGTGCAACTCGACTATTCCTATGATGAAGAACCAAAAGAAATTTTAGCTCAAAAAAATAGACAACTGTGGAATAATCAAATTCCATTAGTAATGGTACTATGGAAATATCATGGCATAAAAGAAGCTATGTGGGAACCTAAATCAATTATAAGAGCACAATACCCATAATTGTTCAAACTAGGTATGAATTTCGAGGGCAACATTCTTCTAAAGGGGAGAGAAATGTGAGGCCCTTATGTAGGCTTTGGAAGAATATACATAGGTAGCAAGATCATTCTGTGTGTATTTTATGAAGCAAATTCTCTCTATTTAACTCTCAAGAAACCTTAAAAAAATCCTACGTTGATTTTGTTAAGGAAAGAGAGTTTAGGGGTTACTATTTTAGGAAGGGCAATCTAGCAAAGGGAAGGAGAAGCTTGAAGAAGGGTTAACTATATAAAGGTATGGGAACTTTTGCCATTTCTAATGGGTATTTGCTTCATGCTAGGATTTAAAACTATTAAATGGGGAGTAATTATGGAGGGATATAGGAATTGAGGGAGGATTTGGCATAGGAACCTAAGTTTGGTGGTAAACTCTCTTTTTGACAAATGTTATCCTTGGGTTCACTGGACCTATTAGGACTGTTTTGCCTATATCTCGAGTTTGAGAGTTCCAAATGGACTTATTCTAGTTAGAATAGACAATAAAATCAAAAATTTAATTTTTAGATGAAGACATCAACATTTGGTTCATCACCTAAATAGCCAAAAATTAACTCGAATCCTAGTTATGTCTACTTCCCTACCACTAAGAGCAACCCTCATTGTTTTGTGAATGTTTTGAGATGTACAAAGACAATTAGAGTGATTTTTAATGTTTTGGAAACTAAAAGCATAGAGCAACAAGTTTTTAGAAGACCATTTTGGCTTAATTTGCTTAGAGGTATGATTTAAATACAAAACAAAGTAAACCAAGAAAACTGTCTCTATCATGAGTAATGCAAGGCATCATAAGTTGTGTCCTCCCAGTCTTTGTAACAAGTCATGTGAGGAGGCATCATGAGTCATGTCCTCCCAGTCTCTATAATGAGTCATATAAGGCATCACGAGTCTTATCCTCTAAGTCTTTGTAATGAGTCATGCAAGGCATCATGAGTCGTGTCCTCTAACCTTTGTTTCCTTTATTTCTTTTATTTTCTTCCCTTGATGAAGTCAAGGACTTTTGGTTAATTTATCAAGCGAAAATTAACTTATAATATGACATGAAATGCATGATAACCTAGAGATGCATACACACACACACACACACACACAAACACACACACACACACACACACACACACACATATATATATGTACGCACATACATGTATTTATTTGTGACTAAACATATGAAAATATAAGATTAAGGCAATTGATGACCTGATATGCATATGATAGAACATGTATACTTTTAAATCTGCATATATGATCAATTATTATCATTGTGATCATTTTGCATACTTATAATTATATATGTACATATTGGAATAAATTACTCTTGAAATATGAAAATGTGTAAGAATAACTTAAAGCATGAGTATAGAACTTGGTTATGGATAGATAGGCATGCCTATAGGGATATAATTGCAGCTGCCATAGGTTCAACCCTATTCGGGTCTACAGTTGTTCTCTTTACAACTATAGTTTGACCCCATTGGGTCTACAAACTTGATATCTTTGGATATTCACAGGATTTAATACCTACGAGTATTGATATGATCAATACCTTCGGGTATCCACATTTCCCATTATCCATACTCATAGAACTTAGGCAGGCTTCACATAAAAAAAAAGAGAGAATCATTTAAGAATAAGCTAAATACTGATATATTATACATGATTAAAATTACACCATGAGTAATATAGTAGCATATTTCCTTTTGTATTGATTTTACTATTCTTTAATGATAATGAGCGTATGGTTTAGTATAAATGCATGTTAGCGAGTTTAAGAATTACCACTGTGAGTGATTATTCACACTGCAATTGTTCCCCACTAAGCTATTTATCTTAGCACGGGTTTCTATCCATACAGGTATCCGAGTTCAGACTCTTTGTCGGGGGCAAGATTTGTAGCAATCAAGACAACACTAAGAAGAGTCAAGTATGGAAAAGTCTCATTTTGTTGTTTTTTTGTTTTGTATATTCTTATTTTGTACTAAATATAATGGTTTGTATAATGCAAACAGTGGTAAAGTATACTACAGTAAATAGTTCTCTTGCATGATTTTATCTAGTTTGTCAATTAATTAAGTGGTATGTTAACTAATGTGATAATAATGAAATGAGCTATAGTTGTGAGTGATTGCTTATAGAATGGCATGTGTAGGATAGTATGTGTATAACATGATTGCCCAGGAAGGGTATAGAGTAGTCCTTACAAGTTAACCTCATTACCACTTCTTAATGTAATTGCTTAACAAGTCTTCTTATGTGGGAACTCGGGTTGGCTAGTCAGCTTTCCCATAAGTTGCTAACTTGAAGAGGCTTATTGGGTAATTTGTGTCTTTAAAATCCTATTATGGGTAACAATTTGTTCAAGCTTTGCAATAACATGCTTAAAATACTCATCATTATTTTTATTAGTGGCAATTTGTTGGCTAATAAATTGTTCAATAAGAGATTCATGATGGGATTTTGGTTATAAGGGATTCAATGGTGGCTTCATTAGAAAACTTGGTGGGTTTTCTAGTCTAGGCATGTGGTTACTCGGTGGATTGAGTTGTGATCAAGTGTCAGGCAAAGAAAATCCAGGGTGGTTCCTTTATTGGGGATTATAAGAGTTAGAATTTATTCCTCCCCTTTGATTGAAAATGCCTTGAACATAATTGTCTTCTTCACTATTACTCATTGTACATTATATGTAGGAGTGAGACCCTCCACAAAAATCACAAACAACACTTGAATTATCAATGAAATTAACTTAAGATTTACTTACCAATTTGGTGGGTGCATCTACCTTTGTTGTCAACAAGTTGATGGTATCAAGCTCTAAGACTCCTCTTACTTTAGCCATGGTTGGTTTATCTCCCATGTAACTTTGTGATGCAAGTTCTTGTCCATCCATTTGCCACTTAAGGCTACATTAACTATATTTTTGTTTTAATTTGTCAAACCATTATAAAATATTTGAGGAACCATCCAAGCTATGATTAGGACATTACCTTTGGAGTTCCTTAAATTTCTCCCTTACTGCATAAATAGTGACTACAAGAAAAAGGGGTATTAGGATCCAAAATTAATGAAGGTAAAAATTTCTTGTCCCTAAACATATAATAATAGGGATCAAATTTTTTTCCTTCATCCACTCTTGTTTTTGGGCCAGTAAATAGGGAAGGTAAAAATTTATGGTCCATAAAACTAAAAAATCCCATCCGTGATTGTGAAGCTACATGTGGGAACATATCCCTTTTTTTCTTTTACCCTTTAGAACCATCTCATAAAAACACTTAAAAAATAATTTGTTGAAATTAATTTACATAAAAGAAGCCCTAAATGTTTCTCTCCAATAGCAAAAATGAGATTCCAGGTCCTCTACTCTCCAATGAAGATCTGTATCCTCCTTTATCCCACCTCAATCATTTTCTTGCCACTAGTCATGTAAGTATCCTCCTCTTCTCTCTTAGTTTCTATTCTATACTACACCAACAAACAAATTTTAGTCTTCTTTTTTAATGTTTTTTACTCTTTTTCTCTATTCTATAATTTTGCCCTAATTTTTATTTGTCCAGATCTACTCCATAATTCATATAGGGTATTGATTTGTGTAATTTTATCTAATTTTGCAGAGCTACATTCCTCTTTTTAGTTTTCATTCTCTTTTTCTACTTGTTTTTTTAATTGTTCATCTTCTTAATTTAAATATATCTGCTGGAGTTTGTAGAAATGCAAAAAGATGAATGCTTCACTGGTACTATGTGCATTTGGAAATTTATGGACTCTGCATTTTCGTTTACCCTATTATATTATTTTACTTTTTGCACTATTTGTATTTCTAATTTTCTCTTTTTTTCTGGTTCATGTCGGGGGATTTGAGCTTTAAGCTGGTTACCTTGTTTGACTTGTTTATGAATTAGCTGGGTAGGAGATTTTACAGGTTCTTTTATTGCTTTTTGGCTCTTGTGTTATTCCACTTTGTATTATCTTTCCTCTGATTAATTAAAGATCTTGGCTTATAAAAGAAAATTAAGCCATATACTCAGCCAATCTATGAAATGAACTTCTTAATACTTTTGTCTATTTTTTGGTTCTATAATCTAAATTTAGAAAAACTGGTTGGATGAATCTTGTTTCTAGAAGCATCAACTTTGGCAGCCCTAATTTTAATTAAAAATTAAAGTCATTAATGTATAAAAATTCTAATTTAAGCACGCAATCTAAACTTAAAACTGCCCTTAAAAAGCTGAAATTTATAGGTAAAGAGAATAGGGGTTACAATTTGGGTGCTTCTTATAGTGGAGGCAGTGAGGGAAATGGTGATGATGAAAATTCAAGGCTTGCAGATTCTATAGGGAGTGAGTGGTGGTATGTCAAAGTGGTGAAGTGGTAGGGTTATCAATGAGTAAAGGGAGGAAATTGAAGGCTGGGTATAAAGTTTTGTTTACATTTCTATCAAAGAGTAAAATTTCAAGTTTACCTAAGGGTTTTGAGAAGGGAAGGTAAGTAGGTATAGCTTATTCGATGATAGTGAGATTTTCTACTAGAGATAGCAGAGAGGTATGTTAAGCAATTTTTTACTTCTCAGCTAGGAGTTCTAGCATTCTATTAGTTTAAAAAAGTACAGAGCATAAGGTGGCAGTTAAATGGTCCTCTTGAGATGTGTGTGCACTATTTATTGGCTAGTTTAAGCATTTTATGGCTAAAGGTATATTGGATCTACTATTCAAGTTGTTTATATCCATTTTCTTTAGGAATTTTTGCACATGTTGGTGCACTTTAAAATTTTAACTGGGTTTATATCTTATATGATGAGTTGTGCTTAAGAGTTGCTCTGATAGGCTTGTTGAATACCTAATGAGTAGGGTCAATGTCTTTTCTCGCTTGTGAGAGATAATAAAGTCCGAGTAGAAGGTTATTGTAAGTTAGCTCCTGACATATTGGATTTAATGGATATGATTTTGTTGTCAATAAGGTGAGTCCAACTCAAACATGAGGATTTACTATTTTTTATTTGATGAAATCATCCTATTGCATCTTTTTGTAATTTGCAAGTTGTTTATAATATACTATCATTAGTTTGTATGTTTCTTGTTACATCATAAGCATCATAAACATAATTTTTCCAGCTAATAGGGTTGTATAGTTACCCTGAAATAAAGAGCACCACAAAGAAGAAACCAAAAAACTTCTTACTCTACAAGAGACATTGAATTAAGGCTGTTGAGCTTATAAGTCTCCCCTCTTTCAAAAAGAACTAGATTAAGTATGCTTTCTCTATGCATAGTTCTATCATATATATTAATTATTACTAATACTAAGATTTGAAGGTATAAAAGTTTTAATTTAATGGCTAATTTGGATTGCTTTTAGGTTACATTGGCCAATAAAGAGCAGAAAAGATACATCTCACATGGGTGTATCTTTGTTATTGTAACAATTTAAATTATATAATATAGCTTGCCTGGAGATCTTGTAAGATATAATTTTCTAATCACAATCAAGCAAATATTGAGGTCTGTTACTGCTAAGGTTTTGAAAAATTGATTAACCTTTTGATGTTTACAATTCTAGAGCATTATGCATGCGTTAAATTCTTTATTTCAGGAAGCTTAGTGGTGAGTTTGGTGTTTTTTCCATTCAAGGAAAGAAAATATGCTACATTTACTAGGTTTGCATCAAGTTTACTTCTCTCCTTTTTTTTTTGTTAATTATGATGCTTCAAAAATAATCTAGACTGTTCTAGTCTATTTTCACCATGTTGCAATTTTTTTTGGTGTTTCCTATTCTACATTCTTTTTGTGGCTTTAGTATGTTCTATTAGTTCTTTGTTTTGGTTTTCCATGAGTAAAAGCTCCTATTCTAACTTCAACTTTTGTTTTACTTTTACTATTTTACATCAATTAGTGTTTATATGTGTGTGTATGAAGCAACGCATTCTTTTTACATCAATGAATTAGTTTTAGGCTTTTATCCCTTTAACTCATGACCGTAGATATAGATATACATGTCACACTTTTAATTAAGCACCTACTTATAAAGTTATAATCTATTAGTTTTTTGAACTTTAATATATATATTTTGATATTAGCCTTTAATTTTCTTTTATTATCATATCAGAATTTATATTGACAATTAAGGATAACTTTAAATACATCAAATTAATGTAGGGATGCGAATATTATTAGAGTGATACTCTTGTGAACTTGACATTAGCTAATTAATTTTGTGGCTAATCATATAAAAGTATTTAACCTAGGTGCAACTTGGGTGCTAAATAACTCTTTTAATCTTGCTATTTTTTGGGTAGAAGATGTGTCCTCTGACTCTTTTGATGAATGAACTAGCTTTGCTCTCTCTCTCTTTCTCTTTCTCTCTCTCTCTCTCTCTCTCACACACACACAGATATATTTGAACAAAAAAATAAATAAGAGAATTAAGTGACATATCTTAATCTAAAAAGCAAGAGATGTTAAATTTGTGCTTCATGTAGCACTTTTTTGGTTTTGAAATTTCTTCAACAACTATGGTTGTAACTGTAGTACCCTTATTCTATAATATATACATATCACTTTATCCATCTCATTACACATGTTTTACTGTGCAACATAAACATATATCAACTATATATAGAGAACTGATATTCATACTTAATCCATAAGAGTGCTAAACTATTAAAACTTCACAATATCCATTAGAGTCTCTTTACAAAAAATATAACCGCTGATAACATCTTCCAAAATAGTTGTACTTTTACAAGATTTCCAGCACAACATAAAACCCTTGAAATACAAAAAGGAACCAAAAAGAAGACTATATACTTTATAATCTTCAAAGACTTGTGTTGGCCAACCTGCTACAGATATCAGTCCTGTGAGAAGTCCTAGCCTTGCAACCTACACGGATGAAACACCCATGCTAAGCTATAAAGCTTAGTGGGAAACTAAATCATGATAAACGACCACTCACAGTGATCGTTAGCAAGCACACAAGATGCCTCAAATATAACAAAGCTTTGTTTCTAGAAATGAATAAACATCTAGCAGTTAAATCTTATTATGGAATTCACAAAGTTCAATGATAAAAATTTAATTGATACTATAATCATCAAATATAATAATGTAAGCTCCAACGTCCTATGGCTTTAAATTCAACTAATTATCATGTGTTTAGTTCCTGAATTGATACTAAACCGTGCTAGCTTAATTATCCATTATCTTTTTATTTATACTCGTATGTCTTTGATATACACCCACTAGAATTAAAATGGAAAATCAACACTTCAAATACCATAAGATCTTTATAATACTACAAACTTACTTTATATAGCATAAGTTACAAAAACAAGCCTATCAATTAAACATAACAATTATACAACATTGCTAGATTATTCTTATATACCCAGGTTATAGGTCTTAGTTATGCATACATCACACCGTAAATAACAAACACAATTTCATTAAATGTGTACATATAAACAATGTGAACATATAAATATATTCATAAGAAAACTATTTCAAAAACATTGGTTGTTACTGACTAGCTCTTATAATCTTTAATATGAAATATGCTTATGCAATTATAAAATTATTGTGTCCATTAAATATTATAATACTCCTTAACCTAATAAAAATTCCTTCATTTGTAATGCATTGGCATACATCTAGAAAAAGACTTATGATCATAAAGAACCCACATATGTATACCATCCATTTAATCAAAGTAACTTTGGTGTAAAGCCTGCACTATTCTAAAGACATGGATAACGGGTTATACGGTAGTACCCAAAGGTACAAATAAGATACTCGAAGGTATTAAATGATGATCCCTTGTATGGATAAAACTGTATGATAAATCGATGGACCCAAACGAGGTCGAACAAATAACATGGACCCAAATGGGGTCAATCAAATAACATGGACCCAAATGGGATCAATAAAATAACATGGACCCAAATGGGGTCAATCAAATAACATGGACCGGTCAAGCGGACCCAAGCGGGGTCAGCTACAACCACACACGAGGGTAGTTTTAAATAAACGTTAACTTTTAAACCCAATTAGGGTTACTGTAACTTTTAATTTCAAGTGGACCTAAACAGGTCAAAATTGTTCAGAAACAGCTGCAAGATACCCTTATAGGCATGCCTATCTATCCACTTCCTAGACTTAATGCAGGTAATTAAATTCCTTTATTTTATCTTTCTTTAATTCATTTATATTCTTATGTGTACATGTATACTCTTGTGTAATTGTAAACAATGTATTCATATACACAATCATGTGTAACTTTCTGTAAATCTATGAACGTATTCACTGTTGGGTATTGCAATTTAATACTTGTAATCTTATTCAATCATGTAACTATTCCGCATGTCAAGACTATACATATATAATGCCATTATATGCTTTAATAAGATTTCTATAATTAATTCTATAGCACTGTAGACATGTATTTTAGCATGCCAACATGTGACAATACATATGCTTTATCATGTCATTTCAACTAAGCAAAGACATAGTCATACAACTAAATTTAGTAGCCTTAGGTTCATCAATATGTATACAACTAGATACCATCATCTTTACATATAAATATATATAACATGACTTGTTTTCATTTTCTTAATTTATATACCCCAGCATCAAATGAACATTCATGGATAGCATTTTTAATATTAACTATCATGTATGTATTTATATCTACATTTAAGTATGTTTACATAAAACAATCTTGTTCATATATGAATGTTTATAAATATTTACCTTTAACAATAAGCATATTATTTACCATACATAATTCAATGTACTTCCATTTTAACTCACATATAATATATCAACATGTAAATAAAGTTTATATATATATATATATATATATATATATATATTGATGTGATACAATACATCAACTCTTAGGTTTAAGTTATCACATTACATCTTATTAAATGACCACTCGTGTAAGCTTTCATGATTGTTCATGGTGATATAGCTTAACTATTAATGGACAATTTCAATGATGCATAGGTATACATTCATAGACCATTTCAATGTAAATAATACAAATCATACAAACCCACAAATATACTTTAATACAAATTTATTTACACACGAGTTTATAACCCTCGTATACTTGCATTCAAGGCCTAATTTGTTCAGTTATATGTGTAACACATGGGGGTAGCCTAATATACTGATAAAGGGAAATAAAAAGCATAGTTATGGGCCAAAATCATGATGTCACGCTCGTGGCAAGTATGCTTGGCCATATGAATTTTTCACCCTGTTCCCAAAATCCTGCAAACTGCTTAATAATTTATTTTGCACATCATTTTTGACATACTAAACGGTCTTTTTAGAAAAAATTACCTTCTAAAAAGTTGTATATATACATTTCTAGTTTCTAGAAAATCAAAAATATTTTCAATATCATTTGTATAACTCGAGATATGTTGAAATTACTAAAGACTGTTCATCATAGTAGGCAACACAGAATTTCCGACTTTCAAGTGAAAATTAGGCAATCTTGTGGTCATTATGTGACTTTGTTTTCTTCATATAAATTGTAGGTTTTGAAGTATATTTTAATTAGGAATTGACCTCATGTCATTCTGATCATTGTACATTCAATTATGAAGATTTTACCCCAAGCTATTCAAAATCGAAATCAAAGATGTATCTAATATTCAATCAATGTAGGGATAATTTAGAGGCCAAATTAGTGCTATTTTTCAACTACACTTTTATAACTATATCTCATGTGGAACTATCAAAATTAATATAGCTTTAAACTAAGGTCCCTAACTCATTTTTTTATAGCTAAATTACAGTCAATAGTTTCAACAAAACTTCATGTAACACCTATTATAACAAATTCTAAATTCATATCTCATCCCAATTATTCCATCTATCACACATATGCACCTTGTTGATATAATCATCATTCACATGCATGCAAGGTGAGTACCTTCCCATACCTTGGCCTAACTTCACTTTACCCAATCAATATTCAGCAAGTCCTTTCCCTTTACCCTTTTTATCTTCTTCTTCTTAAACTACAACATAAATCATCTCTAATTCATCATTTCCAGCAACCAAACCAATTCGAAATTCACATAAGGAAATGAAGAAGAAGAAGAATAAGAAGAATAAGATAAAGATAACCAAAATTAAACCATACCTTTTTAATCTATAACAATATCCTCTTGAACAACTATCATGCATGAGATTTTCTCTAAGATTTCTTAGAGATAATGGTTAATCAAGTTTTTGGAATAAGAAACTCTCCCTCTTCATCAAACTCAGCCGACCAACACTCATCACCATCTTTATTTTCTCTTTCCATCCACTACATTTCAACCTATATAATAATAAGGCAAATTCCCTAAATGAACCTTTCATTTTATTGCATGATGCCAAGATTTCCCACTAAATCTTGCATGTCACAACTCATTCCCACAAACTAGTCTATTCATAATTCAACCCCACTAATTAACCTCTTTCTTACATTAGCCTCTCCACTATTCTTAAATTCTCAATTGACCCCATAAAATGTCATAATTACAAATTTATCCCAAATTAATACTTTTTACTTCAATTACACCCTTGAATATTATTAAACCAACAATAATAATTTAATTATGACCTTATAAAATTCATACCATATAATTTACACATTTATCACATAATTATTGATAACTTAATAATATTTTTGTCTCAATTAATATCTTAATTCTTAATAATTCATCTAATAATGCTCAATTAGACTTTCATAATATGTATTTGCCCTTGAATTCTACTAGGGCCTATTTTGGGTCCTTACAGTAATATTTGCAAATATTGTGTTTTGATTAATGTCTCAAATTACTGAAGATAACATTTTCCTTTTCTTCATGTTTCTGCATATAGGCTTGGTTTTAAGAACTCCCAATTGGTGTCTTAGACTCTCTTTAACAAGAGCATGTAATGCAATCTCAATCAAAGGAAGAATGTGTCTAGCTTGTAAGGCTCCTTCCCCCAACAGAAGTTGCTCTATTGGATTGTGTAATAAACCTAATGGCTAACGTTGCTTAACTAGAGCATCTTAACAAGATGAATGCTTAAAATGTAGCCATGTTTCTTTGCTGGAGGCTAATCAGGACACAACGGAGTTGGATGAAGGGTAGGAAGTGTTTGTCTCTTTTCTTCTTCTTTTATATTTTTATATTATTATGTTTATTTTCCATTAGATGATGAGATAATTATTAAGTCCTTTTTATTTTTTCTTTTTCAGAAATGAAATACAATACAATATTATTATGGCTGTGTACTTTTTTGTAACTGATATTACTTTTGACTTTTTTTACTTTTTAATTTATGAATTTAGTTAAAAATACATTATCATGTAAAAAAATTAAAAAACTATTTGGTTAACCTTTTTTGTTTAATCTATAAATAAAAATATGAATAATATTTAGCAAATTAAAATAAATAAGGTAGGATATTTTTTTGTGCTTTGACAAGGGAAGGAAGAAGTACATAACCATTGACAAATGGGACACACAACTTAGATCGCTCTATTAAACTATCAATAACCGTATGTATTGATATTTGAGATTTAATTGCCAGGTACTGTGACTTCCATCTGGTAAAGGTGCTTTTGGTTTACCTAATAGAAGTTACTCCTTTCTCCTGTGCTTATAACATGTTATAGAAGCTACTTTTTGAAGTAATAATTTAGAAATGTGAGCTTTTATGCTTTCATAACCAATGAAATTTTGGGGAAAATAAGGGTAGAGAATGTATAACATTTAGTGAACTCATAATTTTTAGTTAACTCAGGATTTTTTTATTTGCTTTTAGTCACAAAGTAACTACATGGTGGCCGTTAGCCAGTCACAAGTACAAACCACTATTTTATATATAACCTGTTCACAAAATTATTATTAATCCATTATTTTTTCCCTTGATTGTTGAATATGACATTTTGATTGAATTGATTCATTGGAAAGAGAAGTGTAACAATTACCAACCTCTCAAAGAGTAGATAAATCGAACTGTAGGTCTGACCTCACGTGTAATGATACCCTCTATCGGTATCCACAAGCAAATGCAATGAAGAGAATCGCTCGGGGTGCTAGCTCCCTTCCTTGGTGGCTAGGATTTTTTTTTCTTTTGAGATCACATAAGAAAACAATTTTCTTTTCTTTCTCTTTTAAATGACGGATACAACTCACTTTTATGCTTAGTTAGGGTTTATATATATATATATATATATATAGTTAACCTAACACTAATTTAGAGAGAGAAAACTTTGGGCCCACTTTTCTTTTGAAAATAAGAAATAATTTATTTCTTATTTAAAATAAGAATAATATTATTAATATTAATTATTATTATTATTATTATTGTTGTTGTTGTTGTTGTTGTTTATTTTGAATTTTAATTTATCACACAAAAAAATTAAAAATTCCCGAATTAACCCTTAGTCCATTCATCACATTCTATATGTTCGCCCAATAGGTTTATATTATATTGGCAGTGGGTCCTAATCTCATCACGAGCCCAGAAGTCATAAACAGCCTCTAGCAAGACATTATGACTACCCAAATAATTTGAATATCGATAATTCAATTTTAGCCTAACAGAACATGTTATAATTTCTTTGTCACACAATATCTTGTTTGAACATAAGTCATGGTCCATGTCAGACTTATATAGTCCAAACATATAATTTCTCAATCACTAAGTAGATTGATAATATAACTGATATTGATCGCTCCATCAATTCATTTGAGCACAACCATGCATTTCTCAGTCCTAATAATTGAGGTGCCCAATAAATATCTCTCTCATAAGAGAAGGACAAATTCCTTCTTGATTATTCACTATCCTCTGCATGATTCTCTTTATGTCCAATCATAATCTTTATAATTATCCGATTACAGATAATGTTTGATTATATCAAAACTTAATGTTCGTCATGTAGGATACTGTGATAATCTCAGGTCTAAGGATTGATAACATAACTATTATGAGATCACTAATGATATTAACCCATGTAGTATCTCAATGCCAGTCTATCCACTACTCTGTTATGTAACAAGTACTCATAAGTTTAATTCACATTACCATATATAATCATCTCATGATTATCAATCAAACTTATATTAGTCTTTATTTATCATTATTCATTTAATGATAAATGACTAGGGATAGTCAAAATAACATTAGATTGTTATTTACAAACATTATTATAATGTAACATGCCAACAATATAATAACATGAAGAAAACCAAATTTTATAAAATAAAATGTGAGATTACATAAAGGGCTTAATGTTTGGCCTAGGGCATAACCACTAACACTAATATGTGGGCATAAGGATCTTCTCCTTGGAGACCACTAAACTGAATAATTTGAACCATTTTGATTATACTAGGCTTGATTTCAAAGTTATTGTTGGGAATTGTAGGTACCTTAATGCCTTTAAAACTCCCTGAAATATTGGGCATAACAAAATCTCCCAAAGTACGCCTATCTTATTCAACCATGATATTGGAACTTTGGTCTTTCTCTTCTTGTTAATGCTCTTGATACCTATGCAAGGCATGAAAGGTTCAATAAATTTTAGGATTAAATGGAAGCATATTATCTTTACTACTACTACTACTACTACTACTACTACTACTACTACTACTACTACTACTACTACTACTACTACTACTACTACTACTACTACTACTACTACTACTAATAATAATAATAATAATAATAATAATAATAATAATAATAGAAAATAACAAATTAAACTAAACTACTACAAACTATAACAAACAAAATGCCTAAATCAAACTTTTTCCTTCCTAAGTTAATAAAAACAGTCACCAAATTTGACTCCTTGGCTATGATGAAAAAATTTACCATGGTGTATTTCTTTATATCCTAGTCCTTTAGACTTAATAGTGTGAGAAGGGTGTCAAACTTTGGGAATTAATTTATGTTTAAGTGTTGTCTTATATTAACTTGTTAGATACTAAGATGTTTGGTCATATTAAATTCTTACTTACTAATCTAATTATCTAATCTTAATTATAACTTCAAAAAATCAATATAAGCATTAGAATTAAAAAGACATCAATTGATCTTATAAGAATGCAAACAAATATATAAGCATGGAATGAATAGAGAATAAGGCCCACTATCTCTAGATGCAACTCTCATTATCAAAAAAGGGTATCCCCATCTAGAGTCCATAAGCACTCTCATGACATTATGGAGATAGATGAGAACCATAAAGTTCTATGCCTATTCTTAAGCCCCTCAAAGTGAAACCCTTGTCTCTTAAGTGATTTCTAACTTTAAGTAAGTTTAATTACCTTTCCACAAAATTTTCCTAACTTTTATTGTGAACAAATTGTTTAACATATTACATATGGTGATCAGGCATACTTAATAAATTAAGCATCTAATCAAACTTAAATCATTCATACTCAAACAAGTTATTTATATTAATAAAGATCAATTCATACTTGCAATTCTAACAAAATAAAGTTAGCCTAAATATATGTTGGCAAAGAAAACAAACATAAAGAAGAATAAAATCAACTAAAAAGATAAAAAGGAGAAGAGAAGAAATTAGTTTATGTCTTCACAATGCTTTCTTATTCTTTGGACTTTGCTTTTCTTCTTAATCTTTTCTAATTGATTTGGAAGTTATATGGTAGTTTTTATATATCTAAAATATTATTATCTTCAAGTATTTATAGACTGAAAGGTGTCCTAATTGGTGACTTTTTGAAAAGGGTTAGAAATATGAAGAGGTGTATGAAGAGTTGCAATGGTTGGTCTTTGTGATGAGTCGGTGTACCTATATCGAGTTAGACTAGTCGGCACACCAAGGCTCTATAACTAGTTGGCACAACTCTAACTGCTTCATGACTCAATTCTACATAGCATGAATTGGCATGTTGAGTCCCTATGATGTGTTGGCATGCTTTGTAACGAGTCGGCACAGGCTCTTGACTTTCTTTAAGACCCTTTTCTTCATTAATTCAACAAAATCCCCTCATTTATGTTTCATTTCAACTAATTAGGCACATTTAACCTATGAAACATAAAAAACATAAAAGTAACCTAAAACATAACAAAATACATACATTAAAATAAATAAATAACGTAATAACAAACAAAATAACCATGTTAAATTTCATGACATCATTCTTCATGTCTATTTTGGTAGGGGAACCATAGAGTTTGGCGTGCTTATGCGTGCTGTTATAGGAAGAGGATGTTTCATGCTTCTTTAACCTCGATGGTGATTATTTCATCTTTCTTTAGCCTAAAAGCTATCTTCATTTACTTTTCTCCCTTTTTTGGGCCTTTTTCATGTAGTCTCATAAACTTTCATGGGGTTCTACATTTTGATCTTTGTTGCGCAGTAGCAAGCCTTTATTCACCTTAATAGTGTAGAAATCGAGCAGTTTTGGCTCAGCCATCGGCTCTAAACAAAAGCACCAAATGATAATGCAAAAATTTTTAGAAGGAAAGAAGTTGCATATGGTGAATGGGAGAGTGCTGTATGGATTTGTGTATGTGTAGGGCATAAAACCAATCGGGCCTACCAAGACAAGAATTCCATAAAAGGAAAACTTGCCCGATCAGATCGAGTTTGAACTCTCCGATGATTAAGTTAGTTTAAGACTTTTTATAGAGAGATAATGCATTAAATTGGATTCTCGTGCACATATTTTGGAAATGAACCTGGTATTTATAAGAGTGGGAAATCCACTTGAGAGACCTACTTCTATGTTAGAGTATGTAGGAGGCGATGTGTTTTTTGACAAGCGGCGACAACGTGTGTCATAGATATCAAATAAGTTAAGGCCGTCAAGGCTGATCGGATTGTCCTATACGGTGGACTTTTTACACACCTCTAGTAGTGTGCTCGAGGAAAAATGGCACTAGGCTTCTAGTGGTTCAAACTTTTAATCGGTTGGGCTTTACTTCTTATTGGCCCATTTGTTTATGAAGTATTGAGTATTATCATTTTTTTAGTTAGAATGAATGATTAGAATGCAATTTTATACTATTTCATAGCAATTTTCTTTTTCATTTTCTTCTATTTATATTTTTTAATTTGGATAACCAAATTTTATCTAAATATTATTACATTCAATGGAAAAATTGAATTATACAAAAAAATTATTTGCATACACATAAATAAATGGATAAAATTATTTTGATTATTATTACATTCAAGAGTTAATATGTATCTTTACATAAAAAATTTCTCCATTTAATATTTTTTAATGTAAGTGCTAGTATCTTATTTGACACTAGTTAATCTAAGAGTTCTTTTTCTTTTTATATTTTTATTTTGGATGGTTAGAATCTTTTGATCAACATTTCAATTAATAGCTCATAATCTTTCATACACAAAAAAAAAAATCATCTAACTAAACCAATGTCTATAATTAGATGTGTTACTATCTGATTTTCGGATCATCAAAATTTATCACTTTCCTTTCTTATAATCTGAATTTATTTTTAATAAATTATGACATGATAAATTAATTAATTTTTGACATAAAATACATAATTGACATGATAAATAATTTATCATATTGGCTGATTTGACTTTTTTTAGTGTCCAGATAAACTTTGAGCACCTATCATACTTGGACAAATATATCACTTTTCATTATGAAACTATGAATTGAATTTTAATTTTAGTTTTTAATATCTTAAATGAGAAAAATCAAAAGAGTACGATTAAGGGTAGTGGCGATGCAAAATAGTGGATGAGGCATGAGTAATAGAACAATGACATATTAGGGTATGAAGCGAAAAAAGATAAGAAAAAATATGCAAAGAATATAGCTCCCATTTAAAAAGAATGCAAAGAATACAGTATATGTTATACACCACTTAATTTTAATTATTATTATTTTAACCTTTTTGCCTTTTATTTTTTATAGCTCAAACTTTTTCAATTAAATCTAATCTTTATACAAAATTGAGAGAGAAATATTGATAAAATGATGTAATGTTAATGTGTATATATAATTAAACTATAATTTATAAATAAATATGATAGTAGGTTCTGTTTGGGTCAGATTTCCCCTTTTTTTAAGTAGATTTTAGACTTTGGGTTAAGTTCAATTATAAAATTTTTAGGTCATTTGGGTTTGACCCATTCAAATTTCTTTCAGGTTCGAATTACTATTTTCAAGTGAATTTGGATTAGATAAAAAATTTTCAGTTTTAGACTCTGACTCCTTTCTCTTTAATTATTATTAATTATATATATATATATATATATATTTATATAAGGAAATTTTTTTGGACAATAATAACCTCATGCTTTTTATTTATTATCAAATCAACCTTTTATTTATTACTTTAATTAAATAACATTACCTATAGTATTATGGTTAAAATATGACTCCAAAAAATGCATTTTCGGGTGCCACTTATCTTTGAAGAAAATAACCCTTTTTTTATATAAAAAAAGCAAAAATAGCAACAAATAAATAACAACATTAGAATTAATCATCTGCAGGAAGAAGGCACTCCGCTTTGTCACCTAGAATCAGGCTATGAACAATAGTTAGAGCTTTATGAAACTAGAAAAAAATAATCATCTTGAGTAAATGCTTGGTTAACTATAATATTCACCATAAAGTTGGCTTCACGAAAAACATCATGATGGTGCACTTTACAATCCTGAGCTATTAACACTTTAATAGGGTGAACAAGATCCATATTTGTAATTAAAAAGGTGTGATATTTGTTGAAAGCATAAACCACACGTCGGTAATCAACCTGAACCTCCAACTTCCTAATGCCTCTATTTCAAGAGCTTAATTTCACTCATGGTCACCAAATTTATGCCAAATTATGAAAGGGTAATAAAATAAATTTTTGTTTCATAAAAATTATTGAACTTAGTACTTTTATACATAAAAATAGCTTTGACCGATTTTTAATGAAGACCCATGCCCGAAAGTACAGGTGGCACGTCAAGTTAGCACTACATGCATATGTGGATTCACACCTTTTGCCACATCAAGGTTAAATTCACTTATAGTCACCAAATTTATGCCAAATTATCCAAAAAGTAATAAAAGGAAAAAAATTCATAATAATCATTGAACTTAGCACTTGTATATAGAAAAATCATTTTGATTTATTTTAGTTGAATATCTAGTTGGAAAATACTAGTAATAGCCATATAGACGTAGCTAAAAAGTTCACATTCATTTTCATTAGTTATTAGGTACAATTAATGCCTCATGACCAGATACATGTGGCACAGTGACATGGCATCACATTGCTTTGATAGATCTACTTGTCAGCTAACATGGCTACTATGCCATGTGGCATACTAATACGACATTAGTTGGGATGCCATGTGTGCAAAAGCTAATGATTGGGCATGTCAGCTGGATCTTCACCTGAAATTGATCAAAGTGATTTTTCTGTAAACAAGTGCTAAGTTCAGTGATTACTACAAACAAAAAATTCTCTTATTACTTTTGTGTAATTTCGCATAAGTTTGATGAACATGAATGAAATTAACCCAACATGTAACTATTGCCACGTGTGCAAACAATGCTAACTTAGCGTGCCACCTACACTTTGTAACATGGGTCTTCATTGAAATTTGATCAAAGTTATTTTTGTGTATATAAGTGCTAAGTTCAATGATTTTTGTGAAACAAAAATTTTTTTGTTACTTTTGCATAGTTTAGATATAAGTTTAGTGACCATGGGTGAAATTAATCCCCTATTTCAAGCTTCTTGCAAACCATAAAAATACTTCCCAAAATTTTGTCGTATAAGCATTACAAGAACCAAAACTAGTAAAACCACTAATCCAATTCCTATTAAAGTTATGGATGTCGCCTCTTATAAGACACTATACCTGAAAGTTGGTTAAGCAGTGGTATGTCATACTCATCAGCGATATTACTTAAATTTTTAATTAATTATCTTATGAAATTGGCATTTTTAAAAAAAATTTCGACAATATAATGGCTGCACAAGTTCATAACCACTTACAGTTTCCAAATTAACACTCCCAAAATATGCACCAACTCAACAATCTCCAATAACAACTTAATACCCATTATCATCTATTATTACCATGACACTAATATTTCTCATATCACAAGTACATAATGCATCATTATAATGTACTTAAACTGATTATAAGACTTTTATAGATAAGGTTTCCATATATATATACACATATACATATCAAACTTTACATACCATCTTAAACAATGCAAAATCTAAGCTTCCTATGTGTGTATGTGTGTGTGTACACACACACATATATATATATCAAACTTTACATGCCATATTAGATAATGCAAAATATAAGCTTCAACTTGAGTATATATATATGCACTCAAAAATTTCCTTGCCTCCATTTTTTTGTTCACCATCTCTAGTTTGATTTGTCCCCTACACGTAATAAAAAACTATGTGCTAAACACTTATATGCCTAGTATTGGATATCAAACTAATATATTTCACTACACATAGGCATGCAAGATCTATTCAATTGAAATTTAACAAAACTACTCATTATTATTATTGTTATCAACTTATTTTCTCCATTAATATATATATATATATATATATATATATATATATATATATATATATATATATTATATTGTTAGTGTAAGCCCAAAGCCCAATACATTGTTATAAAATACTTAAGTTAATAAATGAGGCATTTGTTTTATCTATTGTATTCCTATCCATATCAATTGATAGAAGAACTATCCAAGAATATTGTTTCATTTTAAGTTATCATGTGTGAGGCACATGGTTGTAAGACCTTGAAACAAATGAGACTTCATTCTAAATATCCCTAGTTAGTCATTGCTATGGGAATAACAAATGAATTAAGACTAGTATACTCTCTCTGAAAAGATGAGTTATCTCTTACGAATCATAAGGACAAGAGTGTCAATTAGAGATCATAGATACATTGTTAGAACATAGTATCTGGATTCGATCTGTTTATGAGAACACTTCATGGTACTAGTCATAAGTGTTTCTCAATGTGCAAGATTTACATCGGAGTTCTTAGACCTAAAATCTCTATGAAACTCTTTATGAATTATTATGTACTTTGACATACACCTAACGTACTCATAATAGGGTGACAAGTATGGGTATGCATTAATTCATGTTAGAGAGCATGAGAGAAGTAAAGGGATTACCCCTCTTAATAAGAGAGAAAATATCATCGGCCACTTGATCAGTAAACTAAGAAGTGTATGGCCATACAGAGATGAAATAATGAGTAATCATTATTTATCTAAGAGTTCAGTGTCACTGGAATATCAAGAAAATGAATTAGTATATATAAGGATGACTAGTTCCATACCTTGTATTAATTATGATATTTAAGGGTAAGGGACTATGCAAAATTGCATTAGGTCACTAAATGCCATTTGCATTTTCATTTAATTTGGAATGCTATAATATCCTGCTAGAGAATATATATAGCCTTTGAATTAATTCATTAATCATTGCCAATATTAAATGGACCTATAGGATCTCACACAAAGCATTGGGCTTAAAATATTTAAATAGAATATTGGGTATTAATTTGGGCTTTTATTTAAAGTCAAATTAATGTATGTAATGGGTATTAAAATTGCTAAATGGGCCTTGGTCCACGAGAGAGGGAATTTCGGCCTATGTAGATTTAATTTCAATTAATTAATTATCTTGGATTCAAATAAAACACTTAAATAGGAGAGAGAGTGGTCGAAATTCAAAGATAAAATCATAGTGAATTTTGGAACATGTATATCCTAATTAAATAATTTGTTTTGATTGAATGTCTTATGTTTATTTTAAATTAATTTGAATTTAAAATTTAAAGGAAATTAAATTAATATATATCAATTAATTAAGAAGTGATGGAGGCTGAATTTACTACCTAAAGATAGTAAATTTTGGCGTTCACACTTGACCTAAATATGTAATATATATTAATGAATTAAAAGGAAGAATAACCCTAGCCGTTTTTGCTCTCTCTTTCTCTTGGTCGAAATACACAAGGGGAAAGAATTCTTTCTTGTTCTCTTGTGTTCTTGGGCAGCAAAAGCAACCTAAAAGAATAACAAGATTAGATCTTGTGGCTTCAATCCATTTCCATTGCCAAATATTCAAACATAGAGCTAGCACTCTCGGTTTTAAGCCATCTTTGCAAGTGTTTGTGTGAGAATAGAGAGGAGTGGTGTAAAGGCAGCTCCTTGGAATTGGTGTTCCAGATCTAAAGTTTATAAGTTCATCTTATATATTTGCCATTGCAAAATTCAAGTTTTGAAGAGCATCCAAACTTGTAAGTTTTAAAAACCCTAAAATTGCATGTTTTGATTCTATGTCGTATATTGCATGGTATGAATGATCTATATTTTTTATTTTTCTGCTGCATGATCTTCATGTATTTGCCATGTGATATCCCATCAGTGGTATCAGAGCCTAAACATGCTTATTTTAGTGCTTTGGATGCATGATATCTTGATTAAAAATTGTTCATTTAAAAACATGCAATGCTAAAATTTTCTATTTTGAGTTTTTTATTATTTTAGTGTAAAAACAATTTTAAATGTTTTATTAGGTATTATAATTATCATGACATGTTTATATACTATTCTAATATGTTCTTAGAGCTATTCATGGTTGGATTTAATTATAGATACCTTATGGTATATGTTAATCTTGAAACTAGGTGCTACTTTGCATGATATGTGTTTGTTTAAAAACTAGTTTTCAAAATTAAATGTATAAACATGTTTGGAATATTTGTAAGTGATTTTTAAAGATTAATAACAGGTCAAGACATATTTTAAAATTGGTTTTAATTGTGGTCCATGACAATTTAATTGATTAATTTTAAACTCACTTAAAACTATGACTAGTTTGTGTTTGTTGCATGTTTAATCAACATTGTTTGCTTTATTTTGATTAAAATGGAATAAGCACATTTAGATCAGATATGAACAGAACCATAAATCAATGTTTATGACCTTATTTAAATTATTAAATGGCTCATAAAATCATTTTAAGTGTTTGTGCATTTTTGTGGCATTATATGAGCATTAAACAACTAGTTTCATTGTTGTTTATTTGTTTTTATATGAATGCCGTGTATGATATATGTTCCTCATGATTTTATGTTTTAATTCATTTTGGAACATATTATATGTATTTTTAATGTTTATGGGCTGTATGAAACAAAATTAAAAATGGCAAAAAAAATTGAAAATTATACTAGAGTTGATTTATGGCCCAAATCTAACTGGTTTGTGTTTTAGACTTTTAAGAGAACTTATTCAATAAAATAATTTAGTCCATTGGGCTTCGGCCCAAGCCCATCATGGGGTCTTCTCTTAAAAGTTCAAGTACACAATTTCCATTAATGGGCTTGGCTAAATTAATTAAAATTAGACTATATTTTATTCATGAATGTTATGTATATTTATTTACTTGTTTTGTGTGATGAATGGATATGCATGGTGCATTTATGGGCCCTAGGTTTTTAAAATTAAATAGAGCCTGCGTGCCATTATGTATTATTGTAAAAGTTTCATTTATTTCTTATTATAGAATTTATTTGAAGACTTTGTAAATCAAAATGAAGCCCATCGGAGTGGAGAAGCCCAACTCGAAGATTCTTATGTAATAGTATAGAATCTTAGTTGTAGGGTTTTCATCTAATGTTTGTCATGCTTTACTTTATGCAATTATATATATATGCATGCTATGAATGGATGTTAAAGCGTATTCCATGTAAGCCATAATAAAATGAATCCCTAAGTAACTTAACTTGTCGTAGATGCGCCCGATTATCTTTGTGAGGTATGGCTTGTGAATGTAGGTTGGACTTAACATGGAAAGGGATGCCCGGACCTAGTTAACTTATAAATGGGTTTCTGCTATAACATCTTAAGATTTTAGCCCATTTGATCCAAGAGTCATATACGAGACATGATTGGAGTTTTCCTACCTAAGTAACTTAAATTGTTAGGTGTACAAGCTCAGATTGACTAATAAGTTATTGTGAAAAGTGGATCTTGGCCCACATTAAATCACTAATGCAAATTATTTAAAGGGATATTAATTTGGTTTGTGGGATTATAAATAAGACCTCATTTAATCTTGCTAAGTTTTATTATAGATTGAAAATGGCTTCTTCAAATAACAACTTTTCATTGCGATCGGTCCTGGAAAAGGACAAACTGAATGGCACCAATTTTATAGACTGGTCTCGAAACTTGAAAATTGTTCTTAATTAAGAAAAGAAGTAGTATGTTTCAGATGCACCCTTGCACGAAGAACCTGCTAGGAATGCCTTTGCAGTTCAAAAGGAAACTTTTGAGACTAAGAAGAGCGACTCCAATGATGTGACCTGTTTGATGCTGGCCACTATGGTGCCTAACTTGTAAAAGCAATTCATGGACCAAGAGGCTTATACAATCATGGTGCACCTTAAGGAGATGTTCCAAGAGCAAGCTCATCACGAGAGATTCGTGACAACAAAGGCCTTAATTTCTTGTAAGATGATTACGGGTACTCCTGTTAGTACCAATGTACTCAAGATGAAAGGGTATCTTGATACTCTTGAGAAGCTTGAGATATAAGTCCCGAAGGAATTTTCCACTGACTTGATCTTAGGTTCATTGATTGATGATTATGATCCATTTATTATGAATTATAACATACATGCAATGAACAAGACAATCACCGAGCTTTATGGGATGCTTAAGAATGCTGAAGAGAACATTCGAAAGACCAATCCCGTACTTATAGTTCAAGGAGGCATTAAGAAGGGACCCGCTAAGGGAAAGGGAAAGAGAAAGGCAAAACCTAAGTATGACCTGGCTCGACTCAAGTTAAATGGGAGTGAACCTCAGGCCTAACCCAAGCTCAAGGCATAAAAGCTCAATGAGATCAAGAGCACATGCTATGGAAGCAACAAATTAGGGCATTGGAGGAAGAATTGTGCTTTTTTAAAGGAAGAAAAAAAGAAGAATGGAGCCAAGGCATCTAGTTCTAGTATTTTTGTTGTTGAAATTAACCTTTCTATTTCTACCACTTGGGTATTGGATACCGGTTGTGGTTCTCACATTTGTTCAAATGTGCAGGGGTTAAGAAATAAGCGGTTGCATGGGAAGAATGAAGTGGACCTCCGTATGGGGAATGGAGCACGAGTTGTTACCTTGGAGATAGGCGAATATCAACTCACTTTACCTTCCAGACTTTATTTAAAATTGAAAAATTATTATTATGTGCCTGCTATGAGCAGAAACATTATTTCAGTTTCTTGTTTGTATATGGATGGATTTGATTTTGTTATTAATAATGGCAATATTCATATTCATTGCCAAGGCATTTCATATGGCAATGCCATGTTACAAAATGGCCTTTATATCCTTGATCAACAAAACAAAGAGTCCATATACAACATTAATACAAGGAGAGTTAAATCAAACGAATTGAACCTTACTTACTTCTGGCATTGTCGTTTAGGGCATGCAAATGAAAAATGCATTTCAAGACTCCATAAATTTGGAGTGTTTGGGTCATTCGACTTAGAATCTTATGACGCATGTGAGCCATGTTTGCATGGAAAAATGACAAAGAGTACTTTTAACAAGAAAGGTGAGAGGACTAGTGACTTATTGGAACTAATACATAGTGATGAATGTGGACCATTAAGCACACAAGCTAGAGATGGTTTTAGCTACTTTATGACGTTCACAAATGACTCCAGTAGATATGGCTACGTTTATCTAATGAAGCACAAATCTGAAACTTTTGAGAAATTCAAAGAGTTTAAGAACGAAGTAGAAAACCAACTTGGAAAAAGTATAAAAGCCATTCGATCAGATTGAGGTGGTGAATACTTAAGACAGGAGTTTGACAGTCATTTGAAGGAGTGTGGAATTATTTCATAACTCACTCCTCCTGGAACACCACAATGGAATGGTGTGTCTGAAAGGAGAAAACGAACTCTGTTGGACATGGTTCGATCGATGATGAGCCAAGCTAATCTTCTTGTCTCCTTTCGGGGTTATGTATTAGAAACTGCTGCGTTTCTACTGAACCGTACTCCAACTAAAGTAGTTAAGAAAACACCATACGAGGTATGGACTGGGAAAGAACCATATATGTCATTTCTTAGGATTTTGAGCTTGAAGCACATGTTAAGAAATTAACATCTGACAAACTAAAGTTCCAATCCACTATCTACTTATTTGTGGGTTATCCTAAAGAAACAAAGGGATACTACTTTTACTCACAAGCCGAGAATAAAGTATTTGTTGCTCGCAAGGCTGTTTTCTTGGAAAAGGAATTCCTTCTCAAGAAAGACAGTGGGAGTAAAGTAAAACTTGGAGAAATTCAAGTGCCACAAACTCCTGCAGAGGATGAGTTGGAAATGGGATCAAGTTCACAACCAGTTATGGAACAAGAACCCATTGCACAAGAACCTAAAAGGTCCTATATGGTACATAGATAAAGTACTAAAGCATTTTAGTATGGGAGACTCAAAGAAAGGGTACATACCTTTGGCTTTGAGAGTTCTTTTGACTAAAGAACAATGTCCTAAAACTAAAAAGGAGAGGGACAACATGAGTAAAATCCCATATGCATCTGCTATTGGATCTATCATGTACACTATGTTATGTACTAGGTTAGATGTTGCTCATGCACTGAGTATAACCAGTAGGTTTCACCAAGACCCTGGTGAAAAGCACTAGTCTACTATAAAGGGGATTCTTAAGTACCTACATAGGACTAAGGATCACTTCTTGGTGTATGGTGGTCAAGAAGAGCTCGTCATACAAGGTTATGCTGATGCTGCTTTTCAAACCGGCACTCAGGACTCAAGATCACAATCTAGTTTTCTTTTTATTTTGAACGATGGTGCCGTCAGCTAGAAAATCTCGAAGCAAAAGACCGTTGCTGACTCAACTACATAATATGAGTATATTGCAGTGAGTGAGGCTACAAAGTAGGTTGTTTGGATTAGAAATTTCAATTCTGGATTAGGAGTGATCCCAAATATCCTAGTTCCATTAGAAATTTTTTGTGACAATAATAGGGCAATCACATAGGCCAAGGAGCTCCGATCACAACAGAAATCCAAACACATACTCAGGAGGTACCACCTGATTAGAGAGATCATTAATCTTGGGAAAGTCAAAATTAGCAAGATAGCAAGTGAAAATAATGTAGCAGATCCTTTGACAAAACAGTTGCGTCCAAATCTACACAAAGCTCATTTAAGAGCGTTCGGTCTTAGGGCTATGCCCAATTGGAACTAATGCTAGTAGTAGATTGTTAGTGTAAGCCATAGCCCCAATAAATTGTTATAAAACACTTAAGTTAATAAATGAGGCATTTATTTTATCTATTGTATTCTTATGTATATCAATTGATAGAACTATCCAAGAATGTCATTTCAGTTTAAGTTATCATGTGTGAGGTATATGGTTGTAAGACCTTGAAACAAATGATACTTCATTCTAAATATCCCTAGTCAGTTATTGTTATGGGAATAACAAATGTATTAAGACTAGTATGCTCTCTCTGAAAAGATGAGTTATGTCTTATAGATCATAAGGACAAGAGTGTCAATCAGAGATCATAGATACATGTTTAGAACATGGTATCTAGATTCGATCCATTCATGAGAACACTGCATGGTACTACTCATAAGTGTTTCTCATGTGCGAGTTTTGCATCGGAGTTTTTAAACCTAAAATCTCTATGAAACTCTTTATGAATTATTGTGTACTTTGACATACACCTAACATACTCATAACAGGGTGACAAGTATGGGTATGGTTGGGTATGTACTAATTCATGTTAGAGAGCATGAGAGAAGTAAAGGGATTACCCCTCTCAATAAGAGAGAAAATATCATCGGCCACTTGATCAGTGAACTGAGAAGTGTATGGCCATACCGAGATGAAATAATGAGTAATCATTATTTATCTGAGAGTTTAGTGTCACTTGAATATCAAGAAAAGGAATTAGTATATATAAGGATGACTAGTTCCATGCCTTATATTAATTCTGATATTTAAGGGTAAGGGACTATGCAAAATAGCATTAGGTCACTAAATGCCATTTACATTTTCATTTAATTTGGAATGCTATAATATCTTGCTAGAGAATATATATATCCTTTGAATTAATTTATTAATTCATTGCCAATATTAAATGGACTTATAGGATCGCACACAAAGCATTGGGCTTCAAATATTTAAATAGAATATTAGGTATTAATTTGGGCTTTTATTTAAATTCAAATTAATGTATGTAATGGGTATTAGAATTGCTAAATGGACCTTGGTCCATGAGGGAGGGAATTTTGGCCTATGTAGATTTAATTTCAATTAATTAATTATCTTGGATTAATTACGTTAATTGAGTATTAAATCCTAATAACATTTGAATCAAAATAAAACACTTAAATAGGAGAGAGAGTGGTCAAAATTCAAAGATAAAATCATAGTGAATTTCGGCACATGTATATCCTAAGTAAGTGATTTGTTTTGATTAAATGTCTTATACTTATTTTAAATTAATTTGAATTTAAAATTTAAAGGAAATTGAATTAATATGTGTCACTTAATCAGGAAGTGATGGAGGCTGAATTTACTACCTAAAGATAGTAAATTTCGGCATTAACACTTGACCTAAAAAAGTGATAAATATTAATGAATTAAATGGAAGAATAACCCTAGCCGTTTTTGCTCTCTCTCTCTCTTGGCCGAAATACACAAGGGGAAAGATTTCTTTCTTGTTCTCTTGTGTTTTTGGGCAGCAAAAGCAACCTAAAAGAAGAACAAGATCAAATCTTATGGCTTCAATCCATTGCCATTGCCAAATATTCAAACATAGAGCTAACACTCTTAGTTTTAAGCCATCTTTGCAAGTGTGTGTGTGAGAATAGAGAAGACTGGCATAAAGGCAGCTCTTTGGCATTGGTGTTCCAGATCTGAAGTATATAAGTTCATCTTATATATTTTCCATTGCAAAATTCAAGTTTTGAAGAGCATCCAAACTTGTAAGTTTTAAAAACCCTAAAATTGCATGTTTCGATTCTATGTCGTATATTGCGTGGCATGAATGATCTATATTCTTTATTTGTCAGCTGCATGATCTTCATGTATTTACCATGTGATATCCGATCATATATATATATATATAAGGCCTACTTATTTGTCTCACTTTTCACTATTTCCTTCAAATAACCATATTTATCTCAAATTATAGTTTTACCCCTCTAATAGTTATTTTAAATTCATACTCCAATCTTTACCCTTTAATGACATATTTTTTTTTACCAAAACTACATTTTTGCTCTTCGGGCCGTATCTTTTACTAAAATTAACATTTTTATCCTTATATTTCTTTTTTATACCAAATTTACTATTGAACCCTTATAGTGCCTATTTAAGCTTGTTTTTACAATTTTACGATTAAAATATCAATTTAACTTTGTATTCACAGTTATGCCACTAATTTTCTCCATTTTATGACTAGATCACCATTTTACTCTTACTTTTTGTTTCTATCACTAATACAACATTTTTATCCTTTATTCACTATTTTGCTAATATTTTTTCCTTTCTTTTACTACAAAATTACTCCTTTGTCATTTCTTCTTTATTTTATAACCATTATTATACCTATATCCATTAATTACTTTTTTACCATAGTTCCACCATTTAGCATTAATTTACCATTTCCCCCTTCTTCCTTTATTTTTAATACACAATTATAATTTTACCTCTAATTAACTATTTTATTCGCATTATTTCCATTTTAGTCCTTAAACTTTATTTTTATCATACTTTTATCATTTACCTCTATTTTGCCTATTTAGGCATATTTTACAATTTTACCACAAAGTTTACATTTTATTTCAATTAATGCCTAATGCTTACACTTGGTATCAAAATTACTTTTTAGTCCTCATTTTCAATATATTTAGCATGTACATATTTTTTTTTCTTCTACTTTCCAATTATAAACTAGAATTACAAAATTTTTCTTATTTCAACAATTTCACTACCATCACATTTCTTGCAATACTTATTTATCATTTCATTATTAATTATTTATTTTAATGCATATTTAAAATTTTACCCTTTTACTAATTTAATAATCAATTTGTCATCATTTTGCCCCTAGTAGCTTCTAGTGGAAATGGTACAAATGAATTAAATGTGCGGGACTTAAACCCCAAAGGTCCATATTAGTACTATTCCTTGCTTTTCTCTTTTCTCTCTTTTTTTTCTATTCTAGTGTGGATCTTCCATTAGTCCCCTTTTATGAGTCACCATGACTCGCTACTGCAGTTGGTGCCCATATGGCTAGCCAATTACATCAAATATGTAACATCCCAACGTACACCATAGCAACAATATGACATGTTTAAAGTGAATATGAAATGGATATTAAAGGTTAAATATGTTCATGATCAGCTGAGAGACTTAGATGTCATTACTGCAAAAGTTCAAGTTATTTCGATACAAATATTATCCATTATCACCATAATACAAATATTTCTCACATCACACGTACATAATGCCCTCTTATAATGTAATTGAACTAATTATATTATTCTTACACATAAGGTTTCCATATACATACACAATATGTATTCATTATATACATATCAAACTTTACAAGCCATCTTAGATAATACAAAATCTAAACGTCCACTTGAATATATATACATGCCATCAAAAGTTTTCTTGCCTAGTTTCTTTGGTTCTCTATAACTAGTTTGACTTGTCCCTTTCGTGCTAAGCACATACATGCCTAGTCTTAAATACCCAACTAATATATTTCACCACACACAAGCATGCAAGATCTATTCAATTGAAGTTTAATAAAAATACTCATTATTATTATTAACTTATTTTCTCCATTAGTTTTATTTTATTATATAAATTAACTTAATTTCTTACTTATATCTTTACTCTCTCTCCCTCTTTATATGTGTGTGTGTGTCAAATTATGGTTTTATCCATCTAGTAGTTCTTTACACTTCATACTCCAATCTTTACCCTTTAAGGACTTAATTGTTTATCAAAACTATATTTTTCCCCTAGGGCCGTGTCTTTTACTAAAATTAAAATTTTTATCCCTTGGATTTCTTTTTCTATGCATATTTACTATTTTACCCCTAAAGAGCCAATTTAAGCTTGTTTTTACAATTACTACTATGATATCATTTTAGCCATGTATTTATAGTTATGTCACTAATTTTCTCCATTTTATAACTAGATCATCATTTTACTTACCTTCTTATTTCTATCACTAATACAACATTTTTATCCTTTATTTACTATTTTACAACTAGCTTTTCAATTTTTTTTACTACCTAATTACCCATTTGTCCCTTCTTCTTTATTTTATCACCAACATTACACTTATATCCATTAATTACATTTTCGCCACAATTTCCACTGTTTTAGCATTAATTTACTATTTTTCCCTTTTTCCTTTGTTTTTAGTATGTAATTATAATTTTACCTCTAATTAACTATTTTATTTACATTATTTCAATTTTACCTCTAATTTGCCTATTTAGGCATATTTTATAGTTTTAATACAAATTTTACATTTTATTTCAATTTAGTTCCTAATGTTGTACTTGGTATAAATTACTTTTTAGTTATCATTTTCAAAATATTTAGCATATACTCATAATTTTTCCTTTTATTTTCCAATTATAAACTAAAATTATTAAACTTTCTTTATTTGAATAGTTCTACTACCATCACATTTCTTTTAATACTTATTTACCATTTCATTATTAATTCTTTATTTTTATGTATATATACAATTTTACCCTTTTACTTTATATTCATCACATTTATACTAATTTAATCATCAATTTGTTGTCAGTTTGCCCTAAATAGCTTCTAGTGGAAATTGCACAGACAAATTAGATGTGCGGGACTTGGACCCTAATGGTCTATATCAATACTATTCCATGCTTTTCTCTTTTCTTTCTTTTTTTTTTCTATTCTAGTGTGGATCTTCCATTGGTCCACTTTTGCGAGTCGCCATGACTCGCTATCACAGTTGCTGTCCCAATGGCTAGCTAATCACATCACATACTTCTTGTTTTCTTTACTAGTTACTAAAGGCAAAATTATTTTCTCATATCACTTTCACATTTTATGCCATAATTCACATTCTTTTCATATTTTTCATTATTTAGTGGTATATAATCCTTGTACATAACTCATTTTATATCATGCATCATTCTTTTATCATATTTCATCAATTTTCATCAAACACATACAATTCTTCCCATGTGTACCATTCGGCAAATATAGGATTTCAGTTAAAATTCTCATGTCTCTTTTCATAACTTATCTCAATATGTTTGGAAGTATAATTCATTCATTTTTATGCTTAATTCACTAAATTAAACATTTATCTCTTCACTTACACCATTTGGCCACTTAAGTTTATCTACCCTTCATACATATTTTTTTTCTTATGTTAACATGTTTTACTCTTGTTCTTGAAGCTTAAATCACTTATACATCTCATTAATTCAATTAAATTCCACGTGCATATGTTAATTTCTTTACTTACATAATAGGTTCCCTTTAAAGTTTTTCAATCCATAATTACTTCCATCAATGTAATTTAATAATTTTACTTAATTATTACCCAATTTAAATTTTTTAGCAATTTTATGAATTATACTTGTTCATTACACATGATTAAGCTACACACATAATTAAACCCAACTTGAAATATACTAGTAGGGGTATCCATATACTTTATTCTCCTTTGCTCTTTTTAATTTTCCTTATCTTTCCCTTTCTCTCTTCTTTTTTCACCTCTACCTTGCTCCCTTCTTTTCAAGTTGTACATACAATTGATCTCATCCAATTTCTTTTTATTCCCACCCACAATCACATGAAAACAATTCCTAACCAAAATTAACAAAATTACTCATTTTCACTTACTTGATGAATTAAGTCTTCCTTCATTTCTTAACTTTTTCTTCACATAATTCCCTTGATTTTGGCTTGGATGATGCTAGAATTTAATTTCGATGTGATTTAGTGGTGATTTACATGTGATTTAGGAGGAGAGAGAAAGCCTTAAATTGAGCTTCCATGGAAGACAAATTCAGCCAAAGGAGTATGAAGAGGAGAGAGACAAAATGATGTGTAGAAATTTTCTTTAGACTTTTATATACATCTTAAATGAATTACCAAAATTAATTTGCGTACTATTTAATTGAATGGGGTGGGAATTAATCCACTTGTCACTATTTAATTGGTTCTAATATTTTTTTATCAAATCTTTATGAAAACTAGTCCAAAAATATGCAAAAATATTCATTAGAGTGTGTTTGTATTTTCGGGTCAAAAGGAGATCGTTTTGATAAATTTTTTGATTCGACATTGCATTTACGGATTTGGTATTTAATTTTTTGGTCTCAACTTAATTTTAATTTCTGACTTTAAAACATTCATTTAAATTATTTTTAATGGATTTTGAAGTTCAGAATAATTTTTTTATAGTTGGTCAGTGTTTGGTCAATCTAGAATAATATTCACATCAAACCGCTACTTATTTTTATTTTTGACTTTTGAAAACCTATTTGAACTTGATTTCACCTCAAATTATATCTCTGATGTTTATTCGTCGTTAAATCAGTTTAACGACAACTTAGTGACGACCTTTATTTTAAAACAAAAGTTGTTGTAGTAGAATTTAGATACAATAACAAGTCATCGTCAAATTTTAGCTAGAACTAAGTGTTGTCGCTAAATATTTATCGACAAATTGCTACAAAAATGTTCATGCTAAATTTTACGATGAAAGTATTTTTGTAGCAATATTGCTACAATATTGTTCACTCTAAATTTTGTGACAACAGTATTTTCGTCGCAATATTACTACGACATTGTTCACGCTAAATAACTACTATTAAAACATGCTAATCCCTTGATAAATTGAAATTATTTTTTAATTTATTAAATTAATATATAAATTTAATAATTTAAACAATAAACTATAAATGACAAATTTATATTTATAGACTACTCAACATTTAATATAATAATATATATATTCATGAAAAATTTGTTTACAAATAGATATCATTGTTAACTGTATTTCTAAAATAATACATGCATATATAACAATAAAAAATGTCATCCAAAATGTCATACTATATACTTATAACTATAATGTGAATAGGTGCCTTTGCTACTGAATTAGCTACTTGAAATATTATTGCTCCATCTCCATCTACTATTGGATATGTCTGACCTGCTAATCCATCTCTTGTTCAAACTCAACACAAATCTGTGCAATATGTTGCAAGTCAGTAATACTCAAAGAATATGTATTTTACATTCTCGCTCTTAACATCAATTGATGAAAAGAGAGAGAGATTTTTACCCAGATATATATATAGATATATCCTTTCTAAATATAAAGGAATTCATGCCTTGGTCAAAAAACATTCAATAGGGAACATTTTCTAGTTTAATAAAGATAAATTAGGGTGTATATTATCTAAGTATTTTTTAATGTGTATATAATTACTAAAGCTTGGTTAGTTTGATAAATTATTCTTAAATTGATTATTAGTTTTGGTAATTTAATATACCTAAAACCAATTCCCATTTGAATATGCAACATGCTTGCCTGTTTATAGTCTTGATTTTCTTAAAAGAATCATTATGTGTATGTGCTTATTTTGAATTAGTGATAAATGGTAATTAAATGACGAAATTAGTTCACAATATGTATATGTCTTGGTTAAATTAATATTTGCATGTAATCAATAAATTATGGATGAGTTATACAGGAAATAGCAAATAGAATTCTTAGGTATGATTATAAAACGGTGCGCACGTGTTAATAAAGCTATAACAACAACAAAAAATATGTTAATCATTTATGCAGGGTAATCAAATAAGTCAAACCTCAATATAACAGACACCACCAATATTTGTAGAAGCAAAGAAAAGAAGATCTACTGGAAAAAAATCCATCTTGCTTTATCTGCAACCACATAATTAAATAGAAACCTAGGCATATTCCATTAGTTTTTATGATGTAAACCTAAGACAATCCATCAATTTCTATAGCTTTTTAAGTTTGTAAAAGTGTACTTATGAAGTTACTTGGTCCCTGCTTGCATAACTCTCAGCTAATAATTTAATTGTCATACTTCCACTTCCATCAACTATAAATATTATCTATCAAGCACAGACAATGTAATAGTGTAGGGTATTAACCAGCAAAAGAAATAATAATCAACTATCAGGTGAGATAATTGCATAATAAATTTTAATTATCATAACCCAAATAAAAATGAAACTAAATGGCAACTACATGAATGATATGTGCAAAATTCACAGAAAATTTCATTCCATATTCCAAAAAGTAATAACAATTAGCTTTTCATTCATATATATATATATATATATATATATGTTTCTTTTATTATCTATTGAGATAACCACTTAAGTTTATGAAGCTTGTGATGCTAGACAAAGCACGCCTCAAATAAGGCATTGAGGCAAAGGAAAGTTTTCTCATTTTATAAGAAAGAAGAGGAACACAAGAAATAAAGAAACAAAAGACAATGAAACCATGTTTTGTAGACCGTCAAAACAATTTCAATCTCATGATAAAGAAATTTACATCAAAGATAAGAAGAGTGATATTATCGTATTTGACGTATAATTCCAAAGGCATTCAATATTTAATACCTAGATAATCGAGCAATGAAAGTAAATAGAACTGGTAATAAGTTTTTCAGGTTTCATATGAATACTAGTATATCTAATTTCCTAATGAATATTGTTCACTAATAGCCATCTTATGAGAAGCATATACATGGCATGAATTTTTAAATAACAATAAGGACATAAATAATGACAAGTAACCTCAAAATAAGCAAAAGAGAAAGAATAGTGAACAAATAAAATTAGATCTAGTAATCATAAGAAAAAATGAGCATGAAAACATGAAAAAAAAGTAAACTAGACTTCTAAAAAAGGGGATTTTGCAAATCCAGAGAGCAGCATAAAAAAGGTTCCAAAAGAAAAAAAAGAGCAAGTTGCTCCAGTCCTTAGGTTGCAAGAGACAAATCATTATGTATGCCTCACAAATTTCAAAATAAAATGGAAATGATTTATACATTTCTACAAGAACAAAGAAAATTTATATTTGGAGCATTATGAGAAGATGCAAAAACTAAGAGCTCTCTACCCTTCACTCGAAGCTCCACAAAGTAAAAATAAATGGTAAGGGAGTATACCACCTATAAGGATAAATAAAGTGGGACTATCCATTTTCCATGAAAATTGATATGCATAATTTACATGATTAAAAGAAACATCTAGATAAAGCCAATGTGTAAAGCTCTTAAAAGCTAGAGGAATATGCCATATGCCAGTTTTTAAATTTGGCATGTTTAAGACTAAGCACTATTTTTACTTTGTTAAGGATGTTAATGTTGAGCTTTTAGGAAGATCATGTGGAACCCCAAGCAAGCTGATTTTTCTAAACCTTAAATCTAACCTACCCTCTCGATAATAAAGCATACTAAAGAACCAAGGGAGCAAAGAGCACATATATTAAAAAGAAGCTTGAGTTTTAGCTGATCATGATATTAAACAGTTTAAGTCCTAGAACAAATTGTGAGAGCTTAATCCTTTTATCAAGGAAAATTATGAAATGGGTCGAAAACAAATAATAAAATGTAATTAAATTCTACTGTCCTCCATCAGACAACAGGATCAACGTTTGAAATAAATTTTCACATGCTACAAGTTAAAAGAAAATAACTAAATAAAGTCTTCATCATGAAAAAGGTAGGGCCATATCTAGCAATAACTTAAATCTATAAAGATTGTTCTTGTGAAAGCAGACAAACTTTAATAGTTGAAAGATTATCATAAATAGAGATCAACAAGAAGTCAAAATAGATGCATAAGATGAGAGGAGATATCTCACATATAGCCAATATGTTGATGCTTACCACCACCATGGGGATGCTCCATAAGATTCTTAGCAACACCACGTACCTTAGGCCAATAATTTCTCTTAACTCTATATTTATGATATGCATTTCCTGCCTTTAATAGAGGTTTCTCAGTCCTACCTCCACTTGCAACTTGACCAATTATAACGCTTGTCAAAATAATTTCATCATAAAAGTTAAATTATGGGCTTAAAATCCATAAGACAATTAAAAAATATAATTACAGTCTACCTACATCGTTTCTTTCTTCATGCTAATTGGCGACAATAATTTGCTATTACAATGTTGTCACCAATAGAGCTATATGAATAGAATAGTATATTGTGCTAAATTAGCGACAATATTGTTGTCGCAAATTTAGCTACAAAATGTTATTGCTAATTTGCGACAACAAAGTTCTTGCCAATTTTACTTTTGTCCTTGCAATTATTTATGCCAAAATTTTGGCGCCTAATATTGGCTACAATAGCAATTCATTCTTGCTAATTTGTTGCAATATTTGTTTTCCCTCCAATTCCTTCAATATTAGAGATGAAATTCATTTTTTTGTGGCAATTCTATCACTTTATGGTGCATTTAGCAATGAATTTTATTATTGTCACGAATTTTAATTGCTATTTTGCATTTTTTGTTGTGAATGAAACATATAGTAGAAATTTAAAATTTTTAACCATATTAACCAAATATCTTGGCAATAAATTATAAGAACCTAATTAAGTGAAATAGAATTTTACCTTAGAGGGTTGTTGAACTGTTGATTACTTTACACCAGGTTGTCGTAAACCACAATATCTAATGATAAACACATCCAATGCTAATCCACACTAGAGTATAAGCAAAAGAATCAATGAACTGGGTGACAAAGGCAGCTGAAATTACCTACAGCTTAGAGAGAGAATTCAACAAAAAAGGAGGAATGAAACAATAATCTAACCTTTTTTGTCTCACTCTCACTACACTTTAGTTTTTATATTCTAGGTTAAAAGCATAATTCTAATGAGATTGGGAATTTAAAAAATATGAACAGTTAGTTTATAATTAAATCATTATTAGTTAATTAATTTGGCTAAATTAAATCCAGTCCAGGCTGCTTACATTAGGCTATGCGTAGAAGCTTTGTTACCAAGCTTTTTATATGCAAACTTAGATTTAATTATCCAAATAAATTTCAAGTCCAACGAAATTAAATATTCCAATTCAATAACACTTATAAATCATATTTAATTCTGCTTGGCCTAAACATTAGGCTATTAAGGCCTTTTATGGGCATTCTATTCAAAAGCCACTTTTAGAGTGATTCTATGCATATGACTTTTATTCTGGGCCTCATATTATTTCTCTAAGTAACCCATAAATATTATTTAAGTCATATAATATTTATAGCCTAATAATATTTTATCCTAAAAATGGACCAGTCTAGTTTATTATTACACACCATGCACATAAAGCTTTGTTGAGTTTTTTGTGCATGAGTAATTAATCAAACTTATTTAATTATTTATTTCTTTCTTAATTTTCTCAATATATAATAATATCAAATATTATTACATCCATCATTTACCATAAATGCCTTTTCTTTATAGGTATATGACCCATTAGGTTTTTTGGTCCATTTGACAGTACATACAAAATTAAAATTAAAGAATTGCATGATTTAATCTCTTTAAATAATTAATATAAAGTCCCTAATTAATATTTATACTTTTTTTCATGTACAAATTATGTGAGGTTTTCAATCAAGCATCATAATTATCCAAGTGATAGAAAAGTCAAGTGATTTTGACTATACCCTTTTATTGAACAGTTACCGTGCAATTACTCCTTCCGCCTTTCTCTATCTCATTTAGGTTTTGATTATGGAATGATGTCAACTCATATAAAGCTAAATATGTTTTAATAATTTAACCTTTAATCCAAAAATACCCTTTGTTGATGTCATCCACCTTGGCATTTCGCTTTGGCTAGAGGTTTTTAAAAACACAGATATTATCGAACAAATGAGATAGTTCCCTTAATAAATTCATTGATGGTGAACCCTTATTGATCACTCAAATGCCTTTAAGTAGACTGTGATATACCCAATCTCCTAATTGTGGTCACCCCTCGATGAAGGCAAGTAGTTATGGTGTCAAAATATGTCACTCATTACTTAAGAAAACTTTGGTGATCTCAAGTCTGAGGATACTTATACCACTACCATAAAGGGATTCCTCACTGACATGGATTTAATATCTATATATTGATTCTCTTGATAGGTCTTTAATGCACTTGTTCTTCTAACAAGCATTCACATGTTAGCTTTGATAATCTCTATTATCACAGTTATGATAACCACTACATGAACCCTTTAAGAAGCATAAAATTTTTTAGTCTATTCATATTAATAATATCCTATCTTGTTAATACTATGATTAGGGATATTTGGGTATGAACAAATTTGCATGAAATAGGCATCTCACATTATGAACTATTTTATGATTGTCATTACACTGTGTTTATAATACTAAAGACTTTATTTCTCAATTTAAGATGCAAAATCAAACAACATGTAATCAACATATAATATTAATAAATGAATGCCTTCTCATAAATGTAATAATGAATTCATATACATGAAATAGATCCTTAATGTATATAGGCTCTAGGGCATACTCCTAACAATTGGATTTAAAAATATCAGCTAATTGCACATCCTAAGGCAAAATAACATTACTGACATTCTAAGAATTCACCAACACTTGAGTTAAACTATTGGGGATACCAACTTCAATTAGATTTTCAAGGATAAAATCCTAATAAAGGTGATCATAAGCTTTTTAAAGATTAAATTTGATCATAATCGAGCCTACCTTATTTTTTTTCTCATTGAGTTCGTCACTTCTTAAATAATTAAGGATAATATTATCCATAAATTATCTTCTAGGAATAAAGCTAGATTAAGTTTTTCTAATTAAACAAGAAAAGCATGGTTTAAGCCTATTAGTGACCACTTTCATAAGCACTTTGAACACTATAGGGAGAAAACTAATAGAATGACATTAGTAATACAAAGTTAGAGTTTCATTTTTGGGAATTAGGGTAATGAGAGATTTACAAGGAGATTCTAGAATCATATGCCTTTCTAGACTATTATTGTAACACTTTGATTTCATAAACCAAATGATCACTAAACAATGTAAAG
The DNA here is from genome assembly GCA_037975025.1 of Excoecaria agallocha. Classification (NCBI taxonomy): domain Eukaryota; kingdom Viridiplantae; phylum Streptophyta; class Magnoliopsida; order Malpighiales; family Euphorbiaceae; genus Excoecaria; species Excoecaria agallocha. The sequence continues at coordinate 41,357,986 of CM075816.1, forward strand.
CTTATCACATAACCTCAACTATAAAATCATTAGGATAAAAATACAGTACATGTTGTGCTACGATTATAGTCTAAAAACCTTTGCTACAAAGATTACATAGGAATATTATTTTTTTACACATACAAATCAAAAGTAGCAATCCGTATTGGAAAAACTTATCATAAACATGGTCCCAAAATAGCTTCAAGGACCTAATTTTAAAACTTCTTCCATACCTTATGTTGGCTTACTTACAACAGATGTTGACCTTAGAAAGAAATTCCAAAACCTGAAATCCTACATGGAGAAACAGTCGTGCTAAGCTAAAAAGCTTGGTGGGGAACAAATATGAAAGGCAATCACTCAAAGTGATCTTCAAAATCATATAACATACATCAATTTAAACATTAAGAATGACATGTTAGACATATATATATATATATATATATATATAAGATATGCAATTTGAAACACAATGTAACCCTACATTTAATTTTGCATCCTTAAATATCAACATTGATTAAAATGATCTGTACATTAATAAATATAATCCATGCATTAGAAACCAAGGTTAATCATGTTGTTTCATATATCATATGCAATAGTTATACTATAATTAATTGTGATGTATTTATACTCTAGATTAGCCTGCTTACAAGTATAATAACACTCAAAACAGTCATCTATAATCACACTCAGCACGCTTTATGTATATCCATTTATTTAACATGTAATCAGTAGATTAGAAAATCTTGACAAATCTAACAACCTCACGTAGTAAACAATAAAAGCATTTGAAAAGCTTAATAGTTAACTTAGCATGCTTGTATTGTATACTGGTTGAGAATTCTTCATGCATTTAACTCATTTAAGCAATTTCAAACATTTGGTGCCAATTATAAATAGCATACATATATCATGTGTTACTTGGTAACCTCTATTTATTTAAACTTTTGAAACAATACTAGCAAATCATGTCAGATATGTAATCAAGAAATATCCTTAACTCTTTAATGTCTGTACTGTACTTATAGTTTAGCCTGCCTAAGTTCTAAAGGTAGATAATGGGAATGGTAGATACCCGAGGGTATCAAAATGGTAATCGGTAAGATATCTGAGGATATCAAAATTATAGACCTAAACGAGGTCAACTGTATGATAGGACCGATCAAGTGGACCTAAATGGGGTTAGCCAACAACCCAAATAGGGTTATTTATGATCTAACAGGATCAACTGTAATTTAGACCCAAATGGGGTCAATGGTAGCAGTTGTAAGATCCCTCTAGGCACCTATCTATCCACAATTGAACTCTAGTAGCAGGCAAACTGTGTTCAAGTTCATTTCATATATTATACTTGTCCTTATATTATACAATTTTCATATGTATGTGATCATATATAAAAAAAATACTCAATCTCTAGTGTATATACATGTATTCATAAATTCATATAACAATACGAGTATTTGTATTTCAACATATATCATTGTGATAGTGTACTTTAACATGTTATTATTCAGGAACCACATGTGAACATAGTCATACTAAACATTTCTTATTTCATAATATAAGTGCATGTTTAAATAAATATTTACATAAATTTGATCATATACGAATATTTTTATATCATTATCAACATTCTTTACTTACGTACATATATAATTATATGTAGACCTTTATCAACAATCATATTACATGCCATATATAATTGAATGTACTTCCATGTAGGCACACATTTAACATAACAACATTTAAACATTAACATAAAATACATTAAAAATTCTGCCTCCAAAATTTTGCATAGAGGTAGAATTTTGGATCCAAATTGTATGCCATTTTTTATTTGGAAAACATCATTTTTAGCAAAAATTTCCTTCAAAAAACTTGTTTCTCTATGTTTCTAGTTTCTGGAACATCAAAAATCATTTCAATATCATCTTTAAAGCTCAAGATATTCACATTTTTCTTAATACTATTTCTAATGATAGTGTTGTGAATAGGTCCAGATTCAAGCTAAATTTTACATGCTTAAAAATAGAATTCAGCTTAAATTCCTTCATATAAATTGTAGATTTAGAAGTTTATTTTTAATAGAATTTATCCTCATAGCATTATAACCACTATACATGAAAATACATCATATTTTCTACAATCTATTCCAGAACCAAAATCAACAGCTCTCATGAATTTTCAATTAAATATTTGGATGACTTATAGGCCTATTTAGTTCCAGGTCCCTTCTACAAATTTGTAGAAATATTTCTTATGTAACCTTAGAAATTGTAATGGTCTTAATTAGACTTTTCTAACTCAAAATTATGTTAAAATTTCAGCCATTAGTTCATAATGCTTTCATATCTTCTCTTTTAGTAACACTTCTTAAAATTGTTTCTCTTGGCATTTGTTCTATATTAATGTACAAGAATATACATTTTCATTCCCTTAATTAGCTTTTATGGATGTTTCTTTAATACACACTTGCAATTACATTAAATTTAAGTTGTAGATAAACTCATGGTATAATAGGAGTTAAGCATATAATTACGTTTACTCTAATCCCAATCATAGTATGGGCAACAACATTTAGGTAAGGTAGATATAGAGGCTTCAATATTTATTAAATACAATTACTAAATAAATTACTTTTAATATTATCAAAGTTGATATACTATGATAATTGCTATTATCTTTTCTTTTTATGAAGGCAATTATATTGTTTCTACTTTTTCACATAACTCTAAGCCAATGAAAAACATAATCTATTGTTAATATCAACTTATCTTATATATACCTCATTATCTCTCTTTATTATGAAATCAATTTTACTATATTACACTCCTAAAAATTCTATATTATTTATGCTATGTATATTTTATATACATTGTCAAGCAATTTAAACTCTAACCCATTTAATGGTAATTATATGTATATACTTAATGCTATGACATTAGGTTGTAATTTGATATATAAAGACATCAACATATAATTACTCTCATATAATGACAAGCTATTAATATTCATTATGCTCATTTATATAATTTCTATACAATCGTATTCTTATGATTCTATAAGCATATAACACTTTCATTTATGTACATATCTATGTCATATTATAGATTAATTTATTAAGTCAAATTAGTCTAAAAACTCTTAGTTCACACTTTATAGATATTATAATTATCCATTGACATACTCATCCTAGTAAGCTTGTTGATTTAGAACTTGCTAATTGAGTCTTTAAGTGATTAACAATGTATTTGTAATTGTTCCTTCATGTTAAACATATTGTAACACTTCACTTTCTATTGCTCACTATCTGATTTTGTATCAAGTGTTTCATATGGAAAATGACATTTTTCAGGAAACTATTCTCTTAACAATTGATCCTTAAGATCTTAACTTTATACTGGAAAAATTTCAAGTCATTTTGATGTATATCCCAGGATTTATAACATAAGAAACACCTACTGCCCTAATGACTAGCCAAATGAAAAAGGGCTACTATTTTAGGGATTTTTGAGGACCTTAGAGGCAAAATTATGTTATTGTTATTTCTATAATATTTGTAGGTACAAACGTTCCGGTTCTATCCTAACTAGAGTAATCAAATTTGGAGTTTTAAAACTCAACTTATGATCAAAATAGTAATTGGAGGTCAATCTGAATTTCTAGATAGCACTTTCACATTAATGCCTAATATCTTAATTCCTTTAAATGCAAAATCATTTGTAATCTACACATGCAAGACCTATCATTCCATTATCTACTTCACATCAATAAATACATGAAAAATAAAAATAATTCTCATACCTTATAATTGAAAGATTATCACATACATGCAAATTATTTCCAAAGCTCAAATTCCATACCTCTATTTCTCAATCTCATCTTCTTAATTCAAGTCAATATACTTATAAAATCCATAATCAACACAAGTATTAATGAATGCAAGAAATAATAATTCCCAAACCTGATTTTGTAGCTTTAATCAATCCTTTATTCATTAAACCTTCCTCTTCCATCCAAAACCAAAGAAAGAAAATGAAGAAGATGGTTTTTAATTCTTACAACAAAATGCAAAAGAGACTTAAGAGAGAGAGGCAAGTTCTTGGAATTTTATATGGCTTTATGTTACCATTAACAAAATAAATCCACCTCTCCTCTAATCACTACCATATGGGAAGGTCCAAGGAAATGAGTGGCAGCAAACCTCCACTAACTCTTATTAATTACAAATCCGAACAAAGGCAATTTTCCAATTTCATCTTGTCTTTTTTTTTACCTTGTAAAACATCATTTTTAGGCCACAAGGCCTCTGCAAATATATTTCCCTATGTCTCTAATTTCTAGAACATTTAAAATCATCCCAATACCAGCTCTCTAACTCGAGATATTAACATATGTTCACTGACTATTCAAGAAGGTAGAGCTGAAGTTTACCGAATTACAAGCCACATTTTGACAAACTTAGGTTAAGACTTTTACTATGATTTCTTCATAGAAAATATAGACATATAAGTTTAGTTTTCATAAAAATTATTCTTAAAGGAATATGACCTATATATCATAAGATATATCAATTAAACTAAAATATGTTCCTATGTATCTAATAGCAGTTCACTTTCAATTTCAATTTATGATTAAGATAGCTTAGAGATAGATTTGAATTTGGGTTCCTTTTACAAATTTGTAGACACAAGTCTTAACTAAAATCTCCAACTAGATTTCTCTAATTAGAGTTGCATAATGCAAGATATGAAGAAAGTACAGAAATTGGTTCAACCTTCCTTACATGCATTCTTTCATTTAAACTCAATAAAAGTTATTTTTGTTTTCTTTGATCATACTTTCATGCCATAATTCAAATTTCTCTTTTTATATTTACATTGATACATGTATAATATCACCATCCCTTACCTTAGTCGAAATTTCAATGTCTCTAAATATCTTTCTCTTTTCTCTTAGGCCCAATTCACACCTTTAATAATTCAATTATCCCTTAAAACTAACCTTATTCCTATAATTAGCTTTAAATCCAACATTCATGGTGAAATTACCATTCACTCAATATTAATCTTTAACTTAATTTAAATTTCCAAGTAATTTAGTAGAACCTTAATTAACTATAACTCCCATTAATGCTCCAAATCCGACTAAGGTATAAGTCAGGCCCTCACAATTATACACAAAATTTCATAAAGAACTCTTCACTATATCCCAATATGCTTGAATAAAAAGCAATAATAAACCCATCAACACTTGTTACTTTGGAGGGATTCATCTAAAATAAAGCATCATCAATTTCATCCTCTGAAACTTCATTACCAAGAGTAGAAAAAATAGAATTAGGAAAAGACTCAAACATATCTCAAATAAGATAGGAAGTAACCAATTCGACATCGTCATTAGACAAAGAATGAAAAAAGAGATTGCATGATTCATCAAAATAGTCCCTTTATAACACCAAACCCCATTATCTAACTTAAGGCTTTAATTCACATCTTTTGTTTACGAATTTTAAACTTAGCATGAAAGAAAAAGGTATTCCAATCATAATATAAAATCCAATCTAGTCGAGCTTTTTGCATCCAAAAAATTCCTTCTTGATTTAAAATTGTTTCATATGTCAATCTATACTTAGACTCCAAATTTGAAAGGAATGGAGAATTATTATTCCCAAGGTATTTTTCAATAATTGTAGCCTTTCAAGAAAAACTTTTTATTTTCTTCTAAAGACATTTCCAAAAATATGTAAATTTCAAATTGTAGCCTTTTAAGCAAAAATGTACATAGCTTGACAAATATCTATGTTAGACTTCCATACTTTTTTAACAAAACTCTTGAAAATCCTTATCAAGTAACCAAGCTACCAAAAAATGAAAAGGAGTTAGTTTTTTATGCACAATCTCATAGGATAACAAGAGCAATAAGAGGCATTGGTATGAAAAAAATTGTAAAAAATGAAGGGCAAAAGCTTTATAAAAAAATAAACCTCCAGTTAAGATTGGAAAAAGCTCGATCAATCGTTGCTCTAACATCAACTCATTGCCAAGTCCAACTAATAACTTCGTAGCCAAGATCAACAAGCTAACATTGATTAATACAAGTCTACAAAAATTTACATGGTCGAATCCCTCTATTAGAACCCCCAATCTTCTCATGTGAAAATAAAAAAAAAACATTGAAGTGGCCTATAAAGTAGTTTTGCATTGAGATAAAAAAAACAAAAATTTAGACCTTTTGCTAAAGAATTTGCAAAAGGGAGTTGCTAGATCGACATAGACAATAGATAAATAGAAAGTTAGAAAACCATTTTTTGAAATATGCATATTAACCATATAATAAGAATAAGATAAAATATCAATAAGCATCAAACTATGCCAAAGAATCTAGATCTTGCTAGAAAATCTATTTGCTTCATTACGAAATGAATTAGAGAAATATAGTCTCTTAATAGCTTTTTTTACCTCTATCCCACTCAACTAAGTTTTGAAAAGAATAAGAATACCAATAGCACGCAACTTAAAAAAAATATGTTATAAACTAAATAATTCTTGGGGACTTGCATCCCTAGCAATGTGAAGAAAGAAATAATTTGTAAATCCATAAAACAATCAACCAAAAAAAAAGTAGAACAATTGCAACCAACAATTAAGATGATAGATCAACTTTAATAAAAACCAAACCTGCCTTAACAAGCAAACTTGTTATCATGAGTCAACACCATAGTAAATTGATAAATTGATTAGAAGAAATTCTTAGAAATAATGTGTTCAAAAGAAAAACAAAAATTTGAAATGGACTTGCTCTTTATTTTATTAAATTTGCTATCAAGTGGCTTTCCTCTATTATGTTTAACATCTCCTAACTTTAAAATTGTTTTTAATATGCCTATCTTTAATAAAGCCATAGGAAGAGGGTTTTCTACCACTACTATGTCTATTAGCAATAATAGCAATATGAGATCTTGTGTTGAGAATAGAAGAAACCAAATTAGTATCCTACTGAAGATTCTAAAAGTTTGACTTTTTCACATTCTGTCTCCTCAAAACTTTAGTCTCCTTAAAGTTAGTGTAATGTGTATCTTGTGGCCTTTATAAGAGGACAATTTTATCTACCCTACTCCAACTTTTAGGGATGGTAAGCAAAGATCTCTTAATTTTTAAAATTGGTCACTTTGTAATAGTTAAAGAGTTTGACCCAATTTGCCAATTCTTGAGCTTTGAAAGGATTAAGTCAAGCATTTTAGAGAACTCTTATTCCATTATTGGCAATCAATATTGAGATGCATCTTTTAGGCATCACAAGGTAGGGATCCTGAGGTCGCTAGCTAATAGAACATTTGGAAAGGTGGTTCGACCTTATGAGACCAAACTAAGACAAGAGTTCGGGAAACCACTTTTATTCATATCTTTAGTTAATAGCGAGTTTGTTTGGACCTTTAAATTAATGGTTTTATCCCTCTTCTCACGTGTACATCATGGCACCTAAACATAAGACGCACTCAATTACTTTGGAAAAGCATGTAAAGCATTTGATAACATGGCATATATATTTATATTTAAATTTATTCCAATAGTGCATATGAAATCAAGTTCATTATTTAAGTCCAATTAAGTGAGGACTTTGGTTTAGTTATGCAATTGTAAATAATAATTTATTGTGAGTTGTATTGGATGAGAACTAGGACAACGGTCTTATTTTTATTAAAGAACTCCAAATTTGTTAATTAATATAAATTTTGTTGCCATTACTAAAAGTTTTATTTTTAAAATGGTATTTAGGCATAAAATAATTCATTGGTCCAATTTTGTTTAGAAAAATCCAATTAATTATTATAAAAAAGGCGCACTCAATTACTTTGGAAAGCATGTAAAGCTTTTGATAACATGGCATATATGTTTATATTTAAATTTATTCCAACACTGTATATGAAATCATGTTCATTATTTAAGTTCAATTAAGTGAGGACTTTGGCCTAATTATGCAATTGCAAGTAATAATTTATTGTGAGTTGTATTGGATGAGAACTAGGGCAACGATCTTATTTTTATTAAGGAACTCCCAATTCGTTAATTAATATAAATTCTTTTACCATTACTAAAAGTTTTATTTTTAAAATGGTATTTAGGCTTAAAATAATTCATTGGTCCAATTTTGTTTAGAAAAATCCAATTAATTATTATAAATATTTTTAATCTAAATTTTCCATTTAATTGGATTAAAATCCATTTTACAAAACTGAGCATGCATATAAATAAATGAGGAAAGCACAAACAATAATAATTGCAATAAATATAAATTAAAGCATGAAAAAAGATAATAAAAGTTGATAGACAAAATGTACACCCATGAATAGCAATTCATAGACTATTTGGTTTGATCATGGCTAAATGGGTTTTAAACCTAGATTTTTATATTTAAACAAACCGAAAAAAAATTAAATTCATTTTTTAATTTTTTGAAATCTTACCTATTTTATTTTAAAAATCAAAATGCCAAAAAAAAATCTAAATACATAAACACTAATATGTATTTCTAGCAAACATGCACATTTTTTATTGCCCATTTTGACTTTAAAAGTTTGGCCTTTAAAGCAACCTTTAAAGATTGATGTTTTATCTACTGATAACACTACATCAGTTCCATAAACTAAGGAGAATGGAGTGGCTTCTATTGAATTTTGAACCATAGTTCTAGAACCCCATAATGTAAAAGATAGCTTATCTACCCAATCCTTGTATGGTTGCATCACTTAGACAAGATTTTTTTTCAATTTTTTGTTAGCTACCTCAACTGTCCCATTAAATATGATTGATAAGGAAAAGATTTAAGGAATTGAATCCTATATTTTGAAGCACCTATTTTGTCCTAGCCTGAAATTGTACTCTTTTATTTGATACTGCATGATGTGTGACAATGTATCTACAAATCAAGTTCTTTCTTTTATGAATTGAGCCATTTCTCGTGCCCCTAACTTTCCGAAAGATTATGCTTTGGCACACTTAGTGAAGTAATCAATGTCTACCATAATGTATTTGTGCCAATTTCGATGAATCGAGCCATCTCTTGTGCCCCTAACTTTTAAAAGATTATGCTTTAACACACTTAGTGAAGTAATCAATGGACACCATAATGTATTTGTGCCCATTGGAAGTTATAGGATGAATCTCTTAAATGATAACTATTCCCCAAGGTACTAACATCCAAGAAAAAGATAAATTAAACAACTTTGAAGCTAAAAAATGACTTATATCACCATATTGCTGGCGCTTTAGGTATTTTTGACATACTTGGAGCAGTCATGATCTATGTCAACTAGAAGCACCTTTGATCTATAATCATCTTTGCAAGAGTGATGCCATTCATATGAATACTATAAGATTTTGAATGCATCTCTTCTATCACCCTCTTAGATTCCTTTTCATATGATCCTCTTAACTAAAGATCACCCGGTTGTCTCTTTTACAACATGCCATTTACATTTCTGAGCTAAGTAGGCAATTTCATTTTCATTATTTGATCTTTATCTTAAGTTTCTTTAAGAAACATGCCTTTTTTTAGATAATTATAGATATTATAATACCACGGATTCCAATATGCCTTTTCCACATCCATTACTTGCTTAATCTCAAAATAAGGCTTATTTGGGCTAATGATCATAATTGGCTTCATAACTACATCTTCGAGGTTATTTTACATGGAAACCAAGTTGCTAAGGCATCGGTCAATTGATTCTTATCCCTAGGTATGTGTTTAAAGGTGCATATCTCAAACTATCCACTATGGCTTTTTAAGTACTCAACATGTGACACAAGCCTTTCTTGTTGAATAGACCATTCTCCCTTTGCTTGATGGACCACTAAAATGAATCACCAAATACCTTAATTTTCTTTGCACCTAGAGCTATCAGCACTTCAAGCTAGCACCATCATTTCATTTATGATTTTCATATATTGTATATGGTTACTAACGGTGTTACATGGTTACTATTCATTTAATGAAAATTTTGGGATTATAACAGCTTGTAAGCCATGCTGCCCTAATCTGCAAATTGACAAAATAGCACTCCCAAAATGCAACCTCCACCTCCAATACTCTAAGCATTCATAGCACTTCTAAGTCAATCATCAATTCACATCGCAACACAACCACAAATTCCATGCACATGTGCTTAAAAATGTATACATATAATTAGCTTTCACAATTCATTTGCATTCAGCATACAACATCAATTACTACATGCCATAGTCTAACATCTAACACATGGGTTGTCTAGTCTTCGTGTCCATAAACGTGTCACATATACATGCCATTTCGATCCTTCCTCATCATGTCCTTAATTTCCTATTTCTATGCATAGTCAACAAATCACGCGCTAAAAAACAGTATTGCCTAGTGGTGGATACAACTACACAAAATTTCATTTAAATAAATTTATTATTATTATAATCTTATTTTTGTTATTATTTTTTTTATTTATCTGTGTGTATGTAATTTTTCAAATTACTCTTTAGTCGTTGTTGGTTTTATGTCCTTACATATTCACCTTCTTATTGTTTGACCTTTGTTACTAATATTTTCGACATTAAATTACCTTTATGCTCCTGCATGTTTATTAATTACTCACTAGTCTTGGTCCTTCACCTAATTTAATTATTTTATTTATCTCACTTTGTTTGAACTTTATTCCTATTTCTTTATGGTTTATAAACTTAATCTTACTTAGCATATTGCTTATGTAATTCAATTTCCATCTTGTTATAATTTCTTGCTAACTAAATCATATTTTATTGTACTTGATTTCTTAATTACTCTTAAAATTTTCCATCTTTTCTAACATTTTCATTAAGATCCTTACTTTTACCAAATAACATTTAAATCTCCTTTGCTTTCTTAGTGTGACGTCTGAGTTCTATGTTTTACTAAATTAACATTCAAATTCCTTTTCTAACTTGACTGGCTTTTTGCGGTCTTTTTCTTATAATTACTATTCTACTCTTTATTTCTCCTTTCTGATATTTTTTACCATGAAATTATATTTCCTTTCACTCTAGTCCTTAAATTTGCTTCCTTTAACAAAATTACTTTTTCATCTTTATTTTTCATACTTTTAACTAAATTACAATTTTATCCTTAATTTACTAAATTTGCTCAAATTTCTTTTGCACCGTTCCTGTTTGTGGATTTTATTGCCTATTGACTAATTTACCCTTATCTACTATGTTGTATCTTTATTTCATTTTTACTCCTCAATTTATATTGTAGTCTTCATTGTTCTTCATGTCATGCTAAATTACCATTTTACCCTTTTATGTTACTTTTTGTTGTTTTAAATCAATTTAATCCTCTTATTGTCTTAATTTTACTATTTAATCCTTTTTATACTTATTTTCTTATTAATTTTTACATGATTTGTACTTGAGTGTAAAATAATATTTTGGTCCTCAATGCTTTCTTATATCTCTGGATTATGTTAAATTACTATAAGGTCATCCCCTTTGGTTTCTTTTTACTTATATTCCTTTTTAAGTTCAATATTTACATTTTAGCCCCTGTACTTTTTCATGTGATGGTAAATTATAGTTTGGTCCCTAAACTTTACATCTTTTTATGTATGACCTTATTTAACTTTTATTTTGACTCTTTTTGGTTCTTTTGACTTTTATTTTCTTTCAAATGTAAAATTTGCATTTTGGTCCATATACTTCTCTACGAAGTGGCAAATTACGTTTTAGTTCCTAAAATTTTAATGATTTAAGATTTTTCCCTTTTCTACTTGTTTGACCATTTTAACTTCTTTAATCACCTTATTAAGGTTAAATTAAGATTTTGCCCCTAGTTTATCACATAATTATGTTTTTGCCCTTTTTAAGTCTATTAATCATATTTTTCACTTGGCTTTATATTTAATTATATTTATGATCTTTTTTTTTCCTAATTTACCTTTTGGCCCCTATTTTCTCGCATAATTACAATTTGTCCTTTTTAAACTATTAACTATCTTTCTCACTTTTTTTTATTTAATTAACCTTATGGCTTTCTATATGCATATTTTATCATTTTATCCTTATTTTCTCTTATATTTACACAATTGCCCTTTTTGGATTTAATTAATCTAATTTTTCACATTATTTCTTATTTTATTAAATTTATAACATACTTTATGCATGATTTATTCTTGAATTTTTGTTTCCATGCGTATTTACTAATTTTCCCCTACTGATGACCAATGGAAATTCTTAAATCAAATATATGGGACAAGGATAGTGTGAATGTACTATATGACTGTATGTGAGGTAACCACTTGGATGTAGCCAACCCTCAATACAAATCTACTGTATGATTTTACCGCAGTATATGAGTCTCTATGGCTAGCCATTATATTCTAATGTCTTAAATTACCCACTGTCTACTAAGGGAAACTAATTAGTTCACTTGATGCTACATTTTTAGTTCACACATTATGTTATTGTCTATATGTATCATGTTATACATGCCCATTCTTTTTGAATTCATCCATATCACATGTAAATCCATAATATACATGATAAATGACATTCATACTTGAGAATATGGCATTTCCAAAAGGTATACTATTTGGCCTCTTTGATTACTCATATATGACATGTGTTTTCTCGTTCTTTCTCATGTCATATACATTCCTTGTATCATATTATATACTTATATTTTATAATACATCCTTTACACATTAATGACTTTTTTGTTACAACATGGTATACCATTATGTTCACATGTTAAACATTATGTCCACATGTTATCTTAGGATTAATTTATTCTTACTATGTTCGCTCATCATGGTATTATGCATTTTAGGCTTCATATGTATAAAACATTAAACTAACATATTATACCATATAAAACATAAATTGGTTAAGGTAGGGGTAGAAAATCCTAGAATATTATAGAAGTTAACCAATAGAAAATCTCGTAATAGTGATCCTTCATTTTTTGTATCAGAGCCTGGTGGAGGCAGTATGAGTGTACCTTGGTTATATTTTGAGCTTGAGTTTCTTTGGAAATTTACTTTATGTGAAGCTATAATAGCATTAATTGAAATATATATGTCAATAGAAATCTATAATAACGAAGTTGAATTAGATAATCTAGATCTTTATTAGATAAATATTCTATTAAGATGGTTATAGTTAATTAAGATAAATTTAAAGAGAATTTTGAGACTATGCTTAGAGCAATGAAATGTTGGTTAGCCTTGAAGGCTTAGAATTGGTTAGCCCTTGGAAGCCGAGATGGCATGTTGGTGGTCCTATTTAGCTAGGTGGTCTCGAGATTTACATAGATTTCATTCTTAACCTCCTTTTAAATTTAGCTTAATTAAATAAACTTAGATGGATATATTAAATATAATATTTTCTATTAAAGATTCTAGATTTGGTTCAAGTAGCGAAGATAAATTAGAGGGATAGATGAAATAAATTTTGTAGAAGTAAATATTAAAAAGTAGAAAATGATTTTTTTATTAGACTATACCTAAATAGGATATTAGAATAATATATTCAATAGGTACTTTTGAAATCTTTCATAATTATTCTATAAAAAAAATTGAGCAGACAATAGATATTAATCAAGAACATAAAACTATTTAATTGTTATTAGAAAAAACAATAAATGAACATAAAAAAGAAAAAAATATAGATTTTTGCATATAGGGTCAGTATAGATAGCCATAAAGCCTTTATTTAGACTAGGATTGGATACTTTAGTTTTAATATGTTTAAGAGATGTTAGATATACTAATTTCTCTAATTCCTTATTAACAATGGCAGAAACAAACTTAACTAATGGACCAATATATTTTAATTGTTTCCCAGGATTTACTATTATTTTATATGATTCAAACATATTAGAAACTTTAACTTTAACTGTTAAAACAAATAACTTAAATTTTAAAGAAATGTTAGAGCAATAGTAGTAATATATAGAGTATATTATAGAGTAATGTCTGCAACCATAAATCCTAAAACTAGAAAGCCTTTTAAAAGAAATGAAAGTTTATTATTTGAAGCAAACAAAGCTCATTCTAATATTCAAATTCCAAAATGACTTAGATGGGAAGAAATAACTAGATCAAAAAATTGGGAGTTAAAGGAAATATGTGAACGTATACCAATTAATATTAAAAATCAATTTTTATTAATATTAGAACATAGTGATGAATCAGTTTAAATAAATTTTCTTTAGATAATAATGAGTCAAGCAGTGTTTCTATCTATTCCAATAATAGACCTTCAATACCTAGATCATTATCTGTAAAAAATTTAGAATTAAGAAGATTAGATTTTAATACATGTATTCTAAGACCATTATATACTAAAGAAAAAGAAAGGGAATATTTTGTTAGTCCAACTAGATCTCAAATGTAAAATTTTTATCAAATTAATCAATAAAAAGAAGAATGACTAATTTTCAAATAAATAAAGAATTTTAAAAAATGATTTAAAAGTAGAATATAATAAGCAAAAAGTGGAATGCTATTTTAGTAACTTTTCTAAAATAGAATTAAATAATTTTGTGAGATCCCTTACATGACCCTAATTGAATTTCATGTTTTGACAGGAGTTTTTATTTGATTAAAAAAATAATAAATACATAATAATAATTAATGAGAAATTCGTATAAATTAGGGTTAAGGGATAAAATACTTCTTTATTATTTTAATTTCATGAAAATAAAACTTAATAGTGTGGTTTACTTTTATATGAGGGTATAATTGAAGTATAAAGAATTGATTAGGGGTAAAATTGTAATTATGACATTTTAAGGGGTCAATTGAGATTTGAAGGATAATGGAGAGGTCAATTTAAGAAAAGGGTAAATGGTGGGGTTGAATTATGAAATAGACTAAATTGGTGGGAATAATTTATGACATGCAAAGAAGTGTGTGTCTCTAGTGTGACATGCAAAAACTTTGAAGGACCAAGAAAGACATTTATCAAAGCACTACATATATGTTGGTTTTAGTGGAATGAGAGAGAAGATGAGAGAAAGTGGGACGACACCCAAAAGAGAGAATTCACTATCTTTCATCTCTTTTAACTTTCATGTTCATCTCTCAATTCACTCATAAATTCATGAAGACAATTGCATGCATGTGGGATTGTTCAAGAAAATATTGATATAGATTAATAAGGTATGGTTTAGTTTTGGTTATCTTCATCATCATCTTCTTCTTCTTCATTCTTTATATGGATTTTGGTTGGGTTTGGCTGCTGGAAATGATGGATTAGAGGATGATTTATGTTGTAGTTAAAGAAGGAGAAGATACAAAAGATAAAGGAAAAGGTATTGCTGAAAATTAATTGGTTAAAGTAAAGTTAGGCCAAGGTATGGGATTAGAGCATTATTAGTTTCCTTATGTTTGATTGGAATTTTGAACTAAAGAAGAAGAGAATTAGTTATGAAGTATTGTTGTGGTAGTTGTGAAAATCACTCAAAATAGCAAATGAAATTTATGACAATTGAAATTTAAAATCTTTAGATGCAACCATTGATGTGTTAATATATGTGAAAGGCGAAGAAGATTTATGCTTACTTGATAGTTCTTGTGTTAATACAATTTCAGTGTTATAAGGGAACTTAGCATGTTAATATTGTGAATTAGTTGAATTATAAGATTTCGTCATGTTAAGTACGGATGGTAAATTCATGAAGTTTCTTTTGAAAAATCAATTTGAAGTATCACAAAATTTAAGACATGAAATAGGGGTTTAATTAAAGTAGAATATAAGCATGTTACTTAGGCATAAAAATAATGGAATTTATATAGGAAATTGCTAAAGTGGAAATTAGATATAAATTGTCTAATCCGGATATGTCGCGCTTGCGACATTGATCGTGATCGCAACAATGTATTGGCATGAAAAATACTTATACTTCTATCGTGCTCGCAACCAAGGTTGCGCTCGCGACTTCTTGTTATATTGCACATTTTATGTTATTCTTTTGACACTCTTACATGCCATGTATACAATCATAGTTTGTCAATCATTCATATGTATCAGATACTGAATTATATGTATAATTAGTTAAGGCATATTCAAGCAAATCTCAAGATACTATATAATAAAAGAAATTAAATGGCTTGATGTGATATTAATAGTGCCAAACAGGTACGTCCTTTCATCTAATATTATTACATGAATGATGGCATGTGATGTATACATATGATAGTTATTGGTTATAAGCTCTAAGAATATGTTATGAATTATGCTAGATGGTATTAAGACAAATAATTTTTTAGCAAAGTTACGAACATTTGATATAATTTAAGATAAAATTTTCAAGTATTTGTTCTTGTAGATATGTGTGATCAAACATAAAGATTTATATTACTTTAAGTATGCATGAATATACATTGTGCACTAAATGAATAAGTATCATGATATAGTCATACATGAGCAAAGCACATGAGATTTGGTGCGAGCATGATGTGTATATATATATTTATATACAAAAATAAACTCATAAATTATTTTGTTTCCTGCTATTAGAGTTCAATTGTTGGATAGATAGGCGCCTATAGGGATATTACAGCTACCACCATCGACCTTTTTAGGTCCATAATATAATTGTTCCTGTTGGATCTTGCACAGCCCATTAGGGTTATTACTTGCTCTCTTATGGGTTGGTCCTGATTGGGTCCATAGTTTTGATATCTTCGGATATCCACCCTTTTGATACCTTGGTATCCACTGATCCCGTTATCCACCTTTAGAACTTAAGCAGGCTAAACTATTGTGATATTATGTTATAGTTAAAAATTAGATAAACAAAACATATTACATGAGATAATAAGTTTAACTAAATTTCTCAATGCATATGTAATAATTAGATGTTTTGATACTGTTCCCATTATGTTATGCTTAAATTCTCAAATATATGAATATAAATACGAGATTTGATTGTTAATGATGACATGCATTTTTTGTCATTTATTTATATGAAATATGTTATTCTTGTATGTTTTCGACAATCGCTGTGAATTGTTACCTTTCAAAGTTAGCATCCCCAATAAGCTTTATAGCTTAGCACGGGTTATTTAATCTGTGTAGGTACCATTGTTAAAGCCTTTGTTCAGGAACGAACTCTGCATCAGGACAGGCCAACACCTAAGTCATAGAAGTTGATGTAGGATTCTTTTTGGTTATATTTTCGTGCAAGTTCTTTTGCACGCTTGATATGTATAACAAGGGCTCTTAAATTTATATATATATTTGTAATATGATGTAAGTGATGTAATAAGTTTAGTAAAAGAATGTTAAGGTACGCATGCATGTAGTAGTAAGACGCTTAGTTATAATTATGCTAGATCAATTGATGAATTCTATACATGATAATACATGAAGTTAAGATAGATATAATTAGCATGGAAGTTGATGAGTATGTGTTAAATGTTTATAGTTTTGGCTAGTAATCTTCCATTATGCGTTTGAAAGGTATAATATGGTACATGATAAAGGCATTAGATTAGGGTGTTACAATTTGGTATCAGAATGTCTAGGTTTAGACTTTTCTAGGCAATACGAATATAGGAATCTTTTAATGTCAAATAGTGTTGTGTTGGCCTAATGCAGAAGTTCCTATTTTCTTATAGATTCAAATGAAGAATTCCTTTAGGGATACTATAGAAGAATCAGCTGAAAGTAATTTGCCGGTTAGATCAAATCCTCCTAATCCAATGACTTCTTCATCACATCGAAATGAAATTCCTATCGCAGTTCCTGGAGAGGCATTGTTAAAAATTTCTCAGGATATGGCCCAGATTCTGCAAAGAATGACTATGCCCAAGGCTCCAATATCTGAAATTAGGAAGCATGGAGCACAATAATTTATGGGCACTAATTTAGAACAATCTGAAGAAGTTGAGTTCTAGTTAGAAAGGCTAAAAAGGATATTTGATGAGATTAACTGCCTTGCAAATCACAAGGTATAATGTGTTGTGTCCTTACTTCAAGGTATGGCTTATGATTGGTGGAAGTTGATTTTGAGACAACCTCAGTTACCTGACCCATTTACTTAGGAGTTTTTTGAGGGGGCGTTCCAAAAGAAATATGTTACTGAGGCTTACAAAAATAAGAAATTAAAGCAATTTCTGAGTCTAAGGCAAAAAGCTTTATTTGTAGCTGAATATGAAAAAGAATTTAGTCGGTTATACAAGTATGTTCCTAAGGAAATGTTGATAGGAGTATTTAAATGCAGGCACTTTGAAGATGGGTTAAATGATCAAATCAAAGAAAAATTGTTCGGATTGACATCTTTAAATGTGGTAGATTTTAATCAACTAGTTACAACTGCTATGAAAATTGAAAAGTATGAGATAGCTAAAAAAGAGAGGGAGCATAAAAGAAGTGGTTCTAGGGGAGGATCATCTGCTGGAAAAAGATTTAGAGGAACTCAAGGAGGTCAGCCTACAAAATCTATTTTCAATTCTTCTAATAAAGGAAAGAAACAAGAATCTTCTGCCAGGTTTAAAAATGAGAAGGAAGCTTCAGGAAGACAGAGTAGGGGTCAAGCACCTGAGTGTTCCCATTGTTATAGGCATCATTGGGGTAATTGCAGGAAACTAGCTGGAGAATGCTTTAGATGTGGCAGTGCTGATCATTTTATGGCAAACTATCCTTTGAAATCGGATTAGGGTTCTAAGCAACAGAACAGTAGAGCAGCTTCTAATGCACCCCTATCTGGAAGAGGTAGAGGCAGAGGAAGGGGTGGATCAGTTCATCATGGATCTCAATCCCTAAATATGTCAAAAATAGTTGATAGAACCTCTACTCAAATGGTTGCTAGACGAGCTTATGCAATGAAGGCTTGGGAGGAACATGATGCTCTAGAAGTTATAGCTGGTACTTTTTTCTCTTTATAATTGTAACATACATACACTCATTGATCCTGGCTCTACTCATTCATATATTTATATTGGGGTTTCGGGTAGAGATAGGTTCAAAACACAACAGTTAGATTTTGATGTATGTGTAACTATTCCATTGGGATATAGTAAAATTGTTAATAAGGTGTGTAAGGATTGTCCTATAGTAATTCAAGGGAGAGAGTTTCCAGCAGATTTGATTGTGTTGCCTTTTCATGAGTTTGATGTAATTCTGGGAATGGATTGGTTATCCAAGCATCACGCAGTGGTAAATTGTGAAATGAAAACAGTAACTTTCAAGGATGATGAAGGAAAGGAAGTGGTGGTAGAAGGCAAATGTTCTAAGCTATCCACTAATGTTACATCAGGAATGCAAGCTAGGCGTTGCCTCAGAAAAGGATGTGAAGCATTTTTAGTTGTAGTCCTTGACTCAAAAAAAGATATAGTGAAGCTTGAGAATATACCGATTGTGGAAGAATTTCAAGAAGTTTTTCCGGAGGAATTACCTGGTCTTCCTCCAGAAAGAGATGTCAAGTTGTTTATTGATTTATTTCCTAGTACAACCCCGATCTCCAGAGCACCATACAGAATGGCTCCATCTGAATTAAAAGAGTTAAAGGTGATGGAATATGACATGGTCTGAATGTGATGATAGCACAGCGGAAAAACAAAACAATTTTATCATACATACCATACAATTCCAAAGCAAGAAACGAAACATGCAATTTTAGGGTTGTAGAACTTACAACTTTTGATGCCTTTTGAAAATTGAATTTGGTGATGCCCAACAACTAAGATGACTTTATCCGCCTTAGATCTCGATCACCAATGCCAAGGAATAGCCTTTTACGCCACTCCCTCTATTCTAACACACACAATTGCACCGACGGCTTAAAATTGAGATTGCTAGCTCTCTTTTACGGTATTCTGTAAAGGCAATGGTTTGAAGCTACAAAATATGATTTTGTACTTCTCTTAGGTTGCTATTACTACACAATAACACAAGAGAATGAGGAACCATCCTTTCTCCTTGTGAAAATTGGACCAAAAAAGAAATTCTTGAGAGAGAGAGAGAGTTTCACGCAAAAACCATAGAGAAAACCCTAGCATTTTACGTTTTTTTTTCACATTCAAATATATATCCTTTTTCTTTTAAGTGATAAGTTTAAAATCAAATACTTAAACATAATTAATTTTAGCCTTTATCACTTAATTAAAAATAAGTAATATTTATTGATAAAAACTCTTTTAATTTATTCAAGATAAAAACAAAAGACATTTAATCAAATAATATCACTTAATTTAGGATAAAAGATAAGACATTTAAATCTAATAAACCACTTAAATAAAACAATACATGTGCCGAAATTCCTTGGTATTTCCCTAGAAATTTCGGCCACATCAAATTCCATTTAAATGATTTAATTAGATAAATATATCTTTAGGCTTTAATACTCAATTAATTAAATTAATACATGACATTTAATTAATTGAAATTAAACCTTGTGGGCTGAATTTCTCTCCCTCATGGGCCAAGGTCCAATAGCAATCTAATAACCCATTACACACATTAATTTGACTTTAATTAAAAGCCCAAATTAATGTCCAATACTTAATTTAAATATTTTAAGCCCGATGCTTTGTGTGCGATCCTATAAGTCCATTTAATGTTGGCAATGAATTAATAAATTAATTCAAAGGCTATATATATTCTCTAGCAAGATATTATAGCATTCCAAATTAAATGAAAATGCATATGGCATTTAGTGACCTAATGCAATTTTGCATAGTCCCTTACCCATAAATATCAGAATTAATATAAGGCATGGAACTAGTCATCCTTATGTATATTAATTCCTTTCTTGATATTTCACTGACACTGAACTCTCAGATAAATAATGATCACTCATTATTTCATCTCGGTATGGCCATACACTTCTCAGTTCACTGATCAAGTGGCCGGTGATATTATCTCTCTTATCGAGAGGGGTAATCCCTTCACTTCACTCATGCTCTCTAACATGAATCAATGCATACCCAATCATACCCGTACTTGTCACTCTGTTACGAGCACATTAGGTGTATGTCAAAGTACACATTAATTCATAAAAAGTTTCATAGAGATTTTAGGTCTAAGAACTTCGATACAAAACTTGCATATGAGAAACACTTATGACTTGTACCATGCAGTATTCTCATGAGCGGATCGTATCCAGATACCATGTTCTTTAACATGTATCTATGATCTCTAATTGACACTCTTGTCCTAATGATCCATAAGACAGAACTCTTAATATCAGAGAGAGCATACTAGTCTTAATTCATTATTATTCCCATAACAATGATTGACTAGGGATATTTAGAATGAAGTCTCATTTGTTTCAAGGTCTTACAACCATATGCCTCACACATGATAACTTAAACCGAAACAACATTCTTGGACAGTTCTATCAATTGATATGCACAGGAATACAATGGATAAAACAAATGCCTTATTTTATTAATTGAAGTGTTTTATTACAATGCATTGGGGCTAGGGCTTACACTAACAATCTCCCACTAGAACTAGACCTAATTGGGCATAGCCCTAATACCGAACGCTCTCAAATGAGCTTTGTGCAGATTTGGACGCAACTATTTCGTCAAAGGATCTGCTACATTTTCTTCACTTGCTATCTTGCTAACCTTGACGTCCCCACGATCAATAATTTCTCTGATCACGTGGTACCACCTATGTATGTGTTTGGATTTCTAGTGTGACCGAGGCTCCTTGGCCTGTGCGATGGCCCCGTTGTTGTCACAGAAAATTTCTAATAGATCTAGGATGTTTAGGTCCACTCCTAATCCAGAAATGAAATTTCTAATCCAAACAGCTTCCTTTGCAGCCTCACTGACTGCAATATACTCAGATTATGTAGTTGAGTCGGCAACGGTCTCTTGCTGCGAGTTTCTTTAGCTAACAGCACCACCATTCAAAACATAAACAAACCCAAATTGCGATCTTGTATACTGAGTGCTGGTCTGAAAAGCAACATCGGCATAACCTTGTATGACACGCTATTCTTGACCACCATACACCAAGAAGTGATTCTTTGTCCTTCGCAGGTACTTCAGAATTCCCTTTACAACAGACTAGTGCTTTTCACCAGGGTCTTGCTGAAACCTACTGGTTATACTCAGTGCATGAGCAACATCCAACCTAGTACATAACATAGCGTACATGATAGATCCAATAGCAGATGCATATGGGATTCTACTCATGTTGTCCCTTTCCTCTTTGGTTTTAGGGCACTGTTCTTTAGTCAAAGGAACTCCCAAAGCCAAAGGTATGTACCCTTTATTTGAGTCTCCCATACTAAAACACTTTAGTACTTTGTCTATGTACTTTTCTTGACTTAGTCCCAAGAGCCGATTCAATCTATCTCTATAGATTCGAATACCAAGTATTGTCTCGGCTTCACCTAAGTCTTTCATTGAGAAATATTTTCCCAACCATTGCTTAACCTTTTGCAATGTTGGAATGTCATTCCCAATGAGAAGGATGTCGTCCACGTATAGGACCAGAAATACTACTATGCTCCCACTAACCTTCTTGTACACATAAGATTTATCTTCTTGTGCAATGGGTTCTTGTTCCACAACTGGTTGTGAACTTGATCCCATTACCAACTCATCCTCTATAGGACTTTTTGGCACTTGAATTTCTCCAAGTTCTACTTTACTCCCATTGTCTTTCATGAGAAGGAACTCCTTTTCCAAGAAAACAGCCTTGCGAGCAACAAATACTTTGTTCTTGGCTTGTGAGTAAAAGTAGTATCCCTTTGTTTCGTTAAGATAACCCACAAACAAGCAGACACTGGATTTGGACTCTAGTTTGTCAGATGTTAATTTCTTAACATGTGCTTCATAGCCCCAAATCCTGAGAAAAGACATATTGGGTTCTTTCCCAGTCCATACCTCATATGGTGTCTTCTCAACTGCTTTAGTTGGAGTACGGCTCAATAGAAACACAGCAGTTTCTAATGCATAACCCCAAAAAGAGATAGGAAGATTAGTTTGACTCATCATAGATCGAACCATGTCCAACAGAGTTCGATTTCTCCTTTCGGACACACCATTCCATTGAGGTGTTCCAGGAGGAGTGAGCTGTGAAATAATACCACACTCCTTTAGATGACTGTCAAACTCTTGGCTTAAGTATTCACCACCTCGATCAGATCGAATGGCTTTTATACTTTTGCCAAGTTGGTTTTCTACTTCGTTCTTAAACTCCTTGAATTTCTCAAAAGTTTCAGACTTGTACTTCATTAGATAGACATAGCCATATCTACTGAAGTCATTTGTGAATGTCACAAAGTAGCTAAAACCACCTCTAGCATGTGTTCTTAAAGGTCCACATACATCGGTATGTATTAGTTCCAATAAGCCTTTAGTCCTCTCACCTTTTTTATTAAAAGGACTCTTTGTCATTTTTCCATGCAAACATGACTCGCATGTGTCATAAGACTCTAAGTCAAATGACCCAAGGACTCCAGTTTTGTGGAGTCTTGAAATGCATTTTTCGTTTGCATGTCCTAAACGACAATGCCAAAAGTAAGTAGGGTTCAATTCATTTGACTTAACCCTCTTTGTATTAATGTTGTATATGGACTCTCTATTTTGTAAATCAAGGATATAAAGGCCATTTTGCAACATGGCATTGCCATAAGAAATGCCTTGGCGATGAATATGAGCATTGCCATTTTTAATAACAAAATCAAATTCATCATTATCCAAACATGAAACTGAAATAATGTTTTTGCTCATAGCAAGCACATAATAACAATTATTCAAAACAATACAAAGTCTGGAAGGTAAAGTGAGGTGATAGTCGCCTATCTCCATGGCAGCAACTCGTGCTCCATTCCCCACACGGAGGTCCACTTCATTCTTCCCAAGTAACCTCCTATTTCTTAGCCCTTGCACATTTGAACAAATGTGAGAACCACAACCGGTATCCAATACCCAAGTGGTAGAACTAGAAAGGTTAATCTCAACAACAAAAATACCAGAACTGGACGCCTTGGCTCCATTCTTCTTTTGTTCTTCCTTGAAGAGAGCGCAATTCTTCCTCCAATGTCCCATCTTGTTGCAATTGAAGCATGTGCTCTCGCTCTCCTTGAGCTTTTTTGCCTTGGGCTTGGGTTGGGTCTTTCCCTTCCCTTTTCCCTTAGTGGGTCCCTTCTTAATACCCCCTTGAACAATCAATACGGGATTGGTCTTTCGAATGTTCTCTTCAACATTCTTAAGCATCCCATGAAGCTCAGTGACTGACTTGTTCATTGTATGCATGTTATAATTCAACACGAATGGATTATAATCATCAGTTAATGATCCTAAGATCAAGTCAGTGACCAATTCCTTTGGCACTTATACCTCAAGCTTCTCAAGAGTATCAAGATACCCTTTCATCTTGAGTACATGGGTACTAACAGGAGTACCCTCAGCCATCTTGCAAGAAATTAAGGCCTTTGTCGTCACGAACCTCTCATGATGAGCTTGCTCTTGGAACATCTCCTTGAGGTGCACCATGATCGCATAGACTTCTTGGTCCATAAATTGCTTTTGCAATTCAGGCACCATAGTGGCTAGCATCAAACAGGTCACATCATTAGAGTCACTTTTCTTGGTCTCAAAAGTTTCCTTTTGAACCACATAAGCATTCCTAGCAGGTTCCTCAGTTAAGGGTGCATCCAAAACATATGACTTCTTCTCTTGCTTAAGAACTATTCTTAAGTTTTGAGACCAGTCTATGAAATTGGTGCCATTTAATTTGTCCTTTTCAAGGACCAATCGCAATGAGAAATTGTTGTTTGAAGATGCCATTTTCAATCTATAATAAATTTAGCAAGATTAAATGAGGTCTTATTATAATCCCAAAAACCGAATTAATATCCCTTTAAATAATTCACGTTAGTGATTTGATGTGGGCCAAGATCCACTTTTCACAACAACTTATTAGTCAAGTTGAGCTTGTACACCTAACAAGTTAAGTTACTTAGGTTGAAAAACTCCAATCATGTCTCGTACATGACTTTTGGATCAAATGGGTTAACATCTTAAGATGTTATAGCACAAACCCATTTATTAGTTGCCTAGGTCCGGGCATCCCTTTCCATGTTAAGTCCAACCTACATTCACAACCCATGCCTCACAAAGATAATCGGGTGCATCTAGGACTCCTAGTCTACGTGACCGATGATCGATGCCTTGACATGTTTCGAATTAGGAAGGCAACTTTGTGACTTACTATTTTTAGGAATTCATTTTATTACGACTTACATGACATACGCTTTGTCATCCATACATAGCATGCATATATATATAATTGCATAAAGTAAAGCGTGACAAACATGGGCCCAAAAACCTACAACTAAGATTCTATACTATTACATAAGAATCTTCGAGTTGGGCTTCTCCACTCTGGTGGGCTTTGTCTTGATTTACAAAGTCTTCAAGTATATTCTATTCTAAGAAATAAATGAAACTTTTACAATAAAATATAATGGCTTGCAGGCCATATTTAATTACAAAAACCCAGGGCCTATGAATGCACCATGCATATCCATTCATCACACCAAACTAGCAAATAAATATACATAACATTCATGGATAAAACAAAGTCCAATTTTATTTAATTTAGCCAAGCCCATTAATGGAAATTGTGTACTTGAACCTTTAAGAGATGACCCCGTGATGGGCCTGGGCCGAAGCCCAATGGACTGAATCCTCTTATTGAATAAGTTCTCTTAAAAGCCCAAAACACAAACTAGTTAGATTTGTGCCATAAATCAACTCTAGTATAATTTCCAATTTTGCAATTTTTAATTTTATGTCATCAAGCCCATAAACATTAAAAATACATATAATATGTACCAACATGAATTAAAACACAAAATCATGAAGAACATATATACATGGTACACGGCATGCATATAAAACAAACAACAAAAACTAGTTGTTTAATGCTTATGTGATGCCACAAAAATGCACAAATACTTAAAACAATTTTATGAGTCATTTAATAAATTAAATAAGGTCATAAATATTGATTTAATATTCTGTACCATTTTAATCTAAATGTGTTTTTACCATTTTAATCAAAACAAAACAAACAATGTTGATTAAACATGTAACAAACACAAACTAGACATAGTTTTAAGTAATTTTAAAATTAATCAATTAAATTGTCATGGACCAGAATTAAAACCAAATTTAAAACATGTCTAGACCTGATATTTAATCTTTAAAAATTACTTACAAACATTCCAAAAACGTTTTTACATTTAATATTTAAAAACTAGTTGTTAAACTTATAATTAACATGCCAAATGCACCTAGTTTTAATATTAACATGTACCATCAGGTATAAATAATTAAATCCGACCATTACCAGCCCTAATAACATCTTATGACAGTATATTAACATGTCATATTAATTATAATACCTATCTAATCAATTAAAATCGTTTTTACACCAAAACAATGCAAAAAACTCAAAACAGAAAATTTCAGATTTGCATGTTTTCATAATGACGATTTTAACTAATTTATTCATGCATCTAAAGCACTAAAATAAGAATGTTTAGGCTCTGATACCACTGATGGAATATGACATGGTATGAATGTGATGATAGTACAGCGGAAAAACAAAACAATTTTATCATACATACCATACAATTCCAAAGCAAGAAACGAAACATGCAATTTTAGGGTTGTAGAACTTACAACTTTTGATGCCTTTTGAAAATTGAATTTGGTGATGCCCAGCAACTAAGATGACTTTATCCACCTTAGATCTCGATCACCAATGCCAAGGAACATCCTTTTACGCCACTCCCTCTATTCTCACACACACAATTGTACGGACGGCTTAAAATCGAGATTGCTAGCTCTCTTTTACGGTATTGTGTAAAGACAATGGTTTGAAGCTACAAAATCTGATTTTATACTTCTCTTAGGTTGCTATTACTACCCAATAACACGAGAGAATGAGGAACCATCCTTTCTCCTTGTGAAAATTGGACCAAAAAGAAATTCTTGAGAGAGAGAGAGAGTTTCATGCAAAAACCATAGAGAAAACCCTAGCATTTTATGTTTTTTTCACATTCAAATATATATCCTTTTTATTTTAAGTGATAAGTTTAAGATCAAATACTTAAACATAATTAATTTTAGCCTTTATCACTTAATTAAAAATAAGTAATATTTATTGATAAAAACTCTTTTAATTTATCCAAGATAAAAACAAAAGACATTTAATCAAATAATATCACTTAATTTAGGATAAAAGATAAGACATTTAAATCTAATAAACCACTTAAATAAAACAATACATGTGCTGAAATTCCTTGGTATTTCCCTAGGAATTTCAGCCACATCAAATTCCATTTAAATGATTTAATTAGATAAATATATCTTTAGGCTTTAATACTCAATTAATTAAATTAATACATGACATTTAATTAATTGAAATTAAACCTTGTAGGCTGAATTTCTCTCTCTCATGGGCCAAGGTCTAATAGAAATCTAATAACCCATTACACACATTAATTTGACTTTAATTAAAAGCCCAAATTAATGTCCAATACTTAATTTAAATATTTTAAGCCCGATTCTTTGTGTGTGATCCTATAGGTCCATTTAATGTTGGCAATGAATTAATAAATTAATTCAAAGGCTATATATATTCTCTAGCAAGATATTATAGCATTCCAAATTTAATGAAAATACATATGGCATTTAGTGACCTAATGCAATTTTGCATAGTCCCTTATCCATAAATATCAGAATTAATATAAGGCATGTAACTAGTCATCCTTATATATATTAATTCCTTTCTTGATATTTCAGTGACACTGAACTCTCAGATAAATAATGATCACTCATTATTTCATCTCGGTATGGCCATACACTTCTCAGTTCACTGATCAAGTGGCCGGTGATATTATCTCTCTTATCGAGAGGGGTAATCCCTTCACTTCTCTCATGCTCTCTAACATGAATCAATGCATACCCAATCATACCCGTACTTGTCACTCTATTACGAGCACGTTAGGTGTTTGTCAAAGTACACATTAATTCATAAAGAGTTTCATAGAGATTTTAGGTCTAAGAACTCCGATACAAAACTTGCATATGAGAAACACTTTTGACTTGTACCATGCAGTGTTCTCATGAGCGGATCGTATCCAGATACCATGTTCTTTAACATGTATCTATGATCTCTGATTGACACTCTTGTCCTAATGATCCGTAAGATAGAACTCATAATATCAGAGAGAGCATACTAGTCTTAATTTATTGTTATTCCCATAACAATGACTGACTAGGGATATTTAGAATGAAGTCTCATTTGTTTCATGGTCTTACAACCATGTGCCTCACACATGATAACTTAAACCGAAACAACATTCTTGGACAGTTCTATCAATTTATATGCATAGGAATACAATGGATAAAATAAATGCCTCATTTTATTAATTGAAGTGTTTTATTACGATGCATTGGGGCTAAGGCTTACACTAAAAAAAGGTTCAATTACAAGAATTGTTGGACAAAGGCTTCATCAGACCTAGTGTTTCACCTTGGGGTGCTTTGGTATTATTTGTTAAGAAGAAGGACGGGTCTATGAGAATGTGTATCGATTATAGACAGTTGAACAAGGTGACAGTGAAGAACAAATATCCTTTACCTCGAATTGAGGATCTTTTTTATCAGTTAAGTGGTGTAGGTGTGTTTTCAAAGATAGATTAACGATCAGGATATTATCAACTCAGAGTTAAAGATGGGGATGTTTCTAAGACTGCATTTAGAACTCGTTATGGGCATTATAAATTTTTAGTGATGCCATTTGGGTTGACTAACACACCTGCTGCATTCATGGATCTCATGAATAGGGTATTCACACCCTATTTGGATCGATTTGTTGTAGTGTTTATTGATGACATATTAGTTTACTCCAGGAATGAAGTTGAGCATGCTAAACATATGAGAATTGTATTGCAAACTTTGAAAGAGAATCAATTGTATGCCAAATTGAGTAAATGTGACTTCTGGCTTAAGGAAGTTTCTTTCCTAGGTCATGTATTATCTGCTGAAGGTGTTATGGTTGATCCAAATAAAATTGAAGCTATTGTTAACTGGAGACCACCCAAGAATGTACATGAAATTAGAAGTTTTCTCGGGTTGGCAGGTTACTATCGTCGTTTTGTGAAGGGTTTTTCTGTCATTGCTTCACCCCTTACTAAGCTGTTAAGGAAGAATATTAAGTTTGAATGGTTTGATCGTTGTCAAAAAAGCTTTGATAGATTGAAAAATATGTTGACAGAAGCTCCAGTGTTGACTCAACCTATGTCAGGAAAAGAGTATGCAGTGTACAGTGATTCTTCTAAGGTTGGTTTGGGTTGTGTATTAATGCAAGATGGTAAAGTTGTAGCTTATGCATCTAGATAGTTGAAATCACATGAACAGAACTACCCGACTCATGATCTAGAGTTGGCAGTCATAGTTTTTGCTTTAAAGATTTGGCGACATTACTTGTATGGGGAAAAATGCAGGATTTAAACTGATCATAAAAGCCTCAAGTACTTGCTTACTCAAAAAGAACATAATTTGAGGAAAAAAAGGTGGTTGGAACTATTCAAAGATTATGATTGTATAGTTAACTACCACCCAGGGAAAGCGAATATGGTTGCTGATGCCTTGAGTCGTAAGACAATGGCAGTATTGATGTTAAAACAGTGCATATGGAAATTTACTTCGGATGGTGCCTTACTAGCATAGCTTAATCTTAGGCCTATGGTTAGGCAGACAGTGATAGATGCTCAGAAAGATGATGTAAAGTTACAACAAATTGTCAAAGCAATTTGTGAAGGTGATCAATCAAATTTTTCAATAAAAAAGATGGTGGTGCATACTATCATAACAGGTTGTGTATTCTTGATGAAAAAGAAGTGAAAAGAATATTGTTGCATGAAGCGCATAATACTGCATTATTATGCATCCAGGTGGGAACAAGATGTATCAAGAGTTGAAATAGTTTTATTGGTGGCAGGGCATGAAGAAGGATATTGTTGATTATGTTTCTAAATGTCTAACATGTCAACAAGTGAAAGCAGAGCATCAATTTCCTTCAAGTCTTTTAAATCCCATTCCAATTCCACAGTGGAAGTAGGAAGACATTACCATGGATTTTGTTACGGGATTACCTCTTTCTCAAAGAAAATATGATGTTGTTTGGGTAATAGTGGATAAGTTAACAAAAGTAGCTCACTTTTTACCGGTTCGAACAGATTATTTTATGGATAGGCTTCCAGAATTATATGTGAATGAGATTGTACTGTTACATGGTATACCTGTGTCTATAATTTCGGATCGAGACCCTAGGTTCACATCAAGATTTTGGCAGAGTCTACAGCAAGCTTTGGGAACACAGCTCAAGTACAATACAACTTTTCATCCTCAAACGGATGGGCAATCTTAAAGGGTTATTCAAATTCTTAAAGATATGATGAGGGGATGTGCTTTGGAGTTTTCTAGAAGTTGGGATAAATATGTGGCCTTAATTGAATTTGCCTATAATAATAGTTATCAGAAGAGTATCCAAATGGCACCATATGAAGCTTTGTATGGCAGGAAATGTAGAACTCCAGTCTGTTGGATCGAGTTGAATGAATATAAGTTAATTGGCCCTAAACTTGTTAGAGATACAGAGGAAAAAATTCAAGTTATCAAGCAGAGACTGAAGGAAGCTAGTGATAGGAAAAAATCTTATGCTGACCTAAAAAGAAAGGATATCGAGTACCAGGTGGTGACAAAGTATTTTTGAAGGTATTTCCCTGGAGAAAAGTGCTTAGATTTGGGAAAAAAGGAAAACTCGGTCCGAGATTTATTGGTCCGAATAAAATTCTTCAAAGAGTCGGGCCAATAGCTTATAGATTGGCTCTTCCTATGGAATTGGCCAAGCTTCATGATGTGTTTCATGTATCTATGCTTCAAAGATATCGCTCGGATGAATCTCACAAGTTTAAAGTTCAAGCTATTCAATTACAGTCGGATTTCACGTATGATGAGGAACCGAAGGAAATCCTAGCCAAGGAAATCAGACAATTGAGGAACAAGCAGATCCCTCTGGTTAAAGTACTTTGACAACATCAAGATGTATAAGAAGTAACTTAGGAACCAGAGGCAGCCATGAAGAAGCAATATCCTTAGTTGTTTAAATCAAGTATGAATTTCGAGGACGAAATTCCTTAAGGGGGAGAGAATTGTAAGACCCCTTACATGACCCTAATTGAATTTCATGTTTTAAGAGGAGTTTTTATTTGATTAAAAAAATAAATAATAATAATTAATGAGAAATTCGTATAAATTTGGGTTAAGGGATAAAATATGTTTTTATTATTTTAATTACATGAAAATAAAACTTAATAGTGTGGTTTAATTTTATATGAGGGTATAATTGAAGTATAAAGTATTGATTAGGGGTTAAAATTGTAATTATGACATTTTAAGGGGTTAATTGAGATTTGAAGGATAATCGAGTGGTCAATTTAAGAAAAGGGTAAATAGTGGGGTTGAATTATGAAATAGACTAAATTGGTGGGAATAATTTATGACATGCAAAGAAGTGTGTGTCACTAGTGTGACATGCAAAAACTTTGAAGGACCAAGAAAGACATTTATCAAAGCACTACATATATGTTGGTTTTAGTGGAATGAGAGAGAAGGTGAGAGAAAGTGGGCGGCACCCAAAGGAGAGAAGTCACTATCTTTCAACTCTTTCAATTTTCATGTTCATCTCTCAATTCACTCATAAATTCATGAAGACAATTGCATGCATGTGGGATTGTTCAAGAAAATATTGATATAGATTAATAAGGTATGGTTTAATTTTGGTTATCTTCATCATCATCTTCTTCTTCTTCATTTTTTATGTGGATTTTGGTTGGGTTTGGCTGCTGGAAATGATGGATTAGAGGATGATTTATGTTGTAGTTAAAGAAGGAGAAGATAGAAAAGATAAAGGAAACGGTCTTGCTGAAAATTAATTGGTTAAAGTGAAGTTAGGCCAAGTTATAAGATTAGAGAATGATTAGTTTTCTTGTGTTTAATTGGAATTTTGAACTAAAGAAGAAGAGAATTAGTTGTGAAGTATTATTGTGGAAGTTGTGAAAATCACTTAAAGTAGAAAATGAAATTTACGGCAATTGAAATTTAAAATCATTAGATGCAACCATTGATGTGTTAATA
Organism: Excoecaria agallocha; assembly: GCA_037975025.1. Classification (NCBI taxonomy): domain Eukaryota; kingdom Viridiplantae; phylum Streptophyta; class Magnoliopsida; order Malpighiales; family Euphorbiaceae; genus Excoecaria; species Excoecaria agallocha. The sequence continues at coordinate 41,390,165 of CM075816.1, forward strand.
TATGTGAAAGGTGAATAAGATTTATGCTTACTTGATAGTTATTATGTTAATAAAATTTCAGTGTTATAAGGGAACTTAGCATGTTAATATTGTGAATTAGTTGAATTATAAGATTTCATCATGGTAAGTGTGGATGGTATATTTATGAAGTCTCTTTTGAAATATCAATTTGAAGTATCACAAAATTTAAGACATGAAATAGGGGTTTAATTAAAGTAGAATATAAGCATGTTACTTAGGCATTAAAAAAATGGAATTTATACAGGAAATTGCTGAAGTGGAAATTAGATATAAATTGCCTAATCAGGATATGTCGCGCTCGCGACATTGATCACGATCGCGACAATGTACTGGCATGAAAAACACTTCTACTATTGTCGTACTCGCGAATTCTTGGTATATTGCACATTTTATGTTATTCTTTTGACACCTTACATGGCATGTATAAAATCATAGTTTGTCAATCATTCACATGTATCAAATACTGAATTATATGTATAATTAGTTATTGGATATTCAAGGAAATCTCAATATACTATATAATAAAAGAAATTAAATGGCTTGATGTGATATTAATAGTGCCAAATAGGTACGTCCTTTCATCTAATATTATTACATGAATGATGGCATGTGATGTATACATATGATAGTTATTGGTTATAAGCTTTAAGAATATGTTATAAATTATGCTAGATGGTATTAAGACAAATAATGTTTTAGCAAAGTTACGAACGTTTGACATAATTTAAGATAAAATGTTCAAGTATTTGTTCTTGTAAATATGTGTGATCAAACATAAAGATTTATATTACTTTAAGTGTGCATGAATATACGTTGTGCACTAAAAGAATAAGTATCATGATATAGTCATACATGAGCGAATTACATGAGATTTGGCGTGAGCATGATGTGTATATATATATTTATATACAAAAATAAACTCAGAAATTATTTTATTGCCTACTATTAGAGTTAAATTGTTGGATAGATAGGTGCCTATAGGGATATTGCATTTGCCACCATCGACCCTTTTAGGTCCATAATATAATTGATCCTGTTGGATCTTGCACAGCCCATTAGGGTTGTTACTTGCCCTCGTGTGGGTCTTTGACCGGTCCATCGTACAAATGGCGCTGATTGGGTCCATAGTTTTGGTATCTTCGGATATCCACTGTTTTGATACCTCGGTATCCACCGATCCCATTATCCACCTTTAGAACTTAAGCAGGCTAAACTATTGTGCTATTATGTTATAGTTAAATATTAGATAAACAAAACATATTAAATGAGATAATAAGTTTAACTAAATTTCTCAATGCATATGTAATAATTAGATGTTTTGATACTGTTCCCATTATGTTATGCTTAAATTCTCAAATATATGAATATAAACATGAGATTTGATTGTTAATGATGACATGCATTTTCTGTCATTTATTTATATGAAATATGTTATTCTTGTATGTTTTCGACAATCGCTGTGAATTGTTGCCTTTCAAAGTTAGCATCCCCACTAAGCTTTATAGCTTAGCACGGGTTATTTAATCCGTGTAGGTACCATTATTAAAGCCTTTGCTCAGGAACGAACTCTGCATCAGGATAGGCCAACACCTAAGTCGTAGAATTTGATGTAGGATTCTTTTTGGTTATATTTTGGTGCAAGTTCTTTTACACGTTTGATATGTATAACAAGGGCTTTTAAATTTATATATATATATATTTGTAATATGAAGTAAGTGATGTAATAAGTTTAGTAAAAGAATGTTAAGGTATGCATACATGTAGTAGTAAAATGCTTAGTTATAATTATGCTAGATCAATTGATGAATGCTATGCATGATAATACATGAAGTTAAGATAGATATAATTAACATGGAAGTTGATGAGTATGTGTTAAATGTTTATAGTTTTGGCTAGTAATCTACCATTATGCATTTGAAAGGTATAATATGGTACATGATAAAGGCATTAGATTAGGTCTTGGTTGAAAACCAGGTGTTTGATATGGTAGAGGTTGGTTTTGGTGTGGAGCTTGGTAAGTTGATAGAAAATGTGCTAGAGCTGGTGCTTGATAGGCTTGGTGATTATTGGTATTGTGAGTTGTATTGAAGGCGGCTCTAGGTTGAGTGTTAGAAGTGGATGCTTGGTTCCTTTCTCTCTAAGAAAGGTTTGGATGGTTCCTCAAACTAGGATTATAGGTATTACTATATCGATTTAAAGCATTAACATCTTTAACCATTTGAATTCCAACATCCCCAACCTTGTTTTCCTTCATGGCATATCTGCCTTTATAAGTGTCACATCCTTGAGAAAGGGTCGATACATTTTGTACCTTTAGTATGTTTAATTCCTTCTTCAACAACTCCATTTGAGCCCTCAACATCGCCACCTCATCTACACTATACACTCCTTGCTTTTTCTGCATTATTTTTTATGTTAGCCCATTAAGCTTTATTAGTGGCCATCTTATCTAGGAGTAGGAAAGCTTTCTTCATTATCTTATTCATGAAACTTCCACCTGAGACTGCATCTAAGAGGGATATTATTGATGGATTAACACCCGTATAAAAAGTAGACATCAACTAATGCATAGCAATTTTATGGTGAGGGCAACTCTTCAAAAGTCTCCTAAACCTCTCTCAAGCCTTATGAAATGGTTCCTCATATAGATGTTAAAAGTTATAAATGTTATTCTTAATTGTAGCCATTTTAGTTAGTGGGAAAAACCTTATTAAGAACTTTTCCTGTATATGCTCCTAAGACCTTATAGATTAGCTTGGTAACATTTGTAACTAGTCTCGTGCCTTACCAATAAGTGTAAATGGGAATAGTTTCAGTCGGATAGCATCCATTGATACGTTTGGAATTTGAACTATATCATTAATCTCTAGGAAAATATCCAAATGTTGAGATAGGTCCTCAATTTTTGATCCCGAAAATTGATTCTTTTGTACCTTCATGCTAGTGGCTAGTTCTAGCTCAAGCTAATTATTTTGAGGTAGCATTATAGTCCTGTACCTTTCATTTTACCTAGCAGTAGCATAGTCCTTGGTCTTATCCCATTTCCTTGGATTTAATTTGGGTTTTATTGCATTTGGTTTTGAATAACTTGCCCTCCAAGTAGTGGTGGTTTGCCATTAAGAAGTGGAGTATTATGGCAAATATCCTATGGTTATATGTTTTCTTTTTCTTGTAATCTTCATCTACGCAATGTCCTCTGAATATCAAGGTCAAAGGGTATAATTTGATTATCTCTTACCATGCATTATTAACACTTGAAAAGAATAAAAGAATAAATAAATAAAAAAATAAAGTGTAAGAAGAAAAAGAAGAAAAATATCACACAAAATCCATTGCAAAATATAAAACAAATGCCAATTCCTTACAATGGCACCACAAACATGATTGGTGTTTTGCAATAGTACTAGATCAGTTAGTAATATAGGAAAATAAAATTAAGACCCTTTAATATCATACCCAAGAGATTGTGTATTTTAGATTTTGAAACAAATGATTTGTCAAAAGAATTTCCCAAGTTTTAAAAGGTGATTATAGGTAGAACTAAATTAATTTAGACAATTTAATAAATTAAATGCTAAGACTAAACTAAAATTAATAAAAAATAAAGCAAAATGAAAGTGATAGTAAAAATCAATTACTAAAACACTTTTAGTAAAGGACTATTCATCTCACCTCTTATTAATATTAACTCAATTCTAAATAATACAAGTTGCTGTCGAAAACCAATTTAAAAATAAATATCTTATTTAGAATATCATTATAGAATATTAGATCTCTTAATTAAGAACAATCAAATACCTAGCATACAAGTTTGGTTTTAAGCTCCTAAACTTAAAATAAATTTTCTTTTGAAACACCTAACTTCTATTTATTTTTAATTCAATTTCTTAAGTCTAATAAACTCATGATAATAAAACCCTTGTTTCAATTTCCAAAACACAACAATTAATTAACATAAGTAAAGTAGATCTAGAAAATGCATATCATTAATCATAACTTAAATTAACATTCAACCATCTATTTGATACATTAAATATAAATTAAATTGTAATAAAAAATATAATTAAGCACAAGAATTAAGAAATAACAAAAATGCATTAAAAATGAGATAAAATACAAGTTATAATAATATGAGAATGAGGGTTCAAGTTTTCCTCAATAAAAGCAGAGAACTACTCGCTATTCATGATAAAAAATGAATAATAGAATGGAAAATTTAATACTATATGTAGACACCATGACCTGAGGCAGCCTAGATTAGGGTTACCCGATCTAGATTTTTCACAGTTTTCATAAAAACTTATTATTTTCCAAGTGTTTTTAAAAGGTTTTAACAACAGAACAATAAAAATAATGATTTTAGCATTCAGTTATGACAGATGATCGTCTATCATATGAGGGACGGTTGTTTGTGGCCACATCCTCATGTCTAGGTCAAATTAGAGGTATTTTTATACATTTTTTTATTTTTTCCTAAGGGACGACCGTCTGTAGTTAAATTTTCTAATTTTCAATATTTTTCGTATTCAAAATGGGAAGAGAGATTTTTAGCGATTGGTGTCCAAATTTTGAGGGATTAATTCCTCCAAATTTGGAGAGTTAATATTGGAATTCAATTCCAACTCCTCCCTAAGTATAAAAGATAAAAAAATTAGGGTTTCAAAAAGGGGGGATCATTCCTGGAAAGAAAGGACACGTTCTTGGAGAGGAAGAAATTAATTCTTTTCTTTTTAAGGAAAAAGTTCTAACAATTTTTTGATCAAAACACACACGAAAATCATCTTATTTTTCCAGAACACAAAATGATAATCGAAGTAGAGATCTGGACTTTACAAGTTATAGAGTAAAAATATATCCTGAGGGTAATATTCTAAACTCTCCATCTATCTTTCTCTCTCTAAATTTAATCATGTGTATTCATGTTATTTGTTACTAAAAATGTTTTATGGATTTACATGTTTAAATCGAATGCCATGAAAATCTAGATCTATATGCAATATCATATATCAATTTGAGTATGATCTCCTCCATGTTGGTATGATTTAGAGCTTTGATTTTTTCATCATATTAGTTTTTGTTTTAATGTCATTTAGGGTTATTAAACCCTGATTTAGTGTTAGGACTTTTAATTTGGCATGTTTTAGGCCCTTATATTTGAGTATTTAGTGTTAACCTAACATTTTGGGTGATTTTGGTGTAATTTCCAGTTTTTGTTCTGTCCCTCGAGTTAAAGATGGGAAAAAGCCCCTACGGATGGCTGTCTATCACATTGCGAGTATTTCCTTATGTCCTATCCCTCCTCTAGTCATGGCCATCTATCGCCTATCTAGGGTTGTCCATGGCTGATGTTAGGCTTATTTTCATGTATTTTGTGTATTTTTATTTTTGTTCATGTTATTTTAACAATCTTTGAGATGTTAATGTGTTTTTTGTGCATATTTAGCATTTATATGAATCCTAATTCTATAATGTATTTTTGTATTTGATCATTTTAATTCAACTTTTATTTGTAATGCTAACTTGTTGGTTTTTATGGTTTTATATGAGAAATATGTACCATTAGAGGATCTAAAGAGATGATTAGGCATTCCGAGTCATGCCTTATTTGGTTTCATCTTTTCCCTTTTCATTTAATTTATTTACATTTTTTTTGTTTTATTATTTTGCTTATTTAACTTTTTTTAGATGTATTCATCTTTAGGGATGTAATAGTTATAAAATAGGATTTTTATGCATGTTTAAATGGAAAAGAGACTTAAATTGATTTTTATTAATTAACCTGGGATTTTGCTTAAAACATGGACTAAAGCCCAATTTTCCATCTTAAAAATCAAACAAAGGATAAAAAAGTTTTTCTAAAATACGTGTGAGGGAACCAATATTCCCAACCAAAATTAATGCCCTGATTTATGTATGTAATTTATTTCTTTATCGGATAATTTACCTATATAATAACTTAAGTAGGACTTTATTTTTATTTATTTATTGCTTTCTTTTGATTGAGATATTTATTTAATTTTATTACCAATGCATTGTGTTAGAGAGGAGAGTGGATTAATGTTTAAAACCCAATTATAAAACAACACATAACCAAGGTACCAAGTAAGAGTGATGTCCTGAACAACAATCTCTTTTTGCACATTTAAAAGGTTGAGATTCATTTCCCAATGTCCTGTTGGGTGGCAACTCTGTGACACTTGCCTTTTTGAGCCTATTAGTATATGTCATCAAGGGTTGACTACAAATAATAATTTGGGCTTGACCCCTCTTTATTGCGAAGTAGTCAATTTATGAATTATAGTAAACCTCTTATATTCTTAAACCTTAAAAGTAGTCCTCTAAGAGTGAACCCAAAATTGAGCGTGTGTTTGGCTCGCATCATAGTGGTGACTACACTAGGGACTAAAGAGACCTAGCTCCCAAAAACATCTTGGTTAAGTTCTTTATAATTGGGTATTTATTGTTAATATTGTATCCTTTCTAAATTACTTTTTTCATACATCTTAGTGCTTTTAAATTAAGTTAGGCATCCTTTTTTAGCCTCGGTGTTATCTTGAAGCATGCCCTGCATTCACTCAATGTAGGAGCCCTCAAGAAGACCCATCAGCCTAAGTCTAACACCAAATGGTATATAAAATACTGACTTATTGATTGTTATGCTTGTGATGAGCTAGACCTAGGCTTGGGTAGCCTTGAAGTTTTATCACCGTTGACTCAAGCCCATATAATGACAGTAGCAAGTTCCCCTAGGTTATATGGCCATAATAATCTTTGCCTACTATATGGACCTTTATGTATTGAACAAACTCAAACAAATTAAGAGGTACTATTTAAAGGCTACCATGCCTTGCCAGGCCCGACCCCATCCGTATAAGTTAGCCAAAATACACAATGGTCAAAATCTATATGTTTGTGCTTTCAATTAGGAGAGATTATGCTGTCAAATTTTCATTATGCACCATACTTATCCACTGGGTACCTTGTTGACCCATAGGCTAAGCCCACCTAGGAAAGAGACTGTACGACCTCTTGTGTTGGAGTAATAAGGTTGGAAGGTTATTATGGTACTTGTGATTGATGTTTAATGAAAGCATTCACTACATCTATGCATCATGTATATACCATGCTCATGCATCATTCATCATACATCACTCTTAACATTTGATTCTTACAGCCATCATAGATTTATCTAGGTGGTCTATAGGGTTAGATGAACACCTTATTTGGAGACGAACATTCAAGATACCAAGGTCAAGCTCAAGTTTAGAGTTGGGTTCAGAAGTCAATTTAGAGTTAAGTGTAAACAGTCAGGAAATGAGGTTAGAAATGGATGACGAATAGTTGAATAAAACCAAAAGGGTTGCTGATGAGATAGGAAGGTTGCCATCTTTAAGGGAAAGGTTGGATGCATCTATTGTTGGGGCCTTAATGATGATGGACGAATTTAATAGGAGGCTGGATAGGCATCTCTAAGTGTTTAAGTACCTATGATTTATGGTTTAGTGGCCTCTACGAGGCCAAATGTTAAAACTTGGCCTATAGCACCTGCTCGTGAGATAGTGGAGCTGATGCATGTTAGGGATACTATCATAATAGATACTATCGTGCCTTGAGAACTGATAAGGAAGAAGAGGAGGCATGATCCTAAAAATGATTATATTGAAGAAGAGGATGAAGATTATGCTCCGCCTATTGATTAATATGAGGAGTAAAGGTCCTAATTCTAAGGATGTTGCATTTAAAAAGATGGAAGAGATGATTGAAGCTATGTCTAGGCTATTATTTGCTAGTATAGGGATGGACCTTGAGGATAGGGATCTGGATGAAGATGAGTCACTACCTTAAAGATTCAAGATACCTAATTTTCCATGCTTTGATGGTACTTTAGATCCTTCATCACATGTTAAACAATATATGTTGATGATGAAAGGGACCACCTTAACTAAGAAGCAGAAGGTCGAATATTTTTATATGGGTTTGACTGGGCCTGCAATTGATTGACACTAAAGAGGAATGGGATTTGTTAATTGAGGAGTTCATTAAGTATTGTGATTGTAGCACTAGAATAGAGGTTACCTTGAAAGATCTTGAGTTACTTCAATAGACACATGATGAATCTTTTCATAAGTACCTCACCAAGTGGAGGAACCGAGTAATAGAAATGAAAAAGGAAGCCTGACACAGCTAACTAGATTATGCTCTGTATTCAAAATGCAAGTTTGTACTTAAGGGATGGCCTGAAGATAAAGGCTTTGAAAGATTAGGAGTCTTTGAAGGATATAGCAATAGAAGCTGAGGGAGAGTACTTAGCAAGAAGGGCAAATAATGAGGGTGTAAGAAAGAATTTTGGCAATAACAAGATAGTTGGACATAGTAGTGGATCAAATAAAACTGGAAAGAGGGCAAAAGTGTCCACTGTAAGGGCCAATCAGAGGAACTATTCTAACTTGGGTAAGTCGCTATCTTGGGTGTTAGATTGATTGAGCAAGGAAGGGAAGCTTCAGCCACTACCATCAAGGATTGCCCCATCACAGGAAAGATCAGTACTATGCTTACCATCAACATACTAAGCATCTTACTAACTACTACCATACCTTAAGGAATATATTCAGGATCTGAAAGATAGCAAATAGATTTCATATCTTGAGAAGAGGGATAAGAAGAATAAAAGAGGTTTCAATGTTATGCTACCTCTGATATGAATGATTAGGTCTAGCCTACTTGGGTGGTATGCCATGAGAGACCCATATGGGAATAAGTACATGGTCGTTACTAATTCCAACCTTAAAGTAACAAAGCCAAGTGAAGAAATCGGCTAGTTTCAATGATTGATTGTTAGGATTCTCCCACTGAGAGTGAGTATGAGGGGACTACGGTGCCCATTGATATTTGGAGTTCAACTAGCAAAAATGAGAAAGAAGTGGGGGACAAGATAGTAAAGGCAACAACTAGGAGTGGAAGGGTGGCCCTTGAAATTGAAAAGCAGTCAGCTCCTACTGCAGTGCCGATAGAGAAAGAGATTGAGGGAGATTAGATAATTAAGAAGCTAAAAAAAACTCAGGCCTAGATTTTGATTTGGGATTTACTGAGGTCATCTCCCTCACATAAGTAGAAATTGGTGAAAGATCTAAGTGAATATAATATTACCACTATTATTTAACCCTTCAAGCTACTGGATTTAGTCAATGTCAGAAAAGGAGAAAATGTTGTATACTCTAATGCTGACTTGCCCGCTTAAGGAAGAAATCACAATTGTCCCCTCTACATCAAGGCTTAAGTGAATGGCAAGCGCACAACTTCTGTGATGGTAGATGATGGGTCTTCTATTCATGTCTATCCTTTGGTGGCAATTTCTGCATTCGGGATAAATGAGAATATGTTAAATAAGTCTAATTTAACCATCTCTACTTTTGATAACTCCAAAAGGCAAGTTGTTGGGACCTTTAAGGCTTTAGTATGGACATGACCTATTGATTGCCAATCCCTATTAATTTCTTTGTGCTACTAGAAAGGTCGTGGTTCCATAAGTTTGTTGGAGTGTCCTCCACATTGCAGCATGATCATAATACCTCATGATGGGCAAGTGGTAACCATCAAAACTGCAAGAGAAAAATTAGGTGTTTATGCTAGAGATAACAAAATAGCCTTTCAATGGATTCCATGTGTCTGTCATCATGATTAGGAGTGCGAGGGCAATTTTACTGATAGCCTGTGAGTGATTAACATGTTGAAGAAGATGAACTTCCTTTCTAGGGTTTATTTAGGCAAGAACTCTCAGAGGCCTCAAACTGCTACAGTTTCCAAGGGATAAAAAGATAAGAAAGGGTTAGGTTTCACTAGTCCTAATCAGAAAGACAAGAAAAAGGAAGTAGTAAAAGGGACTCCTCTTATTTCTTAGAGCTTTATGCCAGCCTCTGGTGTTTGCCTTTACTGTAAGGAGAATGAGCCTCGACTAATAGGGGATGAGATAGTGTTGGGTTTTGGGCTATTCAATGATGTATTCACCTGGGAACAGGGGACTATCAAGCTAGTTGAGGGTTTCTAGGATAAGGAGATCTTTTTGCATCATTCTGCTTGGGACAAAGAAGTGCTTAAGGAGATCATAATAGAGAAGCTGCTTGTTGTTCAACTAAAAGGCAAAGAAAAGATAGAAGCAGAAGGTCCACCTAAGCTGACTCAGAAGATGAAGATATGTCTAATGCTATGCATACTGAAAAGGATACTTTTATTAACATTATTTACATTCCTGAACTATTCGATGAGAATAATGATTGCTCTTTCGATTATATTAATAAGATGAAAAATTTTACTTACTTGTGTAATGTTTCTTCTGATTTTAATATGCATAATCATAATCATAATCATGAATCATTCATATTTGATATTAACTTAAATCTCTAAACAAATGAAAACCCAAAAGAAATTTTATTAGCATCAGACACAACTGCTGAAGAGAGAAAAATTTGAGAGAATATTAAAAAAATTATGAAAAAGTTTTTACCTAGACCTATGAAGATATGTCGAGAATAGATCGAGAAATCATTGAATATGCCATCCTAAGTTATCCAGGGTATAAACTAGTTAAACAAAAACTCAGGAGGCTTAGGCCAGAATGGGCTGAAAAGGTTAAATAAGAGGTCAGAAAGCAAATAGAGGCTAAGATCCTAGTTGAAGTTCAATACCCCATGTGGTTGGCAAATATAGTCCTTATGCCAAAGAAAGGGTTTGTGTTGATTATAGGGATTTGAATAAACCTTTCCCTAAAGATGATTTCTCTTTGCCTCATATAGATGTGCTGGTTGATAAAATGGCTGCTTATACCATGCAAAACTTTGTGGATGCGTATGCCGGATATAACTAGATTCTAAACAAGATAGTAAATCATATTAAGACATCCTTCATAACCAAATAGGGTACCTATGCCTACTAATTCATGCCTTTTGGGCTTAAAAATGTAGGCACCACCAATCAGATGATGGCAACTTGCATACTGGATGGCTTTATTCACAGAGAGGTAGAGTTGTATGTGGATGACATGATGATCAAGTTGGCTACTCAAGAAGGTCATTTTAAGGCATTGGAGATGTTCTTTTATTGAACCAACAACTATAACTTTCTCCTCAACCTAATGAAATACATCTTTGGAGTCACTTCAAGTAAGCTTTTACGACATGTGGTGAGTAAGAAAGGTATAGAGGTAGACCCTAACAAAGTGAGAGCCATCAAAGAAATACTAATATCCTAGAAGGAAAATGAGTTTAGAGGGTTGCTAGGTAGGATTCAGTACATAAGCAGGTTCATAGCCAAATTGACTTAAATTTGCGGACCAGTAGTGAAGCTTTTAAAAAAGTATCAAGCAGTGGTTTGGAATGAGAATTGTAAAAAGGCATTGATACCATTAGGGAATAACTACTGTATCCACCAATGTTGAGGCCACCTCAGATAGGTAAGCTGTTGATTTTATACTTAGCCATAGAGGATAGTTCAGTAGGAGCAATGATGGCTCAGAAGGATGATTTTGTGATAGAGTATGCATTGTATTGCCTCAGCAAAATTTTTCTCCCTTATAAAGCAAAGTATAAAAAAGTTAAGAAGAATTGCCTAGAAATCATTTAGGCATCAAAGAAATTGAGACACTACTTCCATTCCTACATAATACAAGCTGTGGCTAAGTAGAACCCTCTCATGTATTTGCAAGAAGCACCCATACCCCTAGGAAAGATGGGAAGGAGGTTAATTCTCCTATAAGAATTTGATATAGATTACATCACTAAGAAAACCCTTAAAGGGAAAGTGGTAGTGGAGTTGTTAGCTGATCAGCCATTAGAAGGGGAAAAGATAACCTATAAGTTCCCTTATGAGAACATTGTAGCCATAACAGTTTTGGGCTAGTAGACATACTTTGATGGGGATATGAACAACAAAGGAGCCGGAGTGCAAGTAATATTGGTCACACTAGAGGGAGAGAAAATGGCACATGTGACACCCTACATTCACTCATAAATCCATACATTATGAACTACCATTTATGTTGTTGTATGGTTACTTAAGTTAATTACCCTTTTAATGTTATTGGCTAAAGGATTAACTTCATTTTCAATTCTTATTTCATTTTAGCGTCGCACATTTACTATTCATTTGGTAACATTTTTAGTAGCATAATGGCTTGTAAACCATGCTACCCAAACCTGCAAATTTGTATAATAACACTCCAAAAAGGCAACCACTACCTCTAATGCCCCAATGACAAACATATCACTTCTAATATCAGCCACAATCCATATAAGCACATTCACATATTATAAGTTTACTATTTCTAGCATTCATTACACAATATATGACATGCCCATTCACATACAACAACTACAATAGCATACATATCGTATGTTCATTAAAGTTTAGTATTTGTTAACATATTATATAACCATTTCTAATTAGCTAACATATTTTACACATATATTACTATGTCCAAAAAGGGTCCACATGTACATGCCATACGTCCTTTGCTAATTCGATATTGAAACACCTATCCTTGCGCATAGTAAAAAAACCATACACTAAGCAATGTGGTTTCCTAGTAGTGGATATAACTAACTAAAATTTCATCTAATAAAATCACTATATCTAAAATTACCATTTTGCCCTTAATTGGTATTTATTTTCATTTAACCTATAATTTATTATCTTAATGTCTTAAATTACCATTTAGTCTTTCCATTACTTATTTTTCTTACATTTCTCATATAATTCTTACTTAAGTGGAAAATTACAATTAGGTCCCTAAACTTTCCTTTTAACATATATTATTTTAGTTAACTCCTAATTTTGGTCTTTTTTTCTTCCTTTGACTTTTATTCCACTTTGGGACTTAAATTTAAATTTTAGTCCTTATATTTACTCATGAAATGATAAATTACAATTTGGTCCCTGAAACTTTTCTTAATTACGATTTTACCATTCTTTGGTTACTTGATCATTTTTACTCTTTTAACCATATTTTCAATACAAATTTATAATTCTACCCCCAATTTCTCATGTAATTATATTTTTACCCCTTTATAAACAATTAATCACATTTTTTTAATTTATTTGTTATCTAATCACATGTATGACATATTTTATGTATAATTTATCTTTTAGTCCCTATTTTTTTCATATTTACAATTTTGCCCCTATTAGTGCTCAGTGAAAATCTTGGAACCCAATGTGTGGGGTGAGTATTTCAATGTTACTAAATGAATTGGAGAGGCCATTTGGGGTGACCTAACTACTCCAAAACATATTAAGGGATCACTTGGGGTGATTAACTCCCCAACTATGAGCTAAATGGGAATTGAGAGGCCACTTGGGGTGGCTAACTCCCCAATTATATATCTAATGTGTGTGTTGAGGGGCCACTTGGGGTGACCAACTCACCAGCTATGAATCTAATGTGTGTATTAATCTAAATCAACACATTATTCTATCATAGTATTTGCCTCTAAGGTTAGCCATCACACGCTATGACCTTAGATCATTTGCTAGCAAATATTTTATTCATTTGATGTCACACTTTCACATGCTTTTTATACTATTTCCCACTATATCCCAAGTTTTATATGCTCATTTTACGTCCGTCCATGTTTATTAAACACATATTCAAAATGTACAGGTATAATATCATTTGAAAGCAATGAAAATATGTCATTTTTATTGCATGTATAATTCATCCTCAACATATTCCTATACATACAATGTGATTTCTTATTCATTTGCATGCCATATGTATTCTCAAGATCACTTTAAGCATTCATATGTTGATACACATTCAATTTGCATCCATAATCTATAGTTACATATGTATACATCATTATATCCACTTACACAACATTATGTCCACATGGAATTTTTGGTTCTAATCAATCCTATTTTGTTCATTCATTATTGTATTATGCATTTCATGCTAAGTGCACCATTAACCATCAAATTAAAACATGTTGCACCTTAAGATACAATTCAGCCATCACATATTTATAAGCATCAACCATGAGTTTTCCTACTTAATCATGTCACACATGTTTCTTCATCCCTTTAAACACTCATATAAAGGTATACCTTCAAATTATACTTATAACAATTTAATATATATTTGACTCCCATTATGTACAACTTAGATACATTATATACACATATGATTTAGGGTCGTAATTACTCATATCAAATCTACTTATCATTATAATGTCTAAATTATACCAAATCTTTCATGAATTATTGAAATATCACAAGGTGCCAATGGATGTACCATTCAGCCACCTTAGGTTATCCATCTTCTTTGTTGTTTTCTTCACTAATTTCTATTCTTTACATGTTAATTCATCATTTTGTTAATATGTCATGAATTATTTGACATTTCTATTTAGATTCCAATAGTTACATAATGTAAACTTAAGAAACATTCAAGGAAATTGAATGAAATAAAGTGTAAAATTGTATCCATTTACCTTAAAATTACTTGAGATCACTATTTGATCTAATGGCTTATTTTTAAGCCACTCGTCATTACCATATTAATCCCTTCACTCATTCAAGCCAATATCTGATTTAATTTATTTTTTCTAGATTCATTATGACATTTAAGCCCTTGGAAAAAGGAAATATGACATTTAAGCCCACTAATTAAATTAACCTTTATTTTTTACCATTTTCCATAAATTCATGTTTCACTCATCAGAATGCTTTAAAATTTTTACTTTCAAGCAAAAACATATATAAAAAGGTGTTTCTAAGATTTCAAGTGATTCTAATATCGTTTCATTATACTTTCAATGCTAGAGGCAAAATCAGCTGGTTAGAAACCCAAAATTTTAAAACTATTAGAAAATTTATTTTTTACTTCTCATAGCTCATTTAAGCTATATATAATATGTATATACAATCAAAATAATTTTTGGACGTCTATGGAATATTTTAGAGCCTCATCAAACTTATGTTATACCTTATTACGATACCGAGAAAATTCTTTACTATCTATTTTAGGGGCCTATTTAAGTTTAATTTCTCCTCAAATTGTACCAATTGACTCTATTTAATACCTATTTTCTCATTTAATTATTAAGTACAACTTTTTGCCAGGTCACCTAGGATAGTAATATCTTGGGCTGCGTATGTTTAACACTTAAGAACTTATAAATTTTACTATATTATATTATTGTAATCACACTAAAAATTGTCCTAGGGTTAGTATTCATGCTTTATAATTTACTATATATGTCAGATGAAATTTTAGGGTGTTACAACACTAGCTAAGAAGTTGAGGTACAAAACCATGAATAATGAAGCCGAATATGAAGCTTTCATTTTTGGGTTAGAAGCCTTGTTAGATGTAGGAACAAATTCTGTTGAAGTAATTAGGGATTCATCTTTGGTATTCTATTGAGTGAGTGGTAAATGATCAAGAAATGAAGAGCTATTGCTACCCTACCTCAAGTATTTGAAGGGTTTGAGTAGCCAATTTGAGGTTTATACTTTTAGGTATGTGCTAGTAGATTCCTTAGCCACCTTGGTGTCAATATGGGATAATTCGAGAGTTGTAAGTATGAAGCCTATGCTGATTTCAAGTTTTTATAAGCCATGTTTTAAAGATGAGAAGATTTTAGATGTCGAGGTGGATGATTGGAAACCTTCATACTACGACATTTATAACTATTTAGAGGAATTAGTCTTCCTCGAAGAAGCTACTGAAAAGGACCAAAGTATTATATGTAAGCCATCGACACAATTAATTACTGTAGGTGGAGTGCTTTATAGGAGACAGCCTGTGGTATCTAGTTGAGGTGTTTAGATAAAAATAAGGTAAAAGGGGAAATGAAAGAGGTGCATGCAGGTGTGTGTAGAGCACATATGAATGGTTTAGCATTAATGAAGAAGATCATGTGTCATGGATTGTTTTGGCTTATAATTGACACTAATTGTTCTAAGTATGTTAGAGAATGTCAACTATGCCAATAGTATGCAGACTTGAGACATTTACCCATTTATAAGGTATGCAATCTTGCATCATTATGGCCATTAGTTGTATAGGGTATAGACATTATAGGTATGATTTATCTGCTATCTTCAAATAGACATAAGTTTATCATAGTAGCTATTGACTACTTGACCATATGGGTAGTGGCAGAATCCTTTAAGAAGATAGAAGCAAGGGATATGGCTAAGTTCATTAAGAGGAATTCGATATGCAGATACAATTTACTTCATCACATAGTGTTAGATAATGGGTTATAATTATCTGATGAAATAAGACATATGCTCATCAAATACGAGATCCAACATCATAAGTCTTCTCCCTATCCACCGTAGTCAAATGGAGCAGTTAATACGGCTAATAAGAATATTAAAAGGATTTTGTCTAAAATGGTTTAGATTTACAAAGATTGAACTAATAAATTACCTTTTGCCTTATAGGGCTATAGGACCACAACTAGAACTTCAACAAGAGCCACTCCATTTTCTTTAGTTTAACGAATATAAGCAGTACTGCATGTGGAAATTAAGCATCATTCCTTGAGGGTGGTCTTAGAAGCTAATCTACTAGAAATGGAATAGGCTAAATAGAGGTCATCATAGCTTAACTTACTAGATATGGAAAGGATGCTAGCATACAATCGTAATTAGATTTATCAGAGGAGACTAGCTCATTCATTTGGTAAGAAGGTTAAGAAGCATCCAACGAAGGAGGGAAATCTAGTTTTCAAATAGAATAGGCTTTGAATTTTGTATATTCGAGTCAAGTTTAGGCCCACTTGGGAGGGACTTTTTGTGCTTAAGAAGTTGTTCTCAAAATGAGTTACCATTTTGTAAAACATTGATGGTAATGAGTTCAGAGAACCATATAACATTAATAGATTGCAAATGTTCCATGGCTAAGACTTACAAAGAGAAAAAGAAGGGAATAAATGCCCTGCGGGTTAAAAACTGAAAAACGATAGCCTTACTAAAATTGGGTGCCTGGTCAGGGTAAAATGGAAAAAATGCATCCTTGGCAAAAATTAGAGGCTGAGAGAAAATAATCAATCAAGAAAACCTAAGAGGGCTAATTGATGACAGGAGTTATATTCTTTTATAGTTTCATTTTTAAGATTAAATACTATCTATTATTGGGATAATATCAAATGCTAATCATGTATATTAAATTAGAAAGAAATGCCATGCATGTATCCAAAACATTATTAATATATCCAAGAGTAGTTTTTATTCTTTTGATATGTTCAAAATGTAAAAAGTTCTAATAAAAGCAAAAATATAATCAATGATAATAGCTGATCTATTCTATCTATATCACATCTCTCTTCAAATACCTAAGATGAGAAAGCCTATTGTTAGCCACCGAGCTTGTAACCCATTGCTTATATGAGGTAAAAGTGGTGAAGTAATAAGCATCAATCTCAGGAATGGTAGTCCTCACAAAGAGCTAAATCTAAATTTTTTTGTAACACTCTAACAGGAAAGGAATAGAAAGTATGCTGCCTTGAGCAAATTCAAGTACGTTTCGGTGACAATTTTAGGCCTATAAATAAAGTGTAAGTTGCATAAGAGGAGGTACATAACTGAGACAAATTAGTCTCAGCTGTGTACCGTAGTCCTAATCAGTATAGAAGGGTCCACACGATGAAGAATAAATAGTCTCTACTCTGTACACCATTTTGCCCTAATAATTCTATTGATAGATTTTTGAGTCTAAGTTGTATATCATTTTATACTTAGTAAATGACATTTACAAGAAAAATGCCTTATACAAAGTTGTTCCTCTATGTTTATAGTTTCTAAATAATTAAAAACAACTTCATTTGATCTTATAAATCTTAAGTTATACATCAAACAGTGCAAATTGCTCCAAGTGATAGGGCAACAGTCATAGGTAGGGTTCAAACTAATTTTTAACAATCTTAGAGGGGGTCATAAGAAATTTAGTTCTATGAGTGTGTGTGTGTGTACATATATATTTTATACATTTATCTCAACTAGAATTACTTAATTTTTAGCTATAAAACTTAACTTATAGGCAAAATAGTCCTATTAAGTCAAGTGCACTCTAGGATAGATTTTTGCTATCTTAAGAATAACACCAATTTTTTTGGTCCTTATGCCTAAATAAACATAATTTCCATGCATATATCTCATTACAACATCTAATATTCTATTCAACACATCACATATATAAAACATACACATGTAAAATGATGAGAAGTTATCATACCTTGTTTTAGCCAAAATCCTTTACCTCCCTTTTTTATTCCCTTCTCCTTACATTTGCTTATTTCTCCTTCTATTTAGGATAAGTCAAACATATAAAAATCTATGTGGCTCCTTAAAATTTAATTCTTATTATATGGAACAAATTAAAGAAGAATATAAGAAGTTATTACTTTGAAATTACCAAACCCCTAAATTCTCTCTCCTCATAAATACTATAATTGAAATTAGAGTGGTTTTTAGTGCTGAAATGGATAACTTTAGGGAAGAGGATGGCTAAAGTAATCACTTTGCTTGATATCTCTTTATTTTTCTTCCTTTTTCAAGAGATATCTAGAAAAAGCTACATGTCTTCATCCTATTTGCCCACTTGTAGGTCATAGGTAAGTTACACTTAGCTTCTTCCTTCCTTTGATTTTCTTATTTACTCTCCAATTTTGTTCCTTTCTTTCAATTTAATCCTTATATTATTTTTCCTTCTAATTATACACATGCATGCCTTAAAGTAAAATGACCATTCTATCATCTTTCCTTTAAAATAATTCCCATCAGGTCCTAATCTTTAAAGCTTTATCGAACCAAGCATTTATTCATCATGATACCATTTAAATATGTATAAATTATTTTAGGGCATATGTTAGGGATTCACATGCATCCTCCTTATTAGCCTCAGCAACCTCCTCAGACTTATTAATAGAATCAATTGTAGGTGCAGCATTAGGTAATCATGTATGACCGGTAATGACTAGGTAATGTATTCCTGACTTATGGTCAAATGTCTTGGCTTATCAGACATGATCTTCATATTTTTAAACATTTTGTAATCCATATAAACCCATTTACCAAATGAGGGGCTAACATCAACTTAATGGACTACCCTCACAAAAACTATTACCATGCCACCCAAAGTAATCTTTTTGGACCAACTATGTTTCCATTGGAGGTCTTAAATCATCCTTCAAAGAAAGTATACACCATTTACTTTGATTCCCATGACCATACACCTTAAAATTAAAACCTCAACAAGATTCACATTTTCAGGGCCTTTAGTGTGCCAATAGAATGCTAAGGCCAAAAATTGATGGAGAATGTACAAGGTATGACTTTTGAGACGATGGGCTTTGTTATTCTTACCCACATAAGTCGTGGGCTCAATCTCAACTTGAATCACTACCCAATTCTACCTTAGGGTAGAATCTGGTAATTCTCAAACACCATCAACTGGAAAGCACAGGTTTTTCATGAATTCATTGAATGTCATATTATATTTCCTCCTCCGAAGATGGAAATGGACCATCCCATCTTCATTGTTGTGACATACGCTAGAGCCATGCTCGTTTTCAAGTTTACCATCAAAGGCCTACTCTTAGATTCCAAGACAAGAAGAGGCTCACTATAACTTATAAATTAGCTACTTCACAATATAAAGGATCAAGCCCAAAATTTTTTTAATTATCAACCTATGAACACATCTACTAATGGGCTGAAAGTGGTAGGCATTATGGAGTCACGTTCAATAGAATGTTGGAAAATGAATCTTGGCCTTTTTTATGCCTAAACAGAGATTGGTATTCGGGACATCACTCTTATATAAAACCTTAGTTATGTTTTGTTTTATAATTGAGTTTTAAGAACTAATCTACTATCCTCTCTCATATGATATGTTTGTAATAAAATTAAATAAACATCCTAATCAAATAAAGAAAATGTTAAATAAAGTGATAAACAAGATAAATCCTACTTAAATTATTACAAAGATAAATTGTCCAATTAAGAAATAAACTACATATATAAATTGGGGCATTCATTCAAATTAGGACAATTGGTTCCCACATGCACATTTTACAAAAAAAACTCTATTATTTATTTGATTTTTCGTTACAGAATTGAAAATTGGTCCATTTTATTTAGGAAAATTGCATATTAATTGATAAAATGATTTTAACTAACTTTTCCATTTAAAGCAAGCAGGAAAACAATTTTATCACTACCTACTATATCTCCAAAATGAAATACATCCAAAATAAATAAAATAAAGTCAAATAAAGAAAAATAATAAATAAAATAATAAATAAAATCAATGTAAATAAATTAAAATAAATAGAGAGGGAAAGGAACTTTTTGGGGGATGACTTTTACTGAATGATTTCACCATGGTACACGTTAAATACACATCAGATTAAAAACTTATGCAAAACCACAAAAATAGATAATTTAGCATTACAAAAGAATATAAAATAAAAAAGCAAATTAAAATAAAATATAGGAAGATATCACAAATTTAAAAATGCATATAGAAGAAAGATATATGTAGAACAACACAAAAAATTAATTAACACACAAAATTTTGATAAAATAATGCAAATAGTAGTAAAAGGACAGAAAACACATTAAAATAAGCATAAAATTCGCCACGGATGCCCTTAGACAGGTGATAAATGCCCTTGACAAATGAGAGACAGGACAAGAAGAAATCACCACAACATCTAATTTGTCACTTTGATAGACGGCCATCTTTGGTGGCTTCTTCGCATATGTCACTTGAGGGGCAAATGCAGAAAGTTAAAACTTAACACAAAACTCACCAAAATCATAAATAAACCCTAGATGTATAATTATAAGGATCTAAAACATACCAAACCTAATATTTTAGCCCTAAATCATGTTTTAACTAAATAATAAACAAAATAAAACAACATGTTAAAATAGGAAACAAAAATGCATTTATGGTGAAAACATCCAAAAAAAAAAATATTTCATCACATATACAGGTTCTAATCAACATGGCATTTTACTAAGCATGTAAATCTAAAGAAAAAACACAAGAAACACACTTAATATTATAGAACAACATATATGAATGTGATTAATCTAGTTCCCTCATGAGATATTTTGATTTTTTATGCCATGATGCCTAGATCTTTGCCCTGATTCTTGGTTTTTTTATGTTTAAGAAAATAAAATAATTTTTTATGTGTTTGATAGGATGAAAAAAGGTGTAATGAACCATTGGCCTTAGAGAGAGATGAATTGATTTCTGCTTCTCTAAGAATATATTCTCTAATAATCTATTGATGAACCAATAGAGTAAGAGGCTGATAAATCTATATAATCAGAGGGAGAAGAGGTAGCAAATTTTGTTTAAGAGGTTGAATCAGAGGCAGAGGGTAGTACAACACATTCTGAGGACCAACACAGGCAACTTTGTCACTAACATTGTTGAACCAGCAAAGAAGGATTATGTTGCTGAACCAATAGACCATAAAGATGACTCCAAAAATGCAGCCACTCTAGTTCCATCTGATCTTCAAGCTAGCTTGCCAATCGCTTTTTGTTTAGAATAACCTCATACTTCCAATGCTCTTGTAGCTGATCTCAATGTCTTTAAAGATATGACTATTATAGACATTGTGACCCTAGGCACCCTAGATTAGGGCTACTCGATGATGAGGAAATAATATATTGCTGATAGCAGGTTTGGATCTCAATGCTCTGGTCATGGATTTATCGCTTTCTTTTAAAATATTTTCATGATTTTCTGAATGTTTTTAAAATATTTTTAAGTGTTTTAACAAAGTAAGCAAAAAACCCTAAATCTAGATTGACTTTGGTGATAGACGGCCATCTGTGGATTCTCACCTCTAGAATAGTGTAAATAAGGGGCATTTTAGGGAAAGCTGACATCTAGTGATTAAGGACGACCATCTCGCACTCACAGACACCCATCTATAGATCGAAACCCAGATTTTCCCATGTTTTCCTAGATTTTCAAATGGGGGAACTTACCTAAAATGACCAGGTTTGGATTTTCGGGATTTTATCTTCTAATTTGGTAATTTTTGAGTTGTAATTGGATTAAAACTCTTTTTTTTGGTATAAAAATAATAATCTATGGTTTTCTTATAGGGGAATCATTATTATTTTAAGAGAAACCATTAAAGAAGGAAGAAAAACTAATTTTTTTCTCTCTATAAGAAGGTTTTTACTCTAGCAATTTTCTTGAAACACATAATGAATTTCATACTTTCTTTGAGAATCAAATGGCATCATTGGGAGCAGAGATCTAGACTATAGAGATCATAGAGTCAGAACATTTCCTAAAGGCAATATTCTAGGCTCATTCTCATCTTTCTCTCTCGATAATTTTTTTCACTTAATTTCATGATTATTTGAATGCTGATTTGATTCATTTTTATTGTCAAATTTGAATAGCATGCATGTTTTATTACAGAATAATTCATTTCTAGTTTGTGTAATATGTCAGAGGTATGATAGACCATAGGGATTCTTCCATTGTTGTTATATTGTTCTCCTTCTTTTATGTATATATACATTGTAATTCCCCAAT
This sequence comes from Excoecaria agallocha, assembly GCA_037975025.1. Taxonomy (NCBI): domain Eukaryota; kingdom Viridiplantae; phylum Streptophyta; class Magnoliopsida; order Malpighiales; family Euphorbiaceae; genus Excoecaria; species Excoecaria agallocha. The sequence goes on from CM075816.1 coordinate 41,412,765, forward strand.
TTTAATGTAATAGGATGCAGGTTTTAGTGTTTTAATGCGTTCTAGCATGATTTAGTGTTTTGTTATTGCATATCTAGGGCAAAGGAATTTATTCAAGTAATTTTTCTATATTTTATCTTTATTTTGTAAATTTTATTATGTTATAGAGGTAACAGGTGGGAAAAAGGGTTGAATGACCACCGTCTCTCAACTAAGGGACAAGACATCTCCTCTCCTTCCTCCTAGCCATCCCTTGCTCCATAGATGGTTGTCCTTCACTTTTTTTACAAGTCCTTGAGCTGTTTTATGGTGTTTTTTATGCATTTTTTAGGGTTTCCTTATGTTATTAAATTATTTGTTTTTCTTACAAAATTTGGCATTTTTTTTTATTATTGTGTATGTATTATTGTATCATCGTTACTTTATTTCTTTACCTTCCTTATTATAATGTTGCTTGTTGTTATTTATTTTCTTCATTATTAGTTTTTTTTTATTTTTTGATGTATTATGTTTAAGGTTGTAATAGCTAGTAAAAAAGGACTTTTTAAATACGATGAACATAGACCAATGTCCAATTTTTCCAAAAATTCACACAATATAATAAAAAGTTTTTTTTTTAACATGAATGAGGGAACAAATGTTCCTAACATAAATGAATGCACTGATTTATGTATGATATTTATCGATCTTTCTTTTGTAATTAATTCTCTTTGAGATGATTTGCTTATGTAATAATGTAATTAGGACTTTATTTGTTTGCTACTTTCTTTATTTGATTGGGATGTCTACTTAATTTCTATCTCTTGCATCATGTGAGAGAGGAGAAGAGATTACTAAAACTCAATTATAAAACAACACCTCACCAAGATGCCTAATAAGAGAGATGTCCCAAACACAAGTCTCTGTTTGGGTATCAAAAGAAGGTCAAGATTCAGTTCCTAACATTCTATTGGGTGGCGATTGCATGACACCTGCCTCTTTGAGCCTATTAGTAGACACCTTTAAATTTGGACTCAATCCTTTTATTGCGAAACAACCAGTTTATGATCAAAAGCGAGCCTTCTCCAGTCTATGGCCCTAAACGTGGGCCTTCAAGAACTAAACAATAATTAAAATATGGCTCTGATGTGCGTCATAGTGGATACTCCATTGTGGAGAAAAGAGACCTTGCTCCGAAAAGTATCTTGAATAAGTTCTTTATAATTAGGTTTTGTTATTAATCCTAGCTCTTTTATAAATTACATTATATGCATGCATCTTAGAGCTTTAGAAATAAGTTAGGCATCCCTTTTTAGCGTCGGTGCTATCCTGGAACATGCCCTACATTCAATAAAATTGTAACACCCTTATACCGCCGTACAGTTTACGTGGTAATCAGATTTCAAACCATACATGAAATAGTGAAATTTTTTTTTTCTAACAGTACCGATAAACATACTTGTACATAGATACTTAAGATATAATTATTAAACTTATTTATTCTCAATAATTATTTTCATTTTACTTATTACTAATTATTTTACATATTATTTCTTAAATTAACTAAATTTTCATTTAGTCTTACAATTTTTATTAAATAATAATTACGCCCTTATTCTATCAATTTATTTACCAAGATATCATTATTTATCTAATTATCATTAATTCAATATTTACTTGTAAAATTTCCATTTAATCCCTAAACTTGCTAAATTACCATTTAGTCCTTAAAATGGCTAATTTACTACTTAGTTATTCAATTTCTCATAAATTACAAAAATATCCTTTTATTTTATTTTATTTACAATGTGGACACCAATCATAAATTTTACACTACTAATTCCCTCTTTATTGAAAAGTTTCAATTTGATCCCTAAACTTATTTTCATACCTAATTTCTTATTTCAACTATCATTTTCTTTTTAATTTAATTTTAAAGAGGTATCAAAGAGACCTACCAGTCTAAGTTTAGTATTGAATAGTATATAAAAGTTTGACCTATTTGTCATTATACTCATAATGAGCTAAACCTATTAGCAGGGACCATGCTTGGGTAGCCCTAAAGTTTCATCACCCTTGAGTCAAGCCCATGTTATGAAAATAACAAGTTCCCCTAGGTTGTATGGCCATAATAATCTTTACCTACTATATGGACCTTTATGTATTGACCAAACACAGAAGAATTAGGAGGGTACCAGTTAAAAGTTGCCATGCCTCGGCAGCCCAACCTAATCTATGTGAGTTAGTCAAAATACATAATTGTCAAAAATCATATGCCTACACTTTCAATTAGAGAGGTTATGCTGCTAGTTTTCCACCATGTAGCATACACATCCATCGTGTACCCTATTAACCCATAGGCTAAGCATACCAAGGAAAGAGATTGCACGACCTCGTGTGATAGTAATAAGGTTGGAAGGCATTGTCTATGCTTGTATGTGTTTGTGATTGATGTCTAACAAAATAATGCATTGCATCCATGTATCATGTATATATCTTATACATGCAAAATTTATGATGCATCATCCTTGACATCTACATCTTGTAGCCATTATAGACTCATCTAGGTGGTTTAGAAGGATAGATAAGTGTCTGGTTTGAAGGTCTTTATCCAATCTACTAAGGTTAGATTTTGGTCCAGATGTCAGTTCTAAGTTGGATTTCAATCAATTATCAAAAAGTAGCCAGGAAACAAGTTCAAAAATGGCAACCAATGAAGTTAATAAGACCAAAATGGGAAATGAGATTGGGAGAGTTACTAATGATACCATAGCAAAGTTTTTGTTTTTAAGGGAAATGCCAAATGTCACTCCTACTAGGCATTCAATAGTGAGGGATGCCTTATACCAAAGGTTAGATAGAAACCTATAGGAATTTGAGGAGAGGATTTAGCTATGATTGGTAAAATGGTGGCTTCTATAGCACCTAACACTAGAACTTAGCTCGTGGTACCTACTTGCAAGACCGCGAAGCTAACTTATGTTGGGAACGCAGCTGCAGTTGATACTTCTGTGCTTTGAGATCCACCTAGAAGGGAGAGAAGGGATGATTTTGAGGATGATTTCATAGAGGAAGAGGATGAAGATTATATGCCTCCGGTGATGAATATGAGAATAAAGGGTCTTAATGTAGAGGGTCTAGCTTTTAAAAAGATGGAGGAGAAGATAATAGCTATAGTAAGGCTATTATCTGCTGGTAGGGGGATAAACCCTGAAGATAAGGATCTGGATACAGATGAGCCACTACCCCAAAGGTTTAAAATGCCAAACTTACCCAAGTTTGATGGTAACTCAAGCCCTTCAGCCCATACTAAGCAGTACACACTGATCATGAAGGGGACCACCCTATCAAAGAAACAAAAAGTGGAATACTTTTTCTTGAGTTTGATTGGGATTGTGATAGACTAGTATCACAGTTTAGATAGGCAGGCTAAAGAGAATTGAGACCTATTGACAGAGGAATGTCTCAAGCAATACGACTATAGTACTACAATGGAAGCTACCTTAAAGGACCTTGAGTTACTCCAACATAAGCATGATGAGTCCTTCCATGAGTATTTGAGTAGATGGACGAATATAGTGATGGAGATGAAAATAAAACCTGACACGACTGATCAGGTCCAGTTGTTTATTAGAAATGTGAGTCCATACTTGAGAGATGGTTTGAAAATGAATGGTTTGAAAGAATGGGAGTCCTTATAGGATATAACTATAGAAGTTAAATGGAAGTATTTAGCCAGAAGGGCGAGTAGTGAAAATGTGAGAAGGAATTTTGGTGGCAACAAGGCTATCGAAAATAGTAGTAGGCAAAGTAGAATTGGAAAGACTGCAGAGGTATCCGTTACATAGGCTAGCCAACCGAGACATTATTTTGACTTGGAAAAATCGCTGCCTTGGGTGTTTAATAGGTTAGTTAAAAAAGGAAAGCTTTAGCCATTACTGCTAAGGCTTGCAAAGAGCCAGGGGTTGACCTACTAGAGGGAGGATCAATAATGTGCATACCATCAGTACATAGGGAATTTTACTAATTATTATTGCAATTTAAGGAAAAAAATTCAAGACTTGATAGATAACAAGCAGATTTCAGATCCCAAAAAGATGGACAAAAAGAAAAAGGGAGGATACAATACCGTGCATGACTGAGTCTAGCTTGCTTAAGTGTATGAGATGAAGGATCTATATGGGAATGAGTACTTAGCGGTTACTCAATCCACCCTGAAAGTAACAAAGCTAGTCAAGGAAAATTGGCCAGTTTCTATGATTGACTATTGGGATACCTTTATAGAGGATGAGGATAAGGGAGCTTTAGTGCCCATCAACATTCGGAGTTTAGCTAGTAAGGATAAAAAAGAATCAGATAAAGAAGAGGAAGTGAAGATAGTCGCAAGAAGTGGGAGAGTGGCCCCAAAGATTGAAAGGCAGTTGGCTCCTACTACAGTGCCAACGGAGAAGGAAATTAAGGATGATCAGATAATTAAGTAGTTGAAGAAAATGGTACATAGAAACTGGTAGAGGCCTTGAGTGAAACTATTGTTACTACCAACATATCGCCCTCTGGTGGCAATTTTAGCTTTTGGGTTGAATGAGAATATGTTAAGCAAATCTAACCTGACCATTTTTGCATATGATAACTCTAAAAGGCAAGTTATTAGGACCTTTAAGGTTGTGGTAAAGATAGGCCCCATTGAGATTGAAGCTGAGTTTGTAGTTTTGCATTTTATAGAAAACTTTTCTATACTTCTCGGGAGACCATGGTTTCATAAGTTGGGAGGAGTGCCCTCCACATTTAACCATATGATTAAGATTCCCTATAATGGTCAAGTAGTCACCATCAAAGCAGGAAAGGAGAACCAAGTGTCTGTGCTCAAAATAGCCAACTGGCTATTTAGTGGGTTCCATATAGCCATCATTAAAGATGAAAAAAATAAGGATAACTTTCCTGATATTCCTCAAGTGATCAATATGACCAAAAAGATGAATTTCCAACCTAGAGCTAGTTTAGGCAAGAATTCTCAAGGACCTTAGACTGCTATAGCCGCTAAGGTTCAGAAAGTCAAGAAGGGTTTAGGCTTCATAGGTTATAGTAAGAAGGATAAGGAGAAAGAAGCAGTGAAATGAATTCTTTATATTTCTCAGAGTTTTATACTAGCCTCCAGCCTCTGCTTTTATTATAGGGAGAATAAGCCTCAGATAATAGGTGGTGAGCTAGTACTGGGATTTCGTTGATTGGGAATAAGGAATCATCAAACCAGTTTAAGATTTTTCTGATGAAGAAATTCTGCTACACCATTCAGCCTGGGATAAAGAAACACCAGAAGAAGTTATGATAGAGAAATTACTCGCTATTAAACTGAAAGGCAAATAGAAGATATAGGTCAAAGAATTGCCCAATGTTGAACTAGAGACTGGAGAGACACTTGATGCTAACAAGATTGAATAAGACACTTTTATCTATGTATTTTATGTTCCTAAACTTTTTGATGAGAACAATGTTTGCTCTTTTGATTACATTAATGAGATGAAAAGTTTTGCTTACTTGTGCGATGTTTCTTCTGATTTCAATATACATGATCATAAAGCATTTATATTTGACTTTAACTCAACAAACACATGTTCAGTCAATCTCATAACTAAAGAAAACACAAAAGGAATTTTACTAGCATCAGATATAACTCTTGATTAGAGAGAAAAATTGAGAGAATACTGAAAAAACATAAAAAAGTCTTTGCCTGGACCTATAAAGACATGTCCGGAATAGATCGAGAAGTCATTAAACATGCCATTTTGACGTACTTGGGGTACAAATTAGTTAAATAGAAGCTTAGAAAACTTAGGCCAGAATTGGCCGAGAAAGTTATGGAAGAAGTCAAAAAGCAAATAGAGGCTAAGTTCTTAGTGGAAGTTCGAAACTCCACGTGGTTAGCAAATGTAGTCCCCATAGCAAAGAAAGATGGAAGGGTAAGAGTGTGCAGATTATAGATACTTGAACGAAGCCTATCCTAAGGATGACTTTCCTTTGCCTCACAGAGATGTTATAGTTGATTGTCTAGTCGCCTATACCATGTACAGTTTCGTGGATGGATATGTAGGGTATAATTAGATTCTAAACAAAAAAGTGAATAGGATCAAAATAGCTTTCATAATTGAATAAGGGACATATGTTTACTGAGTCATGCCTTTTGGACTTAAAAATGCAGGAGCTACCTATCAAAGGATGGCCACTAAAATCTTGGACGATCTAATTCATAAAGAAGTAGAGGTGTATGTAGATGACATAATGATCAAGTCAATAACTAAGGGAGGTCATTTTGAAGCATTAGAGAAGTTCTTTTAGAAGATTAGTAAGTAAACTCTCTGCGTTGATCCAAATAAGTGCATATTTGGGGTTACTTCAAGTAGGATTTTAGGTCATATCCTGAGCTAAATAGGTATAGAGGTAAATCCTAACAAGGTAAGGGTTATCAAAGAGATGCCAATACCCTAGAAAGAAAAAGAAGTTAGAGGGGTTCTTGGGAAAAATTTAGTACATAAGTATGTTCATAGCCAAGTTAAATTTGCTTTGTTAATCAATCTTTAAGCTACTCAAGAATGATCAGCCTGTGGTTTGGAATGAAGATTGCCAGAAAGTGTTCGATACCATCAGGGATTACTTATTACATCCACTAGTGTTGAGATCGCCTCAGGCAAGAAAACCTCTGATTTGGTACCTAGCAATAGAAAACGGTTTAGTGGGGGTTATGATGGCACATGAGGATGATTTTGACATTGAGTTTATAGTATACTATCTCAGCAAGAAATTCGTCCCTTATGAGGCAAAATACGTAGAAGTTGAAAAGATTTGTCTAGTAGTCATATAGCCATCCAAAAAATTGAGACATTCTGATAGGATACAAGCTATGGCTAAGTAGAATCCCCTTAGATACCTACAAGAAGCCCTTTTTCTGTTAGGAAAGATGGGAAGATGATTGATTCTCTTACAAGAATTTTACATAAAATACATTACTAGGAAGACCATCAAGGGAAGAGAAATGGTAGAATTTCTAGCTGATTACCTTTTTTGACACAAAGTCCTTCCGAACCAACTTTTTCTTATGTCAACGCCTCATCTTCTCCTTGTTTGTGGTAGCATTTTCATATGATTAGAGTCAGAATTCTTCAAGTTCATTGAACTATAATCGTTGCTTGTCACCTATACATCACAAATCAAAATGAAGAAACTTCGTAGCCCAATATGCTTCATGCTCAAGTTCAGCCCAGAAATGGCATGCTTTCTTAAAAATGAGTCTAAAAGGAGAAATACCAATCGCGATCTTAAATGTAGTTATATATTCCCAGAGTGCATCATCTAACTTTTGAGACCAATGCTTTCTTGAAGCATTAACTATTTTATCAATGATAGTCTTAAGTTTCCCATTAGACACTTCTTCTTGTCCATTAGCCTAAGGATGATAAGGAGTAGTGATTTTATGCTTGACACCATATTTATGGAGTAAAGTCTTAAATTGATGATTAACAAAATGTTTGCCACTATCACTAATAACTACTCTAGGAGCCCCAAATTGTGTAAAAATATTCCTAAAGAGAAATTATAACACAACACTAGAATCACAATTCCTAGTAGCTATGTCTTTAACCCATTTACGCATATAATCTACTGCCATAAAAATGTATACAAATCAAAAAGAGTTTGAAAATGGCCCGATAAAATCTATACCCCAAAAATCAAATATCTCAATTTCAAGCACATTATTCAATAGCATTTCATCATGTCTACAAATATTTCCAATGCATTGGCATTTATCATGAGTAGACACAAAAGATTTGACATCTTTGAATAAAGTGGGCCAAAAAAAACTTATTGAAGGATTTTAGCTACTGTGCGATTAGGTCCATGATGACCTCCTACCTTTTCCCTATGATAATATTTTATAATTTCATAATACTCTTCCTTTAGGATACAGTGTCTAAAAATCTAATCTAGACATAGCTTAAAAAGGCATGGATCATCCCAAATGTAGCATTTTGCATTCAATTTTAGTTTTTTTTTTGCTCCCAATTAAAGTCCTTTGGAATAATTCCTCTTGTAAGATAATTAGTAATATTAGTGAACTAAGGGATGTAAATTTCATAAGAGTAAATAACACATATTTGTTCATCCATAAATAAATTAGAAATTTCCCCTTTCTCCATATGAGTATCGTCTTGTCTTTGCAGTGCATTAAACAACTTTGTAGTGTATCTTCTAAGATGATCTCTTCTTGAGTTTCCTCCACACATTCTTAAATATTGACAATGAAGCAAATGGACTATTCGAAGTCATACAAGGGATGTTTCATACCTTTATTGACATTAAACACCATCTCCTCATTATTGAACCTTAATATAATCATTTACCCATAAACATCTATTAAAGCCTTTGTGCTATTCAAGCATGGTCATCTATTAATCAATGGCACTTTTCGATCTTCCTCTATATACATCACAATAAAATCCATCAGGAAAATGAAGTTTGCTACTTTAACCAAAAGATCCTCAATTATGCCCTTGGGTCTCTTCATAGATATATCCGCTAATTGCAGTTTAATTCAAGCTTCCTTAATATTTCCAAGATTCAATTTCCTGCAAATGGAATGAGGCATCAAATTTATTCTAGCACCCAAATCACACAAAACATGAGAAACAAAATTCCCTTCTAGCTCACATGGAAAAGTGAAGCTACTTGGATTTTTAATTTTTTTAGAAATTTTAATCATTAAAATTTCACTACTATTCTTAGAAAATTTTACTTTATCAATATCCTCTAATTTTTTCTTATTTGAACAAAGTTTTTTTATAAATTTTACATATTTTGGCATATGTAATAAAGCTTCAACAAATGGTATGTTCACATGCAACTTTTTAAATGTATCAAAAAATCTAGCTAACTATTCATTTTGCATATCTTTCTTAGCTAGAGTAAGGTAAGGCAACTTAGATTCATTAATATTAGGCAAACCAAAATTTTCCTTATATTTACCTTTATCGACTGCTTTTGGTACATCACTAACAATATTAGGTTTGAAAATAATTTCCTCCATCGTCGGTTCCACCACTTTTGAGGAAAGCTTACCATTTTCAACTTTTTTTTACCTCCTTTCCACTCTTCAAAGTGATAGATTTTGTGTCCTCCTTTGTATTGCGGTCCACATTGGATGGAAATGTACCATAGGCTCTATTAAAGAGTGAATTATCAAGTTTCCCAACTTTAATCTCTAAATTTCTAATTGATGCATCTTAATTCCTTATCCATACATCTTAAGATTTCCATCTAGCATTCTGACTTGCTATAGAAGTAAATTGGGTGGTTATGAAGTTGGCAAACATCTCCACAAGACTAGATTTTCTCTCTTACAAAAGTTAAGGTCTTGGTTAAAAACCAAGTGTTTGATATGGTAGAGGTTGGTTTTGGTTTAAAATATGCTGGGGTTTGTGCTTGATAGGCTTAATGATTATTGGTATGGTGAGTTGTATTGTGATTGAAGTGGGCTCTAGGTTGAGTGTTAGAAGTGGATGCTTGGTTCCCTTCCCTTTTAGAAAAGTTGGGATGATTCCTCCAACCAAGATTGTAGGTATTACTATATTGATTTAAAGCATTAACATATTCAACCACTTGACTTCCAACATCCCCAACCTTATTTTCTTACTTGGCATGTCTGCCTTCATAAGTGTCACATCCTTGAGATAGGGTTGATACATTTTGTGACTTTAGTATGTTCAATTCCTTCTTTAACAACTCCATTTAAGCCCTTAACATTCCACCTCATCTACACTACGAACTCCTCGCTTTTTTTGTATATTTCTTATGTTAGCCAATTAAGCTTTATTAGTGGCCATGTTATATAGGAGTAGGAGAGCGTTTTTTGGTATCTTGTTAATGAAGCTTCCACCTGAGGTTGCATATATGAGGGATCTGGTTGATAGATTGGAACCCTTTTAAAATGTAGACATCAACTAATGCATAGCAATTTCGTGATGAGGGCAACTCTTCAAAAGTCTTCTAAACCCCTCTCAATCCTTATGAAATGGTTCCTCATATAACTACTGAAAGTTATATATGTTCTTTCTAATGGTAGCCATTTTAGTTGGTGGGAAAGACCTTATTAAAAACTTTTTTTGTATATACTCCAAAGACCTTATAGATTGGCTTGGTAACATTTGTAACTAGTCTCGTGCCTTTTCAATAAATGTAAATGGGAATAGCTTTAGTCAGATATCATCTATCGATAAGTTTGGAATTTAAACTATATCACTAATCTCTAAGAAAATATCCAAATGCTGAAATAGGTCTTCAATTTCTAATCTCGAAAATTAATTCTTCTATACCATAATACTAGTGGCTAGTTTTAGCTCAAACTTATTATTTTGAGTTAGCTTGATAGTCCTGTGCCCCTCATTCCACCTAGGAGTAGCATAGTCCTTAATCGTCCTTGGTCTCATCTCATTTCTTTGGAATTGATTTGAGTTTTGTTGCATTTGATTCTAAATAACTTGCCCTTTCAGCAATGGTGGTTGGCCATCAAGAGGTGGATTATTATGGAAATTATCCTACGGGTATATGTTTTCTATTAGTAGCTACTAATATATGGAAATAAGATTAAGATCCTTTAATATCGTACCTAAAATATTGTGTATTTTATATTTTGAAATAAATGATGTGTGAAAGAATTTCCCAAGGTTTAATTCAATTCCTTAACTCTAATAAATCATGATCATAAAAACCTTGTCTCAATTTCTAGAACACAACAATTAATTAACACAAGTAAAGTAGATCCAGAACATACATATCATTGATCATAAATTAAATTAACATTCAACCATCTATTTAGCACATTGAATATAAATGAAATCATAATCAAAGATATAGTTAAGCATATGAATTAAGATATAATTTAAAATGAGCTTAAATACAAATTATTACAATAAAAGAATGAGGTTCAAGTTTCACTCAACAAAAGTAGAGAACTACTCGTTGTTTTTGATAAAAAAAATGAATAATAGAATGGAAAATTTAATAATATATGTAGACATTGTGACCCGGTAGCCTAGATAAGGGTTACCCGATCTAGATTTTTCACAATTTTCACAAAAATCTTATGATTTCTAAGTGTTTTAAAAAGTTTTAACAAAAGAATGCCAAAAACTGTGATTTTAGCATTAGTGACGATAGACGGTCATCTATTATATGATGGACGGTCGTCTGTGGCCACATCCCTCCTGTCTAGGTAGATTAGGGAATTCTTGTGAATTTTTTTACTTTTTCCTAAGGGACAGCTATCTATGGTTGAATTTTAAGATTTCCCACAATTTTTTGTTTTCAAAATAGGAAGAGAGATTTCCAACGATTGGAGTAAAAATCTTGAGGGTTTAATTCCTCTAGAATTAGAGAGTTAGTGTAAAGACCCAAAATAGGCCCTAGCTAGTAGAATTCAAGGGTATTATCAAGTTATTAATGTCTAATCAAGCTTAATTAAAGGAATTATTATAAGTTAAGACCTTGTGGATTAATGGTCTTATGTAGAAAAAGGTTAAAGAGTCAATTAAAATTATGGTATACAAGTATACAATTGAGAAGAAATTTTAGTTAAGTGGTCTATTGTAATACAATTAAGTATTAATGTGTATAATTAATAAAATAAAGGATGTAGGGGTGCAATTAAAGGCATGAAATTAAGCATAGGGTCAAATTTGAAAGAAATAAACAAATGGGGATACATTTTTAGCATGCAAATAGGTGAGGGAGCATGAGGGTACTTTGCCCTTCTATTTAAGTGCTAGAACCCTTGCATGTTGAAGAGAGAAAACATTTTCTTGGTTCTTGGGAGGGGGAGGATGAAATTTGTAAGGAAAATGAGAAAGAAAAATAAATTTCGATTATTTTTTCTCTCTCTTAAAAATCCATTAATTCATCTCTTCTCTCTTATGATAATATTAGCCTTTCAACTTCTTAGAACACTTTTGAGTTTTTGGAAGTTGCATGTGAGGGTTGCTGATGAGGAATCATTAAGAAATGCCATAACAAGCAAAGAGGAGGAAGAAGAAGAAGTCAAGGGAAAGAGGTCTTGATGGAAAATTTGGTGTTCAATTAAAGGCTAAGGATCTTTACTCATATTTCATGTAGATTTAATTTGAGGAAATGTGGATAAAATGTGTGATGGAATGTATTTTGAGTTGATAAAATAGTTTTAAGGTTGAGATGTGAGGCCCCTATGTAGGTCTCAGGAGAATATACATAGATAGCAAGATCATTCTCTGTGTATGGTTAGCGAACTTCAATTTGGGATATAAAGGTAATTACTTCAAAGGATGAGGGGTAAACTAGTCATTTTAATTTAAGCTATGCATGTGATTAATTATAGGTTATATGTTAATTAGGGACCCAATTGAAAAAGAAAAGAGGAATTTTTGGGGGAGAAACATAAAAGTAAAAAGTTAAGTATAATTTTGGAATTATGAAAATAGGAGCCAATAAGGACATAACACCTGTTGAAAATTTATCGAATACATGCATCTGATACATAAGCGAAATTTAAAATTTTTAACCCAATAGATCTGATCTTTCCATGAATTTAGCAATATACATATTAATGGGAATAAGAAAAATTACCTTTGATTTTTGTTGAACAATTGATTTTCCTTCTCACTGGCTTGTCGCCAAACCACAGTTTCCAAAATCGAACACCTCCAATGAGTAATCCACACTAGAGAAGGATTGAATGAACAAACTAAGGAAGAGAACAAGGGCTGGCCGAAATTCCCTAGATGCTAGCAAAGAAAGTGGCGGCTAGGGTCTGAGAGAAAAGAGAGAATGTTTTCTTTTAATTGTTCACACTTAACCATAATACCCTATCACTTGGATTTTTATAGTTAGGTTAAAAATCCAACTTCATAATAGGATGAGGCTCTTTAAAATTGTTGGAAAAATATTAATTGGGCCTTCTGGAATTATTAATAATTTATTTTGGCTCAATTAAATTCAATTTATGCCCTTTCACAAAAGACTATGCACAAAACCCACAAACTAGGCCCTTTGTGCATATACTTAGATTTAATTACCAAAATGAATTCCAAATCCAACCAAATTAAATATTTAGGCTCCATAACAATTATGAAATATTTTTTTGGTCCAAGAATTAGTCCTCTAAGGCCTTTTGTTTGTAGTTGGCGAGTAACCCTTCATTTCTGAGGGTTTTCTGCACCAACTTCACTTCTTTGGGCCTCTTTAATTCCTCCAATGGATATATTAATTATTTTATCAGCCCTATAACACTTATAGTCCAATAATAATTAATTATGAAATACATTATTTCAATTAGGTCCATTTTACAGAACATTTCTAAAAAGTTTTGTGAATAATTTTACTTGATCATAATTAATTAAACTCTTAATTAATTATGATCTTATTCACTTCTCTATTCCCATAATAATATCAAATATTATTATCCTTATCATTTTACCATTTTATCCTTTTCTCTATATGTGTGTGACCTATTGGGTTCTTGTCTATATTGGCAGTATAATATGTAATTATGAGTTCTATTCAAAAATCACATGATTTAAACTCCTTTAAATCATTTTATCAATCCCTATTGATATTTTTGATACATTATTATACAAGTCATGATTGGCCTCTAGCTAGGCATCATGACTATCCAAATGTTAGGAAAGTCAAGTGGTTTGACTATACCCTTCCATATAACAGTTATTGTTCAATTACTTCTTTCACCACTCTTATCCCAATTAGATTATGAGTATAGATTTCTATCAACTCATATAAATCTAATTATGTATGTTCTATTAATTTAACCATTGTTTCCAAAATGCCCTTCATGGATCTCTATCCATATTGGCATATTACTCTGGCCAGAGATTCTCTAAACAAGGCAATCATAAAATCATGCTAGATAACTTCCCTTAATAAATCTAGGATGGTGAATCCTTTGTCAATCACTCAACTATCTTCAAGTAGGTCATGATATATCCAACCTTCTAACTATGTTTACCCCCAGTTGGAAGTAATCAGTTATGGAGTCAAAGTATACCACTTGCTATTTAAGATAACTTTGGTGATCTCAAGTCTAAGGATACTTGCACAACCGCTATGAAGAGATTCCTCGCTAACATAGATTTATTATCCATGTGAGGATTCTCTTTGCAATTCTCCAATGAACTTGTTCTTCTAACAAGCATCCATATGTTAGAATTGATTATCTTCCATAATCATAGTTATGAGAACCACTGCTTGAACCTTTCAATAAGCATAACATGTGCTAGTCTATCCGAATTAACAATGTCCTATCTTGTTAATTCTATGACTAGGGATATTTAGATATTAATACATTTGCATGCAATAGACACCTCATACCATGAACACTTTCATGATTGCCTTTGCACTGTGTTTATAATATCAAAGTCATCATTTATTAATTTAAGATTTACAAACTCATGTATTTAAACATAGCATTAATAAATGAATAATGCCTTTTATTAAGAATATACATTCATACATATGAAATTCATCCCTTTTACATGGGCTCTAAGGCATACTCTCTAACAATCTCCCACTTGCACTAAAGCCAATAACTCATGTCTCAGACCCGTGCTATTTATATGGTGATCGTACTTTATCTGGGAAAGTGCTTTAGTAAGGGGATTTGCCACATTATCATCTGTAGGGACCCTTTCTATTTTCACATCATTTCTAGCTATTATTTCCCTTATGAGATGGTAATGTGTAAGAACATGCTTGGATTGTTGATGAGACTGTGGTTCCTTTGCTTGCACAATGGGTCCATTGTTGTCACAATATAGAGGAATTGGATTAACAATGTTAGGCACCACTCCTAGTTGAGATACGAACTTTTTGATCCAGACTGCTTCTTGGTCTACTTTCGAAGCAGCAATGTACTCAGCTTTTGTTGTGGAATCAACAGTTGTGTCTTATTTGGTACTCTTTCAACTAACTGCCCCTCCTCTCATTATGAACACATAACCAGATTGTGATTTACAATCATCCTAGTCGGATTGAAAACTGGCATCTATATACCCACTTACTTCCAAACTGCCCTCTCCATATACCAAGAATATATCCTTAGTCCTTCTCAAGTACTTAAGGATATTCTTGACAACTGCCCAGTGTTCCTCTCCAAAATTGGATTGGAATCTGCTTGTGACACTCAAAGCAAATGCTGCATCTTGACATGTACATAACATAGCATACATGATAGAACCAATTATCGATGCATATGGTATTCTATTCATGCTCTCTCTATCCTCTAGTGTCTACGGACACACAGACTTAGAAAGGTGTTTCCCATGCACCATGGGTATAAACACTTTCTTAGAGAGATCCATATTGAATCTCTTCAATACTTTATCTATATATGTATTTTGAGAAAGATCTAGTAACCTATTGGTTCTATCTCTATAGATCCTTATTCCCAGAATATAGGATGCTTCTCCAGGGTATTTCATGGAAAACTACTTGGATAACCATATTTTAACAGATTGGAGAAGAGAAATGTCGTTTCCCATGATCTATATGTCATCCATATATAGAACTAGGAAGACAGTTACACTCCCACTGACCCTTTTATATACACAAGGTTCATCTTCATTTTGTGAGAAACCAAACTCTTTGATTGTCTCATTGAATCGTATGTTCCAACTCCAAGAAGCTTGCTTTAATCCATAAATGGATCTTTGAAGCTTGCATACCTTTTCACCATTTCCTGATGTGAACCCTTCTGGTTGTGTCATATACACATCCTCAGTCAGATTTCCATTTAGGAAAGCTATCTTCACATTCATTTGCCAAATCTTATAATCATAATGAGCTACAATGGCTAAAAGTATTCTTATAGACTTAAGTGTAACACCCTAATTCCTTAACCATGGATAATCATCAATCATACCTAATCGAAATCAGGCGGAAATAATAATTAATAGCATAGGCCATGATTACATGCCATAATAAATTACCATTAACAATAAATAAGAAGGCCTAACATAATTGGACGACAATACATAATGAAATCTTTGGACAACTGCAATTTGTTAGGTCTCTCTTCTAGAGTTGTCTAGCCACTATAGTTATCGATCCACTGGAGCTTATCCTGAAACCTACACGAATAAACAAACCCATGCTAAGCTATAAAGCTTAATGGGGAACAAACTTTATAGATAACTTCCTTACATAATTCACCTCATTATAGTCAAGTTCCATATAACACAAATTAACAAAAGAGTCTATTATATTGATCATTTCACAATGAACATTTGGGGCAGCCCCCAAGAAATTTTAAGAATACCATTTCTTCTAATATCTAAAACATTTTACAAAATGTCTTTGTTCAAAATAAGTCAATTTACTTATCATCATATTTATTCTCTTCTTCCTTTAAACTAGCTTGATTCATATCCTTCTTGATCCTTACTACTTCAGAATTCAGAATCCAGATTATTGATAGTACAAACTTTAACTTAATACATTAATCACATGTTTACATAAGTTATGCATCCAACATTAAATCGATGCACACGAGAGTGCTTATGCCATGTAACAATCATAAAGTCATTATTAGACATGATTTCTCCATATATCTTTATACAATTCTCATTTCGGTTCATACAAGCTTATCTCTTAATGCTATCTTATCATTGCAATTTAAACATCATAACACATCATATTATATCATATTTTACACTTTGGTTTATATCATAATCATACATACATACATACATACATATATATATATATATATGTGTGTGTGTGTGTGTGTTTAAATGATCATATACATAGTAACAGGTTTGCATGTCATTCCAGCGAACATGTATTACATATCATGATTAACAGACAAAGTTTTCATACTATATTCAGACCTATCAAACTTTCTCCTTCATAAAGATCACTATGCATACTACAGTTTGTATAATTTTTAATACAATATTATAAACTTGTGGCACATCTATTCACTATGGAACCCAATGATGGAACTAACTCACACTGATATACCTACAGGAACCTTTCTCGTAATAGATGTAAGATATCATAATCATAGAACACATAATATGGCATCTCATTTCATAGACATAGTTTGTGGTCAACAAGAATTAGGATACAACACCGTAGTAGGACATTCATCATGCTTACATTACATAAATGGGGCAATCGTTGCTTGTTTTACCTTATCTTATGCACATTTATCATCTTTCATAGCTTGCCTAAGTACTAGTTTAATGGGGTGGATAATGGGAGCAATGGATACCTGAGGATATCAAACTATGGATATTCGAAGATATCAAACAATCAACCCAAACAAGGTCAAATAATAGTTTTAGTAAGGAAAAACTATGGACCCAAAAAGGGTCGAACGATGGTTCCATTAAGGAACAATACCCAAATGGGGTCAACTATGGTAGCTACAACTATATCCCTTTAAGCATGCCTATCTAATCTACAACTGAACTAAGACCCGCAGGCTTTACCATTTTAAGAACATCTTTTATTTAGCATATTATTCTTTACTTAGTACTTCGTTTGGCTGGAAGCCTCATTTCATAAAAGTATGCATATCATTCTAATCGTATTTCCATATTGAGCTGTAGGCTCCAGTATATATGGATGCTATCGTATGATCACATAGTTGCATCGAATTTCAATCATTCATATCATAATAGTTGCATGATTATGCAAACAAGATAAAATATAACCTTTCATGGATCTATCTCGTCATAAACAGTATTATGCATGGTTTTCATAAGGCAATATGAAAATATGGATCTTTCTACTAAAAGTTTTCATAACATTAAATGCGTATCCATAAACATATAAATGCAACTTAAATCATGGCATTACATGATTTTACTATTTATACCTGCTCACATATTAAGTTAGACCACTTATCATAACATAGATACATCATCAATAGACCTATACATCAACAATAGATATTATATTTATCTATCTCATCAATAGTTCTTAATATCATACCTTGTTATTATTCGCCGAGAGTAGCTTCCATACCATATCATAGTCATTCATATCAAAACATAATCAGTTAAACAATAATTAAGTAGCTATGACCTATACAATAAGATGAATACACTAATTACATCCTTAGTTCAACCCTAATGCTTAGTTAAGCCCTTAGTTTACTTTTATAGTCTATTAGATCATGGACCACATGTTATTTAACTTAACGTGATCATATATGTATCAAATCATCTCATTTGTACATTTTATCTTATATTATCTTACCATCAAGTATGTTCATGCAATATTATCCCATCTTATATGCCAACACATTACTTGTGGATATGAGGCTTGCATAGTAAAATACATGGCATAAGAAAAGGACAAGCATGTTTCTCTTTATCAAGGCTGATCACTACTTTCCATTATGACTTAAACCATCAAGTATGTTCATGCAATATTATCCCATCTTATATGCCAACACACTACTTGTGGATATGAGGCTTGCATAGTAAAATACATGCCATAAGAAAAGGACAAGCATGTTTCTCTTTATCAAGGCTAATCACTACTTTCCATTATGACTTAAAGCATAACTTAACTTCTACGGTCTCATGCTTAAGCCTGAAAAGGCAATGTCCCAACTCTTTCAACTTAGACTTATAATCTTGCAACTATTATCGTATTGTCATTAGGTTATGTCATATTATTCTCATGTCATTGTAGAGGAATATCAATGTGCAATATTTTTGAGCAAGGCTAAATCACATGCATATAATCATTAGAATACCATAAAATACACGTAAATAATTTCATGTAGTCTAAGGTGAGTGTTCATTTACTAACTTTATTCTCATATACCATTTATTCATGTTTAGTGTCACAACTAATCTTTACTTTATGCTTAAAATACTTTAAAATTTCTTAAAAAGGGTTTAGACCAACTTTAGTGACAATAAAGGGCTTAAAAAATCATATTTGGGTGGAGTAGGGAAGTGTCACAAGTCGTAAGGGGTTTCACTAATGATGAAAGGAAGCCAACTTTATAACTCATGCACTTGTTCATGAGTAACATATGTCATGAGTCGTTATCGGAGTTATGAGTCATGAACATTCATAGGCAGTTTTTTGAGTTCAACTTGTAAATGATTTTTGACCAACCAAAAGGCATTTTTAGAAAATATGTTATTCTAAAAACTTGTTCCATTACGTTTATAGTTTCTAAAACATCCAAAATCATCTTGATATCATTCCTATATTTTCAAATATTTATAAAATACTGAGGTCTGCTCCTAGTGACTGGGCAGCCAACTGTTCATGAATTCATGCTGAAATATGGCCTATTTAGAGAAAGTTTAGGATTGAGTTTCTTCATATGAAATGTAGGTATGGAAGTCCATTTTCTAACGGAATAAGAATCATTAGATTTGGGGTTCTCTAGCTCAACTTATATGAAAAAAAAGTCTAAATAGATCATGAAGAAATCACACACATGGCCGTTTATTTCCAAGAGGAAACCACACACGTGGTCATGTGTTTCCAAGAGAAAACACACACGTGGTTGTGTGTTTTATGAACAAAGGAGTGTGTGGCCATGGGTTTTATGAGCAAAGGAGTGCATGGCCATGGGTTTTATGAGCAAAGGAGTGCATGGCAATGGCCTTTATGAGCAAAGGGGTGCATGGCCATGGGTTTTGAGAAGAAGAACCACACGTGGCCATGTTTTTTCTTCTTCAAACACACACGTGTCCGTGTGTTTTGAAGAAGAAACACACGTGGCCGTGTGTTTTGAAGAAGACATATACATGTGGCCTTGTCTGGGAAGAATGCCAAGAAACTTAGAGACCCCGATTACGCAGAGCATGCATTTAAATCACATATCTCACCTTTCAACTTACTTAAATGACCATTTAAGTTATTGATCATGCTATAATCATCAACACCTACTAGGTTAACCCTTAATCTCACGAAGAAAACACATACAACAACAGATGGGAAATGTATACAGTAACTTTTCCAAATAAATCCCGTACCTCAAAATCAAGCTTCACCTACTTTACACATGAGTCCTTTCTTCTCTTTCACTTGATTTACATGCTTCTCTCTCATTTCCTTACACATGATGACCACAAGATCTTGTAATCTCTCATCACCAAAGAAACCACAAATTAAAAGAAAAGAAAGAAGGCATCTTAAAGGGAAATCATTACCTTCATGTTCACTCCCAAACCCTAGCATCCATCTCCAAATCGTGATTTTAGATAGAGAGAGAAAGTGAGATCCTTCAAATGCTGATCTCCATCTCCCTCAAAATCCTAATTTATAGTGGGGGTAAATATCTCACCAAGAGAAATTTCCACTATACCCTTATACCCAATTAAACCCTCATTATTTCAATTTCTTTCAACTTAACCCCAAGACTTTCTAATTCACTTGAATTGTATCATTTTCTTTAATTTTAGTTTAACTTAACTCATATACTTACATGCTGAAATTATCAAAATACCCCTCTTGGGACTTAACCTTGATAATTGCAAAATAATGCTAATTTTGCCTTAATTAACGATAGTCCTCATTAATTAACAATAATTCGATTAGGGTCATGATTGGGTCCTTACATTAAGCATCGCTAAATCACATGCATATAATCATTAATATACCATAAAATACAAGTAAATATTTTCATGTAGTCTAAGGTGAGTGTTCATTTACTAACTTTATTCTCATATACCATTTATTCATGTTAATGTCAAAACTAATCTTTACTTTATGCTTAAAATACTTTAAAATTTCTTAAAAAGGGTTTAGACCAACTTTAGTGACAATAAAAGGCTTAAAAAATCATGTTTGGGTGGAGTAGGAAAGTGTCATGATTCATAAGGGTTGTCACTACTCATGAAAGGAAGCCAAATTCATGACTCGTGCACTTGTTCACGAGTAACATATGTCACGAGTCATAATCGGAGTTACGAGTCGTGAACATTCATTCGCAGTTTTCTGAGTTCAACTTGTAAATGATTTTTGACCAACCAAAAGGCATTTTTAGCCAATATGGTCTTTTGAAAACTTGTTCCATTATGTTTATAGTTTCCAAAACATCTAAAATCATCTTGATATCATTCCTATATTTCTAGATATTAATAAAAAACTGAGGTCTACTCCTAGTAACTGGGAAGCAAACTCTTCATGAATTCATGCTGAAATATGGCCTATTTAGGGATAGATTTAGGATTGGGCTTCTTCATATTAAATGTAGGTATAAAAGTCTATTTTCCAATGCAACAAGAATCATTCAATTTAGGGTTCTCTACCCCAACTTATATGCAAAACAATCCAGATAGGTCGTGAAGAAATCACACTCGTGTCCGTGTGTTTCCAAGAGGAAACACACATGTGGCCATGTGTTTTATGAACAAAGGAGTGCGTGGCCATGGGTTTTATAAGCAAAGGAGTGTGTGGTCATGGGTTTTATGTGCAAAGGAGTGCGTGGCCATTAGTTTTGGGAAAAAGAACCACACATGGCCATGTGGTTTCTTTTTCAAACACACACGTGGCCATGTGTTTTGAAGAAGAAACACACATGGCCTTGTGTTTTGAAGAAGACACACACATGTGGCCACATCTGGGAAGAATTCCAAGAAACTCAAAGACCCCGATTAAGTAGAGAATGCATTTAAATCACAACTCTCAGCTTTCAACTTACTTAAATGACCATTTAAGTTACAAATCATGCTATAATAATCAAAACCTACTAGGTTAACCCTTAATCTCACAAAGAAAACACATATAACAAGAGATGGAAAATGTATACAGTAACTTTTCCAAATAAATCCTGTACCATAAAATCAAGCTTCACCTCCTTTACACATGATTCCTTTCTTCTCTTTCACTTGATTTACATGCTTCTCTCTCATTTCCTTACACATGATGACAACAAGATCCTGTAATCTCTCATCACCAAAGAAACCACATATTAAAAGAAAAGAAAGAAGGCATCTTAAAGGGAAAACATTACCTTCATGTTAACTCCTAAACCCTAGCATCCATCTCCAAATCGTGATTTTAGAGAGAGAGAGAGAGAGAGATATCCTTCAAATGCCGATCTCTATCTCCCTCAAAACCTTAATTTATAGTGGGGGTAAATATCTCACCAAGAGAAATTCCCACTATACCCTTATACCCAATTAAACCCCCATTATTTTAATTTCTTTCAACTTAACCCCTAGACTTTCTAATTCACTTTAATTGTATCCTTTTCTTTAAGTTTAGTTTAACTTAACTCATATACTTACATGTTGAAATTATCAAAAAACCCATCTTGGGACTTAACCTTGATAAAATAATCCAAATTTTTCCTTAATTAAAGATAGTGCTAATTAATTAACAATAATCTAATTAGGGTCATGATTGGGTCCTTACATTAAGCATCGCTACAGGAGAAAGGGTTTCATCATAGTCAATACCTTTTTTTTTATTATAGCCTTTTGCTACTAAGCGAGCTTTATAGGTAACCATATTACCTTTCATGTCAGTCTTCTTTTTGAAGACCCATTTGCACCCTATGGGTTTTATCCCTTCAAGTGGTTGAGTTAAAGTCCATACTTTATTCTCTTACATGGAGTCCATTTTAGACTGCATAGCCTTAAGCCATAAATCACGTTGTGAACTGTTCAAAACTCCTTGATAGCTTGTAGGCTCATTGTCCTCTATTACAGTTATGCCTCTATCCAAATCAATGTGAAATCCATATCTCACAAGGATAGAACGCATCCTAGTAGATATTCTAGGATTTTGTGTATAATCACGTTCAACTGTAATCTCATCATTATGAAATTCAATCTCGAGTTCAATCGGTTGATCTACTTATATTTATAGGTCTTAAACTTCACCAAGTTCAATTTTACTCCCACTGTCCTCTCATAGGAGAAATTCTCTTTCCAAGAAGACAACATGCCTTGGAACAAACACATTTTGTTCTAAGGGATGGTAGAAATAATATCCAAATGTTTCTTTTGGATATCCCACAAATAAACATTTGTTAGACTTAACATCTAGTTTGTCTGACATTATCCTTTTCACATAAGTAGGACAACCCCATACTTTCATATGAGAAAGTGTAGGTTTCTTGTTATTCCACATCTCATATGGAGTAACATCAATCGATTTACAGGAAACTCTATTTAACACATAAACAACAGTTTCTAGTGCATATTGCCAAAAGGACTTAGGCAAGTCTGCTCGGCTCATCATGGATCGAACCATATCTAATAGTGTTCGATTTCTCCTCTCAGATACACCATTGCATTGTGGTGTAATGGTGGAGTCCATTGAGATAAAATCCCATTATCTCTAAGATAATCTTGAAATTTTTGGTTTAAGTATTCTCCACCTCGATCTGATCTAAGTGTTTTAATACTCTTGCCAAGTTGCTTCTCTACTTCATTTTTTAATTCTTTGAACTTTTCAAATGCTTTTGATTTATATTTCATTAGATAGATATATCCAAATCTGGAGTAATCATCTATGAAAGTAATGAAGTAGGAGTAACCTCCTCTGGCATGTGTAGTCAATGAACCACATACATCTGAATGTATTAAGTCCAAAACCATTTTAGCTCGTTCTCCTTTACCAATAAAGGGAGCTCTTATCATTTTTGCCAATAAATAAGATTCACATGTATCAAACGATTCATAATCAAATGATCCCAAATCACTTGACTTGTGTAATTTGGTTATGCGTTTCTCATTTATATGTCCTAAACGACAATGCCATAAATATGAGGTATTTAGATTATCTTGTTTTATTCTTTTGGTATCCACATTATACACTTCTTTAATTAAATCAAGAACAAATATACCATTCTCAATAATAGATTTTGCATAAAAAATTGTTCTTAATAATGTAACAACACTTGTCCTTTAAAGAAATGTCATAATCGTTCAATAAACAACAGAAAGAAATAATACTTGTGGATAAAGTTGGAACATAATAACAATTATTTAATTCCAATATTAATCCACTTGGAAGAGGCAAATGGTAAGTCCCTACAACTGTTGTAGAGATGTTTTTTCCAGTAGCTGACTGTAAACATATTTCTGCCTTTCCAACTCTTCTAAAGCTTCTAAGCCCCTGTAGATCATTACACAAACGAGATCCACATCCGGTATCTAATACCCAAGATTATTTTGAAGCAATAGAATAAGTATTAATTTCAATCATATGAATACCTGAAGTAGAGGCATCATCTTGTTTCTTCTCCTTGAGAGAATCTAGATAGGCCTTGCAGTTACGCTTCTAATGACCATGGAAACAAGTTCCTTTGGGATTCTCTTTCTTGGAAACCTTCTTCTTAGAGATCCCACCATTCTTTAGTTGCGCCTTGGTTATCTTTTTCTTCTTCTGCTTCTTGCCTTTAGCAGAAGTGACAACCATGACACTTTTTGAATCCTTCTTGAAGGATCCATCAGCTATTTTGAGCATGTTAATTAACAAAAGAATGGTTACTTGGACCTTGTTCATGTTGAAGTTAAGCATGAAAGGTACATAACTTAGAGCCAACGAGTACAAGATTAAATCTATGTATAGATCATTATCCATTACATAGCCAAGTCTACTCAAATGCTCAATATACCCATACATCTTCAATGCATGAGTAGCAACCGAAGTGCCCTCCACCGTTTTACAACTAAATAGAGCTCGAGCAATCTCATATTGCTCAGTTCTAGCATGAGAAGAATAAAGCTCCTCTAAATGCAAAATGACGGTTGTAGCATCCATCATCTCATGTTGCTTTTGAAGCTCCAAGGACATAGCACCCAACATCAGACATGTTGCTGCTTCACTATCTTTCATGTATTTACGATAAGTGCCCTTGGTCTCGTAAATGGCATCATCTGATGGAAGTGGTGGTGGATCTTTATCCAAGACATAATGGATCTTTTCAGCTCTGAGAATAATTCTCACTTACTTGATCCAGTTAGAATAGTTGTTGCCAACCAACTTGTTATCCAAGATTGATCGTATATTAATGTTTGATGTGCTTATAATGATGACCTAGATGTGAAAAAGAAAACATAAGAGAGTATGTTCATATATATGTATGCATTAATTAGGTCTTTAATCAATCCATTTACTGCCACTATTTTATTGCGAATTAATAGCCCTCACTATTTAATCCGAGAAAACCCGATGGTTTTCTTAGTGGGCCAATATCCAATCCTTGATATGAAATTTAACCTTGACTCTGGTCAACAAATCAAACTCTATACCTTTAAAAGGAAGGTATCTCTATACCAATTGTGTCTCTGCATAACTATTGGATTATTAGGTTATCAACTTTTGATACATGCATATCATATATAGATTCCTTAATCTTGCCTCTAGAACCATTAGCCTTAACTGTGGTCAACAAGTTAATGGACTAGCTAAGATGACCCATTTAATTAGATTCGAACATATTCGATATAATGTGAGCTTGACTGTGGTCAACAACCCACGCTATAAAGAACTATGGTTCTCCTCAAATTAATGGAAGGCTTATATACCTTAGTTTTAGTATGAGGGATTTTAGTTAATTAAGTCTCGTCATACATGGTTGGCATACATTGGTATGCATCATATATCTATCTCATAAATATAAGCATACAAATATGGTATAGTTATGGACTTTACTACATTGATTTTCTCGAGCCAAAAGGGAAATCAAAAGGTCACACCTAGGTAGTATGTATGATTCAAACAAGTAAAATAATTACATTATCTTTAAACTTGTTGGATCTCCATCCGGCCCTTCTTGCTCCTTAATAGTGATCTCAATCTCTATTTCTAATTCTAATCTAAGTAATCTATATACATATTATAATTTAAAAAAGAAATACAAACCAAAAACAAGTGGTCGGGACATGAAAGTCCTCATTGGGCCGAAACATTCATTATGCTCAATCACATTGAGCCTTCATCCATAACTATCCATCATGCCAATCATACACCCTTATATGCATTTCTAATGCATAAAATAAAACATATAATGGATTACTAACTTTGTTTCAACTCTTGAAACTTGCTTTTGAGTTATTTAAATAATGTGATCAAATTAGGAAACTTTTTCATTATGGAAACTTCCATTTTAGGAAACCTTTTTGCATTCATGTGTTCTTGCCTTACTAATCAATCCAATTGATTATTAATTAATTATCAATTGACTATTTAATTAGTTAATCATATTAAATAATTAAAAAATCAATTTTGGGCTTAAAACAAGGGCCTTTTGGAATGAGCCAAGCCAACTCCAGCCCTTAAAATCCATTAATAAACTTAATTATAGTTTATTATATTTGATTTAAATCAGCTCCTTGGGTCCACTAAGTCAGTCACTAATTTAAACCAAGTTCATAAACATAATTATGTCTATTAAGTGGTTTTAAAGAATTAAAATTAATCCAATTAATTCAAGGCCCATTTTTAAATAATCAAATTATTTAAAATAAATTAATCTATCAAATATATTAGATTTATAAGATTAAAAATTGTTCCAAACATGAACACACCAAGAACATACCAAGAACACACGAAGAATACCAATTTATAGAACTTTTCGACTAAACTATTTTTCATGCAAAACTTGTTCGATTTCAATTTTGTTTAATCATATGGCTTAATATCACATATTGAACACATAAATTATCATCAAAATAATTTTAGAGTGGATCAATAAAAAATTTAATTTAGAAAAACCCCTAAACTTTATTGAAAAATAAAAGCCTTTCACACCATTCTCAATGGTTATTTTCTCAAAAGAATCGTTTTTATTTTTCGTTTTATATATTTGATCACATATATTCAGAAATCAATATTTCTCATTCAGGAACAATACAATCTGATATTTTAAAGTTCATGGAATAAATAACTCATAAACAAAAACTATTCTACAGAAAAATATAGAATTGCAGATTCATGGCAAAACCGAGGCTTTAATACCATGTTGGAATTTTACGATTACATGCATCTCATACATAAGCGGAATTTAAAATTTTTAACCAATAGATTTAATCTTGCCATGATTTTACAATATACATATTAATGGAAAAAAAATAAAAATCACCTTTGATTTTTGTTGAACAGTTAATTTTCCTTCTCACTAGGTTGTCGCAAACCATAGTGTCCAAAATCGAACACCTCCAATGAGTAATCCACACTAGAGAAGGATTGAATGAACCAACTAAGGAAGAGAACAAGGGTTGGCCGAAATTCCCTAGATGCAAGCAAGGGAAGTGGTGGCTAGGGTTGAGAGAAAAGAGAGAAAATGTTTTCTCTTAATTGTTCACACTTAACCCTAATACCCTATCACTTGGATTTTTATAGTTAGGTTAAAAATCCAACTTCATAATAGGATTGGGCTCTTTAAAATTTCTGGATAAATATTAATTGGGCTTCTAAAATTATTAATAATTTATTTAGGCTCAATTAAATCCAATTTATGCCCTTTCACAAAAGAGTATGCACAAAACCCACAAACTAAGCCCTTTGTGCATATACTTAGATTTATTTACCCAAATGAATTCCAAATCAAACCAAATTAAATATGTAGGCTCCATAACACTTATGAAATATATTTAATTTATTTTGGTCAAATAATTAAACCTTTAAGGCCTTCTGTTTGTAGTTGGCATGTAACCCTTCCTCTAGAGGGTTTTTGCACCAACTTTACTTCTTTGGGCCTCTTTAATTCCTCTAATGGATATATTTATTATTATATCAACCCTATAACACTTATAGTCTAATAATAATTAATTATGAAATACATAATTTCAATTAGGTCCATTTTATAGAAGATTTCTAAAAAGTTCTGTGAACAATTTTACTTGATCATAATTAATTAAACTCTTTAATTAATTATTCTTTTATTCACTTCTCTATCCCCATAATTATATAAAATATTATTATCCTTGTCATTTTACCATTTTATCTTTTTCTCTATATGTGTGTAACCTATTGGGTTCCTATCTGTTTTGGCAGTATAATATGTAATTACGAGTTCTATTTAAATCTCACATGATTTAAACTCCTTTAAATCATTTTATCAATCCCTATTGATATTTATCATACATTATTATACAAGTTATGATTGGCCTCTAGCTAGGCATCATGACTACCCAAATGTCAGGAAAGTCAAGTGGTTTGACTATACCCTTCCATAGAACAGTTACCGTGCAATTACTCCTTTCACCACTCTTATCTCAATTAGATTCTGAGTATGGATTTTTGTCAACTCATATAAATCTAATTATGTATGTTGTATTAATTTAACCATTGTTCCCAAAATTCCCTTCATAGATCTCTATCCATCTTGGCATATTACTCTGGCCAGAGATTCTCTAAACAAGGCAATTATAGAATCATGCGAGATAACTTCCCTTAATAAATCTGGGATGGTGAATCCTTTATCAATCACTCAACTATCTTTAAGTAGGTCATGATATACCCAACCTCCTAACTATGTACACCCCCAGTTCAAAGTAATTAGTTATGGAGTCAAAGTATACCACTTGCTACTTAAGATAACTTTGGTGATCTCAAGTCTAAGGATACTTGCACAATCGCTATGAAGAGATTCCTCACTGACATAGATTTAATATCCATGTGAGGATTCTCTTTGCAAGTCTCTGATAAACTTGTTCTTCTAACAAGCATCCATATGTTAGCTTTGATTATCTTCTATAATCACAGTTATAAGAACTACTGCTTGATCCATTCAAGAAGCATAACATGTGATAGTCTGTCTGAATTAACAATGTCCTATCTTATTAATTCTATGACTAGGGATATTTAGATATTAGCACATTTGCATGCAATAGACACCTCATATCATGAACACTTTCATGATTGCCTTTGTACTGTGTTTATAATATCAAGGACTTCATTTATTAATTTAAGATTTACAAACTCATGTATTTAAACATAGCATTAATAAATGAATAATGCCATTTATTAAGAATATAAATTCATACATATGAAATTCATCCCTTTTGCATGGGCTCTAGGGCATACTCTCTAACAACACCTATCTTAATAGAATCTTCTTGAGAAAGTGGAATTTAAAGGGGTTATTTGAGAGAAAGGAGCCGACCACTTCAGGGAGTTTTAAGGTAGCAAATTCTCTCTATTTAACTATCAAGAAACCTTAAAAAATCCTAAATTGATTTTGTTGAGGAGAGAGTTTAGGGGCTACTATTTTAGGAGGGGCAATCCAGCAAAGGGAAGGAGAAGCTTGGAGGAGGAGCTTGAAAAAGGGTTAGTTATATAAAGATATGGAACTTTTTGCCATTTTTTATGGATATTTGATTCATGCTAGGATTTAAAACTGTTAAATAAGGAGTATTTATGGAGGGATATAATAATTGAGGGTAGATTTGGCATAAGAACTGAAGGTTGGTGATAATCTCTCTATCGGTAAATGTTGTCTTTGGGTTCACTAGACCCATCAGGACTGTTTTTCCTATATCTAGAGTTTGAGAGTTCCAAATGGACTTATTCTAGTTAGAATAGACACTAGACTCAAAATTTAATTTTCATATGAAGACATAAATATTTGTTTCATCACCTATAATAGTCAAAAATTAACTTGAATCCTAGTTATGTCTGTTGCCCTACTATTAGGAGCAACCCTTATTGTTTTTTGAATATTTCAAGATTTACAAGGCTAATTGGAGTGATTTTTAATGTTTTAGAAACTATAAGCATAGAGCAATAAGTTTGTATAAGACCATTTTTGGCTTAATCTAGTTGGAGTTATGATCAAAATGCAAAACAAAGTAAACCAGGAAAATTGTCTCCATCACAAGTCGTGCGAGGCATCATGAGTCATGTCCTCTCAGTCTCTATAATGAGTTGCGTGAGGCATCACGAGTCATATCCTCTCAACCTCTATCACGAGTCATGTGAGGCATCACGAGTCGTGTACTCCAACTTTTGTTTCCTTTATTTCTTTTGTTTTCTTCTCTCGATGAAGTCAATGACTTTTAGTTAATTTAGTAAGGGACAATTAACTTATAATATGACATGAAATGCATGATAACCTAGAGATACATTTATATATATATATATATATACACACACACATGAATGTATTTGTGACTAAACATATGGAAATATAAGATTAAGGGAATTGATGACATGATATGCATATGATAGAACATGTACACTTTTAAATCTGCATATATGATTAATTATTAACATTGTGATCATTTTGCATACTTATAATTGTATATGTACATATTGGAATAAATTACTCTTGAAATACGAAAATGGGTAAGAATATCTTAAAGCCTACATATAGAACTTTGTTGTGAATATATAGGCATGCCTATAGGGATAGAATTGCGGTTGACACAGGTTTGACCCCATTTTGGTCTACAGTTGTCCTTTTTGGAACTATAGTTCGACCCCATTGGGTCCATAGACTTGATATCTCTAGATATCTATTGGATTTAATACATATACGTATTTATATGATTGATACCTTCGAATATCCACAGTTCACGTTATCCACACTTATGGAACTTAGGCAGGCTTTATAGAAAAATAAGATAATCATTTAAGAATAAGCTAAATATTGATATGTTATACATGATTACAATTACACCATGAGTAATATACTAGCACATTTCCTTTTGCATTGATTTTACTATTCTTCAATGATAATGAGCGTATGGTTTAGTCTGAATGCATGTTTGTGTATTTGAGAATGACCAATATTAGTGGTTATTCATACTGTAATTGTTCCCTAATAAGCTATTTGTCTTGGTACACATTTTTATCTATGTAGGTACCCGATGTAACACCAAAATTCTATACTTAGCTATTACCACTAAATCTTGCATCGAAAGACATGTATTACTACGTTCTCAAGCCAAAAACATTTCTTATTAGATAACTTATAGAAGAAATGTAAAATCGTATCATGAACTTAAGAGTAATACCTTAATACATATAAGAGTCGTTAATACATTACAATGTTTTCTCAAACAAAACATTTGTACTTATACAGAAATTTCCAACATAATTAAAATTTCCATAACCACAAAATAAAAGAACAAAAAGAAGACTCTACTACAATCTTCTAAGACTTGTGTTGGCCAACCAACTATACATATCAATCATATGAGAAAGTCCTATCCTTGTAACCTACACGGATAAAGAACCCGTGCTAAGCTATAAAGCTTAGTGGGTAACATAAAATAAGATAAACGATCACTCACAGTGATCGCCAACAAGCATACAACATAAACTACAAGTATACCTTATGCTTAAATATAAACATATGATCAGCAAGAACATATATGTATCTTCGTGAGAAAGATAGAGCATTAGTACTTAGCAAGTTCTTCATTTATCGATCTAAAATGTATTTGTGATATTTAATGTAGGAATGCATACATTAAATTACTAACTTACTTTCATTCAAATACCAATATCATATTGAGTTTAGCACTTATAGATCCATAAATATTTTATGTTTGCATACAAGACGTTGTACTTCTTTTCCCAATAGAAAGCAAGAACGAGCAGTTACAAGGAAAACATATAACCCAATGTATTAATTGAAAGGCAATCTCCAACATGAATACCTAAACACAACTCTTATATTCCATTGTAAAGAAAACACTTATATTGGTAAAACATTTTCATAGCTTGCATATATGATGAATCATACAAGTCATTTAACTAGTTCAATCAAGCAACACATTACTATAGGGAACATACTATCTCTAATATAGTTCATAACTAGATATTAGTGACACACTAGTTTAATCATATAACTCTGTACATATGATTTTTACATGTACAAATTTTGCATAAGTGTATATTGCAAACGCTTTTAATATCATAATTTCCATATGTGATAAAAAGAAATTTCATATATAATATATATTATGACGTAAATTAAGGAATTGTCATGCTTCATGAAACTTTAATATCGAACTTTTCTTAACTTTGGTGTAAAGCCTGCACTACTCGAAAGAGGTGGATAATGGGTTATACGGTGGCACCCGAAGGTACTAGGTCACCCAAAGGCATCAAAGAGATAATAGGTCACCCAAAGGCACCGCTGTAATAATAAGTTACCCAAAGGCACCACTATAATAATAGGTCACTCGAAGGCACCACTGTAATAATAGGTCACCCGAAGGCACCAATGATCCAAATGGGACCATGTATGTTTAGTCACCCAAACGAGATTGACTACAACCTAAACAGTGTTGAAACTATCACAACTGCAAGATACCCTTATAGGCATGCCTATCTATCCACTTCCAAGACTAAATGCAGGTAGTTAAAATCTCTTTGCAAAACTCGCTTCACTTAATTTCATAACTTTATTCAAATATCAAACTATATATATATATATAATACATTTATAAAAATGTACTCTCGATGAAATTGTGTAAGGAAATCGACATGCAATCATTTCCACCTTTAAGTATTGCTACTCTTTAATTGCAAGGATAACAAAGCATGTATCTCCACATGAACAACATTTATCATCATATTATATTGAGTGACTCTACTCATAATATACACATTTATATTATATTATTACATTAAAATATAGTTAAATACAAATGCATGTACATATCTATGTTATCATTAATTAAAGACATTTCACTTAAAACATATTCTTTGAATTATTACACTAAAACATCTTTCAATATTCAAACCCAATCATATAAAATCATGTTATATATATATATATATATATATATATATGTGTGTGTGTGTGTGTGTGTGTGTGCGTGTGTGTGTGTGTGCATGCACATATAATCAACAAAACATATTACTTCTTTATACAAGCAAAGTTAACATTTCAAACTTACATATGAATATATATAACATGACATGTTTTCTTGTTATTTTTTTATTTGGTTCATATACCCTAGCATCAAATGAATAGTTGTGGGTAACAATTTAAATATAACTATCATGTATGTATTTATATCTACATTGAAGTATGTTTGCATATAACAAGCTTTGTCATAAGTTGATCATATATATATATATATCAATAAACATATCATACGCCATGCATAATTCAATGTGCTTCCAAGTTAACACACATCTACCATATCAACATGGTCATATGCTTAAGTATGTTATCATTAGGCATTACATGTGTTCATAGTCGTGTTAAAGCATCACTTATTTCCAAAGCATCTATCATATAGTCTTTTATGTTCTTTTAACTTACTTTCAATAACTTAGACATACATTTTCAATCAAGTAACAGAACATACTTGTTTGGTTGCTTATCATTACATACCTCACATATGAAACTCTTTAACATGTCATAATATTCAATTTCATTTTTATCATATAAATCAATGAATTCTTTCATCATACTTTAACTTGACACATATCAATACTATGCTCATATGGGTTCTTGGCATACTATAGTGTTGTTCATATACAGTAGAGGTACTAAGATCGCATAACAAGTTTTCTCATACAAAAGTATGGCAAAAAAAGATGAATACATGTCACATAGGTAAATCACAAGCGCGACAGAGGCGAAACTAAAAGACCACATATACTACATTGTCAGGGGCGCGACTATGGTCGTGAGCGTGATAAATGTGGATTACACAATTCCAATATCCTCTCAACAATAACAACTCTTGTAAGGATTCCCTTTCATGCCTAAATAACTTACTCAAGTTTACACCATTTTATTCCCAGTTTCATGCATTAATAATTCATAGTACTTCCATCATTTTAGCAAAAACTTCCTTTAACAATTTTGTAGGTATATGTCTTGTGTAACTCTAGAAATTTTTATGGTCTCAAATAGAGGTTTTTATTTCAACATATACTAAAATTACAGTCACTAGGTCAAGTGGTTTCATGTCATCTCTTCATGCACACTTCTTAAGTTTTATTCTATTTTTAATTACTCAAAATTCAAATCATTTACACTAAATTTCTACTAACATCATACACATACAAGCATTAAAATCCTAATTCCCATACCTTGGCCAAAAGTTCCCCTTTCACTTAAATCTTGTGCTTTTCCTTTTTATTTACTCCTTCCACCTTCTTCTTTTTCCTTATTGTTTTGCTAATTGTCTTGATTAAACCATATGCAAGAATTTCCTCTTCAAGAATACCTTGACAAATCAACTATGGCTTTAAGAAATGAAAAAAAGAAAGAGAATTTTCTATAACTCTCACTTCAATTTTCATCCCTCACAATGCACTCTTTCTCTTTCTTGTGAATTATAATATATATGTAGTGGCAAGGTAAATTTCTTTCTTGGTCCCTCAAAATCTTGCATGTTCCACTAACGTCTCTCAATTTCTTGCATGTTACACCTTTGCCTCTCATCTTCTTGCATGTTATAAATTGGCCTATCCAATTATTCTTTCTCTTAAATCAACCTCTCAAATCTCTATTTTATTCATATTTGACCCTTATGATGCCTTAATTACAAATTGACCCCTAAATTAATACTTTATGCTTCAATTACACCCTTGAACCTTATTAAACCAAAATAACAATTTAATTATAACATTATAAAATTCATACCATATAATTCACACATTAATCACATAATTAATTATTACTTAATAACATTTACGCCCTAATCAATATCTTAACTATATTTTTGCTCCAATTAAACACACTATACTATAATGTCAATTGACTATGTTATACTCTATCACTTAAGACCGTGATTTTATTAGATCATAAGTACTAATAATTCATCCAATGATGCTTAATTAGACTTTAATAACATATGATTTCCCTTGAATTCTACTAATGCATATTTAGGGTCTTTACAAATCTCTCCCCCTTAAGTAATTTCGTCCTTGAAATTCATACTTGTATACTTTACTCATATACAACACTATCATTGCTATACCTCTATGTCTATCACAATCATCTATGATCCCTTACTTCCTCACCATCTTCTCTACTCACTTCTCATATAACCTTATCTCCAAATAAGGGAAACTGTATCATATTGTTATATCATTACTATGCTTAATATATATCTTGTCAGTTTTCCCTTTTCAGTTGGGGCCTGTACATATAGTATGATAATATGCTATGAGTGAATGATGTTTTTATGTATGTAATGGAATGGATATGTATATTGTCATGTAATGTATATGTTTTGCCCTATCGCAACAATGAAATGTTTTGGCAACTGCCCATGCCTATTAATGAATCACCGATAGGTGTATATAGCATTGTAAATAACCAAAATTTCCTCGTAGCAACTTCACATATGAAAGATTTTAGTCCTAATACATAAATTGTTTCTCCAAAACCATATTAGCACACTTATATTATAATCCAAACACTAATCATATTCACATTTCATATCATTTACCTTTCTAATTCAAACTTAGGATCTTATTAATATATCATCACACATATATGCATCTCTATTATAAGAATCTCATCAATGCATATAATAATAATTAGAAGAGGAGAAAATAAATACCAGAAGCTCGTTCGATGACAGGTTATTTCTTTGGCACCTTAAGCTTCTTTTTATTCATTTATGCTCTCCCCCTTTTTCTTTTTTGGTTTTGGACAATTTGCACAAAATAATCTATTTTACCACATATAAAATAAGCCCCTATTAATGCTCTACAAACACCCCAATAATTCCTTGTGCAATGCAAACATTTAGGAGCTTGAATTCCTGGCCTTTCCCTACCAAACCTTGTGTTGCTAGAAGAATCCATTTCCAATATCTTATTTCTTTCTCCTAGTTCCCTCATATCTACAGTCTCATCTCGACTTTTTTTATCCCCAATATTCCTATCCACATCTCCTGATACTCTAGGCTCTATTAACTCTTGTAAAATCTAATTCAAGATGCGATTCATTTTCTTTAGGTCCTCTAATATAGAAATAGGCATCTCTATATGAGCTACATTCATAGGATTGGGGACAAATAAGTTCAATGCCCTAGAATTACTATCCTTAATGATCTCTTTTCCAATTTTTTTTAGTTTATCCATCTTTAATCTATACAAAACAAAACAAAGATTTTTGCATTAGGCCAACACACTAAAACATCCATATAATAATTACTCTAAACACTTATAGCCCAGAAATAGCTAAACCTAATCTCTAATACCACTAATTGTAACACCCAAATTCTACACTTAGCTGTTACCACTAAATCTTGCATCATAAGACATGTATTACTAAATTTTCAAACTGAAAACATTTCTTATTAGATAACTTATAGAAGAAATTTAAAATTGTATAATGATCTTAAGAGTAATACTTTAATTTAATAAGAGTCTTTAATACATTACAATGTTTTCTCAAACAAAACATTTGTACTTATAAAAAACTTTCCAACATAATTAAAATTTCCATAACCACAAATAAAAGAACAAAAAAAGGACTATAATACAATCTTCTAAGACTTGTGTTGGCCAACCAGCTATAGATATCAGTCCTACGAGAAAATCCTATCGTTGCAACCTACACGGATAAAAAACCTGTGCTAAGCTATAAAGCTTAGAAGGGAACACAAAATTAGATAAACGACCACTCATAGTGATCGCCAACAAGCATACAACATGAACTACAAGTATACCTTATGCTCAAATATAAACATATGATCAACAAGAACATATATGTATCTTCGTGAGAAGCACAGAGCATTAGTACTAAGTAAGTTCTTCATTTATCGATCTAAAATGTATTTTTCATATTTAATGTATGAATGCATACATTGAATTAATAACTTACTTTCATTCAAGTACCAATGTCATATTGAGTTTATCACTTATAGATTCGTAAATATTTTATGTTTGCGTACAAGACATTATACTTCTTTTCCCAATATAAAGCAGGAATGATTAGTTATAAGGAAAACATATAACCAAATGTATTAATTGAAAGGCAATCACTAATATGAATACCTAAACATAACTCTCATATTCCACTGTAAAGAAAACACTTATATTGGTAAAACATTTTCATAGCTTGCACATATGACGAATCATACAAGTCATTTAACTAGTTCAAGCAAAGAACACATTACTATAGGGAACATGCTATCTCTAAAATAGTCCATAACTAGATATTAGTGACACAATAGTTTATTCATATAACTCTGTACATACAATTTTTACATGTAAAAATTATGCATAAGTGTATATTGCAAACTCTTTTAATATA
Organism: Excoecaria agallocha; assembly: GCA_037975025.1. Classification (NCBI taxonomy): domain Eukaryota; kingdom Viridiplantae; phylum Streptophyta; class Magnoliopsida; order Malpighiales; family Euphorbiaceae; genus Excoecaria; species Excoecaria agallocha. The sequence goes on from CM075816.1 coordinate 41,449,939, forward strand.
ATAATTTCCATATATGATAAAAAGAAATTTCATATATAATATATATTATGAAGTCAATTTAGGAATTCTCATGCTTCATGAAACTTTAATATTGAACTTTTATTAACTTTGGTGTAAAGCCTACACTACTCTAAAGAGGTTGATAACGGGTTATATGGGGGCACAAGAACGTACTAGGTCACCCAAAGACATTAAAGAGATAATAGGTCACCCGAAGGCACTACTGTAATAATAGATCACCCGAAGGCACCACTATAATAATAGGTCACCCGAAGGCACCACTGTAATAATAGGTCACCCATGGCACCAATGATCCAAACGGGAGCATGTCTCTTTAGTCACCTAAATGGAGTTGACTACAACCCAAATGGGGTTGAAACTATCATAGCTGTATGGTATCCTTATACACATGCCTATCTATCCACTTCCTACACATAGGTAGTGAAAATCTCTTTGCAAAACTCACTTCACTTAATTTCATAACTTTATTCAAATATCAAACTATATATATATATATATATATATATATATATATATATAATACATTAATAAAAATGTACTCTCGGTGAAATTATGTAAGGAAATTGACATGTAATCATTTCCACCTTTAAGTATTGCTACTCTTTAATTGCAAGGAGAACAAGGCATGTATCTCCACATGAACAACATTTATCATCATATTGTATTGAGTGACTCTACTCACAATATACACAATTATATTCTATTATTATGTTAAAATATAGTTATATGCAAATGCATGTACATATCTATGTTATCATTAATTAAAGACATTTCACTTAAAACATATTATTTGAATTATGAAACTAAAACATCTTTCCAGATTCAAACCCAATCATATAAAATCATATTATATATATATGTTTGTGTGTGTGTGCACATATAATCTGCAAAACATATTACTTCTTTGTACAAGTAAAGTTAACATTTCAAAATTACATATGAATATATATAACATGACATGTTTTCTTTTTTTTTGTTCATATAGTCCAGCATCAAATGAACAGTTGTGTGTAACATTTTTAATATAAATATCATATATGTATTTATATCTACATTTAAGTATGTTCACAACAGAGACAAAATTAAAAGACCATATATACTACATTGTCACAAACGCAACTATGGTCGCGAGCACGACCAAGGCAAAAATAAAAGCCCATATATACTACATTGTCTTGAGTGCGACAAATGTTGATTACACAATTCTAATATCCTTTCAACAATAACAACTCTTGTAAGGATTCTCTTTCATGCCTAAATAACTTACTCAAGTTTACACCATTTTATTCCCAGTTTCATGCATTAGTAATTCATAGTACTTCCATTATTTTAGCCAAAACTTCCTTCTACAATTTTGTAGGTATATATGTTGTGTAACTCTAGAAATTTTTGTGGTCTCAAATAGAAGTTTCTATTTCAACATATACTAAAATTACAGTCAATAGGTCAGGTTGTTTCATGTCATCTCTTCATGCACACTTCTTAAGTTTTATTCTCTTTTTAATTACTCAAAATTCAAATCATTTACACTAAATTTCTACTAACATCATACACATACAAGCATTCAAATCCTAATTCCCATACCTTGGCCAAAAGTTCCTCTTTCACTTAAATCTTGTGATTTTCCTTTTTCTTTACTCCTTCCACCTTCTTCTTTTCCTTATTGTTACACTAATTGTCATGATTAAACCATATGCAAGAATTTCCTCTTCAAGAATACCTTGACAAATCGACTATGGCTTTAAGAAATGAGAAGAAGAAAGAGAAATTTTCGTAACTCTTTCTTCAATTTCCATCCCTCACAATACACTCTTTCTCTTTCCTGTGAATTATAATATATATATATAGTGGCAAGGTAAATTTCTTTCTTGGTCCGTCAAAATCTTGCATGTTCCACTAACTTCTCTCAATTTCTTGCATGTTTTAAATTGGCCTGTCCAATTATTCTTTCTTTTAAATCAACCTCTTAAATCTTTCTTTTATTCACATTTGACCCTTAAGATGCCTTAATTATAAATTAACCCCTCAATTAATACTTTATGCTTCAATTATACCCTTGAACCTTATTAAACCAAAATAACAATTTAATTATAACATTATAAAATTCATACCATATAATTCACACATTAATCACATAATTAATTATAACTTAAAAACTTTTATGCCCCAATCAATATCTTAACTATATTTTTGTTCAAATTAAACACACTATACAATGATGTCAATTGACTAGGGTAGACTCTATCACTTAAGACCATGACTTTATTAGATCATAATTACTAATAATTCATCTAATGATGCTTAATTAGACATTAGTAACATATGATTGCCGTTGAATTCTACTAAGGCCTATTTAGGGTCCTTACACCTGAGTTTAGGCTCTTTATCAGGGGCAAGATCTGCAGTAATCAAGCCAACACTATGAAGAGTCAAGTATGAAGAAGTCTCTTTTTGCTTTTTGTTTTGTATATTCTCATTTTGTACTAAATATAATGGTTTGTAAAACACAAATAGTGGTAAAGTATACTATAGTAAATAGTTCTCTTGCATGATTTTATCCAATTTGTCAATTAATTAAAAGGCATGCTAACTAATGTGATAATGATGAAATGAGCTATAGTTATGAGTGATTGCTTATAGAATGGCATGTGTAGAATAGTATATGTATAAGATGATTGTCAGGACGGGATAGAGTAGTCTTTACATTTTATATATTAGAGTGCCTAGGTTTAGGCGGTTCTAGCTACTAAGATGTTAAGAGCATATATGTATAGACTGTTAGTAGTGTTAGCCTAATACAGATGCCCCTGTCTTATTATTAGATAATTCATCATGGAAGAATCCAGGGAAGTAGTATATGAAAGTTCTTAGAGCAATTTGCTAGAGAGATCAAATCCTTCCAATGCAAAATCTTTTGCTTCTTTTCGAGGTGATGTACCTACGGTTGCTATTCCTGGGGAAGCATTGTTGAAACTTTCTCAATATATGGCTTAAATTGTTTAGATAGTGATAACTCCCAAAGCTCTTATTGCAGATATTAGAAAGCATAGAGTATAGGAGTTCTTTGGTACTACTTTAGAAGAGTTAAAAAAGGCAGAGCTTTGGCTGGAAAGGATCCAGCATGTATTTAATGAGATCCAGTCCCTGGTAAGTCAAAAAGTGATGTGTGTTGTATCCCTACTTTAAGGACCAGCATATGATTGGTGGAAACTAGTGTTAATACAACCCTATTTGTCGGATCCTTTTGCTTATGAGTTCTTTTTAGAGGAATTTAACAAAATATATGTTAATTAAGCTTATAAAGGGGAAAACGGAGGTAATTTTTAAATTTGAAGCAAAGAGGCATGAAGGTAGCTAAATATGAGAGGGAATTTAGCCGTCTTAGCAAATATACACTAAAATCTATGCTAACTGAAGCTTTCAAGTGTCAGCAAATTTAGGATGGCTTACATGATAATATTAATAAGCATTTAATCGAACCTACTTCATTGCAAGTAGTGGATTACTATCTGCTTGTTCAAGCAACCATCTGAGTAGAAAGGAATGAAGTCGCTAAGAGAGTGAGTGAGAGCAAAGAAGAAGTTTTGTTAGAGGTGGTACATCAATAAGAAAAAGGCCATAGGGTGTATAAAAGGATCAATCAACTAGATCTTTTAACAATCTTACTACCCGAGGTAGATGACAAGGAACTTTTACCTCATCCAAATTGAGTAAAGAGACATCAGTAGAACAGGCTAGAGCACAACCACTGGAATGCAGCTACTATTATAGAAAGCATTGGGGTACATGTAGGATGTTATCAGGTGCCTATTTCAATGTGGTAGTACTAATCATTTTATGGAAAATTGTCCATTAAAACAAAAATAAAGGTCTTCACAGCAGAATAATAGGGAAGCTTTCATTAAATCCTCTATAGGTAGAAGGTGTGGAAGAGGTCGAGGTGGAGCTAGTCATTTTTGAGCCCAGTCTAGAAATGCCTCTAAGACCGTTGATTGAACCTTCAATTCTATGCTCCTACCCGAGCATATGCAATTAAAACTCATGAAGAAGTGGATGCCCCGAAAGTCATAGCAGGTATTTCCTCACTTTTTAATAATGATGTGCATGTTCTTATTGATCCGGGTTCTACTAATTCTTATAATTGTGTTAGTGATTTAGGTAGAAAAATGGCAAGTATGGAACAATTAGTATTTGATATTTGTGTGACTAGCCCTCTGGGCCATAGTGTTTGTATGAATAAAGTGTGTAGGAATTGCCCTATTGTGATTCAAGGGAGAGAATTTCCAACTTATTTAATGGAGTTACAATTCCATGAATTTGATATGATACTAGGCATGGATTGGTTAACTAAACATCAGGCAATAGTGAACTGTAAGATAAAGATGGTGGAATTAAAAGATGTAAAGGGAGAAGAAATAACAATCCAGGGTATTAGAACAAAGCTTTTAACAACTGTTATATCAACTATGCAAGCCAGGTGGTTCCTTAGAAAAGGGTGTAAAACATTATTGGCCTTAATATTTGATTCCAAGAAAGAGAAAGTAAATCTTCAAGATATACCGGTGGTTAATGAATTTTTAATGTGTTTTCTGAAGAGCTGCATGGGTTACCACCTGAAAGAGAAGTGGAGTTATCTATAAAAACCATTTTAAGAACCACTTCAATCTCTAGGGCATCGTATGGGATGGCACCATCAGAGCTGAAGGAGTTGAAAGTTCAACTCCAAAAGTTGTTACACAAGGGTTTTATCTAGCTTAACATGTCTTCTTGGGGCACGCCAGTGTTATTTGTCAAAAAAAAGGATGGCACATTAAGAATGTGTGTTTATTACAGATAGTTTAACAATGTGATAGTGAAGAATAGATATCCTCTACCTCGAATTGAAGATTTGTTTGATAAATTAAAAGATACCAGAGTGTTTTCAAAAGATACCGGAGGATATTACCAGTTTCGAGTAAAGGATGAAGACGATCCAAAAACTACTTTTAGAACCTGGTATGGCCATTAAGAATTCTTAGTTATGTCTTTTAGATTAACCAATTCAATCTCTAGGGCATCGTATGGGATGGCACCATCAGAGCTGAAGGAGTTGAAAGTTTAACTCCAAAAGTTGTTACACAAGGGTTTTATCTAGCTTAACATGTCCTCTTGGGGCACGCCAGTGTTATTTTTCAAAAAAAAGGATGGCACATTAAGAATGTGTGTTTATTACAGATAGTTTAACAATGTGATAGTGAAGAATAGATATCCTCTACCTCGAATTGAAGATTTGTTTGATAAATTAAAAGATACCAGAGTGTTTTCAAAAGATACCGGAGGATATTACCAGTTTCGAGTAAAGGATGAAGACGATCCAAAAACCACCTTTAGAACCTGGTATTTTTACTCAACCGACATCGAGTAAAGAGTATGCTATATACAATGATGCTTCCAGAAATAGATTGGGTTGTGTATTAATGCAAGAGGGTAAAGTTATAGCATTTTCCTTAAGGCAATTAAAGCTCATGAGCAGAACTGTCTTATTTATAATCTGGAGCTGGCAGCAGTGGTTTTGCTTTAAAGATATGGCAGCACTATTTGTATAGGAAAAAATGCAAGATTCATACAGATCATAAGAGTCTTAAATATCTACTTACATAGAAGGACCTTAATTTGAGGCAGTGTAGATGGTTAGAATTAATCATGGACTATGGTTGCATAGATGATTATCATCCTAGTAAAGTGAATGTAGTAGCGAATGCCTTGAGCTGAAATATGGTGGCGTCATTATTATTGCAAAAGTGTAAATTGAGATTTGCATCAGATGGAGCATTGATAGCTCGATTAAGAGCATGACCTAATATGAAGCAAGCCATAATTGATGCCCAGAAAGATGATAAAAAGTTACAGCGAATAGTTCACATGATACATAAAGGAGACACAGTAGAGTACTCAATAAGAGAAGATGAAGGAGTGTATTATCGAAATAGGCTTTCTATACCAGATAATATAGAAATAAAGAACACTTTATTGTAGGAAGCACAGAACACAGTTTTTACAATGCATCCCGAAGCTAACAAGATATATCAAGACTTAAAGCAGATCTATTAGTGGCTGGGAATGAAAAGAGACATATATGTATGTATGTATATATATATATATATATATGTATATATGTATGTATGTATCCATATATATATATATATATATATATATATATATATATATATATATACACACACACACGCATGTATGTATGTATGTATATATATATACATACATACATGTGTGTGTGTGTGTGTGTGTATATATATATATATATGTATGTATGTATGTATATATATATATGAATGTATGTATCTACATATAGATACATACATATATATACATATATATATATGTATGTATATACATATAGATACATTTATATATATATATATATGTATATGTATATGTATATGTATATGTATATGTATATGTATATGTATATGTATATGTATATGTATATGTATATGTATATGTATATGTATATGTATATGTATATGTATATGTATATGTATATGTATATGTATATGTATATGTATATGTATATGTATATGTGTGTGTGTGTATATATATATATATACATACATTCATACATATATATATATATACAGTATATATATATATGTATATATATATGTATGCATGCATATATGTATGTATGTATCTATCTATATATATATATATACACACACACACACATACATGCATATATATATATATATATATATGTATGTATGTATGTATGTATGTAGCTATGATGTATGTATTCATGTATGTATGCATGTGTGTATGTATGTATGTATGTATGTATGTATGTACGTATATACATACATACATACATACATACGTGTGTGTGTGTGTGTGTATATATATATGCACACATATATACATACATACATACTAACATACATACATACATATATACGTATATGCATACATACATACATACACACATATATTTGATGTCTAATTAAGCTTAATTTGTGGAATTATTATAAGTTAAGACCTTGTGGATTAATGGTCTTATGTGTAAATCGGTTAAAGAGTCAATTAAAATTTTGGTATACAAGTTTACAATTGAAAATAAATTTTAGTTTAGCAGTCTATTGTAATATAATGAAGTATTAGTGGGTCAAATAATTAAAATAAAGGAAGTAGGGGTACAATCAAAGGAAAGAAATAAAGCATAGGGTCAATCTTGAAATAAATAAATAAATAGGGACACATTTCCAGCATTCAACTAGATAGAGGAGCATAAGGGTACGAGATTTTCAAGAAAATTGAGAAAGAAAAAGGGTTTTTAATTCTCTCATTCATCTCTAACTAAAAAGAAATGATAATCCCTCTCTTCTCTCTTATGATAAATTCATCCTTTTAACTTTTTAGAACACTCTTGAGTTGCTTGAAGTTGCATGTGAGTGTTGGTGATGATGAATCATTAAGAAATGCCATAACAAGCAAAGAGGAAGAAGAATAAATCAAAGGAAAGAGGTTTTAATGGAAGATTTGGTATTCTATTAGAGGTTAGCGATCTTTACTCATATTACATGCAAATTTAATTTGTAAAAATGTGCATTAAATGTATGATGGAACATATTATGTGTTGATAATATAGTTTTAATGTTGAGATGTAAAGGATTATATCTTGCATGTATTATTTAGTTAAAGATGAAAGAAGCAGAAAATCTATTTTTGTTTACTATGAACTAGTTTCTGTATTTTGATTATATCTTGAGTTGTATAACTCCTATTTTGGTAATTCCTATTGGTAAATTCACTAACATATAGGCCTATAACTTTGTAGAAGAAACCTTTGTTAAATTATACCTTTAAGTTTGTTTAATTTTAAGTTGAAATCAGATGTGAGTTGTTGTTTGGATTTAGTCAGTAGATTTCAGTATTTTGTGAATAAGTTTTTGTAAAGATATCTAAATGCTATGATGCAAAATTTTTGATAAAATAGACTTATAGGAGCTTAATAGTTATGAAGGAATATGTGTTTGATTCTACACATATTTTTATTCTATGAATTTTCAAAGTGATATTAAAATCTATATTTTTGTTAGTTTGACCTAATACGAGTGTTTTGCTTATAATTTGAGTTGTAGAATAGCAAGTTGAGTAATTCTAGTTTGGTTATAATATAGACTTTTGTATCTGAATTTCATATGAAGAAATGGAATTTTAAATCTATCTCTATGTTGGTCTTATGTTGGATTGAAATTGGTTATACTTCCTACCTTGCTAGTGAGAATAACTTATAATGTTTCTTGATTATCTTGAGATTTAGAATTGATAATGAGTTGATTTGTAATGTTCCAAAAACTAGGAACATAGAGGAATAATTTTATATGAGATCATTTCTCCTAAGAATGTCATTTAATACATCTAATTTAGTGTGCAAAATAGTCACTAGAATTTGTCCATGAAATTTTGAAATACCATCTCATTTAATTACATAAAAAAGTATTTAAATCACTTTGCTAAAATATTTAATAACTTAATTAACATGTTTGTTTTAAATGGCATATAATTAGATATATTTATGATTCTAATAGGCTTTAAAAGAGAAACTAAAGATATGTAGGTTAATTTAACAATGAAGAATTGGTTTGCAATATGGTACAAGTATATAGAGAAATGGAAACACTTTAATGTAAAACTAATTATGAATTTAAAGGAACTTTCAGATATATATTTACTAATTGAATAATCATAATAAATATTACTTTTTGAAATTAGTATGGTTATGATTGTATGTCTATAGTCTTATGTTATCATTAGTGGACCTATAGTTACAATGGTGTGTGCTTACATGTATTTGTATATTCACATGTGTATTTAGGATTGTATATCTACATGTCTATATGTGTGTGTGTGTGTGTGTTTGTGTGTGTGTGTGTAGATATGAATGAAATATAAGCATATAAGGATTAAGTGATAACCTTGGGAAAAAGGTATGAGTATAATTGAATATTCATTGTTGAATATAATAAGTTGATCATATATGTTCAACACACCAATCTAAGCTTGATAAATGATGATGTGCTATAAATATACGATGTATAGTACTATTACACAGTGGATGGTATAGATGTTCATTTGTGAAATAATAATAATAATATATACATGTCGTTTCCATATAATTATAGTGATGAAAATATCACACAAAAAGGGATAATAAAACATATATGTAAGTATATGATCACAAAAGCATGCAATTAAGTAGATATGATTATAAAGTATACTTCAAAGGTAATTATGTTATGTATGTATCTATACACATCGTTAGTTAAAGAAAGTCAATAGAGTATGATGTTATGTATCATCATAATACATATGTGAAATAGTTACATGATTTAATTAGATTATAGGTACAAAATAGTAATACTTAATTGTGCTCAAGATAACATGTTTATAGAAAAATTTGTACATGTACATGTATATGATATCATACTTATAGTTAGAAATTAATATATATATATATATATATATATATATATATATATATATATATGAACATCTATATGCATATGATGAGAAAAGAGCAATGTACAGAATAGCAATACCCAATAGTGCACAAGATCACATGTTTACAGAAAGTTACACATGAGCATGTACATGATTACATTGTTCATAGTTGCAAAAGAGTATACATGTGCATATAAGAATATGATTGAATAAAGTAAAGAGAAAGTAAAGTGATTATATTGCCTACATCTATGTCTAGGTTGGGGATAGATAAGCATGCCTATAAGGGTAACTTACAGCTACTAGAGTATAGATTGGACCCGTTTGGGTCTGCTTAAAAGCTAATGTACAGTTGAACCCATTTGGGTCATAAACTAAAGTGTAACTCGACCCCACTTGGGTCATATTATACAAACATGGTACCATTTGGATTATAAATAACCCCAATTAGGATTTTGCCGACCTCGTTTGGGTCTGCTTAATCGGTCTACATATAATTTTGTCCCCATAAGGGACTACCATTTAATACCTTCAGGAATCTTATTAATACCTTCGGGTGCCACCATTATAATCAAATAGCTTTGTACCTTCAGGTGCCACTATTATTTTAACCCATTATCTACTTATATAGAATAGTGCAGGCTTGATAAAAAGTAAAGAATATGCATAATGTAAAGCTAAAGAAAATGAAAACATTACAATCCTTGTCTTAAGTTGCATATGATTTTTATATGAATAAATGTATAGTATATGGAGAAATATAATAGTAAGTGAACTTGCATATAATATATAGACATAGTACTCTGTATCATATACATAGTCTTTTATGCATGATGTTTCTTATATTTTGGATGACAAGTTTTATGAGCATGAATATGTGCTTGCTTGATGATTATTACATCTATATTTATTAATGGACATAATCAATAATTAGTTGTTCTTGATTGACATGAATGACTTTATGTGTGATACTAAACATTTAAGTAATAAAATAATCATACGCTAGATAAAACGTAGAACTAGCAAATAGACTAAAGTTATATTTAACAAATATGTGAAAGAGTAGATGTAAATGTATCATAATACTTATTAAGATGAAATATAAGATTGATGTTAGGTGCATATAGCAAATCAATTGTATGATAACCAATTGGATTATTAATAAGTGAAGAAGTAGTAGATAAGAGTTTATAGTTTTGATATTATATATTAATACGAGCGATAATAACCCTGTTTAATTTAAATGATTGATTTATTGGTCTAAGATATTTATGTTTGTATGATTATGCATTTGGAATGTAAAGCATTATTTTCATATTATTATCAATGAATTCACATGATTCAAACATATTGATATTGATGTTATTTTTTATTTCTTTTCTTTGATTTGTATCGCTAATGGTGAATCATATAGAATAATTGTGGTACACGTTGAGTGCTTGTTAACGATCACTGTGAGTGGTCGTTTATCATGCTTTATGATCCCCACTAAGCTTTATAGCTTTCCATGAGTATTTTATTCGTGTAGGTTGCAAGGATGAGACTTCTTCTGAAGGTTGATATATGCAGCAGAAATGGCAACACAAGAGAGAGAAACTAAAAGTGTATAATTCTCATTTTGGTTTTAATTGTGGTAGAAATTTTAGAATTCTATAGATGTTTTTTTTATGTGTAAATCTTGTAGTGTTATAAGAGACTCTCTTGTAAGTAAAGTTTTTTAATGATTAAGTTTCATATATTATGGATTATGTTATCTTATAAGATATATGTATAGTGTGGTTAATGATTTAATAGTATATTAAAAGCATGTATAATGGTTTGGGATAAAGTTATATAGCTAAGTATAGGTTAAGGGTGCAACAGTTAGCATTGGAATTGAATTCCAACTCCTCTCTAGGTATAAAATATAAAAAAATAAGGGTTTCAAGGGGGTGGGGGGGCAAATCATTACTGGAAAGAGAGGACAAGTTCTTGGATAGGAAGAAATTAATGCTTATCTCTTTAAGGTGAAACCTCTAACATTCTTTTGATCAAAACACACATGAAATCATCTTATTTTTCGGGAACACAAAACTACAATCGAAGTGGATATTTGAACTTCAAGAGTTTTAGAGTCAGAATATATCCTGAGGTTAATATTTTAAGCTCTTCGTCTATCTTTCTATCTCTAAATTTAATAATGTGTATTCTTGTTATTTGTTGCTAAAATTTATTTATGGATTTAGATTTTTAAATCAAATGTCATGCAAATCTATATACAAGATGATATATCAATTTGAGTATGATCTCCTTTATGTTAGTATAATTTAGAGCTTTGATTTTTTTCATTATATTATTTTTTATTTTAATGTCATTTAGAGTGATTGAAGCCTGATTTAGGGTTAAAAATTTGATTTGGCATGTTTTAGGCCTTATATTTTAGTATTTAATGTTAACTTGGAATTTTGGGTGATTTTTGTGTAATTTCTAGTTTCTATTATGTGCCCCAAGTTATAAATGGGAAAAAGCCCCTACGGAGTTTATCTATCACATTGCAGAGATTTCCTTCTATTCTATCGCTCCTCTAGTCATAGCTATCCATCAACTGTGCAGGGATGTCTATGGCTGATGTTAGGCTTATTTTAATGTATTTTGCATGTCTTTATTGTTGCTCATGTTATTTTATCAAGTTTTGATATGTTAATTTGTTTGCTATGCATATTTAGCTGCTGTATGCATCCTAATTCTATAATATATTTCTATATTTGATAATTTTAATTGGACTTTAGGGTCAGACTGGCACCTTATTCGAAGATCAACATTCAAGCTACCAAGGTCAAGCTCAAGTTCAGAGTTAGGTTCGAAAGTCAGTTTAAAGTTGAGTGTAAACAGTTTAGAATGAGGTTAGAAATGGATGACGAATAGTTAAATAAAATTGGGATGGTTACTGATTAGATAGGAAGGTTGCCATAATAAAAGGCAAGGTTAGTTATGTCTATTGCTGAGCCCTAAATGATGAGGGATGAGTTTGATAGGATTTTTGATAGCTAGCTCCAAGTTTTTGAGGAGAGAATTTTAGCTATGATTTATAGATTGGTGGCCTCTACGACAACAAATGCTAGAACTTAACCTATAGCACCTGCTCGCATGAGAGTAAAGCTGATGTATGTTAGGGATACTACCATAACAAATTCTACCATGCCTTGAGACTTGCCAAGGAAAGAGAGGAAGCATAATCCTAAGAATGATTATATTAAAGAAAAGGATGAAGATTTTGCTCCCCCATTAATGAATATGAGGAGTAGAGGCCATAATGCCGAGTATGTTGCACTTAGAAAGATGGAAGAGAAGGTTAAAGCTATGTTTAGGCTATTATCTGCTGGTAAAGGGATAAACCCTAAGAATATGGATATAGATGGAGATGAGCCACTGCCCTAAAGATTCAAGATTCCTAATTTGCCAAGTTTTGATGGTACTTCAGGTCCTTCGACACATTTTAAATAATATAAACTAATCATGAATGGGACCACCTTAACAAAGAAGTAAAAGGTGGAATATTTTTATCTAGGTTTCACTGGGCATGTGATTGATTTGTATAAGAGGTTGGATAGGCACACTAAAAAGGAATAGGATTTGCTAATTGAGGAGTACCTTAAGTAGTGTGATTGTAGCACCAAAATGGAGGCTACCTTAAAAGATCTTGAGTTATTTCAACAAAAAGATGATGAATATTTTCATGAGTACCTCACCAAGTAGAGGAAAAGAGTAATGGAAATGCAAAGGAAACCCAACATAGCTTACCAGATTAGTCTCTTTAATCAAAATGCAAGTTCATACTTAAGAGATAGCCTGAAGATTAAGGGTTTGAAAGATTGAGAGTCTTTGAAGGATATAGCAATAAAAGCCGAGGGAGTGTACTTAGCAATAAGGGTGAAGAATAAGGGTGCAAGAAGGAATTTTGGCAACAACAAGATAGTTGGGCATGGTAGTGGGTCGAATAGAACTAGAAAGATGCCAAAAGTTACAACTATAAAGGCTAATTAGAGGCACTATTCTAACTTAGGTAAGTTACTATCTTAGGTGTTAGACTAGCTGGGAAAGAAAGGGAAGCTTTAGCCACTGCCATCAAGACTTACGAAGAGCCAAGGGTTGTCCCATCATAAGGAAGACTGGTACTACACTTACCTAAGAATATGGATATAGAAAGAGATGAGCCACTGCCCTAAAGATTCAAGATTCCTAATTTTCCAAGCTTTGATGGTACTTCACGTCCTTCGACACATTTTAAACAATATAAAATAATCATGAATGGGACCACCTTAACCAAGAAGTATAAGGTGGAATATTTTTATTTAGGTTTGACTGGGCCTGTGATTGATTTGTACCAGAGGTTGGATAGGCACATTAAAAAGGAATAGGATTTACTAATTAAGGAGTTCCTTAAGTAGTGTGATTGTAGCACCAAAATAAAGGCTACCTTAAAAGATCTTGAGTTATTTCAACAGAAAGATGATGAATCTTTTCATGAGTACCTCACCAAGTAGAGGAACTAAGTAATAGAAATGCAAAGGAAGCCCAACATAGCTGACCAGATTAGGCTCTTTAATCGAAATGTAAGTTCATACTGGAGGGATAGCCTAAAGATGAAGGGTTTGAAAGATTGAGAGTCCTTGAAGGATATAGCCATAAAAACTGAGGGAGTGTAGTTAGCAAGAAGGGTGAAGAATAAGGGTGCAAGAAAGAATTTTGGCAACAACAAGATAGTTGGGCATGGCAGTGGGTCGAATAGAACTAGAAAGATGCCAGAAGTCTCCACTACAAAGGCTAATTAGAGGCACTATTCTAACTTAGGTAAGTTACTGTCTTAGGTGTTAGACTGGCTGAGCAAGGAAGGAAAGCTTTAGCTACTACCATCAAGACTTGCAAAGACTCAAGGGTTATCCCATCAAAGGCAAGACTAGTACTGGACTTACCATAAGCATGCTGGGCACCTTACTAACTATTACCACACCTTGAGGAATAGAATTAAGGATATGATAGATAACAAATAGATTTTAAATCCTGAGAAGAGGGATAAGAAGAAGAAAAGAGGTTACAATGTTGTGATGCCTTCAATGTTTATGATTAGGTCTAGCTTACCTGAGTTGTATGTCATGAGAGACCTATATGGGAATGAGTACGTGGCCGTTACTTATTCCAGCCCTAAAGTAACAAAGCCAAGTGAATAAAATTGATTACTTTCAATGATTGATTGTTGGGATTCTCCCACTAAGAGTGAGTATGAGGGGACTATGGTGCCTATTGATATTTGGAGTTCAGCTAGCAAAAATGAGGAAGAAGTGAGGGAGAAGAAAGTAAAGGCAATCCCTATGAGTGGAACGGTGGCCCCTGAAATTGAGAAGTAGTTAACTCCTACTGCATTGCTGATAGAAAAAGAGATCGAGGAAGATCAGATGATCAAGCAGCTAAAGAAAACACGGGCCTAGATTTCAATTTGGGATTTATTGAGGCAATCTCCCTCATACAAGCATAAGTTGGTGAAAGCTCTAAGTGAATCTACTGTTGCCACTATTATTTCACCTTTAAGCTACTGAATTTAGTCAAGGGAGGAATAGGAGAAAATGTTGTATACTCTAATGCTGTCTTGCTCACTAAATGAAGAAATCATAATCGTCCTCTTTACATCAAGGCTCAATTGAATGGCAAGCACACAACTTTTATGATGGTAAATTATAAGTCTTTTATTAATGTTTGTCCTTTGGTGGTAATTTCTGCATTTGGGCTAAATGATAATATGCTGAATAAGTTTGATTTGACCATCTTTGCTTATCATAACTCCTAAAGGCAAGCTGTTGGGACCTATAAGTCTTTAGTGTAAACAGGACCTATCAAGACCAAAGTAGAATTTGTGGTTTTTCTAATCCCTATTAATTTATCTGTACTACTGGGAAGGTCATGGTTCCAAAAGTTTGCTGGAGTGCTCTTCACATTACAACAGATGATCAAAATACTTCATGATGGGCAAATCGTAACAATCAAAACTGCAAGGGAAAATTAGGTGTTTGTGCTAGAGATAGCAAAATAGCTTTCAATGGATTCCACGTGTCTATCATCAATGATGAGGAGTACAAGTGTAGTTTTGTTGACAACATATGAGTGATTAACATATTAAAGAAGATGAACTTCCTTTTCAGGGTTGGTTTAGGCAAAAACTCTCAGAGGCTTTAAACCGCTACAATTGCCAAGGGATAACAAGATAAGAAAGGGTTAGGTTTCACTAGTCTTAATCAGAAAGACAAGAAAAAGAAAGTAATGAAAGGGATTCCTCATATTTCTCAAAGATTTGTGCTAGCCTCAGGTGTCTGCATTTATTGTGGAGAGAATGAGCCTCAGATGATAAGGGATGAGATAGTGCTAGGTTTTTATCTATTCAATGATGTCTTCCCCTAGGAATAGGGGATTATCAAGCTAGTGAAGGGTTTTTAGGATGAGGTGATCCTTCTGCATCATTTTGCTTCTGATGAAGAGGTGCTTGAGGAGATCATAATAGAGAAGCTACTTATTATTAAGCTAAAAGGCAAAGAAAAGATCAAAGCTAAAGATCCACCCAAGGCTAATTCAGAAGCTAGAGAGACATCCAATGTTGTTAAGATTGAAGAGGATACTTTTATTGATATTGTTTATGTACTTGAACTTTTTGATGAGAACAATGATTGCTCTTTAGATTATATTAATAAGATGATAAAATTTACTTACTTGTGTGATATTTCTTCTAATTTTAATATACATAATCATGAATCATTCATATTTGACATTAAATTAACAAAAAAGTGTTCATTTAATCTCGGAACAAAAGAAAATCCAAAAGAAATTTTATTAGCATTAGACATAACTTATGAAGAGAGAAAAATTAGAGAGGATAGTAAAAGATATGAAAAAGTCTTTACTTGGACCTATTAAGATATGTCTAGGATAAGTTGGGAAATCATTAAACATGCCATCCCCACTTATCCAGGGTATAAACCAGTTAAGCAAAAACTCAAGAGGCATAGGCCAAAATGGGCTAAAAAGGTTATAGAAGAGGTCAGGAAGCAAATAGAGTCTAAGTTCCTAGTGGAATTTCAATACCCCACGTGGTTGGAAAATGTAGTCCCCATGGCAAAGAAAGATGGAAGAGTTAGGGTTTGTGTGGATTACAGGGATTTGAATAAAGATTTCCCTAAAGATGATTTTCCTTTCCCTCACATCGATGTTCTGGCTGATAGTGTAGCCGCTTGTGCCATGTACAACTTTATGGATGGTATGCCATATATAACCAGATTCTAAACAAGATAGTACATCGGATTAAGATCCCTTTATGAATTATTAATCACATTTTTAAACTTATTTGTTATCCAATACATGTATGATATCTTTTATGCGTAATTTATCATTTAGTCCCCACTTTCTTGCATATTTACAATTTTTCTCCTAGTAGTACTCAGTGAAAATCCTTAAACCCAATGTGTGGGGTGAGTATTTCAATGTTACTAAATGAACTGGGGAGGCCACTTAGGGTGACCTAACTACTCCAGAATATATTGAGGGATTACTTGGGGTTATCAGCTCCTTAATTGTAAATCTAATGTGTGTGAGGGATCACTTGGGGTGATCAACTCCACACTATAAACCTAATGTGTGGTGAGGGATCACTTAGGGTGATAAACTCCCTAACTGTGAGCCTAATATGAGTTGAAGGGCCACTTGGGGTGACTAACTCACCAACTGTATATCTAATATGTGTGTTAAGGGGCCACTTAGGGTGACCAACTCCCAAACTATGAGTCTAAAGTGTGCATTAATCTAAATTAACTCATTATTTTGTAATGCTATTTGCCTTTAGGTTTAGCCATCACTTGCTATATCCTTAGATTACTCGCTAGCAAATATGTTATTCACTTAATGACAAACTTTCAGTATTCAGCCTTAACATATTCTAATACATACAATGTGATTTCTCAATCATTTGCATGCTATAGTATTCTCAAGATCACTTTAAGCATTCATATATTGATGCACATTCAATTTGCATCCATAATCCATAGTTACATATGTATACATCATCATATCCACTGACACAACATTATGTCCACATGGAATTTTTGGTTCTAATCAATCCTATCTTGTTCATTCATTAATGTATTACGCATTTCGTTCTAGGTGCACTATTAACCATCAAATTATCACATGTTACACCTTATTATACAATTCAGCCATCACATGTTTATAAGCATCCACTATGAGTTTTCCTACTTTACCATGTAACATGTGTTTCTTCAATCCCTTTAAACACTCATATAAAGGTATACCTTCAAATTATACCTATAATCATTTAATACATATTTGATCCCCATTATGTACAACTTAGATACATTATATACATATGTGATTTAGAGTTCTAATTGCTCATATCAAATCTACTTATCATCATAATGCCTAAATTATATCAAATCATTGATGAATTGTTGAATTATCATATGGTACCAATGGATGTACCATTCGGCCACCTTAGGTTATCCTTCTTATTTGTTGTTTTCTTTATTAATTTCTATTCTTTACATGTTAATTCATCATTTTGTTCATATGTCATAAATTATTTCACATTTATATTTAGAATCCAATAGTTACATAATGTGAACTTAAGCAAAATTTAGAGGAATTGAATGATATAAAGTGTAAGATTGTATCCAATTACCTAAAAATTACTTGAGATTACTTATTTTGCCTTTTTCCTTTCATTTTCCTTGCTAGCTTTCTTTCTCACCTTGAATTTTATTTAGCCCAAATTAGGTAAGGAATAAATTGTGAGTTTTTGCCATCAATATCACTATATAAGTACTTGTATACAATTCTATTAATGATTTTCTACCATTCCATACAAAAATCCATAATTAATTTCAACAAAAATTCATGAATTTACATATTTAAGGAAACTTTCTTATATGAAAAATCCTCCCTTTCCAAGCTTCTTTTTGCTCAAATTTGAATTCGATGATGAAGAGTAGTTTCTCTAGTGTATATAAATAAAATTTAAGCTTAAGATATTATGGGAATTGAGAGAAGTGAGAAGAAAATTGTGGAAAGGCAAATATGGGTAGAATTTTTGTTTTCAGGAAAAAATGGGAGAAGATGATACATTTTTGCACAAAAATGTAAAGGATTCTAAACCCCTCTAGGCTTCCCTTAAGTCCAAGAAAATAAAGGTTAAGATTCCTTTATTTACTATTTGATCTAATGGCTTATTTTTAAGCCATTTGTCATCACCATATTAATCCCTACACTCATTCAAGCCCAATATCTAATTTTAAATTATTTTTGCCTAATTCCATATGACACTTATGCCCTTGAAAAAATTAAATAAGATATTTAAGCCCATTAATTAAATTAACCTCCATTTTTTACCATTTTCAATAAATTGTTGTTCTACTCATTAGAATGTTGTAAAATTTTTCCTTGCATGGAAAACCATATGTGAGAAGGTATGTATAAAATTTCAAGTCATTCTAACATCATTTCATTATACTTCCATTGCCAAAGCCAATATTAGCCCATCTGAAACTCAAAATTCTAAAACTATTAGAAAAATCATTTTTCACTTCCCATAACTCATTTAGGCTATATCTAATATGTTTATGCAATCGAAATATTTTTTGGAGGTTTGAAATATTTTAGAGCCCGATCAAACTTATGGTTAACCATATTATGGTATCGAAGAAATTCTTCACTATTTATTTTAGGGGCCTATTTTAGTTTAATTTCTCCTCAAATTATACCAATGGACTCAATTTAATACATATTTTCTCATTTAATTGTTAAGTATAACTTTTCACCAGGTCACCCATGCTAGTGCTACCCTAGGCAGCGTGCATTTAATACTTAAGTACTTATAACATTTACTATACTATACTATTGTAATCACACTAAAAACTATCCCAAGGATACTGTTCATGCTCTAGAATGTACTATGTACGTTGGATGAAATTTTAGGGTGTTACACCAAGTTTTGCACCTTTTATGCTTAACTTCAACATGAAAAAGATGTAAGTAACCATTCCTAAGTTAATCAATATGCTTAAAATAGCTGATGGATCCTTCAAGAAGGATCCAAATAGGGTGTTGGTTGCCACTTCTGCTAAAGGTAAGAAGTAGAAGAAAAACATGACCAAGACATAGCCCAAGCATGGTGGAGTTTCTAAGAAAAAGGCTACCAAGAAGAAGAATCCCAAAAATCAAGCAAAAGATAAAATAGTTTTTGCAAAATATACATGAGGGAACCAATGTTCCCATCATAAATGAATTCCCTGATTTATATATGTTATTTATTTCTTTGTTGGAAGATTTGCCTATGTAATAAGTTAAGTAGGACTTTATTTTTATTTATTTACTGCATTCTTTTGATTAGTATGTTTATTTAATTTTATTGTTAATGTATCGTGTGAGAGAGGAGAGTGAATTAATGTTTAAACCCCAATTATAAAACAAAATTTAAAAAAGGTGCCAAGTGTGAGTGATGTCCCAAACACTAATCTCTATTTCGGCATCAAAAAGGTCGAGATTCATCTTCCAACATCCTGGTTGGTAGTGACTCCAAGATACCTACCTCTTTGAGCCTATTAGAAGATGTTATCATGGGTTGTCTACCAATAATAATTTGAACGTGGCCCCTCTTTATTGTGAAGTAGCTAATTTATGAGTTACAGTGAACCCCTTCCAATCTTGAACCCTAAAAATAGGCCTTAGAGAGTGAACCCAAAATTGAGCATGGCTTTAACACAAATCACATTATACTCATAAAAACTTTAGATTGATCTTTTAGTCTTGAGGAACTACGGAGAACCAAGCTTGAAAACCTTAAACGAGCAAAGCTCTATCTAACTAATTGAAGTTTAGAAGAATAAAGCTAAGTCTATTCTCAGATAAAAAATTGCCTAACTAGTAAAATCTAACTTAAAAACCTAATTTTTTAGAAGTCCAACAGCCATCCAAACACTTAAACTATCAAAAAACTTCTTAAAATTGTGTTTGCTGCTAAATGAATCCAGTGGTACTGCTTTTATAGTCCTATTGAATTAATTGTTAATGCCTTAATGCTTAAGTGACCCAGTGGACTCTCCCTTGGTCCTGCCAGGCTCTTAACTTCTAGATTGGCTCTTTAAGGGACCCGATGGGACTTTCTCTTTGTCCTGTCGAGTTCTTTGCCATTAGAAGACATGGAGAAATGCAATGAAGGACCTGGTGGGAATGTCTTCTGGTCCTGTTGGGTTAAATTCAATTCTTCAAATTAGAATCCTACAAAAAAATTAAAATAAAACTTAAACACTCAAATCTCAAAAAACTAAAAATTTAAACATTAAAGCATGCAAATTAACATTAATGAACTGTAAAGCAAACAAACATAAAAATAACTAAACACATAGTTACAATTCAAGGCTACCACTCACCATCGCCTTGGAAATTTGGAATTAATTTTAGGTCCCGGATAGGTTAAGGTTTCCATACCTGTGGCAGTTGGTAGCCTCAAGATAGTCAAGTGACTTAACCCGATTCATGGAGTCTTGAGCCTCAAAAAGGCATGAAATAGCATCTCAAGACATCTCCATCCAATCGCTGGTGATCGATCATTAAAAAGCATCTTTAATGGGCATAGCAACGCTCATATAAGGAGTCACCACTTAATAGAACATTGGAAAATGGTGTTCCTACCTTATGAGGCCAAAAACCTAGAAAGACTTCTTAACTTCACACTTTTTTATACCTTTAATGGATATGACATAATGGCTTTAAAATTAATTATGTTATCTTTTTTCTTATAGGCAAGATCATAGCATAATAAATTAAAAGTGCACCCAAGAACATAAGAAAGCGGTAAATCCTGGCATAAATATGAAAACATCCAGGAGAAAGACATTCATAAATCGAGCAATTCATTATGATCCTTTTGGTGGGGATATTGGTCCTCGCATGCAAATTTGTGAAGCAGCATTTACTTGTGAGCTTTAAAACATGGGGACCTACCAGTCTAAGTTTTAAAAAGAAACATCCCAGTGTTATTTAATAATGTAAAAAATCTTTTACTTTGTCAAAAAACTAGATATTTACATATGTAAATATCATAATGTAATATAACAATAGTGTCAATGTAATACACTTAAAAAGTATGGTCCTATTCATACATGCCATATACAAAATACAATAATTTATCTCCATTCTTGTGCAACTTTGCCCAAATCTAGTGCCCGTCCCTTCGAGTACCAACCCATATCCTTTAAAACTCATGTGTAACAAAAGGATAGGTCCTAAGCATATAATGCTTAGTAATGGATAGACAGCTAAGAAATTTCACAGTTATAAGTATACAGGCTTAAAAATTCTTGTTTTTATTTAAATACCATATAATATTCCAATTTCTTTGAATTAATTCACTTTATTTCATATTTTTATATTCTTTTTACTTTATTCCATTTATCAATTTTTAAATTTTATTATTATTATTAGTCGTTGTCCTCCTTTTTAATCCTTATAGTGAGTTGGCCATTTGTTTTATACACTTATATGCATTTACTTAAAAATTCTTTTCAGTCTTTTATAGCTATTTTAATATCTTATGTGTTTCTGATTATTTGATTTCATATTCTAAACTTAGTCTATAATTGACCTTATGTCTTTCCTCATATTTTATTTTTCAATTCATTACTTTGCTTTTCTTACTTGCTATACCACTTGATTTTTCTTATTCAATTTCGTTGTTGTCTATATTGAATTAAATATCTCATAAATCAAACATTTTTCTTCAAGGTACATTTCATAACACACTTTTATTTATCATTTTCATTTGACTTACCATAATCATTATCTTTTGTTCTAATTTCTTTACATTATTTCACCATTATTCTTACTTTTGATTTTTCTTATATTTGTTACTCACTACATTTTTATTTCAAAGATCATTAATCGAATATGTTGAGGTAATCAACTACCCTCGAAGGTGTTGAGATGATAAACTACTCCAGAATGTGTTGAGGTTACAACTTGACATGACCAATGTTGCAACTGTCAATCTCATGTACACAAGTCAACTATCAACCATCTTATGGTGCTACCGCAGTATGTGTCCCTATGGCTAGCCATTATATCCTAAAATATTGAATTAACCACTGTACATTATGGGCAAATATTTTAAATATCATTTGTTATATTATCTCATGGATTTTTCTTAAGTTCCACATTATGTCATAATTCTCATTTGTTTATATCTTGTACATTTATGCTTGCCATATATACATTCATTATAAAAAAGTAAAATATCATACAAATATAACACAAACATGTCATTTCCATATAGTGCCACATTTGGGCATACCTTGTCCATAAACATAAATTTTGATTTTCCATGCATTTTCATATCTCACATATTCATTTCAGGCTTTATGATAATGATACACAGTTAGTTTACATGATTATTCATACAACGCATATATGAATACCATTATGTCCACTTAGTCCACATTATGTCCCTTTGTATTTTTTTGAGTTCCAACCAATCATACTAGATTTATCAATGATCATAGTACTCATTTCATGTTAAATATTCAATTAATCATCAAATTATCACTTAATGTGCTTTAGGTTACTATTTGGCCTGATGATGTTTTATTTCTTTTTTAATTATTTTCTTAACTAATTATCATTCATTTCATCATAACTCACTAATTTAAGAATTCAACTTGAATTATTTCATCATTTTTGTTACTTACTCTTTATGTTCTTATACTTTACTATTTGATTATCATTAGTTAATATGCACATAAGTTTGCTTAATTTATTAATACATTTCTACCATGTTTTATCATCCATATTGAATAGAATTCTAACCTTAAATTTATTCAATTCTTTTTCTAACTTTAATTTCACTTACATAATAGGTTCCATAACTAATGTATCATTTCTAGTTACATTTTCATACATTTATCATCATATATCTTGTAATTGTTCTCTCAATCACATTAATCTATCATTAATTTAAATTTAAAATAACATTACTCAATTTATTCTTAAAGGACATAATGGTTTGGATAATTAAAATTTTATCTCTAATTATATTTCCATAAAATTAATTCAATTATTTGATTTTCTTTCTTCTAATTTCACTAATTTACCATTTACTTGAATTATAATCCACATTTAGCAATTTCTGTCCAATTGATATGATGGTGGTTTAAATTAATTTCCCATTCTTAATCATTCTTTTCTACGGTTTCTCATGCCAAAGCAATTCTTCGACACTTAATTATCAACTACATCAAAAGCCTTAAAATGCATAATTAGCATTCATATGAAATTAATTAGTTTAGGTATCCACTTACCTATTCTCTAAGCTTTATCCATGATTTCACCTCTTTCTCCATCTTTTCCTTCCATTTCTCCTAATTTCCATTTGTTTCCCCTTGAATTACCATGTGAATCAAATTCCTTGTGAATTATTTCCTCAACTTTTCTTCATCGATAATTCAAAATAAACTCAAAATATAAATCTCCACATCAAAATCTACCTAGAAATCTATTAGATTCATGAAAATCTCACTAAATTAACTTACTTGAATTTTTTCTTCAAGCTATTTTTCACAATTCCATCTACTTTATCCACTCCAAATCTGAATTTTCTTTATTTTGCAGTGCTAAGAGATGATAAGACTGATTTCAATTGATAGAGAATGAAAAATAATAATGGACGAGCTTGAATCAAGTGAAAATAGTGGCAATTCACTAAGTTTTTGGTTTTTTTTAGAGGAGAGGGAGAGCTGATTTCTAATCCAATTTTTGTCTAAAATGTTTCAACGCTTGGGTGAATATTCTACCTAATCCAAAAATCAGTGGTTTAAAGGGTGGAGAAATCAAACCACTTTATGTGGACATAATTGTGCTAATTGTCAATTTCTCATTAGCTTATCTATCATTATTTTATTTTTCTACCAAAAATTCCTAAATATTATAATTAATTATTTTTAAAATTTTAGGCAATCAGGCTTCATTTTAATAGATTTCAGGGCACCGAAACATTTTCGATAGGTCTATATACTCGAATTCTTGTCCTTTTTTAGATTTCAATGTTCCCCACATCAAAATTCTCTAAATATTTCCCCAAAGTGCAAAAATATATCTATTAAGATATTTCTAAAATTTTAAGGCACTCCGACATAATTTCGGTTTACTTTCAACTTCGCAGAAAAATTCGTTTATCTAGAATACAAAAATTCAAACTTGTCAGAAAAATTACTTGTCACTTCCAAAAACTGATTTAGGCTGTTTCTAATAGGTTTATATGATTGGAATAATTTTCACATATCTGTGGAATATTTTTAGACTCGATCAAACTTGTGGTCAACCTTATTATGGTCTAGGAAAATCCTTCGTTGCTTATTTTGAGGGCTTATTTGACCTAAATTTCACCTCAAATTATATAACTGGACTCGGTTTAATCCTTGTTCTCCAATAATACAACACATATGATGCAAATCATAAGCTTCCTAAAAGGTCACCCATCCTAGTATTTCTCTCACTTAAGCATGTTTAACTCCAGGATTCTTATGGGATCCGGTACATTAAAATTGGTATAATCAAATCCCATATCACTCCGGCGATATTATTCATGGCTCGAAAAATAGTATTCCCACTAATTGAAATTTCTAGCCATTACAATTCTCTCCCACTAATAAAAATTTTGACCTCGAAATTTACTCACATCAAATTGTTGAAAACATTACTATTTCATTATACTTCCTTATCCTAATATGATTTCCTACTTATTCCTCTATTCACATCAGAAGGGATAAGTCACTTTACTTATTAACCATCTCAACTATCAATGTCATTGTAGCATGTATATTTAATTATTTCACCCACTCCGATCTTACGATCGTCTAAACTGGGTTTTAATACCATAAAATGTAACACCCATATACCATGAATATCATAATTTAATATAATAATACTTTTAGTGTAATACACAATTAAAGTACCTTCCTACTCATACATGCCCTATAAAAATACAATAATTTATCTCCATTGTTGTGCTACTTTGTCCAAATCTAGCACTTGTCCCTTCGAGTATCAACCTATATCCTTTAAAATCCACGCACAACAAATAGGTACATGCTAAGCATATAATGCTTAGTGGTCAACATCTAACTAACAAATTTCACAGTTACTAGTATACAAGCTTAAAAATTCTTGTTTTTATTTAAATACAATATAATATTCTAATTCGTTTGAATTGATTCACTTTCTTTTTTTTATTTTTACATTTCTTTTTCCTTTATTCCATTTATCAATTCCGAATTGTATTATTATTATTATTAGTTGTCATCCTCCTTTCTATTCCTTATAGTGAGTTGTCTATTTGTTTTGAACACTTATGTGCCTTTACTTAATAATTCTTTTTAGTCTTTTGTAGCTATTTTAATATCTTAAGTGTTTTTGATCATTTGATTTTATATTCTACACTTAGTCTATAATTAAGCTCATGTCATTCCTCATATTTTAGTTTTTAATTCATTGCTTTGCTTTTCTTACTCGTTGTACCACTTGGTTTTTTTATTTTGCTTCACTGTTGTTTATGTTGAATTGCATTTCTCATGAATCAAATATTTTTCTTCAAGGTACTTTTCATAACACACTTACTTTTTTTTATCATTTTCGTTTGACTTACCATAATCATTACCGTTTGTTCTAATTTCTTTGCATTATTTAACCATTAATTCTTACATTTGATTTTTCTTATGTTGGTTACTCATTGCATTTTTTTATTTCAAAGATCATTAATCAAATGTAGCATCTTATACTTGCCCTTTACTGACATTTCTATTTAGACCATGTTCTATGTTTTAATATTCGCTTTAACTTTCTTATGTCTCTAATCTTTCTTTGTGAAAATTGTAACGTTAGACTCCTAATTAGGTTTCTAGTTTACTATTCATATATCGCTTGCTGCTTTATTTTCAAATTATTGTTCATTTTTCCTAAATTATTATTTATTCTCAATTATACATATAGATTTTAAACCTCTAACTCGAGGTTTGATGCTTATATATATAATGACCCATAACATTAAATTTGTATCTTAAATCTTTGTAATCTCATTTCAAATTATATTTTCCAATATATTTTTATTTTAAATTTATTTGTGTTTCCTTATCCTATTAAATCATGTCACGTACTTATTTTCCCAAATTATCAACCTTAGTTTTTAATCCATTTTAGTCATTTGTAAAATTTCCATTAAACATATATAATATTTTTTCTCTCATCAATTCTCTTTTCTTTTTCTATGTAAATTATAAAAATTACTTCAGTACATATTTTAATTGTTGTTCTCTATTTTTCTTTATTACTTTTCAACTTTGTGTTTATACTTTAATTACATTTCAATTACCCACCTTTATTTATTTATAATTCTGATTGTGATTTATTAATTGCATAATTGGTATTTCAATTTTCCATAATGGCTCCATATGATAGCAATCTACATTTTAACCCTTATTATTTCTATTATTTGCACATTTCTCTCATTAACAATTTAAATTACATTTTTATTTTTTAATTGCCCTTTGATTCTGTTATTACTAATTTTGTCTTTTATTTAATTACTTTCCACCTTTAACTAATAAGTACACTATAGTCCTTAAATTTTATTTCATTATATATTTCTCCAATTTTAATGCCAAATTTATACTTTTTATTTTACTTTTATCCTTTACCTCTTTTAAACTCATTAAATTATGTTTTAATTTTTAACAACTCTCTTATGTATTTGTAAATTACCATTTAGTCTCTACTATTTTTTTCCCTACATTTCCATTCTTTTTTGTTCTTAATTACTTAATATTATATTTTATCTTAGAGTGACTTTTTAAACTTTTTTTTCAAATTACTATTTAGTTCTTATTATTATTATTTATTTATGTCTTCTCCTAACTTACTTCCTAATTAGGTTAAAAATTATGATTTGGTCCCTAAGCTCCCTTTTTTTAACACATATTTGGTTATTTCTTACTAATTTTACTCTATTTTACTTTCCTTTGGCCTTTATTCAATTTAAATAAAAAATTTACATTTTAGCCCTTATATTTTTCCCATATGGTGGCAAGTTATAGTTTCATCCCTAAAACTTTTCCTAATTAAATTTTTACCTTTTTTACTATTTTAAGTTTTTAACCGGTTTTTCAATGTAAATTTATGAATTTGCCCCTAATTTCTTGTGTAATTATAATTTTACCCCTTTTAATCACTTAATTACAATTTTCATTTTATTCATTATTTTATCATATATTAGACATCTTTTTAAACATAATTTACCATTTGATCTTTATTTTCTTGTACAATTATGTATTTGCCTTTAGTAGTGCCTAGTTGAAACCTTCGAACTGGATATACGGGACGACGAATCCAATGATGCCAAATAAGCTGGAACAACCATATGACATGATCAATTACTCCAAAATGTGTTAACGTGACTAATGGCTCAACTATCAATCTAGTGCATGCAAGTCAACTATCATCCATCCCATGCTGTTACTGTAGTATGTATTGCTATGGCTAGCCATTGTATCCTAAACACGACTTTATAATTGATGATGAGGATGAATTGTAAGCCCTTCAAGCATTAAAGAATATTATCCCTAAGAAAGAGAGCCCTGGCATAAAAAAATGAAAGAGAAGTTAAAAGCCTTAACTATGATGTTGTCCATTATGAAAGGGGTCAGCCCCAAAGACATTGACTTAGATGGTGAAGATGCTTTAGCTAGATGATTTAAGATGCCTCACTCGATGAAGTTTGATGGCACGTTATACCAAGTAGTATGTGCAGACACCATGACATGAGGTAGCCCTGATGAAGAGGAACCACTTATATTTCTAATAGAAAGTGTGAATTTCAAGTTTTAGCCTTGATTTCCACATTTTTATAAAATGTTTGTATGGGTTTTAACATCTATTTCCCTAAAGTTTTAAAAAGATTTTGGAAACCTTAAATTTTGGTCTCTACTAGTGATAGAAGACCGTCTATCATGGAGAGACGGCCTTCTGTGGCTATTTTCTTCAAGGCTATCCTAGCAAATGCTCCTATATGCACCATCTAGAGTTATCTCATGACTTGGTGATAGATGGTCATCTATTAATAAGTCATGACTAAATAGGTACAAATCAGATTCAAGCGTAATTTTGTTATTTTTGAGGTTTTGTTCAAGGAACGACCATTTGTAAGTGATAGAAGTCAATATATTAGGGGTTTTTCTAGTTTTCCCATATTTTCCAATACTCAAATCTTTAGTTAGGATAAGATCTTTAGCAAATCTTATCTAATGTAAATTTCATGGGATTTAGCTGCCCAATTAGGTTGATTAGAGTTAGAGTCATTCTCTAACTCCACCCTAGTTGTTTAAAGAAAATTGTAGGGTTTTGAAAAGGGGGGAATATCACTTTTGAAAGAGAGAGGTAGGTCTTTTGAGATAGAGAAAATGCGATTCTCTTCTTCTTGAAAACAATATGACCTCAATGATTCTTTCACACAAAAATTCATACATAAGTTTTCATCAAATGTTGGAGTCAAGGATCGAGGCTTGGATTACTGCTTTCTAAAGTTATGGAATCTAGATTCCTGAGTGTAATATTCTAAGCTTTAGTCTCTTTCTCTCTAAGCTCATATAATGCTTATTTATGTAATTATGTTTATTTATTTTGTTTATAATGCCATTATATGTGTTTCTCTGCTATTTACTTATTTTGTTCATGATATTTGTGTTGCCATGATGATTTAAAGTTATTCAACATGTTAGAATGGCATGCTAGGGTTTTATGTTCTTCCATTGATACGTGAAGATAGCTTATTTTAATTCATGTAATTATTTATTTTCTATTCTGTTAGCATGATTTAAATTATATTTTACTATTATTCTTTAGTTTGGCATGTTTTAGGGTCATAAAAATGCATGTCTAGGGCTTAATTTGTTTTTTACTTTATTTTTTGGTAGAAATTCTACTTTTTGTCTAGTCTTCAAGTGGCAGATGGGAAAAAGACCCAATATATGAGACATCTCAACATCTTTTTCTTGTTTTTCTTAATTTTTTGGGCATTTATGGCATATTTTTCAGGTCTTTTAGGTTATTTTATAGGTTATTTTTTGCATCTATATCTATTTTTTTATGATTAATCATATTTTAATGTCATTTTTTGCCTCTATTCTAGCATTGTTTACCTTATATTCACTTAACACTTATTCTCGTATGCATGTGTTTTATATTATTTTAATTCATTATTTGATTTATTTTGGTGTTATATGCTAGTTGTTTGGTTTTTTTGGTTCTTTCTCTAAGCCACTATATTTTATACATTTTAGGATTTCTTTTGGAGAATTAATTGACCTTAGAAAGACCAACCTTGGAACGATTCTTCTTTCTTTCCCTTTAGTCTTTTTTACTACATTTAATTTGTATTATTTAATTATGCTTTGTGGTTGATTTATATCATTTATTTGGTCTTTTCATTCAATTTTGGATGTATTTTATTTTTGGAAATTGTAATAGTTAGTAAAAAAGGAAAATTTTGGCGTGATAAGTAAAAAGGGCACTTAAAATGCTTTCTATTTAATAAATTGGGCTTTTTAATAAAATTGGCCAATGTCCAATTTTTTTTATCTCAAAACCTCGCAAGAAGAATTTAATCGTAAATATACATGAGGAAACCAATGTTCCCAAAATCCAATTACATTTAATTTGTATTATTTAATTATGCTTTATGGTTGATTTATTTCATTTATTTGGTCTTTTGATTCAATTTTGGATGTATTTTATTTTTTGGAATTGTAATAGTTAGTAAAACATGAGAATTTTGGCATGATAATTGAAAAGGGCACTTAAAATGCTTTCTATTTAATAAATTAGACATTTTAAATAAAATGGACTAATGCCCAAGTTTTTTATCCCAAAACCTCACAAGAAGAATTTTATTGTAAATATATATGAGGGAACCAATATTCCTAAGATCCAATAAATGTTCCAATTTATGTATGTCTTTTATATTTTTAGTTGGATGATTTGCCTCTTTAATAATTTAAGTAGATTCCTTTTTGTTTATTTACTAGTTACTTTAATTGATTGATATGTTTATTTAATTTATGGCAATGCATTGTTTGAGAAGGAAGGTAGTGGACTAATTATAAAACCTAATTATAAGAGACACCTTACCAAGATATAAGTAAAAGTGATGTCTTGAACACTGATCTCTATTTGGGCATCAAAAAGGTTGTGATTTATTTCCCAACATTTTATTGAGTGGCGACTTCATGAAACCTACCTTTTGAGCCCATAATGGACGCCTTTCATAGGTTAACCATCAACAATCAAATTGAGCTAAATTATGAAGTGGAAAATTTATGAAATTTGTAAGCCTCATCCAATGTTAGACCCTAATAGTGAGCCTTCGAGAATCGATCCAAACATAAGCGAGCTCTGATGGATGTCACATGCGACTCCACAATGGACTAAAAGACCTTGCTCCTAAAGTATCTTGGTTAAATTCCTTTAAAATAGGTTTTATTAACAATCATATCTCCTTTTAATGACATTGCATTCTTACATCAATTTAGAGCCTTAGACCTAAGTTAGACATCCCTATTTAGCCCCGGTGCTATCTTAAAGCACCTTACGTTCACTTGATACAAAGATGTGTCAAGGAGAGCTCCCAACCAAAGTTTTGTACTAATTGGTATATAAAATGGTGACCTATCGATCATTATAATTATGATGAGCTAAACCTAGTAACAGGGACCATGCTCGACTATCCCTAAAGTTTCATCATTCAACTATAGCCCATGTAATAACAATAGCTACTTCCCTTAGGTTATATAACCATAACAACTTTTACTTACTATATGTTTCTTTATATATTGAACAAATTCAAATAAATTAAGTGAGCACTAATTAAAGGTTACTATACCTCTGTAGGCCCAACCAAATTTATTTTACCTAATTAAATATATAATGGCAAAAACCATATCCCTATGCTTTCATTTAAGAGAGGTTATGCTGTCGGTTTTATATTGTGCACCATATGCATCTATTGGCTTCCCTGTTAAACCATAGGCTAAGCCCACCTACTAAAGAGACCAAATGACCTCTTGTGTGGGAGTAATAAGGTTAGAAGGTTTTATGTGCTTGTGATTCATGTCTAACAACACATTCATTGCATCCATGAATCATATATATACAATTTTCATGCATTGTCATCATACATCACTCTTGATGTTTGACTTTTGCAGCCATCATATATTCTTTTAGGTGGTCTAGAGGGTTAAATGATTGTCTCATCTAAAGGTCCATTTTTAAGCAGCATGGATTGAGATTAGAGTCAGGTTTAAAATTTAGGCCTAAGATTAGTTTAGAGTGTGGTTCAAGTGAGTTTTCTAAAAGAGGTCAAGAGACTATAGTAGAAATGGAAGATAAAATTTAGCATACAGAGATAGAAAGAGCAATAGAAGAGTTAGGAAGGAGAATCTCATTGACGGATAAGTTAGCTTCAACTGCAGCACATTCAGTGTCACAGGATGATTTTGACAAAAGGTTGGATAGGCAATTCCACAAGTTTAAAAAACGGATGCTTACTATAATTGGTTTATTGGTTGCTTCATTAGAACCTAATCCTAAAACTCAGTCTGAAGTGACTACTCATAGGCCAGTAGAGCCAACTTTTGTTGGGGATCCCGTAGCAATTGCTATAGAGCTTTAAGGTCTGTTAATGGATCAAAAGATAGAAAAGAGGCATGATCCTGAGAATGGTTATATAGAAGAGGAAGAGGAAAATGAGCCACCTATGGTTGTTGTGAGGAATAGGGGACCTAGTATTGAGGACTCTGCATAGAAAAAGATGGAGCAAGAGATAGAGGCTATGGCCTAATTGTTATCTATTGGTAGAGGGATAAACCCCAAAGATAGGGATCTAGATAGGGGTGAGCTGCTCCCTCAAAGGTTCAAGATGCTAG
Source organism: Excoecaria agallocha (assembly GCA_037975025.1). Lineage (NCBI taxonomy): Eukaryota > Viridiplantae > Streptophyta > Magnoliopsida > Malpighiales > Euphorbiaceae > Excoecaria > Excoecaria agallocha. Next base: position 41,482,503 of record CM075816.1, read on the forward strand.
ACTTACCCAAATTTGATGATAGTTTTGACCCCTCCTCATATGTGAAGTAGTATATTTTCATTATGAAAGGGATCACCTTGACTAAGAAGTTGAAGGTGGAGTACTTTTGTTTGAGCTTAGTAGGCCCAACAATAGATTGGTATAATGGGCTTGATAGGTACACTAAAAAAGATTAGGACTTGCTAACGTAAGAATTCCTAAAGCAATACAATTGTAGCAGCAAGATGGAGGTCACTCTAAAAGATATCGATTGCTCTAACAAAAGCATGATAAGTCCTTTCAAAAGTACCTAATGAGATTGAGGAACATGATGATGGAGATGATGAGGAAACTTGATATTGTTGACTAAATTAGGCTCTTTGTTAGGAATGTAAGTCCATAACTAAGGGATAGTAAAAATAATATCCAAATGTTTCTTTTGGATATCCCATAAATAAGCATTTTTCAGACTTAACATCTAGTTTTTCTGACAATGTCCTCTTCATGTAAGCAGGACAACCCCATACCATTATATGAGAAAGTGTGGGTTTCTTGTTATTCCACATCTTATATGGTTTAACATCAGCCGACTTTCTAGGAACTCTATTCAACACATAAACATTAGTTTCTAGTGCATATTGCCAAAAGGACTTAGGCAAGTTCGCTCGGCTTATCATGGATCCAACCATATCTAATAGTGTTTGATATCTCCTCTTTGATACATCTTTATGTTGTGGTGTATATGGTGGATTCCATTGAGATAAAATTCCACTATCACTAAGATAATCTTGAAACACTTGATTAAAGTATTCTCTACCTTGATCTGATCTAAGTGTCTTAATACTTTTGCCAAGTTGTTTTTCTACTTCATTTTTGAATTCTTTAAACTTTTCTAATGCTTCATATTTATATTTCATTATATAGATATATCCAAACCTAGAGTAATCATTTATGAATATAATGAAGTATGAGTAACCTCTTTTTACATATGTAGTCATTAGACCACATACATCTGAATGTATAAAGTCTAATGTATCTCTAGCTTGTTCTCCTTTACTAGTAAAGGGAGCTTTAGTCATTTTTCCTAATAAACATGATTTAGATGTATTAAATGATTCGTAATCAAATTATCCCAAATGACCAGACTTGTGCATTTTAGCCATGCATTTCTCATTTATATGGCCTAAATGACAATGCCATAAATATGAGGTGTTTAGTTTATCTTGTTTCATTCTCTTTAAGAGAATCTAGATAAGTCTTGCAATTATGCTTCCAGTGGCCATCTTTCCCACAGTAAAAGCCAGTTCCTTAGGGATTGTCCTTCTTGGTAGCCTTTTTTTTTAGAAATTCCACCATGCTTACCTTTTTCTTTTACTTCATGCCTTTAGCAAAAGTGACAACCATGATTCTCTTTGGATCCTTCTTAAAGGATCCATCAGCTATTTTGAGCATATTGATTAAGTCAGGAATGGTTACTTGTATCTTGTTCATGTTGAAGTTAAGCACAAAAGGTGCAAAACTTGGAGCCAAAGAGTACAGGATTAAGGCTATGTATAGATTATTATCCATGACATATCCATGCCTACTTAAATGCTCAATGTACCCATACATCTTTAATGCACAAGTAGGAGCAGAAGTGCCTTCCACCATTTTGTAGCTAAAAAGAGCTCAAACAATCTCATATTGCTTAGTTTTAGAAGCATAAAGCTCTTATAGATGAAAAATGAGGGTTATAGCATCTATCTTATCATGTTGCTTCTAAAGCTTTAAGGGCATAACACCCAGCATCACATATACCATAGCCTCACTACCCTCTATGTATTTATGATAAATGCCGTTGATCTCGTCAAAGGCATCATCTGATTGAAGTAGTGGTGGATATCTATCCAAGACATAATGGATCTTTTCGGCCCTATAAACAATTCTCACTTACCTGATGACACGAGTTCAATAAGTGCACTGAATTGTCAAGTAATAAAGTGGGGTATAGTTAGGACCATCAAATATCATACCAAAGGAATTGAGGATGCAAGCAGTGAAAATCAATTGTATGCTAAAGAATTCCCAAATTTTTGTGTGTCTATAAGCTATCAAATAATGGTATGCAAAAAGAATAACAATGAAATTAAATTTGCATTAATTTTTCTATGAAATAAACAAAAATGTAATGAACAAGTATAAAATTCAATAAGATAAAAGCATTGCGTGGGTTCACTCATTCTCCCCACGCCCAAAGTGAATTAAATCAAACTAAAGATACATTTAAATGAATTCGGGATAACTCTCTTAACCCAAGTGTCCCATTCTGGAGCAAGCTACTTTAATTGCAAGGAATCCCATTTTTGAGCAAACCCTACAATTAGCCTAAGCATGGTTCTAAAATCCTAATTTCAGTTTTTTCCCATTTTGAAGCCAGACAACCCAAAACTCAATTATTTCACTGCACACTCTAGTCCTAAAATCATAAAATCTTACATATTAAGAGTATCATTTCGGAGCAATCTAAAATCTACAATATTCATGATAAAAGAAAGAGAAAAATACATCCATAGCATTTAACCATTCAAACATAGCATCCAACAATAATAGATGACAAATCCATTAATCAAAAGCTAGAAATTAATTCAAGATAATAAAAACTAATGAAATACTAAAAGAAGCAACAGTGAAATAAAAAATTAATCTATATAAACATTCAAGATATGCTCAAGATTCACAATTAGATAGGGGATTCAAATATCCCTTAAACAACTAGAGACTACTCACTATCCATTACAAAATAATAAGAGAGAAAGAAAGAATAAATCCAAAAATTTTGTGGAGGAAGAAAACCCAACTTGCTTATGAAACACAAGCTAACAATAACCATGGGTTCAATTAAGTTCTAAGTTGCTTATGACTCATTACTTCAAACAAATATTCTTCATTGAATAATGAGAAACAGAAATGAGCAATGGTTGATAACAGCAAAACATGGGCATTCCTATTGTGATTGGACAAGTAAGTTGCATTGAGGTACGTGGCACTCAACCATGATAACCGAGTTATCCTTTGGAAACTAGTAGCCCGTAGGTCAAATTATTTCAACTTATATACCATGATACATGATATGAAAATGTACAAGGAGTTTGATGCATACACAAACACTATCTTGGAAAAATTTACTAGCAAAGATGAAACAAAATCATGCATGGCTAAAATCGAAACATCAAAAGACAAGGTACTTAGTGTAACACCTAAAGACAATGCCATCAATTAACACAACTAAAGTTAAATTTCCTTAAAGTCTTAAACAAAGCACAAGAAAGTGCTTTCAAAATCGTGTCATCCCTAACTGAAGTCAGCACCACAAAGTGATCAAGCTATGACAATATTAAGCACAATGTCACTCTGTCCCTTGAAGCTCAAAGAACAATTGAGAAAAGAATAATTGCAAGGAAGCTTAGGGAGCAAAAGCAATTGACAAAGGGACATGATGTAATGAATTCTCGATCGATCAAAATTCTGGTAGCAAGTATAAACAAATTTATTTTAATTGTGGATGGGTGTTCTATGCAAGTGGTGAATAGACAAAATTTTATTTGCTCAACAAGAATAGATATAATCATGCAACACAATGAGAGCAACCAAGGCAAAAGCTAGAATGGAAGTTCAAAACCAATGCTAGTATACAAATTTAAGATGGATTAACATGCATTTACTCATTAAGCAAGTATTGTTAGTGTAAGCCCTAGCCCCAATACATTGTAATAAAATACTTAGTTAATAAAATGAGGCATTTGTTTTATCTTTTGAATACCTGTGCATGTCAATTGATAAAACTATCCAAGAATGTCGTTTCGGTTTAAGTTATCATGTGTGAGGCACATGGATTGTAAGACCTTGAAACAAATGGGACTTCATTCTAAATATCCCTAGTCAGTCATTGTTATGGGAATAACAAATGAATTAAGACTAGTATGCTCTCTCTGATACTATGAGTCCTGTCTTACGGATCATTAGGACAAGAGTGTCAATCAGAGATCATAGATACATGTTAAGGAACATGGTATCTGGATTCGATCCGCTCATGAGAACACTACATGGTACAAGTCATAAGTGTTTCTCATATGCAAGTTTTGTATCGGAGTTCTTAGACCTGAAATCTCTATGAAACTCTTTATGAATTACTGTGTACTTTGACATACACCTAACGTGCTCGTAACAGAGTGACAAGTATGGGTATGATTGGGTATGCACTGATTCATGTTAGAGAGCATGAGAGAAGTGAAGGGATTACCCCTCTTGATAAGAGAGAAAATATCACTGGCCACTTGATCAGTGAACTGAGAAGTGTATGGCCATACCGAGATGAAATAATGAGTAATCATTATTTATCTGAGAGTTCAGTGTCACTGGAATATCAAGAAAGGAATTAATATATATAAGGATGACTAGTTCCATGCCTTATATTAATTCTGATATTTATGGGTAAGGGACTATGCAAAATTGCATTAGGTCACTAAATGCCATATGCATTTTCATTTAATTTGGAATGCTATAATATCTTGCTAGAGAATATATATAGCCTTTGAATTAATTTATTAATTCATTGCCAACATTAAATGGACCTATAGGATCTCACACAAAGCATTGGGCTTAAAATATTTAAATTAAGTATGCGACATTAATTTGGGCTTTTAATTAAAGTCAAATTAGTGTATGTAATGGGTTATAAAATTGCTATTGGGCTTTGGTCCATGAGAGAGAAAAATTCAGCCCACAAGGTTTAATTTCAATTAATTAATTATGTTACATTAATTAAGTTAATTAAGTATTAAAGCCTAAAGGAATTTAAATTAAATTAAATCACTTATTTACTTAATGAAGTAGCCGAAATTCCAAGAGATAATTCATGGAATTTCGGCACATGGCATTTATTTAAATTAAGTGATTTCATTTATTTAAATGTCTTATGATTTATTTCAAATTTGAATTTAAATTCAAAGGAGTTTAATTCAAAATATATTACTTATCTTTAGGAAGTGATAGAGTTTGAATTAATCATCTTAGGATGGTTGAATTCAGATTAATGACTTGCCAAAGGATAAGCATATATATTAAAAGAAATAAAACCCTAAACCTATTTTTTTTTGTGGCATGAATAGTAACTCGTGAATAGTGACTCTCTCTCTCTTAATTCTTTTGTTCAATTTTTCACAAGGAGAAAGGATTGTTCCTCATTCTCTTGTTTTATTGAGCAGTAATAGCAATCTAAAGAAGTACAAAATCAAGTTTTGTAGCTTCAAACTATAACCCTTACACAATACCGAAAAAGAGATCTAGCAATCTCGTTTTTAAGCCGACGGTGTAATTGTGTGTGTGAGAATAGAGGGAGTGGCGCAAAAGGCTATTCCTTGGCATTGGTGATCGAGATCTAAGGCGGACAAAGCCATCTTAGTTGCCGGCCATCACCGGAATCAAAATCAAAAAGGCATCAAAAGTTGTAAGTTCGATAACCCTAAAATTGCATGTTTCGATTCTATCTTTGGATATGTATGGTATGTATGATAAAAATTTTGTTTTTCCGCTGTGCTATCATGATTACCATACCATGTCATATTCCTTCAGTGGTATCAGAGCCTAGACATGCTTATTTTAGTGCTTTAGATGCATGAAAAAATTAATTAAAAATCGTTATTTTGAAAACATGCAAATCTGAAATTTTATGTTTTGAGTTTTTTGCATTGTTTTGGTGTAAAAACGATTTTAATTGATTAGATAGGTATTATAATTAATATGAAATGTTAATATACTGTCCTAAGATGTTATTAGGGCTGGTAATGGTTGGATTTAATTATTTATACCTGATGGTACATGTTAATTATGAAACTAGGTGCTAGTTGGCATGTAAATTGCCAGTTTAACAACTAGTTTTCAAAATTAAATGTAAAAACATTTTTGGCATGTTTGTAAGTAATATTTAAAGATTAATTATCAGGTCTGGACATATTTTAAATTTGGTTTTAATTCTGGTCCATGACAATTTAATTGATTAATTTTAAAATCACTTAAAACAATGACTAGTTTGTGTTTGTTACATGTTTAATCAACATTGTTTGCTTTGTTTTGATTAAAATGGTAAAAACACATTTAGATTAAAATGGTACAGAATATTAAATCAATATTTATGGACTTATTTAGAATATTAAATGACTCATAAAATTGATTTAAATGTTTGTGCATTTCATGGCATTACATAAGCATTAAACAACTAGTTTTGTTGTTTGTTTGTTTTTGCATGAATGCCGTGTGTTATTATATGTGTTCTTCATGATTTTATTTTTAATTCATGTTAGCACATATTATATGTATTTTTAATGTTTATGGGCTGTATGACATAAAATTAAAAATGGCAAAATTGGAAATTATACTAGAGTTGATTTATGGCACAAATCTAACTAGTTTGTGTTTTGGGCTTTTAAGAGAACTTATTCAATAAGAGGATTTAGTCCATTGGGCTTCGACCCAGGCCCATCATGGGGTCATCTCTTAAAGGTTCAAGTACACAATTTCCATTAATGGGCTTGGCTAAATTAAATAAAATTGGACTTTGTTTTATCCATGAATGTTATGTATATTTATTTGCTAGTTTGGTGTGATGAATGGATATGCATGGTGCATTCATGGGCCCTGGGTTTTGTAATTAAATATGGCCTGTGAGCCATTATATTTTGTTGTAAAAGTTTTTCATTTATTTCTTAGAATAGAATATACTTAAAGACTTTGTAAATCAAGACGAAGCCCACCGGAGTGGAGAAGCCCAACTCGAAGATTCTTATGTAATAGTATAGAATCTTAGTTGTAGGTTTTTGGGCCCATGTTTGTCACGCTTTACTTTATGCAATTATATATATATGCATGCTATGTATGGATGACAAAGCGTATGCCATGTAAGCCGTAATAAAATGAATCCCTAAAAAATAGTAAGTCACAAAGTTGCCTTCCTAATTCGAAACATGTCAAGGCATCGATCATCGGTCACGTAGACTAGGAGTCCTAGATGCACCCGATTATCTTTGTGAGGCATGGGTAGTGAATGTAGGTTGGACTTAACATGGAATGGGATGCTCGGACCTAGGCAACTAATAAATGGGTTGTGCTATAACATCTTAAGATGTTAACCCATTTGATCCAAGAGTCATGTACGAGACATGATTGGAGTTTTCCTACCTAAGTAACTTAACTTGTTAGGTGTACAAGCTCAGCTTGACTAATAAGTTGTTGTGAAAAGTGGATCTTAGCCCACATTAAATCACTAACGCGAATTATTTAAAGGGATATTAATTCGGTTTGTGGGATCATAAATAAGACCTCATTTAATCTTGCTAAATTTTATTGTAGATTGAAAATGGCATCTTCAAACAACAATTTCTCATTGCGATCGGTCCTTGAAAAGGACAAATTAAATGGCACCAATTTCATAGACTGGTCTCGAAACTTAAGAATAGTTCTTAAGCAAGAGAAAAAGTCGTATGTTTTGGATGCACCCTTGCCTGAAGAACCAGGAAGGAACGCCTCTGCGGTTCAAAAGGAAACTTTTGAGACCAAGAAGAGCGACTCCAACGATGTAACCTGTATGATGCTGGCCACTATGGTGCCTGACTTGTAAAAGCAATTTATGGACCAAGAGGCTTATGCGATCATGGTGCACCTCAAGGAGATGTTCCAAGAGCAAGCTCGTCACGAGAGGTTCGTGACAACAAAGGCATTAATTTCTTGCAAGATGGCTGAGGGTACACCTGTTAGTACCCATGTACTCAAGATGAAAGGGTATCTTGATACTCTTGAGAAGCTTGAGGTACTAGTGCCAAAGGAATTGGCCACTGACTTGATCTTAGGATCATTGCCTACTGCTTATGATCCATTTGTGATGAATTATAACATGCATGCAATGAACAAGTCAGTCACTGAGCTTCATGGGATGCTTAAGAATGCTGAAGAGAACATTCGAAAGACCAATCCCGTACTTATGGTTCAAAAGGGAATTAAGAAGGGAACCGCTAAGGGAAAGGGAAAGGGAAAGGCAAAACCCAAGTCAAGTGGGAGTGCACCTCAGGCCCAATCCAAGCCCAAGGCGCCAAAACTCAAAGAGAGTGAGAGCACTTGCTTCCATTGCAACAAGATAGGGCATTGGAGGAAGAATTGCGCTCTCTTCAAGGAAGAACAAAAGAAGAATGGAGCCAAGGCGTCCAGTTCTGGTATTTTTGTTGTTGAAATTAACCTTTCTATTTCTACCACTTGGGTATTGGATACCGGTTGTGGTTCTCACATTTGTTCAAATGTGCAGGGGCTAAGAAATAGGCGGTTACTTGGGAAGAATGAAGTGGACCTCCATGTGGGGAATGCAGCACGAGTTGCTGCCATGGAGATAGGCGACTATCACCTCACTTTACCTTTCGAACTTTGTATTGTTTTGAATAATTGTTATTATGTGCCTGCTATGAGCAGAAACATTATTTCAGTTTCATGTTTGGATAATGATGAATTTGATTTTGTTATTAAAAATGGCAATGCTCATATTCGTCGCCAAGGCATTTCTTATGGCAATGCCATGTTGCAAAATGGCCTTTATATCCTTGATTTACAAAACAAAGAGTCGATATACAACATTAATACAAAGAGGGTTAAATCAAACGAATTGAACCCTACTTACTTTTGGCATTGTCGTTTAGGACATGCAAACGAAAAACGTATTTCAAGACTCCACAAAACTGGAGTGCTTGGGTCATTCGACTTAGAGTCTTATGACACATGCGAGCCATGTTTGCATGGAAAAATGACAAAGAGTCCTTTTAATAAAAAAGGTGAAAGGACTAATGGCTTATTGGAACTAATACATACCGATGTATGTGGACCTTTAAGTACACATGCTAGAGGTGGTTTTAGCTACTTCGTGACATTCACAGATGACTTCAGTAGATATGGCTATGTCTATCTAATGAAGTACAAGTCTGAAACTTTTAAGAAATTCAATGAGTTTAAGTACGAAGTAGAAAACCAACTTGGCAAAAGTATAAAAGCCATTCGATCACATCGAGGTGGCGAATACTTAAGCCAAGAGTTTGCTGATCATCTAAAAGAGTGTGGTATTATTTCACAGCTCACTCCTCCTGGAACACCGCAATGGAATGGTGTGTCCGAAAGGAGAAATCGAACTCTGTTGGACATGGTTCGATCTATGATGAGTCAAACTAATCTTCCTATCTCTTTTTGGGGTTATGCATTAGAAACTGCTGTGTTTCTATTGAACCGTACTCCAACTAAAGCAGTTGAGAAGACACCATACGAGGTATGGACTGGGAAAGAACCCAATATGTCTTTTCTCAAGATTTGGGGTTGTGAAGCACATGTTAAGAAATTAACATCTGATAAACTAGAGTCCAAATCGACTGTCTGCTTGTTTGTGGGCTATCCCAAAGAAACAAAGGGATACTACTTTTACTCACAAGCCGAGAACAAAGTTTTTGTTGCTCGCAAGGCTGTTTTCTTGGAAAAGGAGTTCCTTCTCAAGAAAGACAGTGGGAGTAAAGTAGAACTTGGAGAAATTCAAGTGCCACAAGCTCCTATAGAGGATGAGTTAGAAATGGGATCAAGTTCACAACCAGTTGTGGAACAAGAACCCATTACACAAGTACCTAGAAGGTCTGGTAGGGTACGTCAGGAGATTGAGAGATATGGATTTCTAATCACTGACAGTGACACTATTGAGTTAGTAGATCGTGAGGATCCTACTACCTACCAAGAAGCTATTGAAAGCCCATACTCGGATAATTGGCTAGAAGCCATGAAATCCGAGATGCAATCAATGTACGATAACCAGGTTTAGACCTTGGTTGATCCACCAGAAGGTGCTAAGGTAATTGAATGCAAGTGGTTATTCAAACTAAAAGCTAATAAGACCTACAAAGGTAGACTAGTAGCAAAAGGTTTTCGACAAACTCATGGTATAGACTATGACGAGACCTTTTCGCCTGTAGTCATGCTCAAGTCCATTAGGATCTTGCTTGCCATAGCTGCATATCATGAATATGAGATATGGCAAATGGATGTCAAAACTGCTTTCCTTAACGGAAATTTACTTGAGGATGTGTATATGACACAGCCTGAAGGTTTTGTCAATCCCAAGCATCCTAAGAAGGTATGCAAGCTTCAAAAATCCATTTATGGATTAAAGCAAGCATCCCGAAGTTAGAATCTTCATTTTGATGAGGCAGTCAAAGAATTTGACTTCATCAAGAACGAAGATGAGCCTTGTGTGTACAAGAAGGTTAGTGGGAGCATAGTAGTATTTCTGGTCCTATATGTGGACGACATCCTTCTCATTGGGAATGATATTCCAACATTGCAAAAGGTTAAGCAATGGTTGGGAAAATGCTTCTCAATGAAAGACTTAGGTGAAACCGAGACAATACTTGGTATTCGAATCTATAGAGATAGATCGAATCGGCTTTTGGGACTAAGTCAAGAAAAGTACATAGACAAAGTACTAAAGCGTTTTAGTATGGGAGACTCAAAGAAAGGGTACATACCTTTGGCTTTGGGAGTTCCTTTGACTAAAGAACAGTGCCCTAAAACCAAAGAGGAAAGGGACAACATGAGTAGAATCCCATATGCATCTGCTATTGGATCTATCATGTACGCTATGTTATGTACTAGGTTGGATGTTGCTCATGCACTGAGTATAACCAGTAGGTTTCAGCAAGACCCTGGTGAGAAGCACTGGTCTGCTGTAAAAGGGATCCTTAAGTACTTGCGAAGGACTAAGGATCACTTCTTGGTGTATGGTGGTCAAGAAGAGCTCGTCATACAAGGTTATGCCGATGCTGCTTTTCAGACCAGCACTCAGGATTCTAGATCGCAATCTGGATTTGTTTTTGTTTTAAATGGTGGTGCTGTCAGCTGGAGAAGCTCAAAGCAAGAGACCGTTGCCGACTCAACTACATAATCTGAGTATATTGCAGCAAGTGAGGCTGCAAAAGAGGCTGTTTGGATTAAAAATTTCATTAATGGATTAGGAGTGGTCCCAAGCATCCTAGATCCATTAGAAATTTTCTATGACAATAACGGGGCCATCGCACAGGCCAAGGAGCCCCGGTCACACCAGAAATCCAAACACATACTCAGGAGGTACCACCTGATCAGAGAAATCATTGATCGTGGGGACGTCAAGGTTAGCAAGATAGCAAGTGAAGACAATGTAGCAGATCCTTTGACGAAACAGTTACGTCCAAATCTGCACGAGGCTCATTTGAGAGCGTTCGGTCTTAGGGCTATGCCCAATTGGGACTAGTGCTAGTGGGAGATTGTTAGTGTAAGCCCTAGCCCCAATACATTGTAATAAAACACTTAGTTAATAAAATGAGGCATTTGTTTTATCTTTTGAATACCTGTGCATGTCAATTGATAAAACTATCCAAGAATGTCGTTCCGGTTTAAGTTATCATGTGTGAGGCACATGGATTGTAAGACCTTGAAACAAATGGGACTTCATTCTAAATATCCCTAGTCAGTCATTGTTATGGGAATAACAAATGAATTAAGACTAGTATGCTCTCTCTGATACTATGAGTCCTGTCTTACGGATCATTAGGACAAGAGTGTCAATCAGAGATCATAGATACATGTTAAGGAACATGGTATCTGGATTCGATCCGCTCATGAGAACACTACATGGTACAAGTCATAAGTGTTTCTCATATGCAAGTTTTGTATCGGAGTTCTTAGACCTGAAATCTCTATGAAACTCTTTATGAATTACTGTGAACTTTGACATACACCTAACGTGCTCGTAACAGAGTGACAAGTATGGGTATGATTGGGTATGCACTGATTCATGTTAGAGAGCATGAGAGAAGTGAAGGGATTACCCCTCTTGATAAGAGAGAAAATATCACCGGCCACTTGATCAGTGAACTGAGAAGTGTATGGCCATACCGAGATGAAATAATGAGTAATCATTATTTATCTGAGAGTTCAGTGTCACTGGAATATCAAGAAAGGAATTAATATATATAAGGATGACTAGTTCCATGCCTTATATTAATTCTGATATTTATGGGTAAGGGACTATGCAAAATTGCATTAGGTCACTAAATGCCATATGCATTTTCATTTAATTTGGAATGCTATAATATCTTGCTAGAGAATATATATAGCCTTTGAATTAATTTATTAATTCATTGCCAACATTAAATGGACCTATAGGATAGCACACAAAGCATTGGGCTTAAAATATTTAAATTAAGTATTGGACATTAATTTGGGCTTTTAATTAAAGTCAAATTAGTGTATGTAATGGGTTATAAAATTGCTATTGGGCTTTGGTCCATGAGAGAGAAAAATTCAGCCCACAAGGTTTAATTTCAATTAATTAATTATGTTACATTAATTAAGTTAATTAAGTATTAAAGCCTAAAGGAATTTAAATTAAATTAAATCACTTATTTACTTAATGAAGTAGCCAAAATTCCAAGAGAGAATTCATGGAATTTCGGCACATGGCATTTATATAAATTAAGTGATTTCATTTATTTAAATGTCTTATGATTTATTTCAAATTTGAATTTAAATTCAAAGGAGTTTAATTCAAAATATATTACTTATCTTTAGGAAGTGATAGAGTTTGAATTAATCATCTTAGGATGGTTGAATTCAGATTAATGACTTGCCAAAGGATAAGCATATATATTAAAAGAAATAAAACCCTAAACCTAATTTTTTTTGTGGCAGGAATAGTAACTCGTGAATAGTAACTCGTGAATAGTGACTCTCTCTCTTAATTCTTTTGTTCAATTTTTCACAAGGAGAAAGGATTGTTCCTCATTCTCTTGTGTTATTGAGCAGTAATAGCAATCTAAAGAAGTACAAAATCAAGTTTTGTAGCTTCAAACTATAACCCTTACACAATACCGAAAAAGAGATCTAGCAATCTCGTTTTTAAGCCGACGGTGTAATTGTGTGTGTGAGAATAGAGGGAGTGGCACAAAAGGCTATTCCTTGGCATTGGTGATCGAGATCTAAGGCGGACAAAGCCATCTTAGTTGCTGGCCATCACCGGAATCAAAATCGAAAAGGCATCAAAAGTTGTAAGTTCGATAACCCTAAAATTGCATGTTTCGATTCTATCTTTGGATATGTATGGTATGTATGATAAAAATTTTGTTTTTCTGCTGTGCTATCATGATTACCATACCATGTCATATTCCTTCAAGTATGAGGTCAACAACATGGGAAATATGGCCCTTAAGTACCTATGAACAATTTAGTAAAATCTTTAAAAAGAATGGAAAGAGTGTAAGCAAGCATGACAATTCAATTAAACCTGACCCAAGGGTGCATTTCAATTCATGCAGAACCTAAAAGCAACAATAGAAGTTTGAAAAGTGTTGGCATGCTCAGACAAAGGTAAGAATTTGTATTAGAGGCCTAATGTTATAGAAGTCATAATTGATGGAATATGACATGGTATGATAATCATGATAGCACAGCGGAAAAACAAAAATTTTTATCATGCATACCATACATATCCAAAACTAGGAACAAAAACATGCAATTTTAGGGTTTTGAAACTTACAATAGATGATGCCTTTTTATTCTTTGATTTTGTGATGTCCAGCAACCAAGATCCCTCTATCCACCTTAGATCTCGATCACCAATGCCAAGGAATAGCCTTTTTCGCCAATCCCTCTATTTTCACACACACAATTGCACCGTCGACTTAAAATCGAGATTGCTAGCTCTCTATTTTCTGTATTGAGTAATGGCTATGGATTGAAGCTACAAAATCTGATTTTGTACTTCTTTTAGGTTGCTATTACTACCCAATAACACAAGAGAATGAGGAACTATCCTTTCTCCTTGTGAGAAATTGGGCCATAAGAATTGAGAGAGAGAGATGAAGGTCACGCAATTTTCACAGAAAACCCTAGGTTTTTACGCCAACTCTTCTGTATCTCTCCTAGGGTTTTATTTCTTTTATATCATTATCTCTTAGGCAAGTGTTTTGATCTGAATTTCCTACCTTAAGATAAGCAATTCAAACTCTATCACTTCCTAAAGATAAGTAATACATTTTGAATTAAAATCCTTTGAATTTAAAATTCAAATTTGAAACAAAACATAAGACATTTAATTAAATAAAATCACTTAATATAACTTAATTGCATGTGCCGAAATTCCTTGAATTTCATCTTGGAATTTCGGCCACTTCATTATATATTTAAGTGATTTGATTTAATTTAAATTCCTTTAGGCTTTAATATTCAATTAACTTAATTAACACAAGATAATTAATTAATTGAAATTAAACCTTGTGGGCTGAATTTCTCTCTCTCATGGACCAAAGCCCAATAGCAATATTATAACCCATTACATACATTAATTTGACTTTAATTAAAAGCCCAAATTAATGCTCAATACTTAATTTAAACATTTTAAGCCCAATGCTTTGTGTGCGATCCTATAGGTCTATTTAATGTTGGCAATGAATTAATAAATTAATTCAAAGGCTATATATATTCTCTAGCAAGATATTATAGCATTCCAAATTAAATGAAAATGCATATGGCATTTGGTGACCTAATGCAATTTCGCATAGTCCCTTACCCATAAATATCAGAATTAATATAAGGCATGGAACTAGTCATCCTTATATATATTAATTCATTTCTTGATATTCCAGTGACACTGAATTCTCAAATAAATAATGATTACTCATTATTTTATCTCGATATGGCCATACACTTCTCAGTTCACTGATCAAGTGGCCGATGATATTTTCTCTCTTATTGAGAGGGGTAATCCCTTCACTTCTCTCATGCTCTCTAACATGAATCAATGTATACCCAATAATACCCGTACTTGTCACTCTGTTACGAGCACGTTAAGTGTATGTCAAAGTACACAGTAATTCATAAAGAGTTTCATAGAGATTTCAGGTCTAAGAACTCCGATACAAAACTTGCATATGAGAAACACTTATGACTTGTACCATGTAGTGTTCTCATGAGCGGATCGAATCTAGATACCATGTTCTTTAACATGTATCTATGATCTCTGATTGACACTCTTGTCCTAATGATCCGTAAGACA
Organism: Excoecaria agallocha; assembly: GCA_037975025.1. NCBI lineage: Eukaryota > Viridiplantae > Streptophyta > Magnoliopsida > Malpighiales > Euphorbiaceae > Excoecaria > Excoecaria agallocha. The sequence continues at coordinate 41,497,615 of CM075816.1, forward strand.
GAACTCATAAGATCAGAGAGAGCATACTAGTCTTAATTCATTTGTTATTCCCATAACAATGACTGACTAGGGATATTTAGAATGATGTCTCATTTGTTTCAAGGTCTTACAATCCATGTGCCTCACACATGATAACTTAAACCGGAACAACACTCTTGGATAGTTTTATCAATTGATATGCACAGGAATACAAAGGATAAAACAAATGCCTCATTTTATTAATTTCAAGTGTTTCGTTACAATGCATTAGGGCTAGGGCTTACACTAACAATCTCCCACTAGCACTAGTCCCAATTGGGCATAGCCCTAAGATCGAACGCTCTCAAATGAGCTTCGTGCAGATTTGGACGTAACTGTTTCGTCAAAGGATCTGCTACATTGTCTTCACTTGCTATCTTGCTAACCTTGACGTCCCCACGATCAATGATTTCTCTGATCAGGTGGTACCTTCTGAGTATGTGTTTGGATTTCTGGTGTGACCGGGGCTCCTTTGCCTGTGCGATGGCCCCGTTATTGTCACAGAAAATTTCTAATGGATCTAGGATGCTTGGGACCACTCCTAATCCAGAAATAAAATTTTTAATCCAAACAGCCTCTTTTGCAGCCTCACTTGCTGCAATATACTCAGATTCTGTAGTTGAGTCGGCAACGGTTTCTTGCTTTGAGCTTCTCCAGCTGACAGCACCACCATTTAAAACAAAAACAAGTCCATATTGCGATCTAGAATCCTGAGTGCTGGTCTGAAAAGCAGCATCGGCATAACCTTGTATGACAAGCTCTTCTTGACCACCATACACCAAGAAGTGATCCTTAGTCCTTCGCAGGTACTTAAGGATCCCTTTTACAGCAGACCAGTGCTTCTCACCAGGGTCTTGCTGAGACCTACTGGTTAGACTCAGTGCATGAGCAACATCCAACCTAGTACATAACATAGTGTACATGATAGATCCAATAGCAGATGCATATGGGATTCTACTCATGTTGTCCCTTTCCTCTTTGGTTTTAGGGCACTGTTCTTTAGTCAAAGGAACTCCCAAAGCCAAAGGTATGTACCCTTTCTTTGAGTCTCCCATACTAAAATGCTTTACTACTTTGTCTATGTACTTTTCTTCACTTAGTCCCAAAAGTCGATTCGATCTATCTCTATAGATTCTAATACCAAGTATTGTCTCGGCTTCACCTAAGTCTTTCATTGAGAAACATTTTCCCAACCATTGCTTAACCTTTTGCAATGTTGAAATGTCATTCCCAATGAGAAGGATGTCGTCCACATATAGGACCAGAAATACTACTATGCTCTCACTAACCTTCTTGTACACACAAGGCTCATCTTCGTTCTTGATGAAGTCAAATTCTTTGACTGCCTCATCAAAACGAAGATTCCAACTTCGGCATGCTTACTTTAATCCATAAATGGATTTTTGAAGCTTGCATACCATCTTAGGATGCTTGGGATTGACAAAACCTTCAGGCTGTGTCATATACACATCCTCAAGTAAATTTTCGTTGAGGAAAGCAGTTTTGACATCCATTTGCCATATCTCATAATCATGATATGCAGCTATGGCAAGCAAGATCCTAATGGACTTAAGCATGACTACAGGCGAAAAGGTCTCGTCATAGTCTATACCATAAGTTTGTCGAAAACCTTTTGCTACTAGTCTACCTTTGTAGGTCTTATCAGCTTTTAGTTTGAATAACCACTTGCATTCAATTACCTTAGCACCTTCTGGTGGATCAACCAAGGTCCAAACCTGGTTATCGTACATTGATTGCATCTCGGATTTCATGGCTTCTTGCCAATTATCTGAGTCTGGGCTTTCAATAGCTTCTCGGTAGGTAGTAGGATCCTCACGATCTACTAACTCAATAGTGTCACTGTCAGTGATTAGAAATCCATATCTCTCAATCTCCTGACGTACCCTACCAGACCTTCTAGGTACTTGTGTAATGGGTTCTTGTTCCACAACTAGTTGTGAACTTGATCCCATTTCCAACTCATCCTCTATAGGAGCTTGTGGCACTTGAATTTCTCCAAGTTTTACTTTACTCCCACTGTCTTTCTTGAGAAGGAACTCCTTTTCCAAGAAAACAGCCTTGCGAGCAACAAATACTTTGTTCTCGGCTTGTGAGTAAAAGTAGCATCCCTTTGTTTCTTTGGGATAACCCACAAACAAGCAGACAGTCGATTTGGACTCTAGTTTGTCAGATGTTAATTTCTTAACATGTGCTTCACAGCCCCAAATCTTGAGAAAAGACATTGGGTTATTTCCCAGTCCATACCTCGTATGGTGTCTTCTCAACTACTTTAGTTGGAGTACGGTTCAATAGAAACGCAGCAGTTTCTAATGCATAACCCCAAAAAGAGATAGGAAGATTAGCTTGACTCATCATAGATCGAACCATGTCCAACAGAGTTCGATTTCTCCTTTCGGACACACCATTCCATTGAGGTGTTCCAGGAGGAGTGAGATGTGAAATAATACCACACTCCTTTAGATGACTGTCAAACTCTTGGCTTAAGTATTCGCCACCTCGATGTGATCGAATGGCTTTTATACTTTTGCCAAGTTGGTTTTCTACTTCGTTCTTAAACTCTTTGAATTTCTCAAAAGTTTCAGACTTGTACTTCATTAGATAGACATAGCCATATCTACTGAAGTCATCTGTGAATGTCATAAAGTAGCTAAAACCACCTCTAGCATGTATACTTAAAGGTCCACATACATCGGTATGTATTAGTTCCAATAAGCCATTAGTCCTTTCACCTTTTTTATTAAAAGGACTCTTTGTCATTTTTCCATGCAAACATGGCTCACATGTGTCATAAGACTCTAAGTCGAATGACCCAAGCACTCCAGTTTTGTGGAGTCTTGAAATGCATTTTTCGTTTGCATGTCCTAAACGACAATGCCAAAAGTAAGTAGGGTTCAATTCATTTGATTTAACCCTCTTTGTATTAATGTTGTATATTGACTCTTTGTTTTGTAAATCAAGGATATAAAGGCTATTTTGCAACATGGCATTGCCATAAGAAATGCCTTGGCGACGAATATGAGCATTGCCATTTTTAATAACAAAATCAAATTCATCATTATCCAAACATGAAACTGAAATAATGTTTCTGCTCATAGCAGGCACATAATAACAATTATTCAAAACAATACAAAGTCCGGAAGGTAAAGTGAGGTGATCGCCTATCTCCATGGCAGCAACTCGTGCTCCATTCCCCACACGGAGGTCCACTTCATTCTTCCCAAGTAACCGCCTATTTCTTAGCCCCTGCACATTTGAACAAATGTGAGAACCACAACCGGTATCCAATACCCAAGTGGTAGAAATAGAAAGGTTAATTTCAACAACAAAAATACCAGAACTGGACGCCTTGGCTTCATTCTTCTTTTGTTCTTCCTTGAAGAGAGCGCAATTCTTCCTCCAATGCCCTATCTTGTTGCAATGGAAGCAAGTGCTCTCACTCTCTTTGAGTTTTGGCGCCTTGGGCTTGGATTGGGCCTGAGGTGCACTCCCACTTGACTTGGGTTTTGCCTTTCCCTTTCCCTTTCCCTTAGCGGGTCCTTTCTTAATTCCCTTTTGAACCATTAGAACGGGATTGGTCTTTCGAATGTTCTCTTCAGCATTCTTAAGCATCCCATAAAGCTCAGTGACTGACTTGTTCATTGCATGCATGTTATAATTCATCACAAATGGATCATAAGCAGCAGGCAATGATCCTAAGATCAAGTCAGTGGCCAATTCCTTTGGCACTAGTACATCAAGCTTCTCAAGAGTATCAAGATACCCTTTCATCTTGAGTACATGGGTACTAACAGGTGTACCCTCAGCCATCTTGCAAGAAATTAATGCCTTTGTTGTCACGAACCTCTCGTGACGAGCTTGCTCTTGGAACATCTCCTTGAGGTGCACCATGATCGCATAAGCCTCTTGGTCCATAAATTGCTTTTGTAAGTCAGGCACAATAGTGGCCAGCATCAGACAGGTCACATCGTTGGAGTCGCTCTTCTTGGTCTCAAAAGTTTCCTTTTGAACCGCAGAGGCATTCCTTCCTGGTTCTTCAGGCAAGGGTGCATCCAAAACATACGACTTTTTCTCTTGCTTAAGAACTATTCTTAAGTTTCGAGACCAGTCTATGAAATTGGTGCCATTCAATTTGTCCTTTTCAAGGACTGATCGCAATGAGAAATTGTTGTTTGAAGATGCCATTTTCAATCTACAATAAAATTTAGCAAGATTAAATGAGGTCTAATTTATGATCCCACAAACCGAATTAATATCCCTTTAAATAATTCACGTTAGTGATTTAATGTGGGCCAAGATCCACTTTTCACAACAACTTATTAGTCAAGCTGAGCTTGTACACCTAACAAGTTAAGTTACTTAGGTAGGAAAACTCCAATCATGTCTCGTACATGACTCTTGGATCAAATGGGCTAACATCTTTAAGATGTTATAGCACAACCCATTTATTAGTTGCCTAGGTCCGGGCATCCCTTTCCATGTTAAGTCCAACCTACATTCACAACCCATGCCTCACAAAGATAATCGGGCGCATCTAGGACTCCTAGTCTACGTGACCGATGATCGATGCCTTGACATGTTTCGAAGTAGGAAGGCAACTTTGTGACTTACTATTTTTAGGGATTCATTTTATTACGGCTTACATGGCATACGCTTTGTCATCCATACATAGCATGCATATATATATAATTGCATAAAGTAAAGCGTGACAAACATGGGCCCAAAAACCTACAACTAAGATTTTATACTATTACATAAGAATCTTCGAGTTGGGCTTCTCCACTCCAGTGGGCTTCGTCTTGATTTACAAAGTCTTCAAATAAATTCTATTCTAAGAAATAAATGAAACTTTTACAATAAAATATAATGGCACGTAGGCCATATTTAATTACAAAAACCCAGGGCCCATGAATGCACCATGCATATCCATTCATCACACCAAACAAGCAAATAAATATACATAGCATTCATGGATCAAATAAAGTCCAATTTTAATCAATTTAGCCAAGCCCATTAATGGAAATTGTGTACTTGAACCTTTAAGAGAAGACCCCGTGATGGGCCTAGGCCGAAGCCCAATGGACTAAATCCTCTTATTGAATAAGTTCTCTTAAAAGCCCAAAACACAAACTAGTTAGATTTGTGCCATAAATCAACTCTAGTATAATTTCCAATTTTGCCATTTTTAATTTTATGTCATACAGCCCATAAACATTAAAAATACATATAATATGTACTAACATGAATTAAAAATAAAATCATGAAGAACACATATAATAATACACGGCATTCATGCAAAAACAAACAAACAACAAAACTAGTTGTTTAATGCTTATGTAATGCCATGAAATGCACAAACATTTAAATCAATTTTATGAGTCATTTAATAATCTAAATAAGTCCATAAATATTGATTTAATATTCTGTACCCTTTTAATCTAAATGTGTTTTTACCATTTTAATCAAAACAAAACAAACTATGTTGATTAAACATGTAACAAACACAAACTAGACATAGTTTTAATTATCTTGTGTTAATTAAGTTAATTGAATATTAAAGCCTAAAGGAATTTAAATTAAATCAAATCACTTAAATATATAATGAAGTGGCCGAAATTCCAAGATGGAATTCAAGGAATTTCGGCACATGCAATTAAGTTATATTAAGTGATTTTATTTAATTAAATGTCTTATGTTTTGTTTCAAATTTGAATTTTAAATTCAAAGGATTTTAATTCAAAATGTATTACTTATCTTTAGGAAGTGATAGAGTTTGAATTGCTTATCTTAAGGTAGGAAATTCAGATCAAAACACTTGCCTAAGAGATAATGATATAAAAGAAATAAAACCCTAGGAGAGATACAGAAGAGTTGGCGTAAAAACCTAGGGTTTTCTGTGAAAATTGCGTGACCTTCATCTCTCTCTCTCAATTCTTTTGGCCCAATTTCTCACAAGGAGAAAGGATAGTTCCTCATTCTCTTGTGTTATTGGGTAGTAATAGCAACCTAAAAGAAGTACAAAATCAGATTTTGTAGCTTCAATCCATAGCCATTACTCAATACAGAAAATAGAGAGCTAGCAATCTCGATTTTAGGCCGACGGTGCAATTGTGTGTGTGAAAATAGAGGGATTCGCGAAAAAGGCTATTCCTTGGCATTGGTGATCGAGATCTAAGGTGGATAGAGGGATCTTGGTTGCTGGACATCACAAAATCAAAGAATAAAAAGGCATCATCTATTGTAAGTTTCAAAACCCTAAAATTGCATGTTTTCGTTCCTAGTTTTGGATATGTATGGTATGCATGATAAAAATTTTTGTTTTTCCGCTGTGCTATCATGATTATCATACCATGTCATATTCCATCAGTGGTATCAGAGCCTAGACATGCTTATTTTAGTGCTTTAGATGCATGAAAAAATTAATTAAAATCGTTATTTTGAAAACATGCAAATCTGAAATTTTCTGTTTTGAGTTTTTTGCATTGTAGTGTTGATCGTGACTCGTGAATTTTTTTGAAGGGTCACAATTAATTAGTAAATCTTAATGATCGTGAGATACATTACAAATCGCTACTAAACTAAAAGAAGGGCAACGTCATGGTAAACATAAAAATAGTGTTAACAATGACTCATTATGCTCTGAGATCCAAAACCTATGACTGACCTAAGTCACGGTTTATAGAGAAAACCTACTAACTATGATCCCTTAAATTCTTCACCAAAAATTTATTTTTCTCTAATCTCTTATTGGCCATTAAACATAGTCTTCTACCCTATTTCAACATGTTAAAACACAATTGGGAAGATGTAAATTCTCATTCCTTTGAACCACACTCTTAACACCATAGCTACAAACACAAACTAGATTGAACATTGTTAAAAGTAATGGTTAACAATTAGTTTTGCATTTACCAAGCCTGCAGCTAAACTTTCAAATATTGTCAAGGGTCCGTAAGGGTTACAATAACTAATGCTCCATCAAACGTTGATTCAAAATATTGCTTCACATGATGTCTATTCACCTTAAACTCTTTCTCATCCCTTGGGTGCTTCAACGTTACCACTCCAAATTTATTGACTCCCACAACTTCAAAAGACCCTTTCCACCTTGATTTTAACTTTCCAAGAAATAATCTCAACCTAAAATCATAGCGAAGCACCTTTATCCCAGGCACAAACTCCTTTCTCGCTATCTTCTGGTAATGTTATTTCTTTGTGTTTTCTTTGTACTTCATGGCATGGTTATATGCCAAAAATTTGAGTTCTTCCAACTCATTTAGCTATACTGACCTATATTTTATTGCAGTCAGAAGGTCAAAATTCAAGAATTTGGTAGCCCAATAAGCCTTATATTCTAGTTCTATCGGTAAGTGATAGGACTTTTCAAATACAAACCTAAAGGGAGACATCTCTATTGGGTTTTTAAACGTTTTCCTATATGCCCACAAAGCTTTATCTAGGTTAAGGTACCAATCTTTCCTACAAGTATTGAGCATTTTCTCTAAAATAACTTTAAGTTCTCGATTGGACACCTTAACTTAACCATTAGCTTGGGTATGGTAGGGGGTAGTTACTTTGTGTCTAACTCCAAACTCCTTTGGTAACACCTTAAATTGGTGATTAACAAAGTGTTTTCCATCATGACTAATTTTAGCTCTAGGAGCTCCAAATCGGGTGAATATATTGTTTTTTAAAAACTCAAGTAATACCTTTACATAGAAAGTCCTAGTGGCTACACCTTCAACCCATTTGCTCATATAGTCTACTGCCACTATGATATATTCAAACCGATAGGAACCATGACCCTAAGAGGATTAATGCTCATCACTAGAAAGTATAAATAAAAAGAAGAGAAAAAAGAGATCTTCAAGGAAAAACATTACCTTTTATGTTAACTCACAAACCCTAGCATCCTTCTCCAAATCGTGATCGTAGAGAGAGAAAGAGAGAGAGATCCCTCAAAATGCCAATCTCCATCTCTCCTAAAAACCCTAATTTATTTAGTGGGATAAATATCTCACCAAGAAAAATTCTCACTATACCATTATACACAATTAAACTGCCATTATTTCAATTTCTTCCAATTTAACCCCAAGACTTTCTAATTTGCTTCAATTCTATCATTTTCTTTAATTATAATTTAACTTAACTCATATACTTACATGCTAAAATTACAAAAATACCCATCTTAGAACTTAACACCGATAATTTCAAAATAATCCAATTTTTCCTTAATTAATAAAAGTCCTGATTAATGAACAATAATCTAATTATGGTCATGATTGGGTCCTTACAGATGTTCTGACAACAAATGGCATGATAATTATTAAAACAAAGCAAGACAAGTTAAAACCCTAATAATAAAGATACAATAATATAGAAAAATAGTGTGAAAAAACTATCAAATAAGTTGTTTTACTTGGCCATACCTCTAAATATGCTTGTTGATGTGGTGAGATGTGTTCAATATTATGCATCTTTAACTAGCAGATGGACTAGGGTTATTATTAAGAAACATTTTGGTCAAGACATCGATTCATCTAAAGATTACTTGATGCTTGAAGCAATATCTGACTGAAGACCAAATATTAAGGTATAATAATCTCTTATGTATTTTCTTCTTTTAAAAAGACTTAAAATTGGACTTCCCAAATATTTCACATAATTGATCATCATATGGGCAAAGAGCTCAGGGTGAGTTTGCTGGTGCTTTATTTCTCTAACCTTATATTCGAGCCTTTATGGTCTCAAAACTACATCCGAAATGTACAATTAGTATTTTCACTAAGATTTTGGATTTTTAGAGAGAGACAAAGGAAGCGGGAAGAATGATAATAAATTAATAGAAGCAAAAATATCCCTAACACTAAATATCAAGAAAAAATCCCAACTTTATGAAAAAACAAAATTAAAAAATGTAAAGAAGTACCTTAAGAGAGATGAGAAATCGCAGCATCCATGGAAATTTGCTGGTAAAGTGACAAGTGTAGACTTAGTGGAAACACCATAGATATAAAATGAGAAAGGCCAGACTAGGTTACAAACATTGAAAGAGAATAAGAGTAGGATTTTACTGAAAAGAGACTAGAGTACAATTAAATCCCATTAAATTTATTGCTAATCCTGCTAAAATAAAAATGGTCATTTCATATGGCAAGAAAATATTACTCTCACTGGGTCAGTCACACTTATTAAGTAGCTAAGGTAGTTTACCTAGCTAAATTAGTGTGGAATTTTTCATTGCTATTTGTTTCATACGGTGAGGACTCATTTGTAGCTAAATGCTAATTTTTTTTCTACTTATTGCCTTTATATTTATTACACTTATTTATTAATTTCCTAAGAAACTTTACCTAGCTAAATTGGTGAGGATCTTGTTCTCGCCAATATTTTTATATGGTGAGGACTTTGTTCTAGTTAAATTAGTAAGGATTACATTCTCATTAATTTATTCATACCAACTTAAATTAAATATTAGTAAGAGAATTAATCTCCCTAATTTACTATTGATCTCACTAGGCATATTAGATATTGGAGATAAAATATTTCTTTTACTAACCTTTAGCAATGGAAACTACTTTGCTAATTGCTCCGATACACATCACACTTATTTGCTAATTAGCTAGAAAAATTACCTCGCTACTATTTCATATGGTGAGGACAAAGTTGTAGCAAAATTAGCGAGGATTTTGTCCACTCCAATTAGTTTATAAATCTAGCAAGCAATTATTTTTTGCATAATTAGTGAGAATTATGTCGTCGCTATATAATTCATAAATTAAGTGCCATATGACTTAACCTTTAGTGAGGGAAATGTCCTCGTTAAATTAGCAAGTATTTGTCTCTAGCAAAATTTGCGAGGATTATATCCTTGCTATATAGTTCATAAATCAAGTGCCATATGCTTTTATCGTTAGCGAGGGATTTATCCTCATTAAATTAGCAAGGATTTGTTTCTAGAAAAATTAGTGAGGATTATATCTTTATTACTTATTTCATAAATTAAATGATCCACGACTTAACCATTAGCGGGGAATTTTTCCTCGTTAAATTAACAAGGATTTATTTCTAGCAAAATTTACGAGTATTATATCTTAGGCAAATAGTTCATAAATCAAATTCCATATTACTTAACCTTTAGTGATTGATATGTTCTCGCCGAATTAGCAAGGATTTGTTTCTAACAAAATTTGTGAGAATTATGTCCTTGTTATATTGTTCATAAATCGAATTCCATATGATTTAGCCATTAGCAAGGAATTATATCTTCGATATATGTAAATTAGTAATGATTTGTTTTTAGCAAAATTAGCGAGGATTATATCCTCGCTATATAGTTTATAAATCAAATGTCCCATCACTTAACAGTCAACTAGAGATTTGTCCTCGCTAAATTGGCAAGGATTATATCCTCGCTATATAGTTTATAAATAAAATGTACACGGCATACATATGATATATGAGTAAACCATTATAATGATGCATGTGGATAATATACATACGCTGTGTGATGCATATGATGTATAGAGGTGATACATGTGAATGGCTACATATACTATGATGATGATGCATATACGTGATATACATATGCTAATACATGTGACTTACTATGATGCATGCTCATATGGTGATTGAAAATACTCCCCCAGAACCAAGGGATAGATCTTCAAGGAAAATGGAGGAAAACCTAAAGCCTTGTTAACTAGGTCCCACTTTTAAGGCCCCCAAACAGGTTAATGTTTCCTTTCTTGAGCTGATTAATCGCTTTACAATAAAAAAGAGACCCGACCTGACTCTACTCGCCTAGTCTTATACCTCAAAAGGTATGAGATAGAGTCTCAGAGTGTTCCTACAATATCATTGGTAGTTAACCAATAGGAGGCATCTATTTAGCACTACAAGGTAGATACAAGGAGTTGCCACCTAATAAAACATTAGGGAAAGGTGGTTTGACCTCATGAGGGCAAAACCCAAAAAGAATTTGAAACTTCACTCTTATTTTTTCCTTTGATAGATGTGATATAATAATTGCTTTTAGGTTAATGATGTTATCTCTTTTCTTACATACAAGATTAGAGCAAATAAATAACTTAAAGGTGAAACTAAACACATAGAAAAGTGGTAATTCATGGCATAGAATAGAGTGATAACATAAGCATCCATAAATAAGGCAATTCATTATGATCCTTTTAGTGAGGACATTTGCCGTCGCATGTGGATTATGAAGAAGCATTTCATTGCGAAACATCTCATGTTATTTAATTATATACAAATCTTTTACATTATTAAAAGCTAATTTTTACATATGAGTTTCCTAGGCGGGAAATAGGACTTGGGTCTAATTTTAATAGTAAAAGATCCCATTCTTTAATACAAATATTTTTACTGGATTTTCCATCTATGGTCAAAAAAGCTTTTTGTAATAAAGAAAGGGAGAAATAAACTTACCCATAGCTCTTGCTTGGCTATAGTCATAAAAAGGTTATCCACAAAAATAATAATGATAATAATATCGACATAATGATAAATATTAAAAGGGAAATGAAATAAATAAAATGAGGAAATAAAGAGAAAACAAAATCTTTAACATATGTCAAGAACTACGCTACCACGTATGGGGTGACATAAAACCTACTTATTTATTTTTAAAAGGGCGGGAAAGCATATTTTTGGCCATGCATCACATGATGCACAAGGTGTGCATCAAGTGATGCATGACCATACTTGCCTGATATAAGGCTAGTTCTGCCTTTCTTTTAAAGTAAAGTCCTCATTAATCAATAGATCCAAAAGGGAGCAAAACAGGATAACACACAAAATGATTCTTAAATCAAAATTTCTAAATAAAAATTACTTTAAAACAAATAAAAGGGAATTTAAAAATGACAGCCTAATAAATTCTACCACACAACAAAATATCCTCGAAAAGGGTTTCATAACCTAGGTCTAAGCAAAAATAAATATGCAACAAAAATGTAGCAAATAAATTAAATATAGTTTATAGCATTTAAAATGGTAAATGCATAAAATTTATATCGTACGAAAGCTAGATTGAGTAAAAGAGACTTTTTATATAATCATAAGTGTATTTACTTGATGAGACAGTCGAACGTCGAATTCCTAAATCTTTTTCGTATAAAATAGTTGGAAATTTTATTTGAAAGTGATGGACTAAGTTCCAAAAGAAAGCTTTTAAGCTTTAAAAACTTACTAAAACAATAAAGTTAATTTTCCATGAATTTTGCGAACCTCTCTAATGTTTTTCGACAAAACTTTATATAAGAAGGAATGCATGGCCGTGCAAGCCCAAAAATGTCAGCTTTTAACAAGTCTTCCTACTTTTTGCTTCCATGATCAGGCAAGTGGTTTGCATGGGTATGCAACTTAAGTGTTATGGTCAACTTTCTTGATAAAAGCAAGATTATTTGACATGCATGGCTGTGCAAGGGCTTTGCATAGGTGTGCAACCCAAAAATTGTAATTAGGTTTTCAATTAGCCAAACAATGATAATATTCCCTGATTACAAAGGTGTGCAAGGCTAAAAGCTATTGAAAATGACTTTTAAGACCATGATCAAGAATATTTCTCACTATTTAACCATTTGCTTCCCTCAAGCACCCGAACTAAGCACAAAAAACTTCAAAACATTTTCAAAAGGGTTTACAGTATGAAAAAGACCTCATAATCTTTGATCAACCATCTTTTAAGGAGCTATTTTCCTTATTTGGTAACCATAGCAAAAGCCTCCTCAAGGCCTAGTGTCTACACTAACATACATATGGTGCATGATGTATGTGTGTATTAATTAAGTGACAATCATAACCACATACAAGCATAATAATAGCGTTCAAACCTTATTACGCCCACACAGAAGGTAGTGTAGTCGATTTTCTATGTGAGCTTAGTGCATGAGCAAATATGGAACTCAATGGACACGTTCGGTGTATCACATAAAACAAACAACATAACCTCTTTTAATAAAAGCACAGGTGTATGGGATTTTGCCATCATATATTTAAACAATTCAAATAATTTCGGTTGGACCCATCAAGGTATGGTAGATTTGGATTAGTAACCACAAAATTTATTTGAATTTGTTCAATATATAAATGTCCACATAGTAACAAAAAATTATTAAGGTCATACAACCTAAGAAAAGTAGCTATTATCATTACATGGGCTTGTAGTCGGGTGGTGAAACTTTAGGGATACCCAAACATGGTCCCCACCAATAGGTCTAGCTAATCATGAGAATAACAATCGATAAGTTACCATTTTATATGCCCATTGGTACTAGACTTTGGATGGTGGTTCTCCTTGACACCTCTCTTTAGTGAGTGAGTGTAAGGTGTGCTTTAAGGTAGCATTGAGCATAAAATAGGGATGCCTAACTTAATTCTAACCGTCTAAGATGAATGTAGGAATGCAATTTCAAAGAGACATATGATTAAAATAAAAAAACTCAATTATAAATAACTTAATTAAGATACTTTCGGAGCAAGGTTTCTTAAGTCCCCAATGGACTCGCCAATGTGATGTGTGCTGAACACTTCTCATGTTTGGTTTTAGTGTTCGAGATTGGATGAGGTTCATAAATTTTATAGATTGACCACTTTGCAATAGGAAAGGGATTTTTGCCCAATTCTATTGTTGGTAGTCAACTTATGATGGCATCTAAGTGGGCTTAAGAGGTAAGTATCATGGAGTTGCCACCCAACAAAACATTGAAAAATGTTTCTAACCTTTGATGCCCACACTAGAGATGTGTTCAGGACATCACTCTTACTTATACCCTAGTTAGGTGTTTTTATAATTGATTTTTTAGTATTAAGCAAATCTCTATTCACACATTGTGTGATGTGTGCAAAACCCCGTAGGCATCCAGCTTTTTCTTGAAAGCCCACTTATAGGACTCGAGACCAGGTAAAGTTTTATTTAACTTACGAAGACCGCTCACTTCACAATAGATAGGGATTTAACCCAATCCATAATGCCTCGTGCCTCAAAAATTTATGAGAAAGCATCTCGAGTATCTTTACTCATTTGCTAATGATCGTCTTACGAGAGCATCTACTAGGCGCACAAGGTAGGTATCATAAAGTTGCCACTTAATAAAACATTAAGAAATAAGTTCTAATCTTGTAAGATCGAAACTAGAGATAGTTCGGGACCTCATTTCTATTTATTTCTTTGGTTAATGTTATATAAATAAGTTTTAAAGATTAATTTATTTTATCTCTTTTCTCACACGAGTTATCTTGTATAGAAAAAATAAAGCTGCACTCAAGCATGTTGGAAAATGATAAAGCATGGCATGTAAAGCATTAAATAATGTAAAAACAAAGTAAAGACAAAATCATATATAAATCGGGTAATTAATTTACTTCATTTAGATGAGAACATTGGTCATCGCATGCATATTTACAAAAAGGCTGAATTTTGAGCATATTTTGGATAAAAATGCGATAATTAATCCCTTGAGGCTTTGAAAAGAAAAGGAATCATGTTAGTCAATTTTAAATAGAAAATTTTGGATTCATAAATAAAAATCCTTAATTTATATGTTATTTTAGGGGTAAAAATCTAGACATTGGTCCCTTTGATTATAGAAAAATCCCACTCAAACTTGTATAAAATCATTTAATGGAGATGACATGCATAAGTTGGGCTATTAATTGAATTGAGAACATTGGTTCTCTCATGCATACTTGTGAAATTCTTTTCTATGGTTTTTTGGAGTAAAATAGGAAAGTAGTCCATTTTATGAAAAATAACCCAATTAATTAAGTAAAAATATTTTAAGTGTTATTTTTAATTAAGGCATGTAAAAAGCTATTTTTTACTAACTATTACAGCTCAATAAAAGTCATTAAATAATATTATAGGCCCAAATACTATAATAAGGAGATAAATAAAATCACAATCTAGTCTACTCCACCTTATCTTTCGACCTGAACTCAAAGGGACTTATGCATATATAAAATATGACAAGCAAAGATAGTTAGTGCATAAAGATAAAAATGACAATAAAAGTAAAATAATAATATTAATGATAATATTAAATAATAATAATAATTATAAATATTATTATTAAAATAATTAAAAATATTAATAATAACAATACTTGCAATAATAAAATTAACACAAATTAATAATAATAATAATAATAATAATAATAATAATGACAATTAGAAATATTATCATTAAAGACAAAATCAACAATACAAATATTAACAAAGTTAACAAGGCAATAATAATAATTTAAAACTAAAAAATGATGTTAATTAATTAACATTAATAAAGATAAAAATTGGCCAAAGAAAAAGTAAAGGAAATTAAAAAAAAAAGGGAAGGGAGTGACATAAGAGAGGCATGAGTTGAAATGGATAGAGAGTGATTGAGACTTTTAGTGACAGGAGATTTTGACTGTCGCCATAAACTCCTATTACTAAAGGAGGAAAGTAAACTTAGAAAATGAACCTTTTAGCGACAGGAAAAATCAAACATTGCTAAAATTCCCAAAAAAAACTCTAGCAGGAAACAAAAAAATTTCATGCTTGGCCAAAATAAATAAATAAACATTAAAATAATGAAATTATATAAATAATTAAATATAGTATTATCAAAATACACTAAAATTAAATAAAAGCAACAAATTAAAAATTAATAAAAAAATCAAATTAACATATTTAATAAAAATAATAAATTAATAGAACAATTAAATAGTAAATAATGAAATTAAACACTAATTAATAATCAAATAATTAATAAATTAACATAATGAACAATTAATTTATTAACCAATATAATCAATTAATTGATAAAATTAATTAACAAATTACCAATTAATTACAAATAAGAGAAACGAATAATATATTAGAGTATATCTATAAAATTTAAAATACAATAAACTAAAAAATATTGTTTACATAATTCATTTTTATTTTTATATTAAATTTTTGGGTTTTATGGCTCGAAAATGTTACCTTTAGTGTGGGTTCCATCACCGAACAACAATGTAGTGGTTTATAGCTTTTTTCTTATTTTTGTGATTTTTTGGAATTTTTTAAAGTTGAAAATCTTTATTTTCCATGAGAGAGAAAAGGAAGAAAAAGAGAAGGAAGAAGAAGAGATTGTGCTTAATGTCATAGAAAAGCCATAAAAAATCTAAAAAATGGGATCGAATTAAAGGGATATTTTCCTTAGGTGTTTTCTCTTGTTCCTAGGTACAAAATGCACTATAGGAGTGACTCATGGGCTTCATTCATGGGCTTGGTCCATGAGTCAACAATGACTCAAGACGTTTGACTTTTGCCCTCATTTTTCTAAGATAACTTATAATAAAAAAATGTTTAGCCATTTTTAGGCCCGAAGATTTTTTTTTCACAAAGTTTTTCTAGACATTTGCTCCCCAATGTATTAGCTTTCCAATGAATCAACAATCACTCAATTTGGATTTTTATATTGGGATTTATGTCCAAAATTCTAATGATTGTGCTTAGGAAATTTTTAGGGATATAATTTATTTTATGACTTTGAAAAATTATTGGGAACAATGGGTTTAGAATTAGGTCATACTATCACCACAAAAGTTTCTCCAAATAAAGTCTAGTTTCTATCAAAATTGGATTCATCTCAATATGAGCTCTAGGGGGGAGTTATTCCCAAAATACAACACACTGGTCTAGGTGCCGAGACAAATTCAGATCATCTATGTTCAAGCATAATTTTGAGAAACTTAATGACTTGATTGGGTTTAGGTGTCTTCATCAAAGTTGTAGATATATGCTTAAAATTCAAATGGATTTAGAATTATCGAATTATAAGATCTGTAGGCTAAGATAAATCCAAAATACTCCATACTGCTCTAAAATTTCAAAACCATTTTTTTAATTTTTGTCTTTTTGAAAAAGATAAATGATCAAAGCTTGGAAAAAAGCATTTTAAAAATATTAAAAACCCGTGAAAATCCTAGCACTTCTATTTCTTGTCTATTTATGAGAAACCATTTTCTTATCAGGCAACTCTGATTACGATCCACCTTAGGACCAAGTGTATATAGTTACCCCCAATTTTGGGAAATTAGCACACTAGTGCCTAAGTGAGCTAAAATTTAGAGTCAAGAATAGAAGACACATACCTGAGGTGGTGAACTTTTGATTGCATTAAACACACACCATTTGGGTAGTGAGTGTCTAGTTAGGTAGTTACCATAAGCTTGCTAATGTTTTAACCCTTAGATAAGCAGTTACCATCAGCTTGGTAATGTTTTAACTGTTAAGAGATTGAAGCGGGTGGTTTAATATCAACTTGGCGATGTGTTAACCCTTGATCAACTGAGTACTTTATGTATATGAAAAGAATCAGAATACCTTGAACAAGGTATTTATTCTCTTCAAGAGATTGGGAATGTCTTGGAAAAAGTCCTTTATGCTCGTCAAGAGACTGGGAATGCCTTAGAAAATGACTTCATGCTCATGAAGAGACTATGAATGCATTGAAAAAGGACTTTATGCTCATTAAAAGACTGGAAATGCCTTGGAAAAATACATTATACTTATCAAGAGACTGGGAATGCCCTGGAAAAGGGATTTTATGTAACACCCTAATTCCTTTACCATGGATAATCATCAATCATCATCAAGCATCATCAATCATCATCCATCATACCTAATCAAGATCAGGCATAAATACTAATAGTAATAATAATAACACAAGCCCTGATTACATGTCATAAATAAGTAAACTTATGAATAAATAATCATAACATAAAAGGGCCTTCAAGCATCCTGAAAACCTCAAGGCAACCGCATCTTGCCCAATCCTCTGAAGTTATCTTGAAACCTACAGGGATAAACAAACCCGTGCTAAGCTATAAAGCTTAGTGGGGAACCACAATTCTATGGATAATTCATAATAGTTATCATAAAATCAACACAACTTCATTATTGAAAAACATATAAAATTTTGATATTAATTATTAATATAACACTTGGGAGGAGTGTTCAACCTTAACTAACTTTATTATTCTTACCAACTTAAAGAAATTCAAGGAGTCGTCTAGTTCTTCAATATCTTTCTTAAGACAATTAGTACATTAATTCTTTTCTTATTACTCTGACATCATACATTTGCTTTATAATCCTTTCATTATTGACTCCTATCATTGATTACTAAGGAGTATATGCTTCAATCATATACAATTCAATGTTTATTCAGAGCACAAGAAGTGTGTGACCGGTAACACCTATAATAAATACTATTTAGCATAACTTACTTCTCATATATCATGCAATCATAATTGTAGAATGCCTTTATAGTTTATAACCTCTATTCATATTCATGTACTTCTTAACGTTATCTTATCATGGCAACTAACTGTCACACAACATCACATTATATCTTACACTAGCCTTTGCTTATGTTTGAATTATTGTTATGCACAAGCATGTGTAACATTGATATGTAGTGTTGAATCGGTGTTACATTTAATTACATAAAGAATGTCATTACATATCACGAGTACCCGAGAAGGACCAATGGTCATATGTATAGATTTCATGATTATCAAAGCATATGAGACCCAATTGAGTATGTTATAGCATAACTAGTTCTTATTATAACATTGTATGCATTCCATCATAGCATGGCAAAATTAATCTTGTGGGTATACATTCCAATAATTAACTTTTATAGAAATGGCTTATAAAAAAGGAATTATGATGAAGAAATATAATAAGCCACACATCATGCTCCCATAATATAAGCAAAATAATCGATACATGAATTCCTTTATTTCAAGCTCTTTCTTAATCTTTAATCGTTGAAATGGTTTATAGCCAAAAAAATCATGATAAGCAACACAATAAGCCATTCATCACACTTATGTTAAATAAATAAGCCCATTAATGCATGTTTTACTTTATCTTGTACACATTTTATCATCTCTAATAGTCTGCCTAAGTACTAGTTCAAAAGGTGGATAACGGGAACAATGGATACCTGAAGGTATCAAACTATGGATATCTGAAGATATCAAGCAATGGACACAAATGGGGTCAAGCAATGGTTCCAGCAAGGAACAAACTACGGACCCAAATGGGGTCAAATGATTGTTCCATTAAGGAACAAGATCGAAACGAGGTCAACTATGGCAGCTACGACTGTATCCCTCTAGGCATACCTATCTAATCCACAACTGAACAAAGATCCACAGGCCTAACTTTTTAAGTCATCTTTGATAAAAATATTCTTCTTTACTTAGCACATCATTCGTCTTAAAGGCACTTTTCATAGAAGAATGCATATCATTCTTTTCATCAAAGAATACATCAATCTTTTGTTCAACATAGTTTTCTTTACTTAATGTAACATATTTGCTTATTGCCATCATTCACATAAGAGTGCACATTATTGTAAGGACCCAAAATAGGCCCTAGTAGAATTCAAGGGCAATTAAATGTTATTAAAGTTTAATTGAATATTATTGGATGAATTATTAAGAGTTAAGATATTAATTGAGGCAAAAATTTTATTAAGTTATAATTAATTATGTGATAAATGTGTAAATTATATGGTATGAATTTTATAAGGTCATAATTAAATTATTATTGTGGTTTAATAATATTCAAGGGTGTAATTGAAGTAAAAAGTATTAATTTGGGATAAATTTGTAATTACGGCATCTTTAGGGGCAAATGTGAATATATGAATAATTGAGAGGCCAATTTAAGAAAAGGAATAAATGGTGGGATTAATTTATGGAATAGATTAAATGGTGGGGAAAAATTATAACATGCAAAGAAATGTGTGTTTTTGGTGTAACATGCAAATTATTGGAGGACATAAAGTGAATTTTGGTGGGGCCTTGAGGATGTCATTTTCCACTTAAGTCTTCATGCAAGAGTTGTATATAAAGAATGTTGTAGTCGGCCATACCTTAAGGAAAATAAAAAGAAAAACCTTTTTCCTTTTCTCTTTACAAAATTTGGAAATTTAGCTTATCTCTTCTTTAATAAAATTGGTAAAAACATTCATCCTCTTCTCTTGTAAAATCCGGCGACCTTCCTCAAGTAAAACTCTCTTATTTCAAGTTGTATGCATGGATGAAAGGAAAAACTAAAGAAGATTACAAGGGTAGAGGGGATTTAGAAGATTGGAGAAGAAGAAAGAGAAAGAAATTAAAGTATTTGTGAAGAATTTAAGTTGCATGTTCAGGTTTGGAAACATCTTTCTCTTCTTGCATGTATTATTTGTATTGGAATATGGATATAGTGTGATGTTTGGAAATATTACTCTTGTTGCATGAGGCTATTGTTGCTGGATTTGTGGACTTATATATGGGAGAGATGCATTTTTAGTTGGTAAAATGGTTTTTAGAGATATAAATGTAAGATTTTTACTTTGCATGTGTTATTTGATATAGCTAGGATAAATAAATTGTTAAAAGCTCGGTTTGAGTTTATTTTAAAGTGATTTTAATATATAAAAGTTATAATATAATATATAAAATTATATTTGATGAGTAACTTGAAATAAAACATCAATCTTTGATGTTTAAAAGAACATGCATGTAAGTTTGAAAATTCTGGATTTGGGTTCACTGGACCTAGCTGTATTCATTTGGTAATATTTTGAGTTTGAGAATAGATAATTAGATGATTCAAATTGGGTCTTAAATTAGACTTATAGATAAATATTGCATAAGAATAAATCACATTCTAATTCTATTTCAAAATGGGTCATAACCTAGCTTAAAAATCGGATAAGTGTGCAGTCTTGTGCTCATGAATAGTCTTTAGTATTTGGACGATATCTTTTAATTTAGAACTGATATTGAGATGAAGTTTGATGTTATAGAAACTAGAAATGTATATCTAGAACTTTGTAGAAGACACTCTTAAAAGGTCGTTTAGTGTGTTAAAAAAGAAGTACAAAATGATTTTGTTAAGCAATTTGCAGGATTTTAGGAACAGGGTGAAAATTCGTAGGGTCAAATAGACTATCGTGAGCACGACAGTTGTCACGAGTGCGACACCATTATTTTTGCCCATAACTTTGCTTTTTATTCCCCTTTATTAGTATATTAGGCTACCCCCATATGATACACATATAATTGAACAAAATAGGCCTTGAATGCAAGTATATGAGGGTTATAAACTCGTGTGTATATAAATTTGTATTAAAGTATATATATATATATATATATATATATAATGATGATATATGCTCAATTATCATTAATCAATTTCTAACATAAAAATACATGTATCTAAGGATGTAAATCAAGTTATGATTACATAGGTATTTATTAACTACATGTTGTTATGATAAATTCATAGTTACATGGAAAAACATTGAATTAAGTATGGCATGTAATATGATTGTTGATAAAGGTTTACATAACAATTATATTTGTACATAAGTAAGGATTGTTGGTAATGATATAAAAATATTCATGTGTGATCAAACTTATGTACATGGTTGTTGTGTGCAATTATGCTTTCATGTACATATTTTTAATAATGGAGTAAATGTTTATTTGATGCATGCATGTATACTATGAAGTTAAGAAATGTTTAAATAGGATAAATGAAAGTTTATAATATAAGATTATCATATGATTACATGAATGTAATATATATATAAATGTATATATATGTGTAAATGTCTAAATGATTATACACGATTTTTATTGATCTCTTGAAGTTATTACGATACTTATAGTTTGAAATGTCAACTTTACTTGTATAAAGAAGCAATGTGATTTGTAGATTATATGTGAACATATATATACATTTGTATATAAATAATATGATCTTACATGATTGGATTTGAATTTTGAAAGATGTTTTAGAGTAATAATTCAAAGAATATGTTTAAAGTGAAATGTGTAATCATAACAAAGATATGTACATGCATTTGCATTTAATTATGTTTTAGTGTAATAATAACAAAATATAATTAGGTATATTATGACTAAAGACACTCAATATAATATGATGATAAATGTTGTTCATATGGAGATACATGCCTTCTTCTCCTTGTAATTAAAGAATAGTAATACTTAATTGTGCTCGAGATAACATGTTTATAGAAAATTTATACATTTATATTTATGACACCATGCTCGTATATATATATATATATATATATATATATGTATGAACATCAATATGTATATGATGATAATAGAGCAAAGTACAGAATAGCAATACCGAATAGTGCATATGATCACATATTTACAGAAAGTTATACGTGAGAATGTATATGATTACCTTATATATAGTTATATAAGAGTATACATGTGTATACATGTATATGAATGAATAAATGAAAGATAAAGTAAATAGATTTTAATGCCAGTATTGAGTCTAGGAAGTGGATAGGTAAGCATGCCTATAAGGATACCTTGCAGCTGCTTCTGAACATTTTGACCTGTTTAGGTCCACTTGAATTTAGAAGTATAGTGACCCTGTTTGGGTTTAAAAGTTAAAGTTAATTTAAAAAACCCTTGTGTTGGTTGTAGCCGACCCCGTTTGCGTCCGCTTGACCGGTCCATGTTATTTGATTGACCCCATTTATGTCCACCGATTTATTATACAGTTTTATCCCTACAAGGGATCGCCGTTTAATATCTCCGGGTATCTTATTTGTACCTTCGGGTGCCACCCTTATAATCAACAGTCTTGTACCTTCGGGTGCTATAGTATAACCCGTTATCCATCTCTTTAGAGTAGTACAGGCTTTATTATCAAAGGTTAAGAAAAGTTTAATAAGGCGTGCAAATTCTTAGTTAAATTTATACTATTCTACATATGAAATTCCTTTTGTTGCATATAAAACCCATGTCTAAAAGAATGCCCAATAGTATATGTATCTATACTGTTAGTATCAAAAATGCATGCTAATTGTTAAATGCTCTCTATATATATGCCTTTAATTTTTATGTGTATGACAACATATGAATTATGCTATAATACCCATTGTTTTTGAAATATGTGTTTTCCTATGCTTATATATGTGTTCACATTATTGCATGTACACATTCTTTAACGTGTATTTGTTATGTTTGGTTGATAGTCTTATTCTTATGATTAAGTATTGCTTAATAAAATAATAATATTATCAATGGTTGAACTTTATGATTTCTATATGTGAATATAGATGTTTAATTTCTTTCATTTCTTGAAATAAATCATTGTTATATTTGATGCATGTTGGGTGCTTGTTTACGATCACTGTGAATGGTCATTTATCATGATTTAGTTCCCCACTAAGCTTTATAGCTTAGCACAGGTGTTTCATCCGTGTAGGTTGCAAGGCTAGGACTTTCTTACAGGACTAATATCTGTAGCTCGTTGGCCAACACAAGTCTTTGAAGATTATAAAGTATATAGTCTTCTTTTTTGGTTCTTTTTTGTATTTCGAGGGTTTTATGTTGTGTTGGAAATCTTGTAAAAGTACTATTGTTTTGTAAGATGTTAGTCAGTGGTTATATTTTGTAAAGAGACTCTAATGTATATTGTGAAGCCTTAATAGTATAGCGCTCTTATGGTTTAAGTATGAATACCAGTCCTCTATATAGTTGATATATGTTTATGTTGCACAGTAAAACATGTGTAATAAGATGGATAAAGTGATATGTATAGATTATAGAATAAGGGTGCTACAATTAATGGTATCAGAGCAAAGGCTTAGCCATTCCTAGGCTATAAGTGTTTACAGTTGTTGTCATAGGAAGTTTTTGTGTTGGCCTAATGCAGATATCACTATTTTGTTTTGTATAGATTGAAGGATGGATAAGTCAAAAGAAACTGGAGATGAGATAGTCAAAGACTATAGTACTGGGGCTTTAAACTCTTCTGCTCCTAAATCTTCGAAAGTGAACTGTATCGAAATATCGGTTTCCTTGCTTGAAAGGTTAAAAGAGGTGATCCACGATTTAACTCAGATTCTACAAGAGTTATCTAAATTAAGAATGATGACAGATGTTGAGAATAACTATGAGACTAAAGGTAACTATAATAAGAACCCAAAACAAGAGAAATTAAATAAAAGAAAAAGGATGGTGGAAGAAGGTTCCTCTAGCAAAATACCACATCATAAGTAAGATTTAATCAAGGAAGGCAGAGGTCCTCGAGCCCCTAAGTGCATTTATTGCTTTAAAAATCATTGGAGTATATGTAGGGTTGCAAATCAGGCTTATTTTAGATGTGGAAGTACTGATCATTTTCTAGCAAATTGCCCAAGACCCCAAAAGATTAAGAGAACAACATCCAAGAGTGAAAAATAAGCTTAAGGTTCTAAAAGAGTTTGAAGCTACTGAACAAGTTTTTGGTAAATATATCTTTTACCTTAGAATTTATTTATTTGGATTGATAAATCCTAAACTTAAAAAAAAAATTATATGCTTTTGAAATATTTGATATGATGGAAGTTGTCAATGATATATGAATATGATTAGTATATGTGATTATGGTACAGGTGTGTTAGTAGAATGCATAGTGATTATTTTATAATGATACATGAGATGGAGTTTTACTTAGTTGATAAAGGTATCTATAGTTGAAGGTTCTGAGATATCAAATTGAGGTGTAATTACGAGGCTCTATATACCTATCAGTATTTCCTTATCGAATACGGGCAATTGATGAAGCATTATACTTGGGATGGGACCAAAACATATACAGCACATGAGAAAATACATTTGCATCTTATTGCATACACGAAAGCATTATTCACGCATAACATAGCATCAAGCATCATATTACATGTACAGGCCCCAACTGATAAAGAAAACTGACAGGATATATGTTGAGTATAATACTGATGCAACTCTATGATAATATCGCTCCTTATGGAGATTGAGTTATATGAGAAGCAAATTAGGTCAAAGTGAGCATCAAGGGAAGTTGGCAGAGATAGTATGAAGTGGAAGTTTATAGTGCTAAACATAGAAGTCTAAGAATTGATAGTGGTACTTTTGAGCAAAGGACACAGTTATGAATTTCGAGGACAAAATTCCTTAAGGAGGAGAGAATTGTAAGGACCCAAAATAGGCCCTAGTAGAATTCAAGGGCAATTACATGTTATTAAAGTTTAATTGAATATTATTGGATGAATTATTAAGAGTTAAGATACTAATTGAGGCAAAAATGTTATTAAGTTATCATTAATTATGTGATAAATGTGTAAATTATATGGTATGAATTTTATAAGGTCATAATTAAATTATTATTGTAGTTTAATAATATTTAAGGGTGTAATTGAAGTAAAACGTATTAATTTGGGATAAATTTGTAATTAAGGCATCTTTAAGGGCAAATGTGAATAAATGAATAATTGAGAGGCCAATTTAAGGAAAGGAAAAAATGGTGGGGTTAATTTATGGAATAGATTAAATGATGGGGACAAATTATAACATGCAAAGAAATGTGTGTTTTTTGTGTAACATGCAAATTATTGGAGGACTTAAAGTGAATTTTGGTGGGGCCTTAAGGATGTTATCTTCCACTTAAGTCTCCATGCAAGAGTTGTATATAAAGAATGTTGCAGCCGGCCAT
The DNA here is from genome assembly GCA_037975025.1 of Excoecaria agallocha. Classification (NCBI taxonomy): domain Eukaryota; kingdom Viridiplantae; phylum Streptophyta; class Magnoliopsida; order Malpighiales; family Euphorbiaceae; genus Excoecaria; species Excoecaria agallocha. The sequence continues at coordinate 41,523,217 of CM075816.1, forward strand.
ACCTTAAGGAAAATAAAAAGAAAAACCTTTTTCCTTTTCTCTTTACAAAATCTGGAAATTTAGCTTCTCTCTTCTTTAATAAAATTGGTAAAAACATTCATCCTCTTCTCTTGTAAAATCTGGCCACCTTCCTCAAGTAAAACTCTCTTATTTCAAGTTGTATGCATGGATGAAAGGAAAAACTAAAGAAGATTACATGGGTAGAGGGGATTTAGAAGATTGGAGAAGAAGAAAGAGAAAGAAATTAAAGTATTTGTGAAGAATTTAAGTTGCATGTTCAGGTTTGGGAACATCTTTCTCTTTTTGCATGTATTATTTGTATTGGAATATGGATATAGTGTGAAGTTTGGAAATATTACTCTTTTTGCATGAGGCTATTTTTGCTGGATTTGTGGACTTATATATGGGGGAGATGCATTTTTAGTTGGTAAAATGGTTTTTAGAGATATAAATGTAAGATTTTTACTTTGCATGTGTTATTTGATATAGCTAGGATAAATAAATTGTTAAAAGCTTGATTTGAGTTTATTTTAAATTGATGTTAATATAGAAAAGTTATAATATAATGTATGAAATTATATTTGATGAGTAACTTGAAATAAAACATCAATCTTTGATGTTTAAAGGAACATGCATGTAAGTTTGAAAATTCTGGGTTTGGGTTCACTAGATCTAGCTGTATTCATTTTGTAATATTTTGAGTTTGAGAATAGATAATTAGATGATTCAAATTGGTTCTTAACTTAAACTTATATACAAAGATTTCATAAGAAAAAATCACATTCTAATTCTATTTCTAAATGGATCATAACCTAGCTTGAAAATCGAATAAGTGTGCAGTCTTGTGCTCATGAACAGTCTTTAGTATTTGGATGATATATTTTAATTTAAAACTGATATTGAGATGAGGTTTGATGTTATAGAAACTAGAAATGTATATCTACAACTTTGTAAAAGACCACCTTTTCTAAAAAGGTCGTTTAGTGTGTCAAAAATGAAGTACAAAATGAGTTTCTTAAGTAGTTTGCAGGATTTTGGGAACAAGGTGAAAACTCGTAGGGCCAAATAGACTGTCGCGAGCACGACACTTGTCTCGAGCATGAAACCATTATTTTTTCCCATAACTTTGCTTTTTATTCCCCTTTAACAATATATTAGGCTACCCCCATGTGATACACATATAACTGAACAAAATAGGCCTTGAATGCAAGTATATGAGTGTTATAGACTCGTGTGTATATAAATTTGTATTAAAGTATATATATATATATATATATATATATATATATATATATAATGATGATGATATATGCTCAATTATCATTAATCAATTAAGTATGGCATGTAATATGATTATTGATAAAGGTTTACATAACAATTATATTTGTACATAAGTAAGGATTGTTGGTAATGATATAAAAATATTCATATGTGATCAAACTTATGTACATGGTTTTTTTATGCAATTATGCTTTCATGTACATATTTTTAATAATGGAGTAAATGTTTATTTGATGCAAGCATGTATACTATGAAGTTAAGAAATGATTAAATAGGATAAATGAAAGTTTATAATATAAGATTATCATATGATTACATGAATGCAATATATATATATAAATGTATATATATGTGTAAATGTCTAAATTATTATACACGATTTTTATTAATCTCTTGAAGTTACTACGATACTTATAGTTTGAAATGTCAACTTTACTTGTGTAAAGAAGCAATGTGATTTATAGATTATATGTGAACATATATATACATATGTATATAAATAATATGATCTTACATGATTGGATTTGAATTTTGAAAGATGTTTTAGAGTAATAATTCAAAGAATATGTTTAAAGTGAAATGTGTAATCATAACAAAGATATGTACATGCATTTGCATTTAATTATGTTTTAGTGTAATAATAAAAAAATATAATTAGGTATATTATGACTAGAGATACTCAATATAATATAATGATAAATGTTGTTCATATGGAGATACATGCCTTGTTCTCCTTGTAATTATAGAATAGTAATACTTAATTATGCTCGAGATAACATGTTTATAGAAAATTTATACATTTATATCTATGACACCATGCTCGTATATATATATATATATATATATATATATATATATATATATATATATGTATGAACATCAATATGTATATGATGAGAATAGAGCAAAGTATAGAATAGCAATACCGAATAGTGCATATGATCAGATGTTTATAGAAAGTTATACGTGAGAATGTATATGATTACCTTATATATAGTTATATAAAAGTATACATGTGTATACATGTATATGAATGAATAAATGAAAGATAAGGTAAATAGATTTTAATACCAGCATTGAGTCTAGGAAGTGGATAGGTAGGCATGCCTATAAGGATACCTTGCAGCTGCTTCTGAATATTTTGACCTGTTTAGGTCCACTTGAATTTAAAAGTATAGTGACCCTATTTGGGTTTAAAAGTTAAAGTTAATTTAAACAACCCTCGTGTGGGTTGTAGCCGACCCCGTTTGGGTCCGCTTGACTGGTCCATGTTATTTGATTAACCTCATTTAGGTCCACCGATTTATTATACAGTTTTATCCCTACAAGTGATCACCATTTAATACCTTCGGGTTTTTTATTTATACCTTCAGGTGCCACTGTTATAATCAACAGTCTTGTACCTTCGGGTGCTATAGTATAACCCGTTATCCACCTCTTTATAATAGTACAGGCTTTATTATCAAAGGTTAAGAAAATTTTAATAAGGCATGTAAATTCTTAGTTGACTTTATACTATTCTACATATGAAATTCCTTTTGTTGCATATAAAACCCATGTCTAAAAGAATGCCCAATAGTATATGTATCTATACTGTTAGTATCAAAAATGCATGCTAATTGTTAAATGCTCTTTATATATATGCCTTTAATTTTTATGTGTATGACAACGTATGAATTATGCTATAACATCCATTGTTTTTGAAATATGTGTTTTCCTATGCTTATATATGTGTTCACATTATTGCATATACACATTCTTTAACGTGTATTTGTTATGTTTGGTTGATAGTCTTATTCTTATGATTAAGCATTGATTAATAAAATAATAATATTATCAATGGTTGAACTTTATGATTTCTATAAGTAAATGTAGATGTTTAATTTCTTTCATTTCTTGAATAAATCATTGTTATATTTGATGCATGTTGGGTGCTTGTTGACGATCACTGTGAGTGGTTGTTTATCATGATTTAGTTCCCTACTAAGCTTTATAGCTTAGCATGGGTTTTCATCCGTGTAGGTTGTAAGGCTAGGACTTTCTTGCAGGACTGATATCTGTAGCTGGTTGGCCAACACAAGTCTTTGAAGATTATAAAGTATATAGTTTTTTTTTGGTTTCTTTTTGTATTTCGAGGGTTTTATGTTGTGTTGGAAATCTTGTAAAAGTACAACTGTTTTGTAAGATGTTAATCATTAGTTATATTTTGTAAAGAGACTCTAATGTATATTGTGAAGTCTTAATAGTATAACGCTCTTATGGTTTAAGTATGAATATCAGTCCTCTATATAGTTGATATATGTTTATGTTGCATAGTAAAACATGTGTAATGAGATGGATAAAGTGATATGTATAGATTATAGAAAAATGGTGCTACAATTAGTGGTATCAGAGCAAAGGTTTAGTCGTTCCTAGGCTATAAGTGTTTACAGTTGTTGTCATTGGAAGTTTTTGTGTTGGCCTAATGCAGATATCACTGTTTTGTTTTGTATAGATTGAAGGATGGATAAGTCAAAAGAAACTTTAGATGAGAGAGTCAAAGACTATAGTACTGGGGATTTAAACTCTTCTGCTCCTAAATCTTCGAAAGTGAACTGTGTCGAAATACTGATTTCCTTGCTTGAAAGGTTAAAAGAGTTGATCCACGATTTAACTCAGATTCTACAAGAGTTATCTAAATTAAGAATGATGACAGATGTTGAAAATAACTGTGAGACTAAATGTAACTATAGTAAGAACCCAAAACAAGATAAATTAAATAAAAGAAAAATGATGATGGAAGAAGGTTCCTCTAGCAAAGTACCACATCATAAGTAAGATTTAATCAAGCAAAGCGGAGGTCCTCGAGCCCCTAAGTGCATTTATTGCTCTAAAAATCATTGGGGTATATGTAGGGTTGCAAATCAGTCTTGTTTTAGATGTGGAAGTACTGATCATTTTCTAGCGAATTGCCCAAGACCACAAAAGATTAAGAGAACAACATCCAAGAGTGAAAAATAAGCTTAAGGTTCTAAAAGAGTTTGAAGCTATTGAACAAGTTTTTTGTAAATATATCTTTGACCTTAGAATTTATTTATTTGGATTGATAAATCCTAAACTTAAAAAAAATTATATGCTTTTGAAATATTTGATATGATGGAAGTTGTCAATGATATATGAATATGATTAGTATATGCGATTATGGTACAGGTGTGTTAGTAGAATGCATAGTAATTATTTTATAATGATACATGAGATGGAGTTTTACTTAGTTGATAAAGGTATCTATAGTTGAAGGTTTTGAGATATCAAATTGAGGTGTAATTATGAGGCTCTATATACCTGTCTGTATTTCCCTATCGAGTACGGGTAATTGACGAAGCATTATACTTGGGATGGGGCCAAAACATATACAGCACATGAGAAAATGCATTTGCATCTTATTTCATACACGAAAGCATTATTCATGCATAACAAAGCATTAGGATTCATATTACATGTACAGGCCACAACTGATAAAGAAAATTGATAGGATATATGTTAAGTATAATATTGATGCAATTCTATGATAATATCGCTCCATATGGAGATTGAGTTATATGAGAAGCAAATTAGGTAAAGTGAGCATCAAGGGAAGTTGGCATAGATAGTATGAAATGGAAGTTTATAATGCTAAACATAAAAGTCTAAGAGTTGATTGTGGTACTTTTGAGCAAAGGACACAGATATGAATTTCGAGGACGAAATTCCTTAAAGAGGAGAGAATTGTAAGGACCCAAAATAGGCCCTAGTAGAATTCAAGGGCAATTACATGTTATTAAAGTTTAATTGAATATTATTGGATGAATTATTAAGAGTAAAGATATTAATTGAGGCAAAAATATTTTTAAGTTATCATTAATTATGTGATAAATGTATAAATTATATGGTATGAATTTTATAAGGTTATAATTAAATTATTATTATGGTTTAATAATATTCAAGGGTGTAATTGAAGTAAAAAGTATTAATTTGGGGTAAATTTGTAATTACGGCATCTTTAGCGGCAAATGTGAATAAATGAATAATTGAGAGGCCAATTTAAGGAAAGGAATAAATGGTGGGGTTAATTTATGGAATAGATTAAATGGTGGGGACAAATTATAACATGCAAAGAAATGTGTGTTTTTGGTGTAACAAGCAAATTATTGGAGGACTTAAAGTGAATTTTAGTGGGGCCTTAAGGATGTCATCTTCCACTTAAGTCTCTATGCAAGAGTTATATATAAAGAATGTTGCAGCCGGCCATACCTTAAGGAAAATAAAAAGAAAAACCTTTTTCCATTTCTCTTTACAAAATCTGGAAATTTAGCTTCTCTCTTCTTTAATAAAATTGGTAAAAACATTCATCCTCTTCTCTTGTAAAATCCGGCCACCTTCCTCAAGTAAAACTCTCTTATTTAAAGTTGTATGCATGGATGAAAGGAAAAAATAAATAATTTAATGATTATAACCATCTTTTATAATTTGAAATAACTATTTTAACCTCTTATAGCCTGCTAAAGTTCTAAAGGTGGATAATGGGAACGGTGGATACATGAGGGTATCAAAATAATGTATATTCGAAGATATCAAAACTATGGACCCGAATAGGTCAACTGTGCGATGGATCGGTCAAAAGACCCAAACAGGGTCAGCAAACAACCCAAAATGGGCTGTGCATGATCCAATAGGATCAACTGTACTTTGCACCTAAAAAGGTTAATAGTGGCAGCTGCAATATCCCTATAGGTGCCTATCTATCCACTATTGAACTCTTTATGCTAACAATACTTTAATTGATTGTCTTTTTATAGAAAATATTCATTCAGTCATAATTTAACTATACATATATCAACACTTTGCTCATATGGGTTCTTGGCATGCTATAGTGTTGTTGATAATCTATATAGGTACTAATATAGCATAGCAAGTTCTCTCATCCAAAAGCATGGCAATAAAAGAAGGATAAATGCTACATAGGCAAATTGCAAGCGTGACAAGGATCGGGAGCATGACAAAAGTGAAATTAAAAGTCCACTTATACTGCACCAGTGCGAGCGCGATAGATGTAAATTACACAATTTCAAAATCTTTTCATTAACACAACTCTTTTAAGGATTTCTTTTTATGCCTAAATAAATTACTCAAGTTTACATCATTTTATCCCTGGTTTCATGCATTAATAATTCATAGTACTTCCAATTAATACCTATAATTTAGATTCCATAATTTGACATGCATTAACATTTCTAGATTTAACCAAACACCTCTATTTGCAAGCATTTAAAGAGGCAAGAAGATCCATATAAATTCAAACCACATAAATCCCATACCTTGGCCGAAAATTCCCTTCACTTGTGCCTTTCCTTTTCCTTTATTCCTTCCACCTTCTTCTTCTCCTTAAACAACAATTCATCCATTTATCATATTTCCAGCATTTAACCCACTCCACCATCAACCACATAAGAAGAAGATAAAGAAGAAGAGATGAATTATCAATTTTAACATGCTTACCTTAATTTTTAACATTAGCTATCCTTGATTAATTGCACATGCAAGGATTCCTTCAAGAACATTTAGATATGCTTAAAGAGATCAAAGAAATTGAAGGAGAGAGAGAGAACCAAATTTTGGAATTTCTTATTCAAAAATCTGGCCCTCTATACATTCTCTCTCTGAAAATGAATTGACTTTTATAATGGAAATGATAAATTCTTTTTCAAACCCTTTAACTTTTGGCATGTCCCAATAAAACCCCTCCATTTCTTGCATGTTATAAATTAACTTATCCATTTATTCCTTCTCTTAAATCATCCTCTCAAATCTTTCTTTTATTCACATTTGACCCTTAAGATGCCCTATATACAAATTGACCCATAAATTAATACTTCGTACTTCAATTACACCCTTGAACATTATTAAAACCAAAATAATAATTTAATTTCCTTCATGCCATTAACATAATATGATTATTTTATCAATTGTCCCATACCTTATGTGGTATTCACATTTATAATTTAATCTCAATTAATCATTACCCTATTAAAATTATGCATTTTCAATTAGGGTCATGTTAGGGGCCTCACAAATATATTCCCTTTGAGAAATTTCATTCTTGAAATTCATACCTATTTTAAAGAATTGAGGGTATTGTTTCCTCATGACTGCTTACGGTTCCCAAGTTACTTCTTGAACAACATGATGTTGCCAAAGCACTTTGACCAGAGGGATTTGCTTGTTCCTGAATTTTCTGATTTCCCTAGCTAGGATTTCTTTTGGTTCCTCATTATACTTAAAATCCGACCGTACCTAAATATATTGCACTTGCAGCTTATGACATTCACCCGAGCGATATCTTCTAAGCATAGACACATGAAACACATCATGAAGCTTGGCTAATTCCATAGGAAGAGCCACTCTATAAGCCACTAGTCACACTCTTTGCAGAATTTCAAATAGACCAATAAATCTCAAACTAAGTTTCCCCTCTTTCCCAAATCTCAGAACTTTTCTCCAAAGGGATACTTTGAGAAATACTTTGCCACCCACTTGATACTCGATATCCTTTCTTTTTAAGTTAGCATAGGATTTCTGTTTGTCACTAGCTTCTTTCAGCCTCTGCTTAATAGCTTGACCTTTTTTCTCGATATCTTTAACAATGTTAGGGCTAATTATTCTACATTCAATCAACTCAGTCCAACAGACTGGAGTTCTACTTTTTCTACCATACAAAGCCTCATATGGTGCCATTTGAATAGTCTTCTGATAACTGTTATTGTAGGCAAATTCAATTAAGGCTTCTAGGACCTGAATAACCATTTCAGATTGTCTCAACAATTTAAGGATGGAAAGTTGTATTGTACTTGAGCTGTGTTCCTAAAGCCTGCTGCAGACTCTACCAAAATCTTGATGTAAACCTTGGATCACGAGCAAAAATTATGGATACAGATATACCATGTAACTGTACAATCTCATTCACATACAATTCTGCAAGCTTATCCATAGAATAATATGTTAAAACCAGTATGAAGTGAGCTAATTTTGTTAACTTATCCACTATTACCCAGACAACATCATATTTCTTTTGAGTAAGAGGCAAACAGGTAACAAAATCCATAGTAATATCTTTTCACCTCCACTGTGGAATAAGAATAGGGCTTAAAAAACCTGAAGGGAATTGATGTTCTGCTTTCACTTGCTGACATGTTGAACATTTAGAGACATATTCAACAATATCCTTTTTTATGCTAGGCTACTAGTAAAACTATTTCAACTCTTGATACATCTTGTTCTCAACTAGATGCATAGTAAATGCAGTATTACACGCTTCATACAATAGTATTCTTTTCACCTCTTTATCATCAAGAACACACAAACTATTATGGTAATATACACCACCATCTTCTTTCACTATAAAATCTGATTGTTCTTCTTCACAAATTGGTTTCACAATCTATTACAACTTTTCATTATCCTTCTAAGAATCTAACACTATTTGATTAATCATAGGTCTAGGTTTAAGGAATGCTAATAATGCACCATCTGATACAAAATTTCATCCGCATAGCTTTAACATCAATGCTACCATAGTCTTACGGCTCAATACATCAGCAACTACATTCGCTTTACCTGGATGATAATCAATTATACAATCATAATCTTTGAATAACTCCAACCACCTTTTCTATCTCAAATTAAGTTCTTTTTGAGTGAGCAAGTATTTGAGGCTTTTATGATCAATATAATCCTGCATTTTTCCCATACAAGTAGTGCCACCAAATTTGTAAAGCAAAAACCACAGCTGCCATTTTTACATTATGAGTTGGATAGTTCTGCTCATACAATTTCAACTATCTAGATGCATAAGATATAACTTTACCAGCTTGCATTAATACACATCCCAAACCAACTTTAGAGGAAACACTATACATTTCATATTCTTTTCATAACACTCATTGAGTTAACACTAGAGCATCGGTCAACATTTTCTTTAATTGCTCAAAGCTTGCTTGACAATGATCAAACCACTCAAACTTAATATTCTTTTTTAATAGCTTAGTGAGTGGTGAATCAATGACAGAAAAATCTTTCACAAAACGACGATAATAGCTTGCCAACCTGAGAAAACTTCTAACTTCATGCACATTCTTAGGTGGTTTATAATTAACAATAGCTTCAATTTTATTTAGATCAACCCTAACACCTTCAACAGATACAACATGACCTAGGAAAGAAACTTCCTTAAGCCAAAAGTCACACTTACTCAACTTGGCATACAACTAATTTTCTTTTAAAGTTTGCAACACAATCCTCAGATGTTTAACATGTTTAGCTTCATTTATGGAGTAAACCAATATGTCATCAATAAACACTACAAAAAATCGATCTAACTTGGATTTGAATACCCTATTCATAAGATCCATGAATGTAACAGGTACATTTGTCAACCCAAATGGCATAACTAAGAATTCATAATGCCCATAACGGGTTCTAAATGTAGTTTTAAGAATATCTCTATCCTTAACTCTGAGCTAATAATAACCTGATCGCAAGTCTATCTTTGAAAACACACTGGCACCACTCAACTAATGAAACAAATCCTTAATTCAAGGCAAAGGATATTTGTTCTTCACTGTCACTTTATTAAATTGTCTAAAATCGATACATATCCCCATTGATCCATCCTTTTTTTTAACAAATAAAATTGGTGCACCCCAAGGTGATACACTAAGTCTGATGAAGCCTTTGTCTAACAATTCTTATAATTGAACCTTTAGCTCTTTTAATTCAAATGGAGCCATTCTATATGGTGCCCTAGAAATCGAGGTTGTACCAGTTAACATATCAATAGATAACTTAACATCTCTTTCTGGAGTAAGACTAGATAAATCCTTAGGAAATACTTCTGGAAATTCATTCACAACAGGTATACTCTTAAGCTTTATTGTATCTCTTTTTGAGTTAAGGACTAAAGCTAAAAATGCTTGACATCCTTTTCTTAGACAACGTCTAGCTTGTATTACCAATATATCATTAGTCATTAGCTTAGAACAATAGCCTTCTACTACAACTTCCTTTCCTTCATCATCCTTGAGAGTTACTGTTTTCATTTCACAATTCACCATAGCATGACATTTGTATAAGCAATCCATTCCCAGAATTACATCAAATTCATGAAAAGGCAACACAATCAAATCTACTAAAAACTCTTTTCCTTGAACTTTGATAGGACAGTCTTTACATACAAATCCCAGAATTACTTTGATAGGACAGTATTTTAGACATATCTCTACCCAAATCCCTAATACAAATACTAGAATGAGTAGAACCAAGATCAATAAGTGCATATATGTCATAATTATAAAGAGAAAAAGTACCAGCTATAACTTTTGGAGCATTATGTTCCTCCCTAGCTTTCATTGCATAAGCCCAACTAGAAACAATTTAAGCAGAGGGTCTATCAACAAATTCATACACGTTCTGAGACTAGGATCCATAATAATTTGATCCATCACGGCCTCTACCTCTACCCCTACCAGATGAAGGTGCATTGGAAGCTCCCCTACTACCTTGTTGCCTAAAACCTTGTTCCTATTTCATAAGATAATTTTCCATAAAATGGTCAGTACTACCACATTTAAAGCATTCTCCAGCAGTTTACTACAATTACCCCAGTGATGTCCAGAACAATGTGGACATTCAGTGCTTGACCCCCACTTTGTCTTTCTGAAGCTTTCTTTTCAAACTTAAACTTGGTAGTGGATTCTTATTTCTTTCTTTTGTTAGCAGAACTAAAAATACACTATACAGGTTGACCTCTTTAAGCTCCTCTAAATCTCTTCCTAGTGGAATATCCTCCTATAGAACTACTTCTTTTATGATCCCTTTATCTTTTATCTATCTCATACTTTTCAAGTTTCATGACGGTAACAACCAGTTGATGAAAATCCATCATATTCAAAGATGTAAATCCGAATAATTTTTCTTTGATTCAATCATTCAGACCATCTTCAAAATGTTTGTATTTAAAAACTCCTGTTAACATCTCCTTAGGAACATATTTGCACAAACGGCTAAATTCCTTTTCAAACTCAGCCACAAATAAGGCTTTTTGTCTCAAATTCAATAACTACTTCAATTTATCCTCATTCTAAGCCTCAATAACATATTTCTTTCTGAACTCCTCCTCAAAGAATTCCTAAGTAAGTGGGTCAGGTAGCTGAGGCTATCTTAAAACTAGCTTCTACCAATAATAAGTCATGCCTTAAAGTAAGGACATAGTACAAGACACTTTGTGATCAACAAGATAATTAATTTCATCAAATATCCTCTCTAACCTTTCTAACCAAAACTTGACTTCTTCATATTGTTCTAAATTAGTGCCTAAAAATTCTTGTGCCCCATGCTTCCTAATCTCAGATATTGAAGCTTTGGGCATTGTCATTCTTTGTAGGATTTATGCCATATCCTGAGAAATTTTTAATAAGGCTTCTCTAGGAATAGCAGCAGAAATTTCATTTTGGAAAGAGGATGAAGTCACTGGGTTAGAAGGATTCGATCTAACCAGCAAGCCTAGAGGAATTCTTCATCTTTAATCTATAAGATAATAGGAACTTCTACATTAGGCCAACATGACACTATCTCATGCCATAGAATTCTATACTCATTTTGCTAAAAAAAGACTAAACCTAAGTTGTAATACCAAATTGAAACAACCTACATCTAAAGCCTTTAACATTTATTATACAATATATTTAAGTCATGTTATATTAGGTTATTAACCCAATTAAATCATCATTAATCATATCAAATGGTCTATTTAATTAGACAACTTGTAAATTAATTGGGGGTTTCACACAATTTCCATCTCCTTAATGGCATGTGCATAATGACTCATCATGCCACTCACTCATCATATTAAAGTGTGATATAGCTATCTTAATCGGTTCATTGTCATGCATAGCATTCAGCATTTTATCTAACATATATATATATATATATATATATATATATATAAGCATTTTAGCTCCTATATGCTTGCATATACTAATGTTTTTTTAATGAGCTAGTTACATCATTTACTTCCATATGACACACATATATTAAATAGCCTTTTGTACATATTAAACATGTTAAGAAACTTGTACAAAATTTAACCAAAAATATCCCTACATCAATTTCTATGCACTATTGTTGCCTTGTCCTAATGCAAAGTTCGTTCCTGTGCAAAAGCCTTGTCTACAAAACCTATAGAGATAAAATAGCCCATGCTAAGCTATAAAGCTTAATGGCGACATAAAAATAATGGGAAGCCACTCACAGCGGTCGTCAAAGCAACATACCAAATGTAACATATATATTCGCATATACAAGCCTTTCGTACAATACTCATTTAAGAATCGTAGTAATATATATATATATATATATATATATATATATATATATATATATATATATATTGGATTAGTTCAACTTGCATCTCATCATAATTCTACACAAGGCATACAATAGAATTATTTTCATGATGTGATGCGGGTTCCTTTTAGTCATAAGCAATATATACCATATAAAACATATATGAAAGACATTTGTAAATCTCCATAATTTCATATTAAATCATGGTATGAATAAAAACATGCACATTTAATAATTTAATGATTATAACCATCTTTTATAACCTAAATTAACTCTTTTAACCTCTTATAGCTTGCTAAAGTTCTAAAGGTGGATAATGGGATCAGTGGATACCCGAGGGTATCAAAATTGTGGATATCTAAAGATATCAAAACTATTGACCCGAATGGGTTAACTGTATGGTGGACCGATCAAAGGACCCAAACAGGGTCAGCAAACAACCCAAACAGGGTTGTGCATGATCCAATAGGATCAACTGTACTTTAGATCTAAAAAGGTTAACGATGGCTACTGTAATATACCTATAAGCACCTATCTATCCACTATTGAACTCTATACACAGGTAATACTTTAATTGATTCTCTTTTCATATAACATATTCATTCATACACCATGCAATTGAAATGTGCCTATAGTTATATAACAATTGATTCATCACTATGGCATATTTCATATGCATTAATTATATGACTTTTCATGTTCCTTTAACTTACTTTTAATAGCTATCTCATGTGTGCATAACATGCCTTTTTAATCAAGTAGTGAAACATACCTATTTGGTTGTTCATCATAACACATGCCTCACATATGAAACTATATAACAGGTCATAACATTTAATTAAATTTTATCATATAATTCAATGGATTGTTTGGTCATAATTTAACTATACATATATCGACACTTTGCTCATATGGGTTCTAGGCATGCTATAGTGCTGCTCATAATCTATAGAGGTACTAAGATGGCATAGCAAGTTCTCTCATCTAAAAGCATGGTAATAAAAGAAGGATATATGATACATATGCAAGTCACGAGCATGACAGAGGCAAAATTAAAAGTCAACTTATACTGCATTATCGCGAGCACGATAGAGGCAAAATCAAAAGTCCACTTATACTGCACTACCACGAGCGCGATAGATGCAGATTACACAATTTCAAAATCTTTTCATTAACATAACTCTTGTAAGGATTCCTTTTTATGCCTAAATAACTTACTCAAGTTTACATTATTTTATCCCCGGCTTCATGCATTAATAATTCATAGTACTTCCAATTAATACCTATAATTTAGATTCTATAATTTGACAAGAATTGACATTTATATATTTTAACCATTGACCTCTATTTACATGCATTTAAAGAGGCAAGAAGATCCATATAAATTAAAACCACTTAAATCCCATACCTTGGCCGAAAATTCCTTTAACTTCAATCTTGTGCCTTTCCTTTTCCTTTACTTCTTCCACCTTCTTCTTCTCCTTAAACAATAATTCATCCATTTATCATATTTCCAGCATTTACCCCACTCCACCATCAACCACATAAGAAGAAGATGAAGAAGAAGAGATGAATTATCAAATTTAACATGCTTACCTTAATTTTTAACACTAGTTATCCTTGATTAATTCCACATGCAAGGATTCCTTCACGAACATTTAGATATGCTTTAAGCGATCAAAGAAATTGAAGGAAAGAGAGAGAACCAAATTCTGGAATTTCTTACTCAAAAATCCAGCCCTCCATACATTCTCTCTCTTAACATGAATTGACTCTTTCAAACCCTTCAACTTTTTGCATGTCCCAATGAAACCCCTCCATTTCTTGCATGTTATAAATTGATCTATCCATTTATTCCTTCTCTTAAATCAACCTCTCAAATCTTTCATTTATTTACATTTGACCCTTAAGATGCGTTATTTACAAATTGACCCCTAAATTAATACTTCATGCTTCAATTACACCCTTGAACATTAGTAAACGCAAAATAATAATTTAATTTCCATCATGTCATTAATATAATATAATTAATTTATCACTTATCCCATACCTTATGTGGGATTCAAATTTATAATTTCATATCAATTAATCATAACCCTATTAAAATCATGCATTTTCAATTAGGGTCATGTTAGGGGCCTCACACACTATCCTCCATGTATTTATGATAAATGCCCTTAATCTCATTAGTGGCATCATCTGATGGAAGTGGTCGTAGATCTCTATCCAAGACATAGTTGATCATGTCATCCCTAAGAACAATTCTCACTTGCCAGATCGAGTTAGGATAATTGCTACTAACTAGCTTGTTATCCAAGATTGATCATAGTTTTATGTTCGATGTGCTCATAATGATGATCTAGATGTGAAGAAAGAAAATATATAAGAGTTTGTTAATGTATATGTATGCATTAATTAGGTCTTTAATTAATCCATTTACTCCCACTATTTTGTTGTGAATCAATAGCCCTTGGTATATGATTTAAGAAAACCTGAGGGTTTTCTTAGTGAACCAATATCCAATCCTTGATATGAAATTTGACCTTAACTGTGAACATTTCAAACTCCATACCCTTGAAAGGTAGGTATCTCTATACCAATTGTGTCTATACATAACTATGGATCATTGGGTTATCAACTCTTGATCTGTACATATCATATATGTATTCCCAATCTTGCCTTTAGAACTCTTAGCCTTGACTGTGTTCAACAAGCTAATGGGCTAGCTAAGATGACCTATTTAATTGGATTTGAACATATTTGATATAATGTGAGCTTGACTATGGTCAATAGCCCATACTATAAAAAAAACTCTAGTTCTCCTCTAATTAATTGAAAGCTTATATATCTTAGTATTAGTTTAAGGGATATTGTTAATTAAGTCTCATCATATATGGTTGGCATACATTGGTATGCATTGTATATTTATTGCATAAATATAAGCATAGAAAGATGGTATAGTTATGGACTTTACTATATTGACCTCCTCGATCCAAAAGGGAGATTAAAAGGTCAAACCTAGGTAATATGCAGGATTCATACAAATATAGATAAATACATAATCTTCAATCTTATTAGATCTCCATTTGACCCATCTTGCTCTATGTTTGTGATCTTATTTTCTATTTCTAACTCTAATCTAAGTAATCTAATTACATATTACATTTGGAAAGAAAATAAAAACCAAAAATAAGTGGCCGGGACCTTAAAGTCTTTATTGGGTCGAAACATGCATTATGCTCAATCACATTGGGTTTTATCCATAACTATCCATCATGCAAATCATACACCCTTATATGAAATTCTAATATATAAATATAGAGCCTAATAATGGAATACTAATTTTGTTTCAACTCTCAAAACTTACTTTTGACCTATTGTAATAGTGTGATCAAATTAGGAAACTTTTTCATTTTGGAAACTTTTCATTTTAGAAAACCTTTTTGCATGCATGTGTTCTTATCTTAATTATCAATCCAATTGATTACTTAATTAATTAATCATGTTAAATAATTAAATAGTCAATTTTGGGCTTAAAACAAAGGTTATGCCAAAACCTCCTTAAAACCCTAAAGTGTGTTCACACACAAACTAGTTTTGTGTGTTTTGGACCATTTGGGCTTTGGAAATGAGCCAAAGGTGTATTAAGTCCACTCCAAGCCTGAAAACCCATTAATAAACTTAATTAGAGTCTTTTATTTTAATTTAAATTAGCTCCTTGGGTCCACCAAGTTATTTACTAATTTAAACCAAGCTCGTAGAGTTAATTAAACCCATTTAGTGGCTTTAATGAATTAAATCTAATCCAATTAATTCAAGGCCCATTTTAATTAATTAATTAATCCAATTAATTAAAAACACATTAATATATCAGATATATCAGACTCAGAAGATGAATAGTTGTTCTACTTATGAGCACATCAAGAACACATGAAGAACACTAATTTATCAAATATTTCGATTAAACTAGTTTTTATGCAAAACATGTTCGCTTTCAATTTTGTTTGATCATATGGCTTAATATCACATATTAAACACATAAAATATCATTAAAATAATTTTATTAAGGACCAAATATAATTTTATTTAGAGCATCCCCTTGATTTCATTGAAAAACTTCTCTATGCCTAGAGAATGATTTTTTGTACATAGAACTTTTCTTTGCACAAAAAATAATTTTCTTCATCCATTTTATTTATTTAATCATGTACATCCAAAAATTAATATTTCTTATTCATGAATATCAAAATCTGATATTTTAAATTTCATGAAATAAATAACTCAAAAATAGAAAAGTAAAACATAAAATTATAGATTCATGGCAAAACCTAGGCTCTAATACCATGTTAGAAATAGATTGGTTACATGCATCACATGCATGAGAAAAAATTAAAATTTTTAGCAAATATAATAGATCTTGCCATGAATATACAATATATATTGATGAGAATAAAGAAAATCACCTTTGAGTTTTGTTGAACAATTGATTTTCCTTCTTATCGAGTTGTCACAAACCATAGTGTCCAAACTTGAACACCTCCAATTGTGATCCATACTAAAGAGGAACCAAATGAACCATATCTAATGGGACTACAAGGAAGCCAAAATTCTTTTAATGCCAACAAGGGGTGGCATCTTAGGAAGGAGAAAAAGAATAATAAAATACTTAACCCTAATTCTCTTTCAGTTAAAATTTTATATGTAGGTTTAAAAATCCACTCCTAATGGGATTATGTCAATTAAAATTATGGAGAAATATTAAATGGGCTGCTAGAATTTGAATAATTAATTTGGGTCTAATTAAATCCAATTTTTAGGCTCTTTCATAAAAGACCTTGCATATAACCCATAAAATGGGTCTCTTATGCACACAGTTGGATTTATTTACTCAAATGAACTCCAAATCCAACCAAATTAAATATGTGGGCTCCATAAAACTTATGAAATATATTTAATTTATTTTAGTCTAAAAATTAGACCTCTAAGACCTACTGTATGGGTTCTATGTGGAAACCTTCATCTAGAAGTCTTTTGCGCAAAAACCAATCTTCTGGACCAATAATTATTTCTCTAATGGACCTATTAACATTATTTCAGACTTATAACATTTATAGTCCAACAATAATTAATTATCAAATACAATATTTCAATTAGGTCCATTACTGAAGAACATTTCCAAAAAGCTCCGCAAACTTTTATGTATACGCATAATTAATTAAACTTTTTAATTAATTATTTTCTTATTTATTTTTCTTTTTCCAATATAATATCAAATATTATTATGCTTGTCATTTTACCATTTTATCCTTTACTCTATATGTGTGTGACCTTTTGGGTTCGTGTCCATATTGGCAGTATAATATGTAATTAAGTGTTCTACTCAAACTGGGACTCTTGACCAAGAATCCTAGTTAAACTATGACTCTTGTGATCTAAACACTTTTAAGATATTTTATCAATCAACAATTGATATTCATGATACACTATTATACAAGTTATGATCAGCCGCTAGCTAGGCATCATAACTACCTAAATGTCAAGAAAGTCAAGCAATTTTGACTATACCCTTCCATAAAACAGTTATCTTGTAATTACTCTTTTCACCACACTTATCTCATTTAGGTTCTGAGTGTGAATTTACGTTAACTCATTTGAGTCTAAATATGTATGTTTTATTAATTTAAGCATTGTTCCTAAAATACCCCTTATGGATCCCTATCAACCTTGGCATCTTACTCTAACCAGAGATTATCTGAACAAGGTAATTATAGAATCATGTGAGATAACTTCCCTTTATAAATATGGGATGGTGAATCATTTATTGATTACGCAACTACCTTCAAGTAGGTTATGATATACCCAACTTCCTAACTATGTTCACCCTTGATTGGAGGTAAGTAGTTATGGATTCAAAATATATCACTTGCTACTTCAGATAACTTTGGTGATCTTAAGTCTATGGATATTTGCACCACTGTTATGAGGCAAGTCCTTACTGGCATAGATTTAATATCCATGTGAGGATTCTTCTTGCAGGTCTCTCTAATAAACTTGTTCTTCTAACAAACATCCACATGTTAGCTTTGATCATCTTCCATGATCACAATTATGAAAACTGCTACTTGGACCATTGAAGAAGCATAACATATGCTAGCCTATCCATATTAACAATGTCCTATCCTGTTAATACTGCGACTAGGGATATTTAGATCATCACATTTGCATGCAATTAACATCTCAAATCATAAACTCTTTCATGATTGCCTTTACACCGTGTTTATAATATTAAGGACTTCATTTATTAATTTAAGATAAACAAAAACATGTATTTAAACATAGTATTAATAAATAAATAAATGATGCCTTCATAAATAAAATGAGTTCACATACATAAAATACATCCCTTCCTATATGGGCTCTAGGACATACTCTTTAACACTGACCATAACTAAGACTAACCTCATAGTTAGTAGGTAAAAGCTACTGACTGTGACATAGGTTTAATTTTTGTTCTAGACTAACCTCACGGTCAGAAGGTAAAAGTTGTTGACTGTGACATACAATATGTCTAAAGGTAGATTCATTGGTTCATACTGTGTGCAATTTCTGACCCATTAAACATCATTTTTAGGCAAAGTGTCCTCTACAAAATTATTTATATATATTTCTAGTTTTTATAACATTAAAAATCATATCATTATCATATCTACAACTTAAGATATTTAAAAATTTTAGAAGGTTGTTCTAGTGGCAAGGCATAAGTTAATTTCAATTTTCAACCTAAATTTAGACAAGTTTAGTAAAAGATTTAGGATTTGTCTTCTTCATATAAAAGGTAGATATGGAAGTCTAGTTTCTAATCCAATTTTAATTACCCAATTTACATATTTTTAACTCTAGATATGAGTAAAACAAGTTCACTAGGTCAGGAGAACTCAATTACGAATTTTTTATTGTAAGCGAATTTTCAAGCATTTTGATGCATTTAAGCTAAAATGGAAATTTAACTAATAAGGGATTAATTTTTTTAACACATTTCCTTAAAAGGATTTTCCCTTGTATGACATTTCTAAGTTTTAATTTAGGGTTTAATCATTCAATACATTTATTTATACACAATAAAAATGTACCAAGTAATTATTTTCATTAAGCCTTTATTACATCAAAATCAACTACAATCAAGCATGAATGTTACTAACTCCATAATCCCATACCTTGGCCGAAATCCTTTTTTTTTTCACTTCAATCATTTTTAACATCTTTGCCTTTTTTCTTCTTTCTACTTTTTTATTCTACATATAGCCTTTTTTATCTTACATTAAATCCATATTTCTTGTTCGTTAAACTAATGAAAAACAATGAAAGAAGACGAAGAAGATGAAACTTAAAGATAGATTGATAGAAGAATCTCTTTACCTTACCAAATCTCTCTTCAACACCCTTTAATCCACTTACATAAATATTAGATCTTCAAAATTAAAGAGGAAGAAAATACAAGCTATTTTAGCGAGAGAAAAAAAGAAAAAAAGGAAAGAAAGAAAGAAAATATGGAACTTTCTCTTTAAATGTCATCTAAGACACAAAAAGAACCCAATGCCTACCTTTCTCTCTCTTACATGCAGCAATTTTGGCTTTATAAATGGTGGAGATGTTCCAGTTTAGTCCTCCACCTTCTTATATGTCAAGACTTGTCCTCTCTCTTTAATTCTTCCTTTTAAAATCAACCCCACATTTCCATCTTTTATAAATTAACGCACAAATCTACTTTCTTTATTTCAATTGCAACCTTATAAAATTAATCATGCTTAATAACTTACAAACATAACATAATTAAATTTACCACTCTGCCCTTATGACACAAAATTGAATTTCTCTTAATTAATTAAACATTAAGCATGAATATTATCATTTAAATCATGAATTTCTACTAGGATCAAAATTGGGGCCTTATTGGATGTTTATGAAAAAAAAGTCAGGTCACTAAAGGAAAATGACCACTATGTTTCCTTAACTAATGGGAAAACTATTCTCTGCCTATTTCCCATTATCTAAGGGCTTTTAGACTTAGCTCTGCCAATTAACTCACTGGGGCATTTTTTAGAGATAATAGCCTAAGGTCTCCCTTTCCTTTTCATTTTTTTTTGTATTCTCGGTGTTGTAATGTTCACTTTAAAGGTTTCTCATTCCCCTCTTCGTTCTTTTCTTTTTTTATCCTTTTTTTCTCTTCATTTCTTTTTTTCTTTTTCTTTTCATTTCTTTTCTTTATTTCTTTCTTAAGTTTGTTTCATCAAAAGGTTCAATTCCCTACGGGTGAAATTTGTACAATGAAATGGTAAAGATTTACATTCCTATCCTTGATAGGAGAAATCAGCTTTACCGTAGTGGTTACCTTCCAAAGGTGAAGCTAAGATCATTTTGGCTTAAAAGATTGTTTCAATGTATGTAACAATAAAATGAGCATGCATTCAACATGTTTGAAACAAAAGCCTCAAGGGGCTAACAAGTAATTATAAAATCAGGATAAGAAGAGTCATTTAGCAAGCTATACAAAGAAGGGTTGCTTGAATCATTTTCTAGATTCGTTCTCACACCAAGGTTGATTTGAAGGGTAATCAACAAGGTTCTAGTGCTCTTACTGAGTTTTACCCAATCCCTACAATTATAAATAATTTTTCCTTTTTTTTAAAAAAACTGGCCTAAGGTGTTAAAATTTTAAAAATTACAAAGTATAGCGAAGCCTTTTATGCAATTTAGTAAACAGAGATAAAGCATGCATGCCTCATATTCAACTTATATTTGAATGAAAGGGAAATTTCTCACATTAAGGTCAAACTCATCCATACTTAAATATTACTAAGATGAAATAAAATTTTAAATTGAAAGTAAATTGACAAAAGATAATTATGTCAAAACTCTGGACATTACTTGACAAGATAAACTAAATTTAATCCACAAATTACTAAAGTAAGAATACTTCTTATTTTTGCAAAAAAGAACAATTCCATGGCAATCACAATTATTTTGAATGCATCAAAAAGATAGTGATCCTCGCGTCTACATTCAGAAAAGAGGGGCAATCCTCGAATCTAAAACTGACAAAAATTATTATGTTAGAATCTTAGGACATGACCTAATAAGATAAGTTAGGCATGAGGCCCAAGCTATTTTAATAGGGGTACTCCCTAAGATTGATGAAAAGATGGCACTATAGTAGTTGTCCTAAATATTTTAGGGAGCAACGAGCCTCGAATCATTATTAAGAAAAAGATAACACCAAGGCTATTTTTGAATATATCAGAGTAGTGATGATCCTTGAACCTATAAATTAAAAGAGAGTTATGTCAAAACTTGAGGAATAACTTAGCAGGACAAATTACGTTAGAAATACTCTTTAAAATTGGGGAAAGGACAATGTTGTGATTACCATGAAAGCACCAGGGAAGTGATGATCCTTAGACCTGAAAAAAAGACTATGTTAGAATCTTAGGAAGATAAACAATGTTTGAAAGACTCCTTAAAATTGGCGCTGCAATGTCATTTTATTGATGCAGGAAATCTTAAAATCTCTAGGCTATCACATATACAAAAGATTACGTGCAATGTGTTAAAGAATGCATTGCTTACCCAAAGGTGATTAAGGGATTCCATCTCGAATTCAAGTTGGCTGATGATCCATACGTGTCTTCCTTAAAAGTCTTGGTTTTTAGGCAAACTTCTTCTGATTATTTTCTTTCAGTTTTTCTGCTTTGCTTCCTTTCTATACTCTATTATTATCCTCAGTGTAGTTAATCTGTCAATACTGCACCCTTGTTAAAAGAAACCCCACTTCCCTATAGACTATAGTATATCAATCCTATTAGGTGTTATGTCATGCTAAGCTTGTGATTTCAACATCTATACTCAAAAACTATATTGCCCTAGCTAAAGAGTTTGTGGTGACTAGAGATACACACTCTACCATTAAAACTATAGCTTGTGTCTCAAAATGTATGTAAAACTTCCTATAGGAAGTGACTAGAGCATCCAGAACTTTCGTTGGTGGTTGTTAGGTTGGTGTCTCAAGGCAACTCTTTTTGCCAAGACTTGGCCAACATACTAGATATGTCACACCCTAATCCACTAACCATGGTTAATCATCAATCATCATCATAACCATCATAAACCTAGTAAAAGTCATGCAGAAATAATTATAATAATAATAATAATAAGACAGGCCATCATTACATTCCACAATAAAATAATCAGCATAAAATAAATAATCATAACATGAATGGCCTTCAAAAAAATCCTGAAATCCTCGGGGCAATCACTTCTTGCCCATTCCCTTGGAGCTTAACTCGAACCTACACGGATAAACAAACCCGTGCTAAGCTATAAAGCTTAGTGGGGAAACAAAGTACTATAGATAACCTCTTTTCTGAGTCATATAATCATGCATAAACATCTATAACTTTTCACCTTATAACATATGAGTTTATTATACTGATCATTTAGGAAAGGCTTTAACCTCAACAATGAATACCCTATTACACTAATCTAGAGTGTTTTACTTGATTAAACTCTATTAAATGGGAAAAAAATATGGTTTTGCTTCCTCATTTGGCCGGCTCTTCTCCTTCTCCTTACTACCTATAAGTTTCTTCTTCTTCCTCCATCCTTGGTTGCCTATAGTGGTGAAAGAAGCAAGAAATAAGCTAGCTCATCAAGTGGGTATTTTGATAAGTTTAGGAGAAATTGATTTTTTTTCTTGATAATTTAGTTATTTAAGTGTTGATTTTGAGTTTGTATGAATTATTTAGACTAAAATTGATTGAAATTATAGTGAATTTTAGACATGAAATTCGGCCAATTAGAGAATCAAGGTGAGGGAAGCCAAGCAATCAAATACAAGGGCAAAAGAAAGATTATTGAGTGATTTGGAGTGAAATTAGGTAAGTGAATAATTCTAAACCCTTTAATTTCATATATGTTGTATATATAATTATGAAAAGTTTAGGTTAATTATGGGTTAAATGTGAAATTGCACTTAGAATTGAGAAATTGGAAATCAAATTAATGGAATTGTGGCATTTAATTAAAATTTAGACATTCCTAATTTAAGAGAGAAATTCAACCACCATTGAAAAATTAGGGATCAAAATATAGTTTTGTGGACTAAATTGAAATAATTGAAAAATATATGATTATATGATCATTGTGATTAAATTAAGTAGAAAATACAATTTGAAAGGAAAATTGACATAATGTAACGTAATAGGGACTTTGAAGGAATTGGTATTTAAGACTGTTTCTGATAATGTATATCAATTATTATTGTAATACCATGAATTGATAATGATGCATTGATGTAAAATATATTATATTGTCATAACAGTTTGCTCTTAATTTTAGATGTGAAATTAGAAATTAGGATGTATATGGCTAGCCATAGGGACATTACTGTAACCATGGTAGCAAGTCATAGTGGTAACCTCGATATAGTTTCATGACTGTATTGGAGTATTTGGGAAAAAAGAAAAAAAAAAGAATATGTGTGTAATTGATAATACTGGAGTACCGGTACCCACGTGGTCCATTGTTCCTCTCATCCTATCCAGTGATATATTTTCATGGTACATTAAGGGCAAAAGTGTAAAACCACCGAAATGTAAGAAAAAATATAAAAGAACTAAAATAAATAAATGAAATTAGGGCAAAAGTTATTTTTTGAAACTTTAGTGACTAAAGTGAAAATTTACCCCTATAGTGTGGAACGAAAATGAAAAGTGACAAAAAATTGAGAATAAAACTTGAAAAGACATAATTTAGATAGAATTTTCCAATTAGGAGAAAAATAGAAATTTTATTGATAAAAGTGAAATTTGGGATTTAATCGAGAAATTAGTGTAAAAATTAATTATAATGGAATTAAATGATGAAAGAGGAATAATGAAATATAATTATGAGTAATACATGAATTAAACCGTAGTGAAATTCTTGGATTTAAGGTTTTATGCTCACCACTAAGTTCTTTAGTACTTAGCGTGTTGTTTTGTGCTGCATGCAAGGCACAGAGATTGAGCTTATGCTGGAAAGAAATAAATGAAAGAGAAATCTAGCATTATGTGTTTTCTTTGGTTGGCATGTATATATGAAATATGCCGAGTAGAGTGGCATGACTAGTTTTTGGAATTGTATATATTTTTGGACTTATATATATATATATATATATATATATATATATATATATATATATATATATATATATATATATATATATATATATATATATATATATATATCTTACATTTTAAATAAGTTTGATGAGATAAAGCAAAGAAATTGTACTTTATGGTATGTATGTTTATATATACAATTATGGAAATAATTGTTGTTTGGTATTAGCAGATTTTGTGGAGTTTTTATATATTGTCAGATGTTGTGTTAGTTATGTGTGATTATTTGGGAGTGTTTTTGTAGCATTTGCA
The DNA here is from genome assembly GCA_037975025.1 of Excoecaria agallocha. NCBI lineage: Eukaryota > Viridiplantae > Streptophyta > Magnoliopsida > Malpighiales > Euphorbiaceae > Excoecaria > Excoecaria agallocha. The sequence goes on from CM075816.1 coordinate 41,548,380, forward strand.
GGAAGGTAGAATTTGGGTTTCAGCCATTATGCTGCCCAAATTACTACAAATTTAATAATAATTTGTGGATCACCATAGTGTATTGTTGTAAGGACCAAAATAGGCCCTAGTAGAATTCAAGGGCAATTACATGTTATTAAAGTCTAATTGAGTATTATTGGGTGAATTATTAACAGTTAAGATATTAATTAGAGCAAAAATGTTATTACGTTATCATTAATTATGTGATAAATGTGTAAATTATATGGTATGAATTTTATAAGGTTATAATTAAATTATTATGGTTGGTTTAATAATATTCAAGGGTGTAATTGAAGTAAAAAGTATTAATTTGGGGTAAATTTATAATTATGGCATTTTAGGGGCAAATTGTGGATAAAAGTATAAACTGGGAGGTCAATTTAAGAGAAGGAATAAATTGATAGGTCAATGGATGAAAGGAATTAAAAGGAGGGGATAATGTTTAACATGCAAAGACTAGCTAGGTTAAATTGTGACATGCAAAAGGTTTAAGGACTAAAAGAGATATTTTCCTTAGCACTATATAAGTCAAAGATAGTGGAAAAATACAGATTTTATCATTCTCTCTTGCAAATTCAGCCATTAAACTTCAATGAAATCCTCTCATTTTAAGTTACATGCATGGATGGTTAGCAAGGATCAAGGCTAGAAGTAGTAATGTGAAGAACAAGTTAGTGTATATCTACAAGGTAATTAACTTAATTTGATAATTCTTCTTCTCCTTCTCCATATTCTTATTTTGATTAATAGTAGATTGGGTTAGATGCTGGAAGTTTGTGTTATTGGATGAAATTATTGTGAAAGGAAAAGAAGGAGAAAATTAAGAACATGAAAGAAGAAGATAGTGAGAGGAAAAAGAGAATTTTCAAGAAGATTTGAGTTGCATGTCCAGGTTTGGGAACTTATTCTTCATGCATGTGTGTGGATATAATATTTATGCTTGGATTAATTAATTTTGATGGTAATTTATTAGTTTATTTAAGGTTAATAAGAGATTTAAATAGGAAAATCGTGTTTTTGAATGTTGAGGAAAAGCTGGGTGTGGTTCTTGTGAACCAGCCTGTTTGTTTTGTCCATATCTGGAGTTGTAGACCTCGGATTGAGGTGATTCAAAATTATGAGTAAACTAGATTCAATTATCTACAATTCATTAGAAGAAGTTGTGGCTTGATTCCGTTGTTAAGGAACTCATAAAATTCGTACAAGTGAACTGTTTTTGTGTATAGGCAGTTTTGAATAGTTACCAATGTTTTAACCATAACTCCTTGTATCTAAGTCATAATTGAGTGAGGTTTGAGTCTAAGTAAACTTGATATAATGATAAACAACTTTGTAGAAGATAGAAAGGGCTAAATATGTTTGTATATTATCCAAATATTCATTTGAAATTGTAGTGACCTGTTATTCTCGGTTCTGGAACAGATTGTAGAAAATATGATATATCTCCTTGTATAGTGAACAAAATACTATGAGGTTAAATTCTGGGAACAATAGACTTCTAAAACTATACTTTTCATGGAGAAAGTAAAGCCTAAATCTTTCCTTAAGCTTGTCTAATTTTAGCTTAATTTCAGACCTATATACAACATTGTTAATATGAACAGTAATTAATAAAGTGTAAAATCATTTTTGCATGTGTTTTATTTTGCATGAATATGATGATATTTATTTTGTTATTATAATATTTGGTTTATGGTAGAGATGAATCGAAAGCATGCAAATCAAAGTTGAAAGAAGAAAAGTTAATGAATTTGAAATTCTGGGTTAAGTTTTTATGAACCAGTTTTTAAATTTTGTAGATATCTCGAGTTTTATAGCTCCAATTTGGGAAATTCCAATTGATAATTAAACTTAATACATGTATTCATAGTTTTGTAGAAGAAACCTGAATGTGATTCTGTCCCTAAGTATTTTTTATTTTTATTTGAAATTCATAGTGAGATGCTGTCTAGTTGTAGAGAGCAGGTTCCAGTATTTTTTGAAATAATGTTTGATAGAGAAGTCTAAATCCTATGAGGAAAAATCCTGGAAAAAATAGACTTATAGGAGAACAATTTTCGTGGAGGAAGGTTGGCTTAAATCTGTACAAATATTCTTCTATGAATTTTCTAATTAGTAACTAAAACTGATTTTGTTATTGTGAACTGCTGTCTAGTGTTAACAAACAGCTTGTAGTATTTTTCTTATAATTTATTATAGAAAACTCAAAATGCTATGGGACAAAATTCTAGTTAAAATAGACTTACAGGAGTACAATTCTTATGAATAAATGTTGTTCAATTCTGTACTTATTTTGTTCCACGAATTTTTCAATATGGTCACACAAACTGTTTTAAAAAAAATGCACTCTTGGACAGTCTGTAATGTTTGGGTTATAACTCCTAATTTAATGGTCCTATTTGACTGGTATTTGAAGCATGAGAAACTAGTGATATAAAATATTATTATTTAAAAGTCCAATTTGGTTAATTCAGCCATTTAGCATGCCAAAATTAAAATGTTAAACAGAACTGAAAATCTATCTATCTTATTCACTATAACCTAATTCTTTGATGTATAAATGTACTACATGTAATAATAATAATATGATATTTTATAGTAATTTGATCGTAAAATGATGAGATTGCTGGTTGTATAATTATAGGTAATAATAATGGTATTATAAATTTATACATGACTATGGTGTTAGATGATATATATATGTATAGGACAAAAAGGTATGATAATATTATAAACTAAAGCTATAATTGTATAAAAGTTTAGGAAATATAATATGCAACAAGACCATGAACTAGCATATGGATAATTACTTATTTTAATTAATATGATTATGCCTATATGCTTATGTCTACTGAATAATATGTTAAGGTAAATGATTACAGTATTATATAATTACAGTTACTTGATTTGATACCTGAGTGTGATTGTGTGTGTGTGTGTGTGTGTATATATATATATAGTCATACATGTATGTACGCATATAGGTTAACCTGTTGTGAACATGATCATACACATCATTGATTAAAAGAACTCAATAGAGCATGATGTTATGTATCATCATATTACATATGTAAAATAGCTACTTGATTTGAAGGGATTACAAGTACAAAATAGTAATACTTAATTGTGCTCAAGATAACATGTTTATAGAAAATTTATATGTTTATATCTATGACACCATGCTCGTATATATACATGAATATATATGTATGAACATCAATATGTATATGATGAGAAAAGAGAAAAGTACAGAATAGCAATACCGAATTATGCATATGATCACATATTTACAGAAAGTTATACGTGAGTATGTATATGATTTCCTTATACATAGTTATATAAGAGTATACATGTGTATACATGTATATGAATGAATAAAGAAACGATAATGTAAAGAGATTTTACTGCCTGCGTTGAGTATAGGAAGTGGATAGATAGGCATGCCTATAAGGGTACCTTGCAGTTGCTTCTGAACATTTTGACCTGTTTAGGTCCACTTGAATTTAAAAGTATAGTGACCCTGTTTGGGTTTAAAAGTTAAAGTTAATTTAAACAACCCTCGTGTGGGTTGTAACAGACCCCACTTGGGTCCGCTTGACCGGTCCATATTATTTGATTGACCCCATTTGGGTCCACCGATTTATCATACAGTTTTATCCCTACAAGGGATCATCGTTTAATACCTTCGGGTATCTTATTTGTACCTTCGGGTGCCACCGTTATAATCAATAGTTTTGTACCTTCAGGTACTACCGTATAACCCGTTATCCACCTCTTAAGAATAGTGCAGGCTTTATTGTCAAAGGTTAAGAAAAGTTTAATAAGGCATGCAAATTCTTAATTGACTTCATATTATTCTACATGTGAAATTCCTTTTATTGCATACAAAACCTGCATCTATAGGAATGCCCAATAGTAAATATATGTAAGTAATACTACTAGTATCAAAAATGCATGCTAATTGTTAAATGATGAATTTGCATTATATTAATACTTTGATTAAATTGATGATATATATATATATGCCTTTGTGATCATAAACCTTATTTCTATATGTATGCCAATACATGATTGATGAAGGAACTATGGAACATAAGGTAAGCTTGTAGTAATATTATAATCTCATGGAAATTGAGTGTGTTGATTTGTTGTATAATTCTAATATGTTTATATCCTAGACATACAAAAATAGAAGTAAGATAATTTCAATACTTGTGAAGATTATTTATCAAATTAATAATAGATAACTATACTTTTATGATTATTCATTGAGTAATAAAATAATAATTTTATCAATAGTTTGAACTTAAGTCCAAGGGATGTTGGAGCTTGTATAATCATATATGGTGATTGAAACGTCAATAAAAATTCTTACCGTTGAACTTTATGATTTCTATAAGTGAATGTAAATGTATAATTTCTTGAATTACATCATTGTTATATTTGAGGCATATTGTGTGCTTATTGACGATCACTGTGAGTGGTCGTTTATCATGATTTTAGTTCCCCACTAAGCTTTATAGCTTAGCACGGGTGTTTCATCCGTGTAGGTTGTTGGGGTGATATCTGCAGCTGGATAGCCAACTCAAGTCAACGAGAGAGACTAGTATAAACTTTTATTTTTGGGCTATTTGTATATTATAAAGATGTTAATCAGTTGTTGTACTTTATAAAAAGACTTTAATGTATATTGTAAAGTTTTAATAGTATAGCACTCTTAGGTATTAAGTTTGAGTTTATGTTCTCTGTATAGTTGGTATATGTTTATGTTGCACAGTAAAACATGTGTAATGAGATGGATAAAGTGATATGTATAGATTATAGGATAAGGGTGCTACAATTGTGACACCAGTACTCGGACCAATATTCGGTTATCGGGCATTACAGTTATGCTGCCGAAATTTTTATCAAATGAACAGTAATCGTGCAACGTTAAAATAAATTTAGAAAATCTATAACTAAAGTTGGTAATTACCCGTCATTATAAAAGATTGGTCCATCTAGTAGTCATGCGACGTCATTAATGAGAGCACGCAACATATAAAAATTATAAAGGAAAGTAAGGCGTTACAAAGTCCATGTGAGAAAGGTGCATATGGAAAGGTCTCCAGACCTTCCCTGCACTTGGAGCTAAGTTTAGGCCTATTTGAGTAAACTATAAGCTCACTTATTTTGGTCAATTACTATAGCCCATAATGACTTTACCTATGCCTATTATGATTAAATTTTTTGTGTGACATATAAATAAATTAGGTTAAGAAGAAACATAAGTTTATTTTAAGAACACATGCTTTTCTCTCCTCCACATTGTAGTCAAAATTTCCACTATTAGCCTCTATGGATTTCAAGTCTCGTGTTAAGCCTTATTTGGTTCTTGATACATCTCTTTGGTGTGTCTATCTTTGTAGGTATTCAAGTTTGGATATTGTGGTTTGTTACAACCTTATTGTGATGCGTGCCGAACCCTATAGGCATTCAGTATAACCTCAAAAATCTACTTTTAAGGCTTGAAACCGAATCAAATTTCATTTAACTGATGAAGGCCAGTCGCTTCGCAATAAATAGGATTTTATTCTCATTTATTATTGACAATCAACCTACGAGGGCATCTGCTGAGCACCAAAAGGCAAGTATCATGAAGTCAACACCCAATAAAACATTGAAAAAGTGAGTTCTCACCTTAGGAACCCAAAACTAGAGATAGCTCGAACTTCACTCCTATTTACAACTTGGTTAATGTTTACATAAACGACCGTTTGTGGTTAATTATTCCAAGCCTTTTCTCAAGCATTTTAAAGTAAATAACGCATTACAAACACGTTGAAAGCAATAAATCATATACGTACAAAAGCATTAAAAAATCATACATAAATCGGAGAATAAATTGATCTCGTTTGGATGAGAATGTTGGTCCTTGTATACATATTTATAAAAGGTAAAGTTTTGGGTAAAATTTGGAAGAAATGAGGCATTAAGCCCATGCAGCTTTTGGAAAAAAAATCTTATTAATCAATTTTAAATATAAGAACCATTTGTATTTAAAAAAAATCTTAATTTAACATGTTCTTTTATGGGTGAAAATCGAGACATTGGTCCATTTTATGATAGAAAAATTTCACTCAAACTTGTATAAGATCATTTGATGAATTTTAATTAATTGCTCGAAAAATCATTTATTTGCAATAAATGAAGAAAGGCATGAAAGAATAATAATACAAATAAAACATGCATAAATCGGGCTATTGATTAATTTGGGAACACTGATTCCCTCATGCATATTTTATAAAATAATAATTTGCATGATCTTTGGGATAAAATTGGACATTGTTCCATTTTGTGTGGAAAAAACCAATTAGTTATGTAGAAAATATTTAATATGAATTTTCCTAATTATTATGCTAAAAAATCCTTTTTTACTAATTATTACAAATTATAATGCGAAAATAATAAAAACTAAACAAAAAATAAATAAATAAATAAACAAATAAGGCTAAAAAGTGATCTCGAACCGAATAGTCTCGACCTCCAATTCTCAAACTCCCCTATGCAGGATTATGATGTAATTTATCCAAGAAAAAGAAAAAGAAAAACAATTATTAGTTAAGTAGAAAAAAAATTAAATCTTGGAGAGAAAAATGTAATCAAAATAGCAAAAATTAAATAAAAAAACAAATAGAATTAAATGTAGAATAAATAAGAAATGAGCGCTAAAAAAGAAAAAAATAAAAATAAAAAAAGAAACATGCAGAAAATCATAGAAAAGGCCAAAGAGTGAGTGACAAACTCACTTAAAAAGCAAAAGGATGAGTCACAACCCTGAGTAGAGCGAGTCACGCTCCCTCAAGCGAGTCACAAACCATTTCAAGGTGATTCACGGCCTAGACCATGAATCGCTCACGACTCAATGGCGTGAGTCACCTCTGGATTGCCTAGTGGCTACTGGAATGATGCCACAACCATTTTTAAGCTTCAAAAACGCTTTCTAAGGCTCAACTATGCATGGAAAGGCTCCTAAATGCTTGAAAATCAACTTAAATGCTTAAAACAACCAATAAAACCACTAAAACCAATATTTACACAAAATCACCATGTGAGAGAAATATGCTTTAAAGAGAGAAAGTTGGAACTAACAAGCATCAAACTCACTTAAATTTACATATAAACAAGACATTCATGTATAAAACTTAATATTACACACAAACACGCTTTTAAGACATCATTTACACAAAATATCAAGAAAAGCATATAATACGAAGAAAAAACCAAAAAACGGAGCATAAAGGGTATACAAAAAATCTCAAAACCAACATCTACAAGAACAAAAGTTTTAGATTTACATAAAAGCTATAAGTTTGTCTCTGACATTACCTTCAGTAGAGCTACTTCAACAAACCAGTGAGAGCACCTCTATCCCTTCTTCCTGTTTCCTTCATTCTTCAAACTAGATGAAAAAAAAAGTTTTTCTTCTCTTGCTTTCTTTCTCTAGCTTTTTTGTTGTTTTTTTCCAAAAATTGGTTATTATGCATTTAAAGGAAATGATTACCCTTAAATGTCTTAGATTACGATTAAAAAAGTAAAGGATTTTTATCTTGAAAATAATTCCATATTTTGCAGGGAAAAAATTGCAATTTTAGACCTAAAAAACCCAGTCATGGCCTCAATTGGTGAGCCATGGCCTTGACTTAGGGTTAGGCCCATCAGAAAAGTCCAAAAACTCACTTTAAATGAAAAAATGGGTGAGTCGTGGGCTAAGGGTCATGACTCGCTGGTGAGTTACGGCTTTGAGCCAAGCTCAATGACTCAAATCACAGTCTAAAAGAAGAGGGAGTGAGTCACCCCTTTAGGCCGTGACTCACAAGTGAGTCGCGGTCTTGACCTATAAGTCAAGGCCATGACTCATTTCTAAGTCAATGTAGAGCTTTTAGATGTGTTCATTTCACCCATCCTAGAGAGAGAAACATATGCATGCCCCTAAAGTACCATTTTTTAACTCTCAAAACTAGCGATAACATATTTTTCAAAAATCTAACGTCAGAAAAGGATAGAGTGCTACTACTTCCTGACTACTTCTGAAATAGCATTAGTTTCATTAGATAACTCTGCCAGAGGTTGAATCAGACCTAGTGTCTACACCTATACGATGTAATTTAATCAATTAAAAGTTATACAAACTATAAAGGTATTTTTATGTATTATAGATTTAGTTTATATGGTTTTAAATGGCAAGATCGTTCCTTTAGTACAAAATTTTTATTTTTTCACGTTATATGTATGAACTTGTATTAAATCCAAACATGGGTTGAGTAACATATAAATTAGGTAGATTATAAATCAATTTGCTGATTGACATAAATGGATCAAATTACGGGTCGACCCATTTGATTTTTTTTTTCCATAAAGCAACATTATTTTATATAGCAAATAAAAAACCATGCCATAATTTTTATGTAAATGATAATAAATTGAAAAATGAACAAAAAAGAAAAGAAAACTGATGTTCAGTTAAAAAAAATAAGATACTAATGGGCCTAAGCAGGATACCCCAAACATTCTATCTCCAAACAAATTGAAAATAAAAAAAAAGTTAAAGGAAAAAATAATGTTCTTAATCCACTGCATCATCATAAAAACAATAGGCTCCAAATATAAAAACAAAAATTAGGCTGACATAGTTTGAATACATTATCCAACTTTCATTATCAACCACCCTACCTAAAAGAGCCTTAAGTGTTAATAGGTCATGCGAGTCAATTTATAATAAGATTCATTTGGATAAAAATGGGTTGATCCTTTTTCAACTTGAGGTTTTTTTGGCCATATAAGTTGGATTGCTAATGAACAGTAGCGCAACCACATGCAAAGCATGGAGGCATATATTTCTTTAACACACTACTCACAATTGCCTCCATTTTCTTTATTTAATAATTTATTTATAGCATTTATGTTATATTTTTATCCATTTTAATTATAAATTCTGGCTTTATCACTGATAATAAACGTACTAAAGACATGTAAAATGAGACATACTATTTAATTTCACATTTTCTGTCCAATGATGGCTTATGTGTAAAAAATTAAAAATTTAAAAACTTAATATTGTGAAATGAATGTACTAAAGATTTAATTTAAAAATTTAAAAATTTCAGGGATTTGGGATAATTTTCATTATTGGTTATCCAGTTATAATTTTTGTAACAATAAAAATTTCTATTCTTTTATTTGTAACATAAACATCATCAACTTTAATTTATATAACAAAGAAGTCACTTAACCTATTATTGCAGATTTGCTGGTTAACGCTATGGTTCTTTTTTTCCAAAAATTTTTATCTAACTTTCAATATCAATTAATGCAAATATACTCTATACTACAAATTTCAACTCATTAAAGTGTAATTATATAACTACTATAAAATCTTAAAATTATTTTAAAAACTGAATTTTAAGATTTTTGACTTCTTTCATTTTTTTTTCATATTTGTTAAAATACATACATCTTGCAACAAAATTAAAAAAACTCTATATTTGAGAAAATAATCTCAAATTTGCTTTGTGTTAAAGCCAATTCTTCCAAATAAATTTCAAAAGTTGAACTTATAAATTGTTAATTATTTTAAAAAATCCATTTAAATATTAATACGGTCAATAATAATATTTACCAACTCTATTACAAGGTCTACTTTATGATTTAAATGAGAACAATCAGAAAATTAACAATTACTTAATATCATAAATTTAACAATTTAGGTGAATTCTTTTGAAGACATTAGAAGAATCAGTTTTAAAGTAGAGTGAGTTAAAATTTTAATTTTTAAAATAATTTTATGAATTGAAATTGCTGATATAAAATATAATCCATTTACTCAGTATTATAGTCTACAACAGGTTTGAAAAAACAGAGTATTGATCCATAAATTTACATGTTCAATAACATGTTAAAGGAGTTTTTTTATATGAATTAAAATTAGACAATTTTTACGTTAGGAGTTAAAAATTAAAAATTAAAAATTTTATCGTGGCTATGGTGGGGAATGCGGTAGCAGAATAAATAAACGAAGTAAATGAAATACAAACCTAAACATTAAACAACTAGGAAGAAGAAAGTCGAAGAAACGAGACGGTGAAGAGCTAGACGAGAACGAACCTCGAGACGAATTATCGGATCCAAGCCGCAGGTGCTTTTAGGTATTCTTTATGGTCATCCTTTATTTCCTTCCCAATTAGGGTTTTCTAATCAACTATCCTTCCTGAAAAATTCTGTGATTTTAGTCTTCGTAGCGATCGCCCTAAGAATAGAGAGGCTGGGACTATTATATGAGTTCTTTCGTTAGAGGTTTAGCAACTTATTTTAGCGGAAAGATGGTTTTTTGTGAATTGCTTTTTAATGTTTAGAATTCAATTTATAAGATTTTTAGTTCCAATGTCGTGGAAATGGATAATAGACGCATTGTTTGCGTTTAAATTTCCTGCTGTCTTTGGGAAGTGATTAGGAATTTGATTGTTTCGATGTTTGTTTGCACTTTCTGTTTTTACAGAATTAATATTTATGTCTAATTAGCTGTTGGTTTTCTGTGATCAAGATTCTTCTATTTTTGTGTCAAGACATGGAGAATTTTGGTGTAATTGACTTTTGTGAAGAGGGTTTTTTTGAGTGTTGAAGTTGTAAAGGAAGTTGCAAAGGTCAAACGCCTGGAGATTGTCGGGCTTTCTGGTTCACAATGATATAACTGTGTCTGTTTGTGCATATATTACAGGAAAAGGATTTAAAACATTCTGAGCAATCATCGAGAGCCTTGCAGGGTGTTTTGCTGGTGGTTATTTGCTTGCCCACCCAGAAATGGATCCTGATCGCTATGGTCTTCAGCAAGGATGGGATAATAACAGCGTAATTGTGGTTTCCTCCTTAATAATCATATATGGGATGATAATACAAGAAATATTTAGGGCTCATATGATAGTCCCTTTTTGGGCCTGTCATCCTTAATGAAAAATAAGAGAAAGCTGTGGGGCACTGAGGATGTGGAATGGATTTGCCTAACCTCCTATCATGATTGATATATGTTGCTGACACAGCTTATTCTCTTGAATCCACAGGCTCTGGAGGGGTATGGTGGAGTCCATGAGCCAAACTACCGGTGAGTGCTGATCTGTGCTTTTCATTGTGAGAATTAGTTAAGTAGTGCATCTGGGTAAACCTGTTTATTTGAAAGTTCTCTTAAATTAAAGTTTCATGAGTTTTATTGGGATGTTTTATATTTAAAATTTTGCAACAAAGGATAAGCTTGAGTACTGAACATGTATGCTTCATATGTTTATGGTGGTTCTATCTTTCTTCTATAATTTTTAAGATTTGCTTGTTTGATGTCAGATTTTTCTCTTCCATCCAATTTTATGTTACTTTGTCAGGGTTGGTGGTTCATATGATGAGAGGAGATATCATGATGAACGATATGCAAGGGATAGTGTTTATCCAAGAAATGCTTTTCATCGAGACTTTGTCGAAAGAGAGAGCTATCCACCACCACCTGCTGTTGGCTTTTGGCCTCAATCAAGGAGAAGTTACGAAGACGAGTATCCCCTTGATAGGGAGTCGAGGAGACATGAGAAACCATACATGGATTCCTACAACGAGATGGATACTTTTCGTGATCATGGAATTGATACATATCAAGAACTTGACAAGTTTCGGGATGGCTATCACAATATAGATAACTATTGTGATCATGGGTTTGATAGGTCTGCTAGGTTTGGGGGACATGATCGTGATGATTATGTGTATGATGATTATGATTTTAGGAATCGTGTATCCATTCAAAATAGGGACAGCCATGAGAGGGATTATGAATATGGTCGACATAGTTATGATTCGGACTATGAGAGAGGTAGTAAGAGAGATGGAAATTGGAAGAGGCGTGACTCTCGTGATCGAGAACGTGATAAAAAAGGTTTAAGTCGGGAAAGAGATCAGAGTCCACATAGACGGCATGAAAGATCCCATTCATGTGGAAATGATCGTGCTAGATCTAGGTCCCCTAGAGGTCGAAGTCATGGACGAAGTCAACGAGAAGACAGCGTTGATGATGGCCGACATGAGAGGAGTGAGAGGCGAAAAGAACGTGAAGATAAGCGTCAACGAGAGCATTACACAGTGGTATTTTCCTTTATTTAATTTGATATTATTAGTGATTGAATATGTTGATTTCTTAAAGAGTCTGTATTATTGTAGGCCCCTTCTGCAACTGTGGTTGTAAAAGGTCTCTCACAGAAGACAACCGAGGAGGATCTGTATCAAATACTTGTAATAGTGTGCTTTATATTTTTCATATTAGTTATGTCATCTTATCGTATTGGATAGTTGTATAATGTTTCTTCATTGTTGTTTGACCATTAGGCTGAATGGGGACCTCTTCGCCATGTCCGCGTTATCAAAGAGCGGAATTCTGGCATTTCTCGTGGATTTGCTTTTATTGACTTTCCTTCTGTGGTATGTATTTTGCATACGTGGAAATGCTTCATCTTATTTGTTGGCCTTTAAGGATGATATACAATTTAAGGGATTATTTTCCTTTCTTCAAACAGGATGCAGCTTGTGCTATGATGGATAGAATTGGAGAGGAAGGTCTTGTTGTGGATGGCAGGAAAATATTTTTTGAATATAGGTAATTCTTCTTCCTCACTACTCTGGTTGAGTGTTGCCATGCACCAGAATTCTATATTTTGGTCCTTTGTGAGTTTCGCTCACGTTTGTAAGTTTGTGAAGTATATACCTGCCAGGTAAACTCTTTGTAGTCTTGCTTTATTTGTCAATATTTGGCTTCTGTTTCAAATCCCATCAATTTATGTGCGATCATAATATTATTAGAAACATGTCAATTATGTTTTGTTAATGTCATAGCTATGTGATGTTCTTTTGGCTTTAAGCATAATTGTTTCCATATTGAATTCTCTTGTCTTTCAGTAGTAAGCCGACTGGGGGGGCAGGTGGTCCTTTTGGTCAAGAAAATGCTATGAGATCAGGCCATATCAACCACAGAAGCATAACTGTGCCATCTGATTGGATGTGCACCATCTGTGGTTGTGTCAATTTTGCACGGCGAACATCCTGCTTCCAGGTTTGTTTCTTTTTGGCCCCAGTTGATGTTATTCAGTTCGAGAACCTGTGACCTCTGTCCAACCACCTACTGTGGGCCTTCTAGGCTTCTGCATCTGTTTTTTTCTCTGAGTTGGTGCACTGGGGTTTGGAGCTTAGATGGGTGTTGGGCACATCCCAGCTTCTCATCTATGCAATCAAGGGAAAAATTAGAGCTGCATAAATTGTGATTTTTATTAATTATGGGAATGGTAAGGTGGTAGGTATAGGAGTAGAAGATGGTTTCAGCTTCCTTTGTCAACCATTTGGTGAATGCTTTAAAGCACTTAAGGGGATGATCCTACTGTTTTGTCTTTTGATAAGAGGAAGCTATATTTGCTTGTTTTGGTCTTTTTCTTGCTCCCTTGACAGGAGGATATCATATCTTTTCACTTGGTAGGTTCTATTTTTTTTTCTTTAATGTATTTCTTACAAAAATTTTCAACTATTATTCTGAGTAAGTCAATGGAATTAGTGAATGTTCTATGATATTCATCATTGAGGACTAAAATGCATGCTTTTTTGCATTTGAGACACTAAAATACTCATTTTCTGATCATGAGATGTAGGTGTTTGTTCCAATGGCAACATTGAGCTTGTGGGATGTAATATTATTAAGGTTGATGATAGAAATAATTAGATGGCTTAATTTATTTTATGCTTTTTCCAGTGTAATGAGCCAAGAACTGAAGATGCACCACCTGCGGATGTCACTATGTCAAATTCAAGTTATTTAGGAAAGAAAGGATTTGAGGCAGGTTGGTTTGAACTGTTATTTTTGTTTTGCATTTTTCACATATCGTCGGTAATGCAATTTACTATTTGATGCCTAATCAGGTCCAACTCATGTTTTGGTTGTCCGTGGATTGGACGAAAATGCTGACGAGGAGATGCTGCATTATGAATTTTCAAAACATGCTGCAATAAAGGTACAAAAGTTATTTAACTATTTTGCATTAAAAAAAAAATCTTCACTTGGCATTTGCTTAAATTTCATATTTCTTACTTTTCAGGATCTTCGTCTTGTTAGAGACAAGTTCACTCATGTTTCAAGGGGATTTGCATTTGTACATTTCCATTCGGTATGTCCATTGTTTATTAGTGACTGGATCCATTAAATAGTTTAATTTTTCATGTTCTGTGGAAACATCATTCATCTTTTAATTGAAAGTATGTAATTTTCATTTCAAGTAAGGCATTTACGAAGAAAATTATGCAATAATAGATGTTAACACAGTGGAGTTGATAGTTAGGCTCTAGTTTGTAATCTGACTATATATGCATAGTCATTATAAAATTAAATCTAAGACTAGCATTTAATAATGAATCTAACATAACAAAAGTTGAAAAAAAAAAGCAACCTTGAGTGTGAATCATAGAAAACTTGAAAGAATCCTGTAGTCCAGAGGCAATAAGACACTGGACCTTTTCTGTTCTCTCTATTTGTGCTTTGAGTTCTTAAAGAAGAATTAAAATTCAGTTACATGATGAAAAGTTTTGAGTCATCATATCATTGGCTTTCCATGGTTTTGCTTTGGAAGTGATATGTTGACATGGAAAATATTGGTTTTAAACATAGCATTTCAGCTAGTTTTTTTGCTGAAAACTTCAAGTTCTCTTACGTAGGTGGACCATGGAAAAAAGGCCTTTTTGAGCTCATTTTACCCATTAAAAGATGGGACTGGTTGGTGTTCATATATTCTAGCTGTGAACAGTATGTGATGTTAGCAGACGATTGAGTTTTGTAATCTGGTTTTTAATTTATTGATGGTTATTGTAGTTTTGAATTTGATAATTTGTTTTGCAAGTTCTTGATGTTTTTCAATTCAAAGCATGGACATTAGTGATTCTTACAATTGGAGGTATTCTGATTATTAAGTGAATTCAATAACCAATTTTGGAGTATTATTTGCCTGCCTTTCCTCTAGTTGTGGTGCTTTTATGGAAATTTCCTTGGCTAAGTTTCTGAATCCAGGATAAGAAAGTCCAAGACTTCCATAAATGTCACTATTCTCACACTTCTGGCAGTGGTAAATACTTGGGGAGAATGCTGCTTGAATACTTTATTGGTATCTTGTTTTCCTAGGAGGTGTTTATTTATGTATTTTTTCTAATATCTGTTCCCATTCCTTTTTTTTTTTTCCCTTTGACTTCTTTCCCCTAAATCCTCTTGTAATCTCTATTTCCTTTCTGCATTATACTGCAAACTTGCTTTCTTCCCTTGATACCATGAAGCCTTCAAAAGCCAAAATATTTTTGTCACTGAGTTTTATATGCTGTATAAATCCAACCTAAATGAGATTAGAAAGCCTAAAACTGATCTGGATCAGCAAATTTGTAGAAGGATGAAATGTAACTTTTTGCCTATCACTAGAAGAAAATGATACATATTTCTTACAGCTTATGATGAGGAAAAAAAGGGAAACCAAAAATGAGATGGGCCTTTTTCTCCTTATGCTGATCCCTAATGATGCCAGTGTAAACATATGCTTTGAGCTCTTCTCTCTATTTCTCTCTTTTTCTTCTTTTTTTTTTTTTTGGTTGAAATTTTAATGTTGGCTCTTCTTAGTTGCATTGTCCTCATTCTTTAAATATGTCTCTATGGGATTCCATTGTTACTGTACAATTAAGCATAGTTGCTTGCAAGATACATGAGACAACAATAACATTGATGCCTCATAGGTTGAAGATGCCACTAAAGCGCTTGAAGCAACTAATGGAACAACTCTTGAGAAGAATGGCCAGATCTTAAGAGTAGCTTATGCAAAGAGCATTCTTGGCCCAGGATCTGGGGCATCCGGATCTTCACAATCAAGCAGCCTAGCAGCTGCTGCTATTGAGGCAGCAGCATTTGCCCAACAGGTATCTCATGCATTTTTCCTTAATTTTTGTATTTTCTGTGACTTTTTGATTGTTAAGTATTTTTCTCAGCATAACTTAAATACGGAAATATACAGAAGGCAGCAGAGTGGCTTTTTAGCTGCAAATTTTATATAATTGCATGTGGAAAAAAATGGTCCAATATGGCATACTTACACACAAATTCTTGTAAAAGAAAATTCACTGTTCTTTGCAATAGTTTGTATCCCATATTGTATCCCATGTAAACAATATTTATGTGCAAGCTGTATTACTTATCATTAATTCCTAGCTACTATAATTAAATTACATGATTGGCCTTCTTAGATGCAGCATGTCTAACTGCCATTTGTGCTCGAGTAATAGCTATTTGTAGCTTCATCCTTGAACCACTTAATAGAAAGAAATTCTTTGGATAATTGTTCTTTATGGAAAATAACTTGATGATCTATGTGAATTTTGCATATTCTTTTTCGTCTGACTGTTGCCATCTATTATTTCTGTTCTCCATGTGTTTTAGTCAGTATCTCCAATATTGATTTGGTAATTGGTGTTGCTAGTACTATTTTGCTTGCTTGCTTGTTTTTTTTTTTTTTTTTTTTTTTTGTCTTTCTGATATCCTACTGTTTAATTAACTTGCTTTGGTGTCTTTTCCTTTTTCTGGTTTTAGTATGATGCAGTTGGATGGGCGCCAAAGGAATATAATCCAGATGATAAGTCCACCAGTGGGCAAGAACAAGCTGGTGGGGGGGAGGGTACATTTCAAAAAGATGGTTCTGCTCCACAATCTGGATTTGTGTGGGATGAAGCTTCTGGTTATTACTATGATGCTGTTTCCGGATTTTACTATGATGGAAATACAGGTCCCCTTTCATAATTTCTTATTGCATTACATGGAATTGAAAATGAATCATTTAGTATCCAGTTTGGACCAAAGATTAAATGCATGCAGACCAAGAAGCTTCTGGCTTTTGCTGAGGAAGCTCCAAAAATGGCTGTGTAACAACAAATTTCTATGTTAGATTGGCTTGTTTTTAATTTGGCTTCTTGTAAGCTCATTTTTCAATACCTCAGTTAGGAGCTAACCAGCTGGTAAAAATCTACTAACACATTTAATATTTCATTTCACCTTGAATTAAGTCTCTTGTGCACAGAGAGGAAAGAAAAGTGATGATACCTCCAGTTTGGAACTTAGAACATTACAACTGTGGCTAACTATTTTCTAAGGTTTTTATTCACAGGGACTGAATATTTTAAGAGATAGTTAGATGGCTAGGGAATAATATGCAGTTTTGTATTTCTTTTTTTGTTGTTGACAAGGGTTAATTACGGGAGGCACAGCGTGCAGCAAAGACAACCTGTGGTCCTTTGTCTTGCACTGGATGGGGTGCATTCTGGTTTGGATATGTTTACCTATGTAGATGTTGTCAGAAGAACTTGTTTAGAAGTTTAAAAATGTGAAAACTTCAACAAGGTTGTCTTAGATACCGATCCTATTAAAGGGAGAAGATTGACAGGTACCAATTCTGTAAAGGTGTATGCAACATAAGTAAATGTCTTTCTAGCATAGCATATGTGTAGATAACTGACCTAATAAATTTCTTGGCATAGCCTAACTGAACTTTGAATAAATTATAGGGTCCTTGGCATTGGATCTAGTGCTGATTTAGACCATTGCTCAGGCTTGGGGTTTTATTTCAATTGGGAGTTGACCCAACAAAATATGTATTTTTTTTTCAATTGAGGGTCTTATTTCAATTAGACCCATTAAACAGACCTACTATTGGCATAGACATCTTTGCAGATATGGATATCCCCCCTTTGCTTATTCTGTTATATCTTCTTGGTTTGTGCAGGCCTTTATTATGATGGTAACAGTGGGATCTGGTATTCATATGACCACCAAACACAGCAGTATATTCCTTGCGCAGATCGAAATGACAATAAGACATCTGGAAAACAGTCTGAGCATTCTAAGCCATCAGATACTTCCTGTAATAGAAAAGTCATAATCTCTGCTCCAGCTTCTACCATTACATCGACTGAGAAAGCCTCATTGCATGATGCGGTCCGGGCTGCTGCTACGGCTGCATTAGCTGCAGAGAAGAAAGAGAAGGAGAAAGCCAAAGAGATCAAGCTTGCCTCAAAAAGCAGTATCTTGGCTAGCAAGAAGAAAATGAATAATGTATTAACAATGTGGAAGCAGCGCAGTCATGAGGGGCAAGCTACTCGTGTTGCTATTGATGATAATCAGCCTGTTTCAGCTGACGATAGGTCCTTTAATGTTGGACAAGCCACAAAGAGCAAGTTCAAAGCTGATGCAGTGATCATGAGGGATGGTGGCGTGTCTAATTCAGGGGTTAGCACTAGCTCTCCAGTTGCCCAGGCTGTCATTTTGGATTCTCCAGCGAAGCCAGTACCTGTAAGTAATAGCTCAGGGGGGACTCTAATGGGAGTCATAAGAGGCTCTGGCCGAGGTGCTGTGAAATCGGATAATTCATATTCAGGGTCACTTGGAGGAATTTCTACAGCCAATGCTGTTGCTCATTCATTAACAAATGCAGATGCATCAGCAGTTGTGACACCCTTTAGGACTGATGCATCAGCATTGGGTTCTTATGCACCTGCTGTGACTACTGGGAGTGGCAAGAGGAGGTTTTCTGAGATGCCAATGTCTTCTGCTTCTACTCAGAAGGATCTATCTCAGCCTACCTACAGAGATCGTGCTGCTGAAAGGAGGAGCTTGTATGGTTCATCATCTTCTGTTGGAGAGGATTTATCTGATATCGGGTTTGGGGATTCAAGTAAGTTATCATGAGAATTTGTCAGTGACACCTTGCATTTTTCAAGCATGTTTCATCCTAGGAATATATCATGTTAGGAACAATACACGTTATTCTGTAACCTATCAGCATTGGCCATAAAGTCTGTCAAACTACTGTTTTGTCATAACCTTTTCCGTTGCCCAAGTTGATGGGGTCCATTCCTTTGTATGCCTCTCTCATAATTGTCATTAACTTGTGAGGATGCTCTGTGTTTATCATTCTTGAACTGTCAAGATCGGGAATTTCCGTCAAAAAAGAGTTCGCTGGATTCAATGCCCTTTCCCCCTGGTGTTGGTGGAGGACGTTGGGCTGGAGATGCAAACATCATTGTGCAGAATTATGAGGTGATTACAGCAGACAAGGCAATTGATGAGAATAATGTGGGCAATCGAATGCTTCGCAGTATGGGCTGGCATGAGGGCTTGGTATCATTTCCTTCTTTGCACTCTTTTTAACTGCTTGTGATTTTATTGGCTGACTGCTGCTCGTATGCTTGTTATTTTGCAGAAGAGAATCCTAAGGATAGTTATTTTGGTGTTAGAATAGCATCATTAGTTTTAAACATTACCAATGAAATATCTATATAATTTATATATTTTCCCTCTCTCCTCCTATAATTTTTCTTGAGCTGATTTTGATTTTCCTTTTTTCTACGAGTGTTGATGTTCTCAATAGCCAATCTGCTAAAGTTGAATTTCGCCAGTTGGTGCTCCTTTTGCAGCTTGATTCTAACATTTTTCATTGTGGATTGTCTTTTCTGTTTTTGTGTGTGTGGTATGATATGTAGGGATTGGGGAAGGACGGAAGTGGAATGATCGAACCTGTCCAAGCACAAGCGGTAGAAAAGCGAGCAGGACTGGGGAGTCAGCAGAAGAAGTTGGATCCTAGCCTTGAGGTGCAGGCTGGTGATAGTTACAGAACTCTCATTCAGAAGAAGGCCCTTGCTAGGTTCCGGGAGATGTCTGGTATGCCTTAGCTAGCTGCATGATAAATGAGATTATTATGTGACAATCCATTCTGCTAGGAAGTATGTTACTGTTGCATGAAGAAATGCATTTTTAATTTATTGGTGATTAAATCCTCATTATATTGTAATTGAATTTTCTGTTTTTGTGAGAACTAGGCTTTGTAGGGTTGTAAAGATTCAAATTTGTAATATGATTGGGATTTCCGTTTAGATCAGCACCTGATATTTCTAATAATTTCTAATTTGCAGAAAGCTCTGTCATTTTTGGCCAAAGGTGCATTTTGCCTTTTATGTTTGTCTAAAAGTACAACCTTGTCCCTAATGTTTCAATTGAGAGATTCGTCCCTTTATGTAATGAAAATGAGAGAAATTTGCCACTGCTGTCAAATTTTGTACATTTTGATCAAAGTTTCGTCAGTCAACTGGTGATGTGTAAAATTTTACCACGTGTCAGCGTATTATTAGACATGTCAGTGCACGTGGAGGAGTGTAGTACCATGTGGGGTAAAAAATTTACTTTTCTTCCTCCTTTCTTCGAGCATTGAAATCAGTCTAGACTTCTTTCTCAGACTTTCACTTCCATCCCTACCATTAAGTGGATCATCTACAACGCCACATATATTCAAACACTCAACAGGAGGATCCATAAAAGAAGCGTCCATGGTGGTTTTTTCGCTGTAAATTGCTCGACTCGCATCACATAAATCTTCAAGGAGTTGTGCAGGCTTCAAAAATCTAGATCCTTTCAAAATTAAAGCATAACCAGTGAATGGCTTAAGAGAGGCCATATATCTAAATAGCTCATTTGAAGCGAAACCGCTGCCTCTGCCCTCGGCGGTAGTAGTAGGAACCTTATCATCGTAAACTGTAGAGCCATACCTATGCAAATTAAGCTCTAAAGGGATGATTGATTTGGTGTGTATGGTGAGAAGATAAGGATAAAGACAAAGGTTCTGGTTTAAACACAATTGTTTTTAATACCACCATTATAGGGTTGGTCAAAATCTCGGAGGTTTTGAAGATTATGAGGTGTGTAAAGAAAAGGATTAGTATTAATATGTTGAATTGAGGTAGGGTTCAAAGGCCAAGCGGATTAAGGATCCAAGTAAGGATGGTGGTGTGAATTGGAAGAAGAAGAAACATCATTCGTAATTCCACCAACAAAACCCATTAAATTAGGACTTTCCTCTTTGATTGCACAAATTGGGTTTTCTTTAAAAGCCACAAAAGTAGCAGAAAGAGTGGTACTCGTGCACGCCAGTAAATCTGAAGAAAGAAGAGAGGGATCTTTAAGAGGGAGTAAGGTTGTACAAGCTTGAAAATCAAGATGGTTTTGAGCCACGACTCTTAACTTATGTCTTCTGCTTTAGGGTTACAGATTAGATTTTTGGGTGTTGAAAGTTTGGATAAAAAGTTAAAAATACCACTGTATTTTCATTATGAAAATGAAATACAAACTCTAATAAATTCAGATAGCTACAAGCCTTGTAAGTTTTAGTTAACACATTGGATCCATCCTATTTTCATACAAAACAAGTGAAAAGGACATCAGTAATCAAACATTTCCAAAACCAGACTTAACAACACTAATTAAAAACAAAATTAAAGGATTCTGCTTACTAGAAGGAAAACAAATTTTGAAATCTAATTAAATCAAAAGGAATAGTTCAAACAAAGCTAATACTTAAAACCCATATGGATGCAAACAAAGTTCATAGATGCATGCACACAAAGACATGTATATCCGTTAAGAAATATGCTAACATGAACAATGAGGGTTTAAGGTTTATTGATGATGGGTCATAACAGCTGAAACAATGAGGTGTTTTACATTCAACACTTAGGCTTGGATATGTAAAATTGCTACAAATGTCATTAGTTTTATCATGTGCAGGATGACAATCAATCTAAAGAAACTCAAAATGACAAACAAAGTACACTAACGAAAATTAATTCAAACAAAATCTTTCCTCATTGATTTAGTTTGAGGTTGAACGCTTGGGCTCTACTTTATTTAAACCATATTGCCAGCAATTATTAATGAAATATTAGTTTCATAAATGTAGAGAATTACAATTCATTCTACCCACACAGTGAAAATAGCCCACAATTAATATATTAAGTCTGGCACACAAAGCATTCACAGAGATATATAATAAAAGGTCACTCATTTTGAATAATACTGAACACTACAATTAGAAGGGAAACAAACCAATATATGGAATCAATTCGAACAACATATGCAATGAGATAACAAGTAGAACCTAAATGTATCTAAGTACTGGTGCATCTAAATCAATCTAGTTATTAAAACACTATGAGACAAAATAAGAAAAGGAAGGAACAACCTGAATATTTGGACATTCAAGCTAAATGGGATTTGGTAAGCAATCAGCAAGTGATAGTTGTCCAAAACAAGAAAACAAGATATCTCACAAAAAGTTATTTGAGAAAATGGCCAAATAGATGTTTCATTGTGTGCATGCATGTGTGTGGTTATGCATGTCAATTTGAACAATGGTTTCTCACTCTTCTTCCTAAGGAAAAGAAATTAAAAGAAAATATTACATCTTCAACAACTCCTGATGCAAGTTGCTTGTTAGAACTTCTTATATGGCTTTGAAATTACAAGGAACAACTTATAAAATTATTAGAAAATGAGTTGGTACACCAAGCAATCCAACTTGCATAATATGCATCAAATGAACAAAGAAAGAAATAAGCAAGAGTTGACACAAATAGGACATGCACTTGATCCTATAAGGAGGAAAGGGTTAAGAGTATTCCTCAGGAACTTGCTACATTGTAACAATAAATTGACCATCTTTCACAACGAAACCTTTATTGGTTTAGCATAATTTGTGTATTCTCTTGGCCAAATGTAGATGAACCTGAGTGCCACTTAAACGTTCAAATGTTCATTAACTAAAGCCAACAGATGTATTGTTCATCTAATGTGGCAAAATTCCAATCTTTTTTATTTTCATATGAATACAACAACGCAGATTAACAATCATCAGTTGGCTAATCGAGATAAAAGAATTTAAAAATTAAAGGATTTTCTTAAAAAAATTATTATATTTAGTTTATATTTGGAGGAGGATCACCCTTTATAATACCTAGCCATAAGATTGCCATTGATACATCTCTACATTGAAAGCTCTCATATCTGCTTGTATTTATTACTGTGTTTTTGTTCTTCCCATTCCCTCCTCTCTCTCTTTACACTTCAGTATATTTATGTAAGAATCTTCACTAGCACATATTACATATTTCCCATGTACTCGAAAAGATGTTGATATAAGATAATATAAATATTCAACATTATGTATAAATAAATGCCTCACATGCAAAAGTGACTCACATATTGATAAATGTATTACCAAAAAAGTAGAACACATTTTGAAATAGAGGTGTCTTGGTTAGGTCCAGAAGTAACCTTAACTGGATGGATACATGTGGGTTTATTTTATGAGCTCAAAAATATTCATATGTTTCTTGCATTGCCACTTCCCTTAACTATGATAACATATATATTTATATATATACTTGACCCCAAAGGAATTAACTTTTCTCATTAACGTTTTTCTATAACTAAATTAATGAAAGAAAAATTAGAAGAAAAAAGACAAACAATTTGCTTTAGACATTCATAACCACCACAAAAATTCAAGCCACCAACTATCATGCACTGAAACCAACCCATCACCCTTACTTTTACAAGAGTTTAAATTGCAATAAACCCATGGCTTTAATCATAACTACATGTCACACAATAAACATATTATGAAGAAAATTAAACTGATTATAGCTTAGCTTGGACTTCAAAATAGAGAAACAGAAAGCACTAGGCTATCAATCACTACTCAGGCACAAGAAAATAGTGAAACAAACTTGTAGAATTATGCACTTCATTGCCCACTCTAGCCTAAATTCTTTTGTAAGCTTCTTTAAATTGTTTGTAGCGACACCATGAATTGAATAAACCTGCAGGAAAATAATCAGGTAGAATAACATTATTGTTAGGTATAGAACATTCATCCTTAGTAAAGTGATTAAAATTTTATTATAGGTATTGTTAGTGCAAGCCCTAGCCCAATACATTGTAATAAAATACTTTGAATTAATAAAATGAGGTATTTGTTTTATCTATTGTATTCCTGTGCATATCAATTGATAGAAATATCCAAGAATGTTGTTTTCGGTTTAAGTTATCATGTGTGAGGCACATGGTTGTAAGACCTTGAAACAAATGAGACTTCATTCTAAATATCCCTAGTCAGTCATTGTTATAGGAATAACAATGAATTAAGACTAGTATGCTCTCTCTGATATTATGAGTTCTGTCTTACGGATCATTAGGATAAGAATATCAATCAAAGATCATAGATACATTTTAAAGAACATGGTATCTGGATACGATCCGCTCATGAGAACACTACATGGTACAAGTCATAAGTGTTTCTCAAATGCAAGTTTTGTATTGGAGTTATTAGACCTGAAATCTCTATGAAACTCTTTATGAATTACTGTATACTTTGACATACACTTAACGTGCTCGTAATAGAGTGACAAGTACGGGTATGATTGGATATGCATTGATTCATGTTAGAGAGCATGAGAGAAGTGAAGGGATTACCCCTCTTGATAAGAGAGAAAATATCATCGGCCACTTGATCAGTGAACTGAGAATTGTATGGCCATACCGAGATGAGATAATGAGTAATCATTATTTATCTGAGAGTTCAGTGTCACTGGAATATCAAGAAAGGAATTAATATATATAAGGATGACTAGTTCCATGCCTTATATTAATTCTGATATTTATGGGTAAGGGACTATACAAAATTGCATTAGGTTACTAAATGCCATATGCATTTTCATTTAATTTGGAATGCTATAATATCTTGCTAGGGAATATATATAACCTTTGAATTAATTTATTAATTCATTGCCAATATTAAATGGACCTAGAGGATCGCACACAAAGCATTGGGCTTAAAATATTTAAATAAAGTATTGAGCATTAATTTGGGCTTTTAATTAAAGTCAAATTAATGTGTGTGATGGGTTTTAGATTGCTATTGGACCTTGGCCCATGAGAGAGAGAAATTCAACCTATAAGGTTTAATTTCAATTAATTAAATGTCTTGCATTAATTTAATTAATTGAGTATTAAAGCCTAAAAGACTTATGATCAAATTAAATCACTTTATTAGGAATATTAGTGGCCGAAATTTGTAGAGAAAAATTAAAGGAATTTCGGCACATGCTTTATATTTATTAAGTAATTTATTTGATTAATATGTCTTATGTTTTAATCTTGGATTAATTCAAAAGAATTTAAATCAATATATATCTCTTATTTTAAAGAAGTGATAAAGGCTAAAATTAATTATCTTTAAGTATTTGATTTTAAATTTATCACTCAAAAAATGAAAGGATATATATTGAATGAGAGAGAAAACTAAAAACCCTAGTTATTCTATGGTTTTTGCGTGAACTCTCTCTCTCTCTCTCAAGAATTTCTTTTAGCCAATTTTTCACAAGGAGAAAGGATAGTTCCTCATTTTCTTGTGATCTTGGGTAGTAATAGCAACCTAAGAGAAGTATAAAATCAAATTTTGTAGCTTCAAACCATAACCATTACATAATACCTTAAAAAAGAGCTAGCAACCTCTATTTTAAGCCGTCGGTGCAATTGTGTGTGTGTGAGAATAGAGGGAGTGGCATAAAAGGCTGTTCCTTGGCATTGATGATCAAGATCTAAGGCGGATAAAGTCATCTTAGTTGCTGGCCATCACCAAATTCAATATTTAAAAGGCATCAAAAGTTGTAAGTTTCAAAAACCCTAAAATTGCATGTTTTAATTCTTGTCATGGAATTATTTGGCATGTATGATCGTTTTTGTTGTTTTTTCGCTGCGTGATTTTCATGTTCATACCATGTCATATTCCATCAGTGGTATCAGAGCCAAAACATTCTTATTTTAGTGCTTTAGATGCATGAAAAAAATTAATTAAAAATCGTTATTTTAAAAACATGCAATGCTGAAATTTTCTGTTTTGAGTTTTTTGCATTGTTTTTGAGTAAAAACGATTTTAATTGATTAGATAGGTATTATAATTAATATGACATGTTAATATACTGACCTAAGATATTTTAGGAGCTATTAATGGTCGGATTTAATTAATAATACCTGATGGTACATGTTAATATTAAAACTAGGTGCTAGTTGGCATGTTAATTGTTAGTTTAACAACTAGTTTTCAATATTAAATGTAAAAACAATTTTGGAATATTTGTAAGTGATATTTAAAGATTAATTATCAGGTTTGGACATATTTTAAATTTGGTTTTAATTCTGGTCCATGACAATTTAATTGATCAATTTTAAAATCACTTAAAACTATGACTAGTTTGTGTTTGTTACATGTTTAATCAATATTGTTTGTTTTGTTTTGATTAAAATGGTATAAACACATTTAGATCAGATTGGTACAGAATATTAAATCAATATTTATGGACTTATTTAGATTATTAAATGACTCATAAAATTAATTTAAATGTTTGTGCATTTATGGCATTGCATAAGCATTAAACAACTAGTTTTTGTTGTTTGTTTGTTTTTGCATGAATGCCGTGTACTATATATGTGTTCTTCATGATTTTATTTTTTTTAATTCATGTTAGCACATATTATATGTATTTTTAATGTTTATGGGTTGTATGACATAAAATTAAAAATGGCAAAATTGAAAATTATACTAGAGTTGATTTATAGCACAAATCTAACTAGTTAGTGTTTTGGGCTTTTAAGAAAACTTATTCAATAAGAGGATTTAGTCCATTGGGCTTTGGCCCAGGCCCATCACGGGGTCTTCTCTTAAAGGTTCAAGTACACAATTTTAATTAATGGGCTTGGCTAAATTAATAAAATTGGACTTTGTTTTATCCATGAATGTTATGTATATTTATTTGCTAATTTGGTGTGATAAATAGATATGCATGGTGCATTCATGGGCCTTGGGTTTTGTAATTAAATATGGCCTATGAGCCATTATATTTTATTGTATAAGTTTCATTTATTTCTTAGAATAGAATATACTTGAAGACTTTGTAAATCAAGACGAAGCCCACCGGAGTGGAGAAGCCAAACTCAAAGATTCTTTTGTAATAGTATATAATCTTAGTTGTAGGTTTTTGGGCCCATGTTTGTCACACTTTATTTTATGCAATTATTGATATATGCATGCTATATATGGATGACAAAGTGTATGCCATGTAAGCCGTAATAAAATGAATCCCTAAAATAGTAAGTCACAAAGTTGCCTTCCTAATTCGAAACATGTCAAGGCATCGATCATCGGTCACGTAGACTAGGAGTCCTAGATGCGCTCGATTATCTTTGTGAGGCATGGGTTGTGAATGTAGGTTGTACTTAACATGGAAAGGGATGTCCGGACCTAGGCAACTAATAAACGGGTGGTGCTATAACATCTTAAGATGTTAGCCCATTTGATCCAAGATTCATGTACGAGACATGATTGGAGTTTTCCTACCTAAGTAACTTAACTTATTAGGTGTACAAGCTCAGCTTGACTAATAAATTGTTGTGAAAAGTGGATCTTGGCCTACATTAAATCACTAACGCGAATTATTTAAAGGGATATTAATTCGGTCTATGGGATTATAAATAAGACCTCATTTAATCTTGCTAAATTTTATTGTAGATTGAAAATGGCATCTTCAAACAACAATTTCTCATTGCGATCGGTCCTTGAAAAGGACAAATTGAATGGCACCAATTTCATAGACTGGTCTCAAAACTTAAGAATAGTTCTTAAGCAAGAGATAAAGTCGTATGTTTTGGATGCAACCTTGCCTGAAAAACCTGCTAGGAACGCCTCTACGGTTTAAAAGGAAACTTTTGAGATCAAGAAGAGCGACTCCAATGATGTGACCTGTCTGATGCTGGCCACTATGGTGCTTGACTTGCAAAAGCAATTCATGGACCAAGAGGCTTATGCGATCATGGTGCACCTTAAGGAGATTTTCCAAGAGCAAGCTCGTCACGAGAGGTTCGTGATAACAAAGGCCTTGATTTCTTGTAAGATGGCTACGGGTACTCCTGTAAGTACCCATGTACTCAAGATGAAAGACCTTGAAACAAATGAGACTTCATTCTAAATATCCCTAGTCATTCATTGTTATGGGAATAACAATGAATTAAGACTAGTATGCTCTCTCTGATATTATGAGTTCTGTCTTACGGATCATTAGGACAAGAGTGTCAATCAGAGATCATAGATACATGTTAAAGAAAATGGTATCTGGATATGATCCGCTCATGAGAACACTACATGGTACAAGTCATAAGTGTTTCTCATATGCAAGTTTTGTATCGGATTTCTTAGACCTGAAATCTCTATGAAACTCTTTACGAATTACTGTGTACTTTGACATACACCTAACGTGCTCGTAATAGAGTGACAAGTACGGGTATGATTGGGTATGCATTGATTCATGTTAGAGAGCATGAGAGAAGTGAAGGGATTACCCCTCTCGATAAGAGAGAAAATATCATCGGCCACTTGATCAGTGAACTGAGAAGTGTATGGACATACTGAGATGAGATAATGTGTAATCGTTATTTATCTGATATTTCAGTGTCACTGAAATATCAAGAAAGGAATTAATATATATAAGGATGACTAGTTTCATATCTTATATTAATTCTGATATTTATGGGTAAGGGACTATACAAAATTGCATTAGGTCACTAAATGCCATATGCATTTTCATTTAGTTTGGAATGCTATAATATCTTGCTAGAGAATATATATAGCCTTTGAATTAATTTATTAATTCTTTGCCAACATTAAATGGACCTACAGAATCGCACACAAAGCATTGGGCTTAAAATATTTAAATAAAGTATTGAGCATTAATTTGGGCTTTTAATTAAAGTAAAATTAATGTGTGTGATGGGTTTTAGATTGCTATTAGACCTTGGCCCATGAAAGAGAGAAATTCAGCCCATAAGGTTTAATTTCAATTAATTAAATGTTTTGCATTAATTTAATTAATTGAGTATTAAAGCCTAAAAGACTTATGATCAAATTAAATCACTTTATTAGAATATTAGTGGCCGAAATTCGTAGAGAAAAATTAAAGGAATTTCGGCACATGCTGTATATTTATTAAGTGATTTATTTGATTAATATGTCTTATGTTTTAATCTTGGATTAATTCAAAATAATTTAAATCAATATATATCTCATATTTTAAAGAAGTGATAAAGGCTAAAATTAATTATCTTTAAGTATTTGATTTTAAATTTATCACTTAAAAAATGAAAGGATATATATTGAATGAGAGAGAAAACTAAAAACCCTAGTTATTCTATGGTTTTTGCGTGAACTCTCTCTCTCTCTCAAGAATTTCTTTTAGCTAATTTTTCACAAGGAGAAAGGATAGTTCCTCGTTCTATTGTGATCTTGGGTAGTAATAGCAACCTAAGAGAAGTACAAAATCAAATTTTGTAGTTTCAAACTATAACCATTACACAATACCGTAAAAGAGAGCTAGTAACCTTTATTTTAAGCCGTCGGTGCAATTGTGTGTGAGAATAGAGGGAGTGGCGTAAAAGGCTGTTCCTTGGCATTGGTGATCAAGATTTAAGGCGGATAAAGACATCTTAGTTGCTGGCCATCACCAAATTCAATATTTAAAAGGCATCAAAAGTTGTATGTTTCAAAAATCCTAAAATTGCATGTTTCGATTCTTGTCATGGAATTGTTTGGCATGTATGATCGTTTTTGTTGTTTTTCCGCTGCATGATTGCCATGTTCATACCATGTCATATTCCATTAGGTATAGCATTGTTGAGCGAAAAATAGTTTTGATGCATCAAAATGCACTACTTTTCCCTATTCTATTTGTTGAATTAAATATTAAAATAAAGAATAAACCAACCTATAAGAAAAAAGATTCATCTAATTTCACATTTAATTTCTCTGAAAATAAGAAGAGGAGTGATTCTTGGAGTAACATCAATTTCTTATTGAAAAGTAAAAATCAATATATAAAATAGAAAATCCAAGAAATTTAGTTGAAGGGGTTAAGTTTATATGTAATGAATCAAGAGAACCAAACAAAAACAAATTGCTTACCCATTGATAGCACCGGCACATCCTCAAATCATCATCACCTTCACCCTCAAATTTTCCTAGAATGCCCTAATTTTCTATTTGATTGGAGGAAGATTGAAAAGATATGTGTGTTCAAATGGTATTTGGAGTTTTAATTTAGGCTTTCAGTTAAGAGAAAGAAATGGGTTTTTCCAATCCTCTTCTTCTCTCTTGTACAATCACTAAGAAAAAGTCGATAGAACCTTATAATTAATTTAGATGTCATAAAATCAGAGCTAATTTCTACAAAAATTTAGAGGATGGATGCGATTTCTCCTTAGGTTTAGTGTTGATTGCATTTACTTTAGGTATGGAAACAGAAAAAAAAATAAAACTTGTTTTTTAAAACTATAACTAAGAAAATTTTTGAAGGTAAATGAAATTATAGTCCCACGTTTTTTTAGAGCCAGCATTAACCACAAGATTGGTTATTTTTCAACCACTGGATTGGAGCCACATGTTAAATAATAATAGAATTTAAGTTCTTACGACTAGATTAAATTCCTTTTGTTGTTGGTCTATCATAAATGACCAAATTTTCATCCCTTCACTAAATTTTGGTCATTAAAAGTCAATTTTATTGTAGTGTCTGTAGGTTGGGTAGTTACTGTCAGCTTGTCGATGTGTTAACCCTTTATCTGGTAATTACCATTAGCTTATTGATGTGTCAAACCTTCTTTAGTTAGGTAGTTACCATCAGCTTGTTAATGTGTTAACCCTTAATCAACTGAGTAGGTATTGTCAGCTTATCGATGTTTTAAATTTTGATCAGTTCGGGTAGTTACCATTAGCTTATCGATGTTTTAACCCTCGATTGGGTAATTATGGTCATCTTGTCGATGTGTTAACCCTTAATTGGTTAGATAGTTATTGTCAGCTTGTGGATGCGTTAACCCTCAGTTGGTGTATCTGATTAGCGCCAACTTGTTGGCATATAAAATTGAGATAAGAAATTGATGTTAATGTGATGTTCCAATGAAATAAATTTCTACCCTTTAATAATTTGCATGATTATTTTTATAGAGATCTATCTTTGAGCAAGATGGCCATCTTTTAGTAGGCGCTTCCAAGCATGGGGCTGATGTTTGCACAATTTTGATATGCAAAGACTTCATTTTGATCTGATTGTGTAGCATTTGTAGTATCTTAGAATTTGTGACATGATGTTGCCACAATATGACCCTATGTTGGGATCTTTCCTGCTTAGATAAAAGGCAATGAATTAGACTATGGTGTGTCATTTAAACCATCATACTATATATTTTGCATTATTCTTCATCTTTTTTTGACCAATTTTGTTCAACTTTTTTTTTTTGTCTTAAATATTCGACAATGATTGTGTAAGTAGTTGTTTATCTTTTCTTTTTCTTTTCTTTTGTTTGCTTATCATATTGTGTATCATTCAAATAATTTTAAAGAAAACCGACACATATATAAAAACCATAGAGCAAAATTATCCATATATCACATAAATAATAATACTAAATCTATAAATGCAAATATAACTGGAAATAAAACAACAATTTAGATAATCAATATAAGAAAATTTAAATGCATCTCCCTGAAAATCATCTTTGGCATCTCAACCTTGAAAGACCTAGAGGTCTTGTTGAGGGACCGGGTGGCAGTTAAGAAGGTTAGGAAGGACCTACCTAGAAAAGATTAGTAGGTGGTGGTGGCTGAGGCACCTAAATTTCAAAACCCATCACCTAAGCTAATGGAGTAAGGATTTGGCCCACAAGTCCTACCAGGCAGAATACACTAGTATGTACTTGTCCTATAGCTATCTCCTATCGATGCAACGCTGCCTTTATCCGAGTAAGACATGTAGTGTGGTGCTCTCGACCCTCTCTCACACTCTATCTGAGGCCTAGGACCTCTATTTCAACTCTCTATGTTATCTATCTAACTATACTGACTGACATGCCCATGATCTAATAGTTATGGTCAGATTGGTAGCTAGATACAACAATTATGCCCTGTACACTATGTAGATCTCATCCTAGAACCTAATGGCCATCTCAAGATGAGCCAATCCTAGAACCAATGGCAATCATGCTCTTAAGAGGTGGATGCACTAGGGTTGCCTTGTGGATGAAATCTATGAGCCTCATATGGTGCCGAAATATACAGCCTGCTAGAAACTCATGGTGGTGTAAGCTATAGCTTTGTACGTCATACCAAATGGCTCAGACTGGATCTCATATTAGAGGTCCATGTCTCAACGGAGTGTGTCTGGTGAGGAAGAGATTGACCTTCAAGCGTTTAATGGTCCAACTGCTCCTTATCAGATTATGATGCGGGTCGTTGCCTACGAAGATTCAGATCCTCATTTACAAAAAGCATCCTATATCTGATTAGGGTTCATATAATAAAATACATATCTAGTGCAATCTCAAAGATCAAAACTATGCTGCCGTTAGCCTACGATCCCATCTCTAACTTAGGAACTCTAAGTGTTAGCAACAGTTGAATAACTATCCCACCGATGACCACTACCGTGCTTGACAACTGAGCTATCCTACTAATGTTTAGTAGAATATCATGGCTAATGTTAAGGCATTGCCTAGTGGTAATGGTGTAAAGACTACTCTAATCTCTACCGATGCCTGCCGTCACACATACTATCTTATATAACCTTTCTTAATACATCATATGATATTTACCAAGAAAAATTTTAGATTATTCTACACTGGCTCTTATCCTGATCTTATACCACATTCTACTAGATACAACAATTATAAAGACCAAAATAAATTACAACTGTATAAAAAAGTATACTTTTCCTATCTTTAGTGTTGACCTTGCTATAGCAAATCTTGTCCCATTAGGAAGAAATCTAGCTTTGAGTACCTACACGGATAAACACATATGCTAAGCTCACTAGCTTAGTGGGGCACAAAGAAAAATAATTGGAAATAATTTCTTACCGCAGTCGCTGATAACTTACATATACACATATAATATTAGTAAATTACAATCTGCAACCATAATATAAAGTTTGCATAACAACAATACATTATCACTATTAAAGTTGCAAGTATATATTGTATTCAATGACAATCATTAATTAAATTACATGTGCTCAAGTGTATAGATATGCATATAACCATAATGACCTTAGGCAATGAAAGCATTAGGTACCTATAGTGATTATTGTATGCATGTGTTTTTATAGCATCATACATTTCATGTTTTTCAACATAACTATATTATTTTACATGTTCTCCATATGCTATGCATGAGTTCATGAACATATAAAAATGTTAGAAAACATATCAGGATATTTTTTATCATATCATCGTATTTAATTACTCTTTATATTGTTTTTCTTATGTCTTGTAATAAGGATGCACCTTTCTTTCAGGGTGCGTGGATATAAGCGATACGTGGTACCCGAAGCTATGAAAGGATACCCAAAGGTATCAACCTATAGACCCAAATGGGCTAGTTTTGTATCCTGGACCCAATAGGGTTAAATCTGTATCATGGACCCAATAAGGTCAAACTTGTATCATGGACCCATATAAGGCCAAATCTGTATCATTGACCCATCAAGGTCAAATCTGTATTGTTGACCTAATAGGGTCAAACTAGTTAGCAGTTGCAATATACCTTTATAGGCATGCCTATCTATCCACAACCTATACACAGACTCGGGCACTATAACTTTTTACTTTAACTATCTTTACTTTTCTTTTATTGTCTCATATGCCTTTAACTCGATTACAACATATATTTGAGCATAGCATCATATATAAGTTCATACATTTCTGTATGTTATTATAATAAAGTTACCTTCATATACATATGAACATATATTAGCATCCTTTTGTAATCATAACAACATAACTTGGAGCATCAATATATAATCTCAAGTGCTTATATAGTTTACATGCTTTAATTGTAACATCTTTAGTCATGCATGATCATTATCGTGACTATATGACATATTCATATGAGTTACATACATATATAGACTATTATATATATGCATGAATGCACATATACCTGTATGATTCATTCTATACATATACTATTCATATTCATATCTGAGCCTATTATATTATGTCTAATGCATCACATTTTGCATACATATATATATGTAGATATATATCCAATGTATTCCAATATACATACACTTACACATAAATATACATATATCAATATCCATACCTGTCTATAATAATGTGGTTGGAACACAAATGCATATTCCTAAAAGTATAAATATCCATGTATAGCTACAAACATATACTTCACCTAATTAGAGTATTATTAATTTTGTTTATCCCTATATACCCTTATATACATATGTATTTTCAAGCATATATGTTTATTCCTTTATTGTTATTTGTATACTCATACAATTTGACATATGACCTTTGTAATTGCTTGAATTAACTTATGTGTCTGAATTTCCTTATAACTACACCTCAAGGTTTATTGTCTATTACACATGCTTCATAACTTATTATGTCTCTCTCTCTCTATATATATACATCTATATAAGTACATACAATTCCTCAATTTTACTCTTATGCATTGATTCCATTAGTTACATACATAAAATTGATGTGTACACTAAGTGATGGCCCAATTAATTCCTATACTCATGTTTTCTTATACTTTGGGGTCCATTTAAAATTGTTTTCTCAATCTCTAAATCATATATTAAATATGCTTCATTACTTGGTATATTCCTCTTTATGTGTTTAAGGTGTCCCAAAGGTGTTCAGAAAGGTTTGAGCAACTTTCAATGACTTTTCAGGCATAAAAACTATGTATAAGCTGTAAATAGGGAAGCACTCAATTGAGACAAATTGGTCTCAGTCATCAGTAATGCTCAAAATGGGTAAAGAGGGTTCACTGAGCTGAAACAAATTGGTCATGGCCGAGTGCCCTAATCTGGTCTAGGAATTTTGCAGATAGTTTATTGTGTCTCTTACACATCATTTTAGGCTTAGCAACCGACCATTCCTAATAAAGTGTTCTTCTACAAAGTTATTCTCCTATATTTTAAGTTTCTAAAACATTAAAAATCACTTCATTTTGCCATCTCAATCTCAAGATATTCACAAAAGAATGTGGAATACTCCTAATGACAAGGCAGTAGACATGATTTAGGTTCAAGCTAAATTTTTCCTATCATAGAAGAAGAACCAAACATTGGTGTCCCCTTATGGAACTTATCTTTATAAGTCTAGTTTCTATTCCAACTCAAATTACTTAATTTAGAGTTTTCAAACTCCATATATAGGCTAAACAGTCCGGATAGGCCTAGTGAACCTAAGGACAGATTTTGCTAACTAGAAGAAATATGCTCATATTTTGGCTCTCATACCTAATTAACCATCATATTCATGTATTCCTTACTTAAAACCCTTAAATTAACATCTTTAATCACTAAATAAATATATGTAACACCTATAAAAATTACCAAAATTCCTATACCTCTATGATGACCCCCTCCTTGAAGCTTTTCCTCTTTTTGTTCCTTGCCTTTGTTTTTCTCTCTTTCTTCATAACAAATCACAAATTATTATGCTTAAAGATTCATCTAATCCCTCAAATTCATATTTAAATAAGAGAAACAAAATAGAAAGAGAAGAGAGGATCCTTACCTTAAGAAAGCTAACCACTAAATTATCTCTCCTCTCTAAAAGTTATGGTTGGATTTCTAAGGGTTTGAGTTTTTGAGTTTTGTGAGAAAATGGTGGCCTTGAAGTCCTTTGAAGTGGCTGGACATACCTATAAAAATCCTAGATTTCCTTCTTTCTTAAGACACTTCTAGAAAAGTTAGGTGTCAAGCTTCCTTGGGACCATGTGTTGGCTTTGAAAAAATTATACTTAACTCCCTACTTTCCTTCATTATTGTTAGTGCTAAATTTGCAAGTGCACAGTTCACCAATTATAGTACTTAAGATATCATTCCCATAGGGAAAGGATTAGGGATTACACACTATTACTTAATTCTTAATCTTGTTTACAATGTTCATAGGTTAAATTGTTGAATTAACTAAAATCTACATTAGACCTAGAAATACCTACTTAATTATTAATCAAAAAAGACAATTATAGATTGATATTTTAAGATATCTATTAAACTTGAATGTATTCTCTTACTTTAAATTTTAAATCTTATATTGTAAACTAAGTTTGATTAATGTCCTAATTCATTCTCTCGAACTAAAATAGTTATTCTTAAGACATGCATGTGTAATTTTCACACTTAATTCTCATTAATTGCTCATTTATTACATACACTTATTTTAAGATTAATTGCCAACTTATAGTAATTATTTTGATAGCCTGATCTCTCGAGCAATATTTCAATAATGAATCTTTATTAGTTATAAGAGGGAATACATCTGTTGATCATATTCTCACTTTGAATAATCATGTATAAAGTACTAATAAAGAATTATGCAAATAAGACTAAATATATTACTAAGAACATATAAGTAGATAATCTTTTTCTTGCTTGTCTTCTTTTCTAAAACACCAAGTAAAATATGTTAATAAAGACAAAAAAAATTGTTCTTCTTCTTTTTCACAAAAATTGTGTGTTTTCTTAACTACTTTTTGTGTCAATATATATATTGGATTCTAATCATTATGTCCTTCAGAAATGCCCCTCCAGAAGTAGGCAATCCTTGATGGAATGACATGACTCTTCAAGTGTCTTTTCAAAAGTAACTGCCAGAATTCCTTTTGCTGTCGCGCCTGCAAAGGGTGTTGCACTCGCAATAGGACATGTTCCATGTATTCTAACTTTTTCTTTCTGTGTTGACCTCCGCCTTTGGAGCCTTGTTAAGTCGTGCTTGCGATAAGACTTCCTCATTTGCTTGATTTTTGCCTATTTTTCTTTAGTTCTAGCTCCTTTACTCCCTACACAAACTTACAATAAACAAGGAACCATGTTTCACATAAAAACTTAACTAAAACTAGATATTTACTTCACAAAAACAATCACAAATAGGGCATGAATTAACCCACATAAATTATCATGTTTCTTCCCCTAAACTCTCTCTTTCACTTTTCAATAAGGTCCATTAACTTACATTTTCTCAAAATTAATCACATACATAACTTAATTAAAAATGACAATTTTACACTTTATCCTTTTAAACAATTACCTCTATGTCCTCAACCTATAATTCATTAACTAATCTAACATATATCAATATTATTATATTTGAAAAGCATATACATTCTCTTAGGGCCTTAATAGGGGTGTCACAAATGGCCCATAAACTCTATATGTCCACAACATTGAGGGACCTCGAGCTGCCTGATTGTCCCATATATGAACATGATAGAACCCTTTATAGGTACCTCAAGACATGCGAAGATAGCATGGTGGCTTTCTCCACTAAATGTTTATAAGGATTGCCCAACTTAACAATGGTGGCCAATTGATCTGGTCTAGCATTTCTTCTAGTATTGGTGACATCCTTGCCCATAGGCAAATGTAAAACCTCAGCAACCTGTGCCTGTGATAAATTGAAAAGGATGTCAAAAAATCAAAATTTAATGACCCCTGCCTCGATATCAGGACATTGGTATCATCAATAGTGAAATGTGGCTAGGAACTGTTCATCCACCTCAGGGTATGCGATGAAAGCAAGTGCGTAAAATTTAAACCAACTGGCTTGTCCAGGTAACTCTTGTGCTTCCTCCCAAATCCTCACTGTCTCAAGGAATTATTGGCTTATAGATCTACTGGGATGAATATGCACAAGACTAAGAGCTCGGTGTCTATTAGCTTACTCTCATGTCATCAAGCCAGTGCTTAAATATTTGGTTATGCCTATGGCTATCTGTGATGAAACATCTATATAAATACAAAATTAATTAATTGGTTTGACAAAGCAATCATGCCGAATAAACATTTTAATTATGATTCTTGAAGGACTAAAATATTGAAAATTGAATTACAGTCTAAATAACCAAGATAACCCATTAAAGTTAATTAATCTAAACATTACCAAATTGCTAGCTTAGATACTACAAATGCTAGAAAAACTATGAAAATAAGATAATTCACATTTTAGTAAAATTAATGAACTTAGACAATAAAAATCTTAGCAAAAATCACTAAAATTAGATAATTCAAAATTTCATAGGGATTGCTAAAATAAGAAAATGAATTAAAATTTAGCAAACCTCACTAGCAAACAAATCAATCATTTACTAAGCAATTTGTGTGGGGAAATGTGCATTTATGCTCGATTTTGAAATTAAAATTAAAATTCAATTTACTTTTAATTTTATTGTTAACAAATTATACATGGATTATTCATAAGCACAAAAAATAATATACTTGACAAAAATTGGGCAGAATAATGGCTAAAAACTGGATACCTCATGCACAAAATTGATGCAAGCAACACACATATAATTCATTTATTTTCACAAGCAAACCTATATATAATAAGTAAAATTAATTCACACTGTATAAACCTAAAATAGGCCCTAGTATAATTCAAAAGAATTATCAAGTTATTAATATCTAATCAAGCTTAATTAGAGGAATTATTATAAGTTAAGACCTTGTGGATTAATGGTCTTATATGGAAAAAGGTTAAGGAGTCAATTAAAATGTGGTATACAAGTGTACAATTGAAAAGAAATTTTAGAGAAGTCTATTGTAATATAATTAAGTATTAGTGGGTCAAATAAATAAAATAAAGGAATTATGGGTGCAATTAAAGGAAAAATAATTAAGCATAGGGTAAAATTTGAAAGAAATAAACAAATGGGGATACATTTATAAAATGTAAATAGATGGGGGAGCATAAAGGTACTTTGCCCTTCTATTTAAGTGCTAGAACCCTTACATGTTGGAGAGAGAAACTGTTTTCTTCGTTCTTAAGAGGGGGAGGATGAAATTTGCGTGGAAAAGGAGAAATAAAAAGAGTTTTTAATTCTCTCTTTCATCTCTCACTAAAAAGAAATGATAATCCCTTTTCTCTCTCTTGAAAGTCCATTAATTCCTTTCTTCTCTCTTGTGATAACCTCTTAACTTCTTAAAACACTCTTGAGTTGCTAGAAGTTACATGTGAGGGTTAGTAATGAGGAATCATCAAGAAATGCCATAAAAATCGAAGAGGAAGAAGAAGTTAAGAGAAAGATGTCTTGATAGAAGATTTGGTGTTCTATTATAGGTTAGGGTTCTTTACTCATATTGCATGTAAATTAATTTGAAGAAATGTGGATAAAATGTGTAATGGAATTTTTTTTTGAGTTGGTAACTTAGTTTTAGGGTTGAGATGTAAAGGATTATATCTAGCATGTGTTATTTAGTTGAAGATGAAAGGAGCAAAAAATCTATTTTGGTGTACCAGGAAGCAATTTCGGTATTTTGAGTATATCTTGAGTTTTATAACTGCAATTTTGGAAATTCTAGTTGTTAAATTCACCTAAGATATAGGCCTATAACTTTGTAGAAGAAACCTTTGTTAGATTCTTCCTTTAAGTCTACTTCACTTTAAGTTGAAATCAAATGTGAGTTGTTGTTTAGATTTTGTAAGCAGATTTCAATGTTTTACACATAACTTTTTGTAGAGAAGTCTAAATACTATGATGCAAAATTCTAGTTAAAATAAACATATAGGATCACAATTATTATGAAGGA
The DNA here is from genome assembly GCA_037975025.1 of Excoecaria agallocha. Classification (NCBI taxonomy): domain Eukaryota; kingdom Viridiplantae; phylum Streptophyta; class Magnoliopsida; order Malpighiales; family Euphorbiaceae; genus Excoecaria; species Excoecaria agallocha. The sequence continues at coordinate 41,588,010 of CM075816.1, forward strand.
ATGAACATCTAATTCCACACCTATTTTAATTCTATGAATTTTCAAAGTGATATTAGAAATCTATCTTCAGGTTAGTTTTACCTAATAGGAGTGTTTTGGTTATAATTTGAGTTGTAGAATAGAAGATTGAATAAGTTAAATTGGGTTATAATCTAGAGTTTTATTTATAAATTTCATAAGCAGAAATTGAATTTTAAATGTCTTTAATTTTTTCATATGTTGGGTAGAAATCGGTGATACCTGCTGCCTTTATAGTGGGAACAACTTACAATGTTTCTTTATTATCTTGAGATTTAGAAGTGATAATGATTTTATTTTTAATGTTCTATAAAGTAGAAATATAGATGAATAAGTTTATAGAAGATAATTTCTAATTAAATTTTCTTTTAATACATCTAATTTGGTGTGCAAACTAGTCACTAGAATTTATCCATGAAATTTTGAAATGCCATCTCATACAATTACTTGAAAGAGTATTTAAATCACTTTGCTAAATTATTAAGAACTCAATTAAAATGTTTGTTTAAAAAGAAACATAATTAGATATATTTATGGTTCTAATAGGCTTTAAAAGAGAAACTAATGATACATAGGCTAATTTAACATTGAAGAATTGGCTTAAAATATAGTACAAGTATATAGAGAAATGGAAACACTTTAATGTAAAACTAATTATGAATTTAAAAGAACTTGTAGATATATATTTAGCACTTGAACAATTATAATGAATATTACTTACTGGAAATAGTATAGTTATTATTATATGTTTATACTCTTATGTTATCATGAGAGAACCTATAGTTATGTGATATATACTTACACGTATTTGTATATTCATTATATATATGTCTGTGTGTGTGTGTGTGTGTATAGATATGAACAAAATATGAGTACATAAGGATTAAGTGATAACCTTGGGAAAAAGGTATGATGTGTATAATTAAATAATTGTCATTGAATATAATAATTTGATCATATATGTTCAACACACCAATCTAAGCTTAATAAATGATGATGTGTTGTAAATATAAGATATATAGTATTGTTACACAGTGAATGGTATAGATGTGCATGTTAGAGAGTATGCCCTAGAGCCCATGCAATAGGGATGTTTTTCATATGTATAAATTTATATTCTTAATAAAAGGCATCATTCATTTATTAATGCTATGTTTAAATACATGAGTTTGTAAATATTAAATTAATAAATGAAGTCCTAGATATTATAAACACAGTGCAAAGGCAATCATGAAAGTATTCATGATATGAGATGTCTATTGCATGCAAATGTGTTAATATCTAAATATCCCTAGTCATAGAATTAACAAGATAAGGATATTGTTAATTCGGACAGACTAGCATATGTTATGCTTCTTGAATGGTTCTCATAACTGTGATTATGGAAGATAATCAAAGCTAACATATGGATGCTTGTTAGAAGAACAAGTTCATTGGAGACCTGCATAGAGAGTGCTCACATGGATATTAAATCTATGTCAGTGAGGAATCTCTTCATAGCTGTTGTGCAAGTATCCTTAGACTTGAGATCACGAAAGTTATCTTAAGTAGCAAGTGGTATGTTTTGACTCCATAACTGATTACTTCCAACTGGGAGTGAACATAGTTAGGAGATTGGATATATCATGACCTACTTGAAGATAGTTGAGTGATTGACAAAGGATTCACCATCCCAGGTTTAATAAGGGAAGTTATCTCGCATGATTTTATAATTGCCTTGTTCAGAGAATCTCTGGCTAGAGTAATATGCCAAGATGGATAGAGATCCATGGAGGGAATTTTGGGAACAATGGTTAAGTTAATAGAACATACATGATTATATTTATATGAGTTGATAGAAATCCATACTCAGAATCTAATTGAGATAAGAGTGGTGAAAGGAGTAATTGCACGGTAACTGTTTCTATGGAAGGGTATAGTCAAACTGCTTGGCTTTCCTAACATTTGGGTAGTCATGATGCCTAGCTAGAGGCCAATCCTGACTTGTATAATAATGTATCAAGAATATCAATAGGGATTGATAAAATGATTTAAAGGAGTTTAAATCATGTGAGTTTTGAATATAACTCACAATTACATATTATACTGCCAACATGGACAGGAATCCAATAGGTCACACACATATATAGAAAAAGGATAAAATGGTAAAATGACAAGGATAATAATATTTGATATTATTATGGGGATAGAGAAGTGAATAAGATAATAATTAATTAAAGAGTTTAATTGATTATGGTCAAGTAAAATTGTTCGCGGAACTTTTGAGAAAATATTCTGCAAAATTGGACCTAATTGAAATAATGTATTTCATAATTAATTATTATTGGACTATAAGTATTATAGGGCTGATATAATAATTAATAGGTCCATTGGAGGAATTATAAAGGGCGAAAGAAATGAAGTTGGCACATAAGCCCTCCTGAAGAAGGGCCACACGCCAACTCCAAAATAGAAGGCCTTAGAGGCCTATTTCTTGGAACAAAATAAATTAAATATGTTACATAAGTGTTATGGAGCCTAAATATTTAATTTGGTTGTATTTGGAATTCATTTGGGTAATTAGATCCAAGTATAGGTACAAAGGGCCTAGTTTGTGGGTTTTGTACATAGTCTTTTGTGAAAGGGCTTAAATTATATTTAATTGATCCCAAATAATTATAAATAATTCTAGAAGCCCAATTAATAATTCTCCAGAAATTTTAAAGAGCCCAATCACATTATGAAGTTGGATTTTTAACCTAACCATAAAAATCCAAGTGATGTGGAAATTAGGGTTAAGTGAACAATTAAGAGAAATAGTTTTTCTCTCCTCCAAAAACCCTAGCCGCCACCACCCTTGCTAGCTCAAGGGATTTTTCGGCCAGCCCCTTGTTCTCTCCTAATTTTTGGTTCATTCTATCATTCTCTAGTGTAGATTACTCATTGGAGGTGTTTGATTTTGGACACTGTGATTTGCGACAACTCGATGAGAAGGAAAAACAACTGTACAACAAAAATTAAAGGTGATTTTTCTTATTCTCACTAATATGAATATTGTAAATTCATGGAAAGATCAGTAATATTGGTTAAAAATTTTAAATTTCGCTTATGTATGAGATGCCTGTAACCGATAAATCCCAATAGTGCATTTATAAAATAATAATGTATATACATGTTGTTTTCGTATAATTATGGTGATGAGAAATATATCATATAAGGATGTTAGTAAAGTATGTGTGTGCATACATGAACATCCAAACATGTTGTTAAATGGTTTTAATTGTATAATATACTTAAAAGGTGAATATATTATAGACATGTACACATATAACATATGATGAAAAGAATTCAATATAACATGGTAATAAGCATCATTATTATACATATGTGAAAGAGTTATATCTTTTTGAACAAATTTCAAGTATAGTGAAATATTACTCATAACGTGTCCATGATGTGATATTTGCAGAAAATTTATACATGAACATGAATATATGTATATATGATTATCCTGTATAAAGATATATATGAGTATACATGGACATATATGTATATGATTGAACATAGTAAAGTATAGTAAAGTTAAAAGAGATATGGAAAAGAGATTTATTTCCCGCATTTCATCTAGGATATGGATAGATAGGCATGTTTATAAAGGTAACTTGCAGCTACTAGAGTATAGTTTTCACCCCATTTAGGTCTGCTTGAAAGCTAAAGTATAGTTGAACCCATTTGGGTTATAAAGTATAGTGCAACTCGACCCCATATGGGTCATATTATACAGAAATGGTCCCATTTGGATCATAAACAACCCCCTTTGGGTTGTAGCTAACCCCGTTTGGGTCTGCTTGATCAGTCTACTGTATAGTTTTGTTCCTGTAAGGGACTACCATTTAAATGCCTTTGGTTATCTTATTCATACCTTCAAGTGCCACCATTAAAATAAAACAATTTCGTACCCTCGGGTACCACCATTATATTTTTAAGCCATTATCCACTTCTTTAGAATAGTGCAAGCTTAATTCAAAATAAAAGAAAAACATCATATTATGATAAAAGGTTAAAGAGCTATGACAGTTCTTATGTTTATCTTCATATGATTGTTATATAAAATCTTTATGTTGCATATGGAATTTGTGATACTAAAAGAGATTACATTTCATATATGCATATTTGCTGCATATAGAATTGCCTGTACATATTTGAACAATAAGTTGGATGCATAATGAACTTGTGTTGAAATAATGTCTAGTTAATAACTATGTTGGTGAACGTATATTCTCATAGTTATATGTTACTTGCTTTAGGTGGCTAAATGACTTATGGGACTCTTTTATGTGATAGTGATGAAATCCTAGATGTAATTTCATGGTGTTTCTTATACTTAGGAATACAAGATATAGGTATTGGTATGTGTATAGTAATGCTTTTTAATAATAGTATTGGCTAATATGTATTCATTATAACCACATGCTTCTTACTTAACAATATGAAATAAAATGAGATATATGTGTGACTCCTTGCTTATTGATATCAATAGGTTATGATCTCATAAGTATGGGTAAGTAATACATACATGAAATAGGAGTAAATTGGCATGCCAAAGTAATAGCAAAATAGAATGGTATCTAATTATTAAAGAGAATGGTGTGATAATGATAACAAGAATTTATTGAGATAATACATGGGTTTGGGTTCATGAGATGTATTTATATATGATTATATGTCTTGGAGATTATTATCATTTGTCTATACATAAGGATTTAATTTTCTTAACTTAAGGTTTATGATTTTAAAATGAATTTTATGAACATAAATTGATATTATCATACCTTTAAGAAACTTAATTAAACATATTGATTAATTGAGTTTGAAATTAAAGGACTTAAGAGTTATAATTGAGGTATGCAAATATTTGTTAAGTAAATGATAACTAAGAGGAACGTTTACAGGTTCTTGGCATTGAATACAAGAATAATTTGAGAGTGTAAATAGTTTTAAAAGTTTATGACCTAGATAATGTTATCTCAAATGATTAGATTTCTATGTTCAAAGATATGCTTGTATGTGTTTGCATTTGACGAGCTACAAAGAGGTCATCTACATGTTTTTTTGATCCCCACTAAGCTTTATAGCTTAGCACAAGTGTTTTATCCGTGTAGGTTGCAAGAAAGGATTTTCTTCTCAAGGTTGATATCTGCAATGGGATGGCCAACATGAGTTATAGAAAAGTTTAGTTTTGAAGTCTATGAATTTTAAGGATTTATAGTTTATAAGAATCTTATTTTATTGGAATATTTTGTGAAGTATGACCGATGTCTAGCAAGTGTACTAGATCGGCTAGTAATATAGGGAAATAAGATTATGACCCAAAATATCGAACCCAAGGGAAACTTGTGCTTGTATGTGCTATTTCAATTTCAAAAACAATTTTGTGTGCAAAGAGAGAAAAGAAATCCCAAAGTTGTGATGATTTGAAAACTAAGTTAAAACAATTGAAAAGTCTAAAGTAAATAAGAGATCTTTTGGAAGCAAGTAAATTGAATGAGTTAAAAATCAATGATAAAAACAACTTTCACCAAAGGACTATCCACCTTAACCAATATTGCTATGACTTAATTAAAAGAAAACATACAAGTGATCATGAAAAATTTAGTTTAGTAGACCCAAATAACTTTATTCAAGATTATTATTCCAAGTATCAAAACTCTCTTATTCAGAACAATTCAATACTTAGCATAAAGAACTGAATTAAGTCTCCTAGATGTCTATTAAAACCTTTTTCAAGAGAATTAACTTTCACCTATTCTTGGTTACCCTTTTCTTAATCTTAACTTACTCAAATTAACACACAATTATAGCTTATTCAGATTAAAACTATATATTAATCCAACTAAATTAACCTAAGAGCATGCAAATCATTAATCAACTTAAACCAATTAATTAACCAACTCTTAATCGAGTTAATAATTAATTTAATATTGAGAAAAGACAAGACTATTTTAAGAACCAAGAAATAATCAACTTGCATTAAAAATTAAGAACAAACTCAAGTCATGTCAATACAAGTCAAGGATTCAAGTATCCTTTAGCAAAAGTAAAGAAAACTACTCACAAGACATTCTTTAAAACTAAAAACAATGCTTTGGAAAAAACTGTAAAAACAACGAATGTAAAAACTAACTAAGAAAGCTTAATTCTAAAAACAGATTTAAAAGCTTGAATATGTTGATTGATGATTGAAGATTCCTTCTTCTGTGTTTTTGATTGCTATTTATAGGCAAAAGTAGATGTGGATTCCTTCTTAAACTCTTAGAACCAAAAAGGAAGTAATTTCTGCTCAAAATAGGAAGTTCGTAAATCCTTCGCAACATGAGAGAGTTGATCACGTGTCCACGCCTCCTTTTCTTCTTCCTTCACACGTGGGTACGTCTCTTGTTCTTCTTCTTCCACACGTGGCCATGTGTGGTCCTTCACTGGGAATCCACGTGGTCACGTGTACTACACAATTGCCTTCATTCTTCTTCACTTGGCCACGGGTTCTACTAGCTTTGTTCTTCACGTGGCCATGTGTGAAGTTCTTCAATGAACTCACGTGGTCACGTCTCAGGACTCTGGACTGGACGTCAATTTGTCTTGCATCAATTCTTCATATTTGCACTTTTGGCCCTATACTTTGCCCTTTTTACACTTTAAGCCCTTTTATGTCAAATTAACCCTGAAAATTAACCAAAACACAGAATTAACCTTAAAATTATAAATATTACAAATTAACTCTAAATTAACCTAAATAAAACCAAAACAACTAAATAATTTAACTAAAAACATATCAAAAACTATATATATTTCATACTTATCAAATACCCCACACTTAAACCTTGCTTGCCCTCAAGCAAATAAGAATAACCACCTTCAAAACCATTAAACTTGTATAAAGACATGCAATTTCAAAACCAAGCTTAGTATTTTAACAAGAGCACTCAACATAACTCTAAATAAATTAACTTCAACAAGAGAATATAAACTAGTTTCCTTGTGTGTGTGCAAGACCAAATTATTTTAAGTAATTTAAAAACCAAAATATCAACACAACTAGGTAATGAAGTATAGAATATATGAATGCATAAGCATATAATCGGTTTCGTGCTTGAAACTCTAGAAACACAATAGGCCTCTCCTTTAGCACCGGAACTCGAAGGTCATCTCCGCTAAACAACTCAAAACCAACTTAAAATCACATAGGTCTTATAAAGGGTGTAATGGGGCTAAGGGTATGTTTATCAAAGAATGGATAAAAGATGATCAAAATGAATATAGCCACTCTAAGACCAAATAAATTACAAAAACCCCAATAACTTAAGCAATACAAATTCAGCTTATCCTTGCCTTGATTCCAAATTTTTCTTTATGCTTTTTCACCAAGAAGTCAATATTTTTCTATTTTTCCTTGTATTACCCCACACTTATTTTTTTTTCATATTTGCTAGTTTTTTCTTTTCTTTTCCTTTCTTTTTTTTTTTCAAACTTCAAACGTTCTTTTTTTTTATTGAACTAGCATTCACAAGCTAACATCAAGATAATACAAGGTCTATTTTCATTTGACTTCATCAATGACTTTGAAACTTTCTTACTACACCTAATAAAATTTAATTCTTTTCATGCATTCATCTAATCTTAAAGTGGCTAATTCCATAAGGTGAGATAAAATCTTTTTAGGTTATATGGTTAAAACTTTAGGTGTAACAAGAAAATATTAATGGTACGCATTAAGCAAACCCTATAAGCTTAAAATGGTTAATCAAAGGATAATTGTATCAAGGTAGGACACAAGTCTTTTTTAAAAGAGTTTATCAAGAAAATTGTTGCCTAGATCATTTTCTAAGATGCTTGAGTTGTTCATATGCTTTGAAGGGTGATGAGGAAGGTTCTAGTGTTCTAAATTTTCTTACTTCACTACTTCATTGCATTGAGTTTTTTCTAAGTTAAAAACTGGTCTAAGTGCTTTTAAGAATTTGGAAACTAACAAATATTTATCAAGCTGAAAATTAACCTATCTAAAGATTTATTAAACAACATAAATGTTCTCTTGCTAAGCAAAGGTTTAAAACATGCATATTCCATATCCAAGTTCAAATTGTTCCAAGTCTTGAAGATAACTAGGGCAAACTAAGTTCTCATGCAAACTAAGTGAAAAGGTGAACTACATAAGTCTTTAATACGTTTTACAAACTCAAACAAAACACAAACACAATAAAAGAAAACAAAACAAAACACAAAATAACAAAATAATAGAATTTTGATTCATGAAAAAGAAAAATAAAGTTGAAGAAAAACTTCCTGAAAGGAGGCTACCCCCTCCTCAAAACATTGCTGTCCACAGCAAATGATCTATGGTGGCGGTGGTGGTGGAGGAAACCGCTGCCAAAAGTGATGAATAAAATGCTCAACTCTTCGATTTTTTTCCATGACTGTATCACGAAGTATATCTAATCTTCCTTGTATTTGATCGAGTCTCATTTGTTGAGCATCCATCCTTCCACTTAGTTGATTGAATGGTGCTTCCCATTCCGGTGTTGTAGGCTCATTAATTGGGGAAGGTACAGCCGTGGCAATATGCTCCTCATCCGATTCCTCTTGTTGCTCTTCTTGCTGCTCAAACCAAATATTGTTCTCTCTTAACCAAATATTGCTCTTCTTGCTGCTCAAACCGAATATTGTTGAAACATAAATTTAAGAAGTTAAGTCCAATTTTGAAATTATGGAAATGGGAGCCAATAGGAACATAACACCTATCTTACTGGAATCTTCTTGAGAAATGTGGAATTTATAGGGGTTAATTAGGGGAGGGAGCATGCCATTTTCAAGGCTTTTAAGACAACAAATTCTCTTCATTTAACTCTCAAGAAACCCTAAAAATCCTATGTAAATTTGTATTAAGGAGAGAGAGTTTATGAAACACCCTATCCTAGTGCCTTTATCATATATTATACCGTTCATTTCATGTCATATTATAGTAGGATATCAAACCATTAAACCAACATTAATCATTCTAATGATCCATTTAATCAGTCAACCTGTATATTAATTAGGTGTCCCTCACAACTTCAATTACTTTACTTTCATATGCATAATCACTCATTATGCAAGCCACTTATTATATTAATGCTAGTTACAACTACTTTAATTTATATGCATTGTCATGCATAGCATTCAACACTCTATCTAATATATATATAAGCAATCTAGCTATTATATGCATGCACATACTAACATTTTTTTTTTCTTAATGAGCCTAATATAATATTGTCTTTCCATTGGACATGCATACATTATATAACCTTTGATAAATATTAAACATATTCAAGAAACTTATACAAAATTAACCAAAAATCGCTACATCAACTTTTATGAACTGGTGATGGCTTGTCTTAATGCAGAGTATGTTACTGAGCAAAAGCTTTGACTATAGAAGAACTTACATGGATAAAATAACCTCGTTAAGCTATAAAGCTTAGTGGGGAATACTATGCATGGAAAACAACCACTGACAGTGATTGTCAAAATGTTATGTATATAAACATATCATACATTAATAGAAACATTAAAAACATAGGTCTATGATAAGATATGAAATTTTTAAATAATAACATAATCATACATCTACTTCAGCATCCATAATTACCATCATTGCATAAATGATCTATACATTTATATATTTAATACATGCATTAGAAACCATGGTTAAACAAGCTATTTCATATAACATATGCAAAAGTTATACATTGTACTATAATTCTCTATGAAGTATTTATACTCAACTCTGGTCTGCTTAAGTTTTAAAGATGGATAACAGGAACAGTGGATGCCCGTGGGTATCAAAACGGTGGATATATGAGGATATCAAAATTTTAGACGCAAATGGGGTCGACTGTATGGCGGACCAATCAAATAGACCCAAATGGGGTCAGCTAACAACAAAAACAAGGCTGTTTATGATCTAATAGGATCAATTATATTTTATACCTAAATAGGTCAACAGTTGCAGCTGCAATATCCCTATAGGTGCCTATCTGTCCATAATTGAACTCTAATTGCAGGCAATACTCTATTTAATTCTCTTTTCATATATCATGCTTACACTTAACTATTCAATTTACATGTGTATAACCATAGGATAGATATATTATTACTATGGAATAATTATGTTTGCAAAGTTAATATAATGATTCAAATAATTTTTAACATGCTATCATTAGATATCACATATTAGCATGATCATTCTATGTCAATCAAGTAATGTATCATACCTATTCAAGTGCCTATCATAAAACATACCTCGTTCTTAAAACTATACATTATAGCACATCATATGTATGTGATCATGTAAAATGATACATAATCTTTAGTATATATATATATACACATGTATTGATATATGCATACAACAATATGAGTATCGAAAATTGAACATATATCATCATAACAATGTACTTTAACCGGTTATCATTACAACACTACATATGAACATGGTCATACTAACATATTTCTTATTTCACAGTATAAGTACATGTTCAAATTTGAATTTACTTTGTCATTATAGTACAAACATGCAAGAATAATTGCTTAAAACAAGCATATACATAAGTTTAAGCATGTATAAATATTTTATATAATTAATACTAATCTTTACTTATGTATATACAAGATTATATAAATAGACCTTCATCACAAATCATATTACATACCATATATAGTTCAAGGTGTTTTCATATAGGCACATGTTTAACATAACAACATTTAAATAATAATAGAAATTACATTAAATTTTGCCTAGCAAATTCTACACAGGGCAACAATCTAGATCTAACTTGTGTGCCATTTTTGATTTGGAAATAGTTATTTTTAGGCCAATTGACCTTCTACAAATTTATTCCTCTATATATCTAGTCGCTAAAACATCAAAATTTATCTCAATATCACATCTATAACTCTAGATATTGAAGAAAAACAATGGGCTATTCATAAAATAAAAAATAATATTTATTACCAATTATAAAATTCATAGAATAAAATGAGAAAGGAATAAGACTAACTATCCTTCCTCAAATTTATGCTCTTAGGTATCTAGTTTATCCAAAATTTTATAGCATAGCATTTTGACTCTTCTACCAAGATTTATTCCCGAAATACCAAAATCTGTTCCATAATAGTGAAAACAGTTTCTACAAATTTCATGCTAAAATTCGGCATGCTTGGAAATAAAATTCGGCATTGCTATCTTCATGTGAAATGTATATTTAAAAGTCTATCTTTCATATAATTTAACCTCATAGCAATGTAGCCATTGTATATGAAAATACATCATAATTTCAAACAAGCTGTTTGAGAACCAAAATCAACAACTCACAAAACCAAAATCTTTTCTAGTTCCAAATTTAAAGATACATAGAAGAAAATATGTACAGATTTAGGCCAACCTTCCTTCACGATAATTGTTCTCCTATGAGTCTATGTTTTCTAGGATTTTTTCCAATATGATTTACACTTCTCTATCAAAAATTATATAAAAAATATAGCAACCTGCTCCCCATAACAAGACACCTTCTTACTAAGAATTTCAAGTTAAAACCATGAACACTTGGGGATAGAATCTCATTTAGGTTTCTTCTACAAGATTATGTGTCCATGTCTTTAGTTTAATTAGCAACTATAATTTCCCAAATTGGATCTACAAAAACTTGATATATTTTCAAAATATTGAATCTGGTTTAAAGAGACTTAATCCAAAATTTCAAATTCATTAACTTTTCTACTTTCAACTTTGATTTGAATGACTTAATCTAACTATTATCATAACACATTTAACATCAATAAATTCATGCAAAAATACATGCAAAGAAGATTTTTGGCTTCAATTCCTCACCTTGTCCGAAATCCTTTTAATTTTTTTTTAAATCCTTTGTAAGACCCTTTCCTTTGTTCTTCCTACATTCTTCCTTTTCTATATAAAAATTCATTCTCATAAACATACATTTCCAATTTCTTCCTCCAACCAATCATTTAATAAAAGAAGAAGAAAATGATGATGATGATGAAGATTATCAAATACTAAACCATTACCATACTATTTTACACCAACTTGTTCTTGAATAAATAACATACAAGAGATTTTCTTCAAGAATTCTCTTAGAGATTGAACAATTGATATTTGAAAGAGAAGAAAAGAAATTCTGAAATCCCACAAGCTGTTGCTATTCCACTCTCTCTTTCTTTATAGATTTCTCTCTCTTCTATACAACATTTAACTTTTATAATAGAAAGGAAAATTCCTTTGTTGGGCCTTCACAAATTGCATGTCACACATAATTCTCTCATCTTTTTGCATGTTATACATTGACTTCCCTTTTTATGCTTCTCTTAAATTAACCAAAAATTTCTTTCCTTTAATAAAAAATGACCCTTAAAATGCCATAATTACAAATTTACCCCTAAATTAATACTTCATGCTTCAATTAGCCCCTCGAATATTATTAAACCAAAATAATAATTTAATTTTTTAATGCAATTTATATAATTAAAAAGAATTTATCACTTGTCCCATACCTTATATCAAATTCACATTTTTAATTTAATCTCAATTAAATATAATCCTTTAAAATCATACATTTCCAACTAAGGTCATGTTAGGGGCCTCACAAATGTCTCCATCTTAAGGAATTTCATCCTTGAAATTCATACCTATTTCAAAAAATTAAGGATATTGCTCTCTCATGGCTGCTTGTAGTTTCTAAGTTACTTTTTGTACACCATAAGCACTTTGACCAGAGGAATTTGCTTATTCCTCAATTGTCTGATTTCTATAGCTAGAATTTCTTTAGGTTCCTTATTATATATGAAATTTGGTTGTACTTGAATATCTTATACTTACAGCCTATGTGATTCATCCGAACGATATCTTCTGAGCATAGATACTTGTAACACATAATTAAGCTTGGCTAATTCCATAGGAAGAGCCAATTTATAAGCCATTGGGCCAACTCTTTGAAGGATTTCATCTGGTCCAATGAATCTCGGACTGAGTTTCCCCTTTTTTCCCAAATCTAAGCACCTTTCTCCATGGAGATACTTTCAAAAGCACCTTGTCACTCACTTGATACTCGATATCCTTTCTTTTCAAGTCAGCATAGGATTTTTGTCTTTCACAAGCTTTTTTCAGTCTTTGTTTGATAACTTGAACTTTTTCCTCTATATCCTTAACAAGGTCAGGACCAATTATTTGGCATTCAGTTAACTCAATCCAATAGACTGGAGTTCTACATTTCCTACCATTCAAAGCCTCATATGGTGCCCTTTAAATATTCTTCTAATAACTATTATTGTAGGCAATTTCCATTAAAGCCACATATTTGTCCTAACTTCTTAAAAATTCCAAAGCACATACCCTCATCATATCCTCTAGAACTTGAATGACCCTTTCAAATTGTCCATCCATTTGAGGATAAAAAGTTGTATTGTACTTGAACTGTGTTCCCAAGGCTCATTGTAAAATCTACCAAAATCATGATGTAAACCTAGGGTCTTGATAAAAAATTATGGATACCGGTATACCATGCAACCATACAATCTCATTCACATACAATTCTGCATGCTTATCCATAGAGTAATCTATTTGAACCGATAAAAAGGAAGCTACTTTTGTTAACTTATCCACTATTAACCAAACAACATCATATTTCCTTTGAGTAAGAGGCAAACAGGTCACAAAATTCATAGTAATGTATACCCAATTCCACTATGGGACCCGAATATGATTTAAGAGACCTGAAGGGAATTGATGTTCTGCCTTCACTTTTTGACATGCCACTAGTAAAACTATTTTAACTCTTGATACATCTTGTTTCCACCTGGATGCATAGTAAATGCAATATTATACACTTCATTCAATAGTATTCCTTTCACTTCTTTGTCATTAGGAACACAAAATCTGTTATGGTAGTATACACCTCCATCTTCTTTCACTATAAAATGTGATTGATCTCTTATATATACCTCTTTGATAATCTATTGTAACTTTTCATCATCTTTATGAGCATTAAATATTATTTGCCTAACCATAGGCCTAGATTTAAACTGTGCTAGTAATGCACCATTTGATGTAAATTTTCATCTGCACTGCTTTAACATCAATGCTGACATTGTCTTACGACTCAAAGCATCAGCAACCACATTCGCTTTTCCCGGATGGTAATCAACTATGCAATCACAATCTTTGAATAACTCTAACCACCTTCGTTGCCTCAAATTAAGCTCTTTTTGGGTCAGCAAGTATTTAAGGCTTTTATGATCAGTATAAATTTTGCATTTTTTCCCATACAAGTAGTGCCGCTAAATCTTTAAAGAAAAAAGCACAGTTGCCAATTCTAGATCATTAGTCGGGTAGTTCTACTCATGCAGTTTCAACTATCTAGATGCATAAGTTATTGCTTTACCATCTTGCATTAATACACATCCCAAACCAACTTTGGAGGCATCACTATACATTGCATACTCTTTCTCTGACACTGGTTGAGTTAACACTGGAGCTTTAGTCAACATTTTCCTCAATTGATCAAAGGTTTCTTGACAACAATCTGACCACTTAAACTTAATATTCTTCCTTAATAGTTTAGTAAGTGGTGAAGTAATGATGGAACAACCATTCACAAAATGACAATAATAACCTGCCAACCCGAGAAAACTTCTAACTTCATGCACATTCTTGGGTGGTTTCCAATTAACAATAGCGTCAATTTTATTTGGATCAACCCTTATGCCCTAAGCATATACAACATGACCAAGGAAAGAAACTTCCTTAAGCCAAAAGTCACATTTACTCAACTTGGCATGCAACTAATTTTCTTTCAGGATTTGTAGCATAATCCTCAGATGCTCAGCTCCATTTCTAGAGTAAACTAATATTTGTCAACCCAAATGGCATAACTAAGAACTCATAATGCCTATAACGGGTTCTGAATGCAGTTTTGGGAACATCCCCATCTTTAAATCTGAGCTAGTAATAACCTGATCATAAATCTATTTTTGGAAACACACCGGCACCACTTAACTGATCAAAAAAATCCTTACTATGAGGCAAAGGGTATTTTTTCTTCACTGTCACTTTGTTAAATTGCCTATAATCGATACACATTCTCATCGATCCAACCTTCTTCTTAACAAATAAAACTGGTGCACCCTACGGTGGCACACTAGGTCTGATGAAGCCTTTGTCTAACAATTCTTGTAATTGAACTTTTAGCATTTTTAAATTAGATGGAGCCATTCTATATGGTGCCCTAGAGATTGGAGTTGTACTAGGTAAAAGATTGATTGACAACTCAACATCCCTTACAGGAGGAAGACTAGGCAAATCCTCAGGAAATACTTTTGGAAATTCATTAACAACAGGTATATTCTCGAGCTTCATTGTATCTCTTCTTGAATCAAAGATTAACGCTAAAAATTCTTCACATCCTTTTCTAATAAAACGTCTTGCTTGTATTGCCGAAATAACATTAGTCATCAACTTAGAACAACTACCTTCAACTACCACTTCCCTTCCTTCATCATCCTTGAGAGTTAGTTTTTTCATTTCATAATTCACCACTATATGATGCTTAGATAACCAATCCATTCCCAGAATTACATCAAATTCATGAAAAGGCAACATAATCAAGTTTACTGAAAACTCTTTCCTTTGAACTACTGTAGTACAATCTTTACATACTTTGTTGACAATTACACTATGTCCCAATGGACTAGTAACACAAACATCAAAATCTAACTATTGTATTTTTGACATATTTCTACCTAAATCCCTAATGAAAATATAAGAATGAGTGGAGCCAGGATCAATAAGTGCATATATGTCATAATTATATAGAGAAAAAGTACTAGTTATTACTTTTAGAGCATTTTGTTCCTCTCGAGCCTTCATTGCATAAGCTCGACTAGAAACCATTTGAGTAGAAGGTTGATCAACTAATTTTGACATATGTTTGGACTGAGATCCATAATGATTTGATCCACCCCTTCCTCTGCCTCTACGTCTATTAGATGGGGATGCATTAGAAGCTCCCTTGCTACCTTATTGCCTAAAACCTTGGTCCCATTTCAAAGGATAATTAGCCATAAAATGGTCAGTATTGCCTCATTTAAAGCATTATCTAGCCAATTTCCTACCACTACCCCAATGATGCCTAGAACAATGAGGATATTTTGGTGCTTAACCCCTACTCTATTTCCCTGTAGCTTCTTTTCAAGCTTAGACTTTGTGGTGGATTCTTGTTTATTTCCTTTGTTAGTAAAACTAAAAATAGACTCTATGGGCTGACCTCCTTAAGCTCCTTTAAATCTCCTCCTAGTGGAAGACCCTCCTATAGAACTTCTTTTTTGCTCCCTCTCTATTTTAGCTATCTCATACTTCTCAACTTTCATGGTGGTTATAACCAATTGATTAAATTCGACCATATTAAGAGATGTAAATCCTAACAATTTTTCTTTAATTCGATCATTAAGCACATCTTTAAAGTGCTTGCATTTAAAAACTTCTATTAACATCTCCTTAGGAACATACTCGTACAAATGGCTAAATTCTTTTTCATATTCAGCCACAGAGGAAGTTTTTTGTATCAAGATCAAAAACTACTCTCCTTCATGTATGCCTCTGTAACATATTTCATTTTGAAATCTGCTTTAAAGAATTCCCAAGTAAGTGGGTTAGGTGGCTAAGGGTGGCTTAGTACCAGCTTCTACCAATCATAAGCCATGCCTTGAAGTAAGGACACAGCACAAGATACTTTATAATTTACAGGATAGTTAATTTCAGTAAATATCCTTTCTAACTTTTCTAACTAAAACTCAGCTTCTTCATATTGCTCTAAATTAGTGTTTAAAAATTCATGTGCTCCATGTTTCTAATCTCAAATATTAGAGATTTGGGCATTATCATTCTTTGTAGAATTTGGGTAATATCTTGAGAAATTTTTAATAGGCCTTCTCTAAGAATAGCTGCAGGAATTTCATTCTGGTTAGATGACAAGGACACTAGGTTTGAAGGATTAGATCTAACCGATAAATTGCTTCCTATCGATTCTTCTTTAGCATCTCTAAAAGAATTTTCTATCTTTATTCTATAAGAAAAATAGGAACTTCTACATTAGGCAAACACGACACTATCTCAAATTATAAAATCCTATACTCATATCACCCAGAAAAGACTAAACCTATGCTCTGATACCAAATTGAAACACCCTATCCTAGGGCCTTTATCATATATTATACCATACATTTCATGTCATATTATAGTAGGATATTAAACCAATAAACAAACATTAATCATTCTAATGATCCATTTAGTCAATCAACCTAGATATTAATTAGGTGTCCCTTACAACTTTAATTACGTTACTTACATATGCATAATCACTCATCATGCAAACCGCTTATCATATTCAAGCTAGTTAATTTATATTCATTATCGTACATAGCATTCAACACCCTATCTAATATATATATAAGCAATCTAGCTCCTATATGCATGCACATACTAACATTTTTTTTCTTGATGAGATTAATGTAATGTCATCTTTCCATAAGACATACGTATATTATATAACCTTTTATACATATTAAACATATTCAAGAAACTTATACAAAATTAACCAAAAATCCCTACATCAACTTTTATGAACTGGTATTGGCCTATCTTGATGCAGAGTACATTCCTGAGCAAAAGCTTTGACCATAGAAGAACCTACATGGATAAAATAACTTGTGCTAAGCTATAAAGCTTAGTAGGGAATACTAAGCATGGAAAACAACCACTCACAATGATTGTCAAAATGTTATATACATAAACAAATCATACATTAATAGAAACATTAAACAACACATGTTAAACATAGGTATATTGATAAGTGTGAATTATACTATATATTTAGTTTGTTTTAATATATTTATTTTGTTAATTTAGTGTTTATTTAGTTAATTTAGTAATTAATTTGTTAAACTTGTGATTTGAGGACTTAATTGAGTTTATCGGTGTTTTAGGTGTAAAATTAAAGGAAAAAGAAAAAATTGAAGGACTAAAAGGAGAGTTCAGTAAATTAAGGAAGCAAAAAAGGAGAATTATGTCATGGGTTAGTCTAGAGGAGGACCATTCGATGGAATCACTTTTTAATTATACCGAATGGCCTTTTAAAGATGCAAAATAAATAGCATTCGGTAGAATCAGTTTTGCATTCTACCAAATCATGAGAAAAATCAAAATGGAGCATTCAGAGGAGTCATTTCATGTTTTACTAAATAAGGTTTTAATTGAAATTGCAATTCGGTGGTTTCAAATTCCATTCTTCTGGTTCAAGTTTATCGATTAAAATTGAAATTCTTTTCATGTTCGAAAAAGGAAGTTCTTTTTTCATCCAAATCGGGAAGTTTTGTGTTGTACAAGTTAGGAAGTTAGCAAGTTTAAGTCCATTAAATTTCCTATTTACTTCCTATAAATAAAGGTCTGAAGTTGCTAAGAAAGAGGGAGGATGGAAAGGAATCAAGTAGTTAGATAATTATAGATTTCTCAATTACAAATTTTTAGTTTTCTATAGTTATTTTGTACAGTAGTTTTATCTTCTATTTTTCTATTCGTAGTTTGCAATTCTCTTTATTTTATTTTTAGTTTTTCTTTAAATTTCATCATGTTTGGTGAGTAGTTTTCTTATTTTGTTAAGGGATATTTGAATCCTTAACTTTTTATTGTAATGGCTTAAGCTTTATATTCAAACTCAAGTTGATTATTTCTTGGTTTTAAACCTATTCTAATCTTTGATTTTATTAAAATTAATTATTAGTTTATTGATTCAATAGCTAAAAGTTGATTTAAGCATAATTAAAGATTTATATGTTCTTGGATTAATCTTTTGAGTCAATGCATGGTTGTTTTCTATTTTGAGATGATTGTGTTTTGATAATATTGGTTAATACTAAGAGAGGAGGAACTAAGAATAAATTAAAGTTGAATTTACTTGAAAAAGAGATTAATGAATGTTTAGGAAGTTAAAACTAGATTTTTATGCTAAGTATTAAATTATTCTTAAACAGGGATTTCGATATTTAAGAAAGATATTATTGATTCAAGATATCAAGCTTTATTCATCTAGTTTTTCCATAATCACTTATGTTACTTTTGTTATTGAGTCATTACAATGGAAATTAAGCTGGATAGTTCCTTTAGCAAGAGTATTTCAGTTGTTGCTTTGTGTTTGATTCATGTTTGTCTAATTTTAGTTTTTATTTTAGTTAATTATTTACTTACTTAGTTCTTAAATTGAAAACATTGGAAAATAATCTCATATTTATTCAAGTTATACATAGATATTACCCTTAGTAATCCATGTTCCCTTGGGTATGATATTTGGGGTCTTAATCTATATTTTCCTATATTACTAGCTGATTTAGTACACTTGCTAGACACAAGTCATATATGATAAGATATGAAATTTTTAAATAATAACATAATCATACATCTACTTCAGCATCCATAATTACCATCATTGCCTAATTGATCTTTACATTTATATATAATACACGTATTAGAAACCATGGGTAAAGAAGTTATTCCATATAACATATGCAAAAGTTATACATTTTACTATAATTATATGTGATATATGTATACTCAACTCTAGCCTGCTTAAGTTTTAAAGGTGGATAATGGGAACGGTGGATACTCGTGGGTATCAAAATGGTGGATATCCGAGGATATCTAAATTTTAGATCCAAACGGGATTGATTGTATGGTGGCCTAGTCAAATGGACCCAAATGGGGTCAGCTAACAACCCAAATGGGGCTATTTATGCTCTAATAGGATCAACTATACTTTAGATCTAAACAGGTCAATGCTGATAGATGCAATATCCCTATAGGCGCCTATATATACACAATTGAACTCTAATTACAGGCAATACTCTATTTAATTATATTTTCATATATCATGCTTGCACTTAACTATTCAATTTACATGTGTATAACCATAAGATAGATATATTATTACTATGGCATAATTATGTATGCAAAGTTCATATAATGATTCAAATATTTTTTAACATGCTATCATTAGATATCACATATCAGCATGATCATACTATGTCAATCAAGTAATGTATCATCCCTATTTAAGTGCCCATCATAAAACATGCCTCGTTCTTAAAACTTTAAATTATTACACGTCATATATATGTGATCATGTAAAAAGATACATAATCCCTAGTATATATATATAAAGATATATTTATATAGGCATATAACAATACGAGTATTGAAAATTGAATATATATGATTGTAATTATGTACTTTAACAGGTTATCATTATAGCACTACATATGAACATGGTCATACTAATGCATTTAGTATTTCATAGTATAAGTGCATATTCAAATATAAATTTACTCTATCATTAGAGTATAAACATGTAAGAATAATTGCATAAAACAAGCATATACATAAGTTTAAGCATGTATAAATATTTTGTATCATTAACAGTAATCTTTACTTATGTATATACAAGATTATATAAATAGACCTTTATCAAAAATCATATTACATGCCATATATAATTCAAGGTGGTTTCATATCAGCACATATTTAACATAACAATATTTAAACAATAATAGAAAATACATTAAATTCTGCTTACTAAATTCTGAACAGGGGCAGCATCCTGGATCTTCATTGTGTGCCATTTTTTATTTGGAAAAAGTTATTTTTAGGCCAAGTGACCTCCTACAAATTTATTCCATATATGTTCAGTTTCTAGAACATCAAAATTCATCTCAATATGACATCTATAACTCTAGATATTCAAGAAAAACCGTAGGTTGTTCATAAAATCAAAAACTATTTTTGTTACCACTTATAAAATTCATAGAATAAAATGAGAAAGGAATAAGACTAACTTCCCTCCATCAAAGTTATGCTCCTAGATATATATTTTATCTAGAATTTTACAGCATGTCATTTTGACTCCTCTACCAAGATTTATGTCCAAAATACCAAAATCTATTCCATAATAGTGAAAACAGTTTCTACAAATTTCATGCTAAAATTTGACATGCTTGGAAATAAAATTAGGCATTGCTATCTCCATGTGAAATGCATATTTAGAAAAATTTTTTCATAGAATTTAACCTCATAGCAATCCAACCACTGTACACAAAATACATCATAATTTCCAACATGTTGTTCCAGAACCG
Organism: Excoecaria agallocha; assembly: GCA_037975025.1. Classification (NCBI taxonomy): domain Eukaryota; kingdom Viridiplantae; phylum Streptophyta; class Magnoliopsida; order Malpighiales; family Euphorbiaceae; genus Excoecaria; species Excoecaria agallocha. The sequence goes on from CM075816.1 coordinate 41,609,289, forward strand.
AAATCAACAGCTCACAATATAAAAATCTGTTCTAGTTGCAAATTTAAAAATACATAGAAGAAACTGTGTATAGATTTAGGCCAAACTTCCTTCATAAAAATTGTTTTCCTATGAGTCTATGTTATCTAGGATTTTTCCTCATAGGATTTAGACTTATCTATCAAAAATTATATCAAATAGACAACAACCTGCTCCCTATAACTAGGCAACATCTCACCATGAATTTCAAGTTAAAACCAAAAACACTTAGGGACACAATCTCATTTATGTTTCATCTACAAGATTATGTGTGCATGTCTTAAGTTTAATTGGAAACTAGTATTTCCCAAATTAGAGCTATAAAACGCAAAATATTTGCAAAATACTGAAACTTGTTCAATGAGACTTAATCTAGAATTTCAAATTCATCAACTTTTCTACTTTCAAATTGATTTGCATGATTTAAATTCATCTCTTCCATAATCTAACTATTATAATAGCGCATTTAACATCAATAAATTTATGCAAAAACACATGCAAAGTAGATTTTAGACTTCAATTTCTCACCTTTGCCGAAATCCCCCTTAATTTTTTTTTTCAATCCCTTGTAAGACCCTTTCCTTTGTTCTTCCTACCTTCATCTTCTTCTACATAAAAATTCATTCTCATAAACATACATTTCCAATTTCTTCCTCCAACTAATCATTCAAGAAAAGAAGAAGAAGATGATGATGATGAAGAAAATCAAATACTAAGCCATTACCTTAATAATTTACACCAACTTGTTCTTGAATAAACAACATGCAAGAGATTTTCTTCAAGAATTCTCTTAGAGATTGAACAATTGATATTTGAAAGAGAAGAAAAGAAATTCTAAAATCCCATAAGATGTTGCCATCCCACTCTCCCTTCTTAGATTTCTCTCTCTTCCATACAACTTTCAACTTCTATAATAGAAAGGAAAATTCCTTTGTTAGTCCTTTGCCAAATTGTTTGTCACACTTAATTCTATCATCTTTTTGCATGTTATACATTGACCTCTCCTTTTTATGCTTCTCATAAATTAATGACTCATTTCTTTCCTTTAATCACAAATACCCCTTAAAATGCCATAATAAGAAATTGACCCGTAAATTAACATTTCATGCTTCAATTACCCTCTTGAGTATTTTTAAACCAAAATAATAATTTAATTTATTTCATGAAATTTATATAATTAAAAATAATTTATCACTTGTCCCATACCTTATATCAAATTTACATTTTTAATTTAATCTCAATTAAACATAATCCTTTAGAATTATACATTTTCGACTAAGGTTATGTTAGGGGGCTCACAGTTTATGTAAGGACCCAATCATGGCCTTAGCAGGATTATAATTAATTAATCAGGGTTAAGATTTAATAAGGCAAAATTTGATTATTTTGCATTAACGAAGTTAAGTCATATAAATGGTATAATGGTAATTATGCACATGTATATTAGAGTGTATCTAAAATAGTAAGGAAGGATACAATTGAATTAAATAAGAAGTTTGGGGTTAAATGTTAAGAAAATGAGTTTTTTTTGGGGTTAAAATGTATAAGGGTAGTTAGGGAATTTCTCTTAATGAGATATTAATTCCACTCAAGCTTGGGGAATGGCTGGATCGACATTTGAGAGAGATAGCTCTCTCTCTCTCTCTCGTTATGGTTTGGAGAATATGAAGACTAGGGTTTGCTGTTTAAGCATTATGAAGGAAATGAAGGAGAGAGTGAGCTAGATCAATGGATGTTGAAAGAGTTCAAGCTTCAAAAGTTAGGTACAGGAATTAAGTTTTGGCATAGTTCATGTGAATGATTTAGGGTTTTTAATTCTTTTTTTGGTATGTGTATTTTTTAATACGAGTTTAAAGGATAAATCTAGTAAGCTTTGATGAGTATAGTATGCTTGAAAACTTAAATGATCATGTAAGAAAGAGGGGAGGTGAGATTTGGGGTTTAAATTCCTATTATGCACGATTGAGATTCTTTTTTTCCTCTTTTCTTTTCCACATACGGCCATGGGTGAGTTTGCTCTTTCTAACCCATGGCCACGTGTGTTTGTTTTTCATGACAAATGGCCACGTGAGGCGTTCCTCCTTCCCACCCATGGCCATGCATGTTGTTTCCTTTCTTGGACATGACCATGCAAGTTTGTCTCCTTTCTTGCACATGGCCATGTGATGTTTCTTTCTTCCTTGTACATAGCCACATGTGGTCTCTTCTTGCAAACACTCGGCCACTCACTCTTTCTCTTTGAGAATACACGGCCAGACAAGCACGTTTTCTCCCCTCCACAGTATATTCTCACCTAAGATTTAAGCTATGTAACTAGATATGGAACATGGTATTATGTGATACATAAAACCATTAAGAGAGCAAAAATTGAGGAGAAATGGCTAGTAATAAGTAAGACGGAGGATTAATGGCTATTAAGTAAAGTTGGATATATTACTTATTAGAGTAATAGATTATGAAAGTCTCTCCTTAATGCTAAAGTCTACAAAGATACGTTTTAGAAAGGGCTAAATATAACATGAATTATTATGAAAATTTAAAAGACATAAATGCTATAATAAGAGGAAGAAGAGCAAATTAAGTTGTAAGTGATCCAAGGTATATATATCTATATATACCTTGATACACATAGAGTAGAGTAAAAAACTTTAAGACAATAATCCTATAAAGTCATGAATTGGATTCCACTTAAACTCTAATTAGAAGGACTTACATATGATAATGCTAAAATAATTAGGCTGCTAAAATGCATTTTAGTGCAAATGGCATGAAACTATGAAGAGTGAGAAGGAATATAAGAATCACAAGAGTATGCTATTTGATATGCCCCTTTATAGTATAGTATAAAGTATATGCTCAGCCGAAGCAAATGGTTCTACCTAGATACTATACTTTGACGATCCTTTTGAATGGCACGAGAATAATATGATTTAGCCTAGTTGATAAGAAGATAGTTGTAAGGTTACATGTAATCTAGCAACTGTAAACATACATGCTAATTAATGTATTTTACATACAGGTATAAGGTATTTAATATGCCTAAGTTAAAAAGAGAAGGAACATTTTAAGGGATATTATAAAACTATAGAAGCTTCATTATACTTCAAGTCATAATGGGAATTAATGGTGAACCTTGATGTAAAGGACCAAACTCGTCTGTTATTCATACCCTATGATGTAAAATGAAAGTTACAAGTCCTCAAGTATTGTTCTAATGTTTAAGATGAGATAATCTTATACAACTCACCTAAGAAAACAATGTTATAAAATAGAAAGAACAATAAGATGATCATGATATATGTGATAATGTTAAGGTAGATAATCTATTTCCTATGATATAGTAGACTATAATTATGAGCTAAAGGGGCTAAAGATGAATAAGTGTTGACCTTAAGCTATATGAGAATATAGTTATTCTAACGTATGGATCATAACTATTTGAGTGCTGCAATATATGATTATGTCATTATGTGATTAATTATGAGAATAGGGAAACTACTCATGGCAAGCAGTAACAAGGTACGTCATCGAGAACTATTCACGAGTTATGTAAGTGTATGTGGTAAAATTGATTCGAGCATGATATGATGAGTAGCTTGATTTAATATGTGAACAAGTATGAATGATGAACTTATGTATTGCCATGTTTAAACTGCACATATATGTATGAGTGCATGTGGGTATGCACAATGCTAATCATGAAAGATGATGTGTTGTTATTGTTACATAAACATGTAACCATTATGAAATGACTGAAAGAAAATTGATGCAAGCATACGATTATATGATGACATCTATATGTAATAGAGCCTAAAGCTCAACATTGATGTATGATAAGAATGATATGCCTTCTTTTATGAAAGTGGCTTTAAGCCAAATGATGTGATAAGTAAAGAAGGACATGTTAAATTAAAGATGTCTTAAAAGTTAAGCCTATGGGTCTTAGTTTAGTTGTTGATTAGATAGGCATGCCTGGAGGGATACAGTTACAGTTGCTATATGTTGAACCCATTTGGGTCTTGTTCCTTAATAGAACCATCATTTGACCCCGTTTGGGTCCATAGTTGTTCCTTGCTCGAACCATTGATTGACCCCATTTGGGTCCATTGTTTGATATCTTTGGATATCCATAGTTTGATACCTTCGGGTATCCATTGCTCCCGTTATCCACCTTTTAAACTAGTATTTAGGCAGGCTATTAAAGATGTAAATGGTACAAGAAATAAAGTAACGTATGTATTAATCGCCTCACTTATATGTATTGGAATCATGATAATGATCTATTCTATTGATTTATTCTAAATTTTAGCTAGCTATAAACCATTTCTATGAAATGAAATGCCATGTTATGTAGTACTTAATGGTGATGTCTTACATCAACTTTGAGAAAGGTCACCATGTGAGTGTTAGTGTGAGTTGGTTCCACAGTGAATAGTTGGGCCGCATGGGCCATAAGCTTACAATATTGAATTAAACGTTATATGAACTATGACATGCATAGTAATATTTATGTATGGGAAAAATTAGAAAATGTTTGCATATGGTATGGTGACCTTGTCAGTTAATCATGAGGTGTATTACCTCTTCCTTAGAATGGGATGCAAATTCGTGAGTATGTGTATGAACATTTATATATGTATGTGTATATGTATAATTCTAACATAAATCAAAGTGCCAAGCATGATATGATATGAATCTATATGATTTTTAAAGTGCAATGATAATATAGCATTAAGAAAAACATGTGTAGAAACTCGAACAAAATGATAAGTTTAAAATGTATGTAATGAAAACATGCCTAGTAATATCTATTGCAATGTTATGTAACATGAGGACTTTCTTTTGGCTATGAATAAATGATAAATGCAAATGTTAGGTAACAAATTGGTTAATAGCATAAGTTGAAGGTTGTACGGATATAATGATGACATCAATATTCTTGAATAGAAGGATTACAAGATGTATGGATTTTTCCTAGGAAATAATAGAGGGTTAAAGATGATCATTAATTAACAAGTTTCATGGATAAAGATAGTTTATGCAATGCTCTCAATTTTAGTAAGATGACATCTATGGTTAAGGTTGAAAACTCCCTAGAATGTCCAATGTGGCATGATAAATAATGTAAACTCTTTTGATTTAATGAAGAAAATTATAAGATATTGTCCATAGAATTGTGTTTCCCCACAAAGCTTTATAGCTTAGCATGGGTTATTTATCCGTGTAGGTTTCAGGATAAACTCTAGAGGATCAGGCAAGATGCAGTTGCCTTGAGGATTTCAGGATTCTTGAAGGTCATTTATGTTATAATTATTTAATTAAAAGCTTGATTCTTTTATTGTGGCATCTAATTATGGCCTGTTTTATTATTATTATTATTATTATTATTATTAGGGAGTTACAGTTTAGGGGTTACCATTTTAGGGTAACAATTTCTTCTCATTCTCTTATATTGATTTTTGGATGGTCAAATTACAAACCTATATGAATCATTCATGTTATAATTGCATATCAATTCACTCAATGTAGAAGGGGACTCCAGCAAAGGGAAGGAGAAGCTTGAAATAGGAGTTTGAAGAAGGTTTACTACAAATAGGTATGTGAACTTATGACCATTATTTATAGGTATTTGCTTCATAATAGGGTTTGAATGTGTTAAATAGGTACTATTAAGGGAAGGATATAGGAATTTAAGGGTGGAATTGGCATAGGAACCGAAATAGGTGATAGACCCTCTTTTTGGCAAAAGCTGTCTTTGGGTTCACTAGACGTGTCAAGACATTTTTGCCTATATCTGGAGTTTGAGAGCTCTTAATGGAATAATTCCTGGAACAAAAGCTAGACTAAAAAGCCTAGGTTTTATAAGAAGACATAAATGTTTGGTTCATCTCTTATGATGGTCAAATATTTGCTTGAAGCCTAACCATATCTGCTGCCTTAACATTAGGAGGAGTCCCCATTATTTGGTGAATATATTAAGATTTATAATGCTAAATTGAGTGAATTTTAATGTTTTGGATACTAAAAACATATGGTAACAAATTTGTAGAAGACAATTTTTGCTAAATCTATCTTGATGTATGATGAAAATGCAAAACAAAAAGAACTAGGGAAACTATCTCTATCATAACTCGTCCCTGCTGAGCATGAGTCACCCACTTGAGCATGAGTCATGCACTTCAGCCTTTGTATCATATCATCACATGCCTTGACCTTGCATTCACATGTATATAAGAACAAATACATACATATGTATGTATACCACTAGGCTTTTCATGCATTTCATATCATGCCTTATCTTAAATAATTATTTTCAAGGTGCCCAAATTGTGTTTATATGTGTTTGGGTAAGTTTCGATGTCCAATAGGGATTAAAAATCATGAATAGGTTGTAACAAGGGAAGCACTCGGCTATGACAAATTGGTCTAGTCCATGTGCAATGTTTGAAATGGGTACAGAGGGTTAACTCAGCTGAGACAAATTGGTCTCGGCTGAGTGCCCCAATTTTTCCTACGAATTTTGTAGACAGTTTCACTAACTCAGATTGCACTTCAAATTAATCCTAGAAAATGACGTTTTGAGGCCAATAGTTCTTCCACAAACTTCTTTTTCTATATTTCTAGTTTCTAAAACAATAAAAATCACTTTATTTGGCATTCCTAATCTCAAGATATTAACTAAAAATATGGACTGCTCCCAACGACAAGGCAGTAGACATAGTTTGGGTTCAAGCTAACTTTTGCCTATCATAGAGGGCGAAACAAATAAGGTGTCTACTTATGAAACTTAGAGTTATGAGTGTATTATCTATTGCAACTATTATTATGTAATTTGAAGTTTTTAAACTCCAAATATATGCAAAATAGTCCTGATAGGTCCAGTGAACCTGTGGACAATATTTTGCCAAAAAAGCATTTACCACCTAAATTTTGGTTCCTATGCTAAATCCACCTTAAATTTCATTTATCTTTCCTTGAAAATGACCAATTTAACACTTATAAGCCCTAAAATGAAGTAACCACCCAAAAATGGCAAAAAGTTCCCATACCTTTATGCAGTTATTCCTTTATCAAGCTCATCTTCCCACCTTTTCTTTGCCTTTGCTAGATTGCCCTTCTACATAGAGTGAATTCACATGATATAAATGATCCATAAAATCCATATAATTAATTATCACTTCACAAAATTAAAGAAGAAGAGATGAAGGAGTTGCTACCCCAAATATGGTAACCTCTAAATTCTCTCTCCACAAGAAAAAATGAAGATAGGATTTTTAAGGGTTTCTTAAGAGTTAGTTGAGAGAAAATGGGTGCCTAAGTCTCCATGAAGTGGTCGGTCCCCATCTCCTCCTTTAACACCTTAAATACCCACATTCTAAGTAAGATTTTAGGGAGAATAGGTGGCTTGTTCCTATTGGCTCCCACTTGCCTTTTTCAATTTTTCCCTTAATTCTTTAAATTTATGTTTTTACCCCTAAACTTTCTCTTCTCATTTTCAATTAAGTCCCTTGATTAACATATAACCCATAATAAATTACATGCATGACTTAAATTAAAATGACCATTTTACCCCTCATTAAATAAAGGTAATTACCTTTGTGTCCTAACTTGTAATTCACTAACTATACAAAAAAATGATCTTGTTACACATGCATATTCTCCCAAGGACTAAATAGAGGCCTCTCATTTTTCTCCCCCTTATAGGAATTTCATCCTTAAAATTCATGCCTAATTTAAATAATTGTGGGTAGTGAGCTCTTATAACTGATTTAGGTTCCTATATGGCCTCTTCCATGCCATGATACTGCCATAATACATTAACTAAGGAAATTTGTTTATTTTGCAGTTGTCTAACTTCCCGAGCTAAAATTTCTTTCGGTTCTTCATCATAGGAATAGTCAGGTTGCATTATTATTTTCTGCAGGGGTATTATATGAGATTTATCTGATCTATACCTTCAAAGCATAGAAATGTGAAAGACATCATGCAACTTGGAATCCTGAAGGGAGTGCTAATCTATAAGCAATAGATCTAACCCATTCTATAACTTTATATGGACTGATGAATCTTAGACTAAGCTTCATTTTCTTTCCAAATCGTAGTACTTTTCTCCATGTTGACACTTTTAAGAACACCCTATCCCCCACTTGGTATTCAATATCTTTTCTCTTTAAGTTTGCATGTGATTTCAATCTATCATTGGAGGTTTTCAATGTTTCCTTGATAATTTGCACCTTTTCCTTGGTATCTTTAATAATGTCCGGACTGATCACCATTTTCTCAGTTAACTCGGTCTAACAAATTAGAGTTCTACAATTTCTTCTATAAAGAGCTTTATAAGGTGCCATCCTAATGCTAGTTTGATAATCATTATTGTATGAAAATTCCATTAGAGCAAGGTATCTATCCTAACTTCCTGAAAAATCCAAGGCACAAGCTCTCATCATATCTTCCAACACCTAAATAACTCTTTCAGATTTCCTATCTATCTATGGATGAAATGTTGTACTATAGTGGAGTTTAGTGCCCAAAACCTATTGTAAGCTCTTCCAAAATCTGGATGTAAATCTTGAATCTCGATCAAAAATTACTGACACAGGAATTCCATGCAATCAGATAATTTTGATTACATATAGTTCAGCCAATTTTTCCAGTGGGTAGTCTAATCAAATTGGTATGAAGTGAGCCATCTTGGTTTGCCTATTTACAATTACCCATACTGTATCATGTTTTCTTTGAGTGTGGGGTAGCCCTGTAACAAAATCCATGGTGATATTTTACCATTTCCAATGTGGAATTGGAATGGGATTCAAGAACCCGTAAGGGCATTGATATTCTACCTTCACTTGCTGGCAACTCAAAAACTTGGAAACATAATCAAACACGTCTCTTTTCATTCATGGCCTCCAATAAATTTACTTTAAGTCTTGATACATATTGTTACCTACGAGATGCATAGTGAAAATTATGTTGTGTGCTTCTCGCAAAAAGGTTTTCTTTAATTCTTTATTATCTGGTACACACATTCTATTTCAATAATGCACACCTCTATCTTCTTTTATCGAGTAATCTAATAGAAATCCTTCATGTATTAGTTGAACTGTCCATTGTAATTTTTCATCATCTTTCTAGGCATTAATTATTGTTTGCTTCATATTGGGTTGTGCTTTTAATTGAGCTGTCAGTGCTCCATCTGATACAAATCTCTATTTACATTGTTGCAACAATAACGACGCTACAATCTTTTGGCTAAGGGCATCCGCCACCACATTTGCTTTACCAGGATGATAATCAACTATGCAATCATAAACTTTGAATAATTCCAACCACCTTCGCTGTCTTAAATTGAGGTCTTTCTGTGTAAACAGGTACTTAAGACTCTTATGATCTGCATATATCTTACATCTTTCTCCATACAAGTAGTCCCGCCATATCTTTAAAGCAAAAACTACTGCTGCCAGCTCTAGATCATGTGTGGGGTAGTTCTATTCATGAGGTTTTAATGGCCTCGAAGCATAAGCAACAACCTTAACCTCTTGCATCGGCACACAACCCAACTCATTTTTGGAGGCATCACTATACATGGAATATTCTTTACCAGATGCTAGTTGAGTAAGAACTAGGGCTTCTATTTGCATTCTTTTCAATCGTTCAAAGCTTTCATGATATTTGTCAATCAATTTAAATTTAACATCTTTTTGGAGCAACCTGGTAAGTGGAGAAGCAATCACTGAAAATCCTTTTACAAAACTGCAGTAATACCCAGCTAGGCCTAGGAAACTCCTCACTTTTTGTACATTTCGAGGTGACTTCCAATTAACAATAGCTTCCACCTTTTTATGAACCACCCTAATGCCTTCTGATGATATCAGGTGCCTAAGAAAAGAAACTTCCTTAAGCCAAAAATCACATGTGTTCAGCTTGGCATATAACTGTTTCTCTCGCAAAGTCTATAACACAATTCTTAAATGTTTTGCATGTTCTGCTTCATTTTGAGAGTAGACCAATATATCATCAATAAACACAACCACAAACTAGTCTACACAGGGTCAGAATGCCCTATTCATCAAATCCATGAAAGCTACTAGAGCATTAGTTAACCCTAAAGGCATAACCAAGAATTCATAATGGCCATACCGGGTTTTAAAAGCAGTTTTTGAAATATCTTTACCTTCCACTCGAAGCTAATAATATCCCAATCGCAAATCAATCTTAGAAAACACCTGGACATATTTTAATTAATCAAACAAATATTTAATATGAGGTAAAGGATATCTATTCTCCACTATCACTTTGTTGAGCTATCTATAGTCAATACACATTCTCAAGGTACCATCTTTCTTTTTGACAAATAACATTGGTGTGCCTTAAGGGGACACACTAGGCCTGATAAAACCTTTATCCAGCAGCTCTTGTAATTAAAGTTTCAACTCCTTTAATTTTGATGGTACCATCCTATACGACGCCATAAAAATTGGAGCAGTTCCTAGTAAGGTTTTTATGGATAACTCCACTTCTCTTTCAAGTGGGAGACCAGGTAGCTCCTTAAGAAACACATCAAGAAATTCACTAACCATTAGTATATCTTGAAGATTTACTTTTTCTTTATTAAAATCAATCACTAGAGCCAAAAATTTTTTACACACTTTCCTAATGAAATGTCTGGCTTGCATAACCAAAATGACATTCATCAAAGGTTTTGAACTAATACCCTAGACTATTTTTTCCTTTCCTTTTGTGTCTTTTAGTTCTACTGTCTTTTTCTTACAATTCACTATTGCCTGGTGTTTAATTAACTAATCCATGCCTAATATCACATCAAGTTCATAGAATGGTAACTCTATTAAGTCAGTAGGAAATTATCTTCCTTGAATCATAATAGAGAAAGACTTATGCACTTTATTGACGCAAACATTATGGCCCAAAGGGCTAGTCACACATATATCAAAAACTAACTATTCCACATTTGTCATATTTCTACCCAGGTCCCCAACATAATTATAGGAATGTGTAGAACCCGGATCAATAAGGGCATGCACATCAGTGTTAAAGAGTGAGAAAATACCCGCTATGACTTTTGGAGCATCCACTTCTTCATGAGCTTCCATTGCATATGCTTAGGTAAGAGATGTAGGAGCAAAAGGTTAATCAACCATCTTAGAGGTATTTCTGGACAGGGCTCTAAATTAATTTAATCCACCCCGACCTCTTTCATGTCCTCTACCTATTGAAAATACATTAGAAGTGTCCCTATTGCTTTGTTGTATAGACCTATGCTTTTGATTTAATGGACAATTAGCCCTAAAATGATCAGTATTGGCACACCTAAAATAAACACCTGTTAACATCCTATAGGTACCCTAATGTCTCCTAGAACAATAGGTCCACTCTGGTGGTGTCCTCTACCCTATCCTGCTGATGTCTCCTTACCCCATTTAGATTAGGTGAATGTTCCATGTCATCTACCTCTAGTAGCTAGATTGTTGAAGGATCCAGCTGATTGATCTCCTTATACAACTCGAGGCCTCTTTCCTATAGATGTACCACCTCTAGAGAAACTTCTTCTTTGCTCTTCATCCCTCTTGGTGACTTCATTCTTTTCTACTCAGATGGCTGCTTGAACAAATAGATAGTAATGCATTGCTTGTAGTAAAGTAGGTCGAATTAAATGCTCTCTAATATGATCTCGTAAGCCATTCTCAAATTGCCGACACATGAAGGCTTCAATTAGCATAAATTTTGGTGCATATTTGCTAAGATGGCTGTATTCCTTCTCATATTCTGCCACCGTCATGCCTTTTTGCTTCAAACTTAAGAATTATCTCAGCTTCTCCTCTTTATAGGCTTTTGTAACATATCTTTTCTTATACTACTCTGTAAAGAACTCTCAATTGAGAGAATCTGGCAATTGGGGTTGCATTAACAATAGTTTCCACCAATCGTATGCTAGTCCCTAAAGTGAGGATATAATACATGTAACTTTCTGACTAGTTGGGCATTGGATCTCATCAAATACATGTTGAGTCCTTTCTAGCCAAAGCTTTGCCTTTTCTTACTCCTCTAATGTAGTACCAAAGAACTCTTTCGCTCTATGGTTCCTAATTTATGCAATAGGAGCTTTGGGAGCCATCATCCTCTGAAGAATATGATCCATATCTTGAGAATGTCTTAACAGCACTTCCCTCGAGATAACAACTGTAGGTACATCACTCCAAATAGAGGATGAAGATTCCAAATTAGAAGGATTCGATCTCACAGCCAAATTGCTTTCAACACTTTCATCCACTGCTTTCTTGGACTCTTTCATGATCAACTATCTACAATAAAATAGGGGCATCTGTATTAGCCAACACTACTAATAGTCTATACAAGCATGGTTCATAGATTCCTAGTAGCTAGAACCACCTAAACCTAGGCGCTTTGATACCAAAAATGTAAACACTACTTTATACCCTTCCTGGACAATCCTGTCATACAATTATTATCATACATGTACCATCTTGTATGCAATTGCTCATACATATAGTTCATTTGCATAATTATCACATTAGTTAGCATGACTTTTAATTAATTTATCAAATTGGATAAAATCATACAAAAGGACTATTTACTATAGTGTGCTTTACAACTGTTACTTTTTACAAACCATTTTACATAGTGAAAAATGAGAATATACAAACAAAAGCAAAAAGATGACTTTTTTTATAATTGACACTTCCTAGGGTTGGCTTGGTTGTATCTTTCCCCTAAAAAAGTGTTTGAACTAGGGTGCCTATATGGATAAAACTCGTGCTATGCTAAGGAGCTTAGTGGGGAAAAGTTATAGTGTGAACAACCACTCACACTGGTCATTCCCAAACACATACAAACATGTAATCATGCAAACATGTATATATTTTCACTAGCATAATTGTATAATCAATAACAAGAGAAATAGGTTACTATATTACTTATAGTTCAATGATAAACATGCATAACATATAATTATTTAACAATTTCTTTACAATTGCCTTCTTTTCTGTGAAAGCCTTCCTAAGTTATGCGAGTGTGGATAATGGGAACTATGTATACCTGGAGGTATCAATCATATGAATACCTATAGGTATTAAATCCTATGGATATTAGAAGATATCAAATCTATGGACCCAATACGGTTGAACTATAGTCCTAGTGGGATGACTGTAGATGCAAATAGGGTCAAACCTGTGGTAGCTGTAATTTTATCCCTAAAGGCATGCCTATCTATAACCAATCAAGTTCTGTACGTAGGTTTTGAGCTATTTTCACATATTTCCATATTTCAAGAATAATTCATTTCAATATAAACATATACAAATATAAGCATTAATGATGATCATAATGGTGTTATTTGATCATATATGCATATTTCGAGATTATACATGTTAATATCTTATGCGTATCATATCATCGCATCCCTTAACCTTACATTTGCATGTGTATAAGCATAAATATAAGCATATATATGTATACCATTAGGATTTTGATGCACTTCATATCATGCCTTATCTTAAATAATTATATTCAAGGTTCTCAAAAAGTGTTTAGCAGTGTTCGGGTAAGTTTTGGTGTCCATTAGGGCCTAAAAATCATGAACAGGCTGTAATAGGGGAAACATTAGACTAAGACAAATTGGTCTTAGCCATGTGTAATGATCAAAATGGGTTCAGAGGGGTTCAGTTGGCTGAGACAAACTAGTCTCGGCAGAGTACCCCAATCTAGCCCACGAATTTTGAAACAATTTACCTGACTCAGATCGCACTTTAAATTAAACCCAAAAAACCATAGTTTGAGGCAATGAGTTCTTCTAAAAAAATTTTCTTCTATATTTCTAGTTTCTAAAAAATTAAAAATCACTTCATTTTTCTTTCCCAATCTCAATATATTCACTAAAAAATATGTACTGCTCCCAATGATTGGGCAGCAGACCTGGTATGGTTTAAGCTAACTTTTGCCTATCATAAAAGGTGAAAAAATGTTGGTGTCTTCCTGTAAAACTTAGATTTATGATTATATTTTCTATTCCAGCTAGAATTATTTAATTTGTAGTTCTCAAACTCCAGATATAGGAAAAATAGTCATGATATGTCTAGTGAACCCAAGGACAAATTTTTGCCAAAAGAGGGTTTACCACCTGAATTTTGGTTCCTATGCCAAATCCACCCTCAATTTTATTTATCCATCCATCAAAACTCCCAATTTAACACTTATAAACCCTAACATGAAGTAACCACCTAAAAAGAATGGTAGAAAATTCCCATACCTTTATGTAGTTATTCCTCCTTCAAGCTCCTCCTCCCACCTTTTCTTTTCCTTTGCTAGATTGCCCTTCTACATAGAGTGAATTCACATGATATATATGATACATAAAATCCATATAATTGATTATCACTTCACAAAATTAAAGAAGAAGAGATGAAGGAGTTGTTACCCTAAATATGGTAACCTCTAAATTTTCTCTCCACAAGTAAAAATGAAGGTTTGATTTTTAGGGTTTTCTTGAGAGTTAGTTGAGAAAAAATGGGTTCCTGTAACTCTATGAAGTGTCCAGCCCCCATCTCTTCCTTTAACCCCTTAAATACCCATATTCTTTGGAAGATTCTAGGGAGAGTAGGTGGCTTGTTCCTATTCTCTCCCACTTGCTTTTTTCAATTTTGCCCTTAATTATTTAAATTTATCTTTTTACCCTTAAACTTTCTCTTTTCCTTTTCAATTAAGTCCCTTGATTAAAATATAACCTATAATCAATTACATTCTTGACTTAAATTAAAATGACCATTTTACCCCTTATCAAATAAAGCTAATTACCTTTATATCCCAACTTGTAATTCACTAACTATACACATAGTGATCTTGTTACACATACATATTCTCCTAAGGCTTAAACAGGGGTTGCACACTATGAGTGGTTTTTCTCATTGTAATTCTTTCTTCCACTAACCCTTTTAGCTTACATTGAGTTTTATTTGTGTAGGTGTCCAAGTTTAGACTCTTTATCAAGGGCAAGATCTGCAGCAACCGAGCCAACACTAGGAAGAGTTAAGTATAAAGTTGTCAACTTTTTGCTTTTATTTTGTATATTCCCATTTTGTACTAAATATAATGATTAGTAAAATGTAAATAGTTGTAAAGCACACTATAGTAAATAGTTCTCTTGCATAATTATATCCAGTCTGACAAATTAATTAAAAGGAATGCTAACTAATGTGATAATTATGCAAATGAGCTATATCTATTAGTGATTGCATACAGAATGGCATATGCATGATAGCATATGTATGACATGATTGTCCAGGAAGGGTATAGAGTAGTCTTTACATTTTTTATATTAAAGCACCTAGGTTTAGGCTGTTTTGGCCACTGGAACATTAAAAACATGCATGTATAGACTGTTAGTGGTGTTAGCCTAATGCAGATGCCCCTATTTTATTATAGATAATGATCATGAAAGAGTCCGGAGAAGTAGGGGATGAACGTGCTAAAAGCAATTTACCAGTGAGATCAAACCCTTCTAATCTAGAATCTTTGGCCTCAATTCGGTGTGATGTATCTACAATTGCTATCCCTAGGGAAGAATTATTGAAACTTTCTTAAGACATAGCCCAAATTCTGCAAAGGATCATGGCTCCTGAAGCCCTTATTTTAGAAGTTAAAAAACATGGAGCAGAAGAGTTCTTTGCCTCTCTCTATATATATATATATATATATATATATATATATATATATTGAAGCAAAAAAGGCAAGACAATAGTTGAATATGAGAAGGAATTTAGTCTTCTTAGTAAATATGCACCAAAATCTATGTTAACTGAAGCATTCAAGTGTTGGCAAATTGAGGATGGCTTACACAATTGTATTAGAGAGCATTTAATCAGACCTACTTCGTTGTAGATAGTGGATTACTATCTAATTGTTTAAGCAGCCATCCAAGTAGAAAAGAATAAAGTGGTTAAGAGAGAAAGAGAGCAAAGAAAAAGTTTTGCTAGAGGTGGTGCATCTACAGGAAAAAGACCTTGGGTTACATAGGGAGATCAATCAACTGGATCTTTCAACAATCCTACTACTTGAGGTATACGATAGGAAACATTTACCTCATTTAGATTGGGTAAGGAGACATCAGTAGGTTAGGGCAGAGGTCAGTTGCTAGGGTGCACCTATTGCTCTAGGTGACACCAGGGTATCTATAGGATGTTAACATGTGCTTATTTTAGGTGTAGAGGTACTGATCATTTTAAGACTAACTGCTTATTAAATTAAGAGCATGGGTTTAAGTAGTAGAGCAATATAGAAGCTTCTAATGCACCTACAATAGATAGAGGGCGTGGAAGAGGTTTGGGTAGAGCCTAGTTTAAAAATGTTTTCGAGACTGTTGATCGGCCTTTTGCTCCCGCACCTCCTACCTGAGCATATCCAATGAAAGCTTGTGAAGAAGTAGATGCCCTGGAAGTCATAGCGGGTATTTTCTCACTTTTTAACATTGATGTGTATTTTCTTATTGATCCAGGTTTTACTCATTCTTATAATTATGTTGGGGATCTGGGTAGAAATATGGAAAATTTGGAACGGTTAAGGTTTGATATATGTGTGACTAGTCCTTTGGGCTATAGTGTTTATGTGAATAAAGTACGTAGGAATTGCCCTATTATGATTTAAGGAAGAGAATTTACTGCCGACCAAATAGAGTTACCTTTCTATGAATTTGATGTGATACTAGGAATTAATTGGTTAACTAAACATTAGGCAATAGTGAATTATAATACAAAGACAGTAGAACTGAAGGATGCAAAGGGAAAGGAAATAACAATCAAGGGTATTAGATCAAAACCCTTAACAAACATCATCTCGACTATGCAAGCTAAACATTTCATTAAGAAAGGGTGTGAAGTATACTTGGCCCTAGTGCTTCATTCCAAAAGAAAGAAAGTAAATATTCATAACATACCAGTGGTTAGTGAATTTTCTAATGTGTTTCCTAAAGAACTATCAGGTATTCCACCTAAAAGAGAAGTGGAGTTATCCATATAAACCTTACTAGGAACCACTCCCATTTCTACGGTGCTGTATAGGATGGCACTATAGGAATTAAAGGAGTTGAAAGTTTGATTGGAAAAGCTGTTGGATAAGGGTTTTATCCGGCCTAGTGTGTCCCCTTGAGGTGCGCTAGTGTTATTTGTCAAAAAGAAAGATGGTACCTTAAAAATGTGTATTAATCACAAACAACTCAATAAGGTGACAATGCAAAATAGATATTCTCTACCTCAAATTGAAGATCTATTTGATCAATTAA
The DNA here is from genome assembly GCA_037975025.1 of Excoecaria agallocha. Taxonomy (NCBI): domain Eukaryota; kingdom Viridiplantae; phylum Streptophyta; class Magnoliopsida; order Malpighiales; family Euphorbiaceae; genus Excoecaria; species Excoecaria agallocha. The sequence continues at coordinate 41,626,612 of CM075816.1, forward strand.
AAGATGCCAGGGTGTTTTCTAAGATTGACTTAAGATCAGGGTATTGTCAACTTCGAGTGGAAGACACAGACATCCCAAAAAACTACTTTTAGAACCTGGTATGGCCATTATAAATTCTTAGTTATGCTTTTTGGGTTAACCAATGCTCCTGTAGCTTTTATTGATTTGATGAATAGGGCATTTAGACCCTATCTGGACCAGTTTGTGGTAGTGTTCATCAATGATATACTGGTATACTCTCGAAATTAAGAAGATCATGCAAATCATCTGAGAATTATGTTACAAACTTTGTGAGAGAAATAGTTATTTGCTAAGTTTAGTAAATTTGATTTCTAGCTTAAGGAATTTTCATTTCTTTGGCACATTATATCCCCAGAAGGTAGAAGCCACAATTAATATAAATTTGCCTTAAAATGTATCGGAAGTAAGAAGTTTCCTAGGTTTGGCGGGGTAATATCGTCGCTTTGTGAAAGGACTTTCAGTCATTGCATTGGCACTAACTAAGCTGCTCCGAAAGGATGTTAAGTTTGAATAGACTGACAAATGTCAAGCGAGTTTTGAACGATTAAAAAGGATGCTAATAGGAGCCCTAGTTCTTACTCAACCAATATCCGATAAAGAATATGCTATGTAAAGTGATGGCTTCAGAAATGGCTTAGGTTGTGTATTAATGCAAGAAGGTAAAGTTGTGGCATATGCCTCAAGGCAATTGAAGCCTTATAAGTAGAACTACCTTACTCATGATCTGGAGGTAGCAGTAGTATTTTTTGCTTTAAAGATATGGCAGCATTACTCGTATAGGGAAATATGTAAGATTTTTATAGATCATAAGAGTCTTAAATATCTGCTTACACAAGATGACCTTAATTTGAGTCAATATAGATGGTTAGAATTATTCAAGGACTATGATTGCATAGTTGATTATCATCTTAGTAAAATGAATGTGGTGGCAGATGTCTTGAGCCCAAAGATGGCGGCGTCATTATTGTTGCAATAGTGTAAATGGAGATTTACATCAGATGGAGCATTGATAGCTAAATTGAGAACATGACTCAATATGAAGAAAACCATAATTGATGTTGAAAGAGATGATGAAAAATTAAAATGGATAGTTCAAATAATACATAAAGAAGGTCCAGTAGATTACTCAAAAAGAAAAGATGAAGGTGTGTATTATAGAAACAGGCTATGTGTACCAAATAATATAGAATTGAAGAAAACTTTGCTGCAAAAAGTGCACAACACAATTTTGACAATGCATAACTGAGGTAACAAGATGTATCAAGATTTAAAGCATAATTATTAGTGGCCGGGAATGAAAAGAGATGTGGTTGACTATGTTTCCAAGTGTTTGACTTGTCAACAAGTGAAGGCATAACACCAATTCCCTTTTGGATTATTAAATACCATTTCAATTCCACAGTGGAAATGGGAAAATATCACTATGGATTTTGTTACACGACTGCCCCTCACTCAAAGAAAACATGATGCAACATGGGTAATTATAGATAGGCTAACCAAGATAGCTTACTCCATACCAATTCGATTAGACTATCCACTAGACAAATTGGTTGAATTGTATGTAAATGAAATTGCCTGATTGCATGGAATTCCTATGTTAGTAATTTTTGATCGAGATTCAAGATTTAGATCCAGATTTTGGAAGAGCTTATAGTAGGTTTTGGGCACTAAACTCCACTATAGTATAACATTTCATCCATAGATAGATGGGTAATCCAAAAGAGTTATTCAAGTGCTAGAAGATATGATGAGTGGTTATGCTATAGATTTTCCAGGTGGTTGGGATAGATACCTTGCTCTGATAGAGTTTGCATACAACAATGGTTATCAAACTAGCATCGAGATGGCACCTTACAAAGCTCTTTATGGTAGAAAGTGTAGAACTCCAATATGTTGGATCATACTAACTGAGAAAAGGGTGATTGATCCTGATATTATTAAAGATATCAAGGAAAAGGTGCAAATTATCAAGCAAAGATTAAAAACCACTAGTGATAGACAAAAATCTTATACAAACTTGAAGAGAAAAAATATTGAATACCAAGTGGATGATAGGGCATTCTTAAAAGTGTCATCGTGGAGAAAATTATTATGATTTGGAAAGAAAGGTAAGCTTAGTCCAAGATTCATCGATCCTTATAAAGTTATAGAACAGGTTGTGCCTATTGCTTATAGATTGGCACTCCCTTTAGAGTTATCCAAGTTGCATGATGTCCTTCATGTTTCTATGCTCTGAAGGTACATATCAGATGAATATCATATAGTACCCTTATAGAAAAATAATAGTATAACTTGACTACTCCTCTGATGAAGAACAAAAAGAAATTTTAGCTCATGAAGTTAGACAATTACGGAACAACCAAATTCCCCTAGCGAAAGTATTATGGCAACATCATGGCATAGAAGAAGGCATATGGGAACCTGAATTAGTTATAAAAGCTCAGTACTTACAATTATTCAAACCAAGTATGATTTTTGAGGATGAAATTCTTTTAAAGGGGGAGAAAAATGTGAGGCCCCTATTTAGGCCTTAGGAGAATATGCCTATGTAGCAAGATCACTCTGTGTGTGTGGTTAGTGAATTACAAGTTGGGACATAAAGATAATTACCTTAAAAGAAGAGGGGTAAAGTGGTCATTTTAAATAAGCCATATGTGTGATTAATTTTGAAAAAGATGTTAATTAAGGGATCCAATTTAAAATGAAAAGAGAAAATTTTGGGGTAGAAAGATAAATTTAAGAAGTTAAGTCCAATTTTGAAATTATAGAAATTAGAGCCAATAGGAACATAACATCTATCTTACTAGAATCTTCTCAAGAAAAGTGAAATTTATAGGGGTTGTTTGGGAGAGGTAGCATGCCATTTTCAAGGGTTCTAAGGTAGCAAATTCTCTCTATTTAACTCTCAAGAAACCCTAAAAATCCTACGTTGATTTTTGTTGAGGAGAGAGAGTTTAGGAGTTACCATTTTAGGGTAACAATTTCTTCTCCTTCTCTTCTTAGATTTTTAGATGGAAAAATTACAAAGTTATATGAATCCTTCATGTTATAATTGCATATGAATTCAATATATGTAGAAAGGTACTTTAGCAAAGGGAAGGAGAGGCTTGAATGAGGAGCTTGAAAAAGGTTTACTACAAATAGGTATGGGAATTTCTTACCATTATTTATGGGTATTTGCTTCATGATAGGGTTTAAAAGTGTTAAATTGGAAGTAGTAATGCAAGGATATAGGAATTTAAGGGTAGAATTGGCATAGGAACCAAAATAAGGTGATAAACCCTTTTTTTGGCAAAAGCTGTCCTTGGGTTCACTAAACCTATCAAGACTATTTTTTCTTATATATGGAGTTTGAGAGCTCTAAATGGAATAATTTTAGTTGGAACAGAAACTAGACTCAAAAATCTAAGTTTTATAGGAGACATCAACGTTTGCTTTATCAGCTATGATTGTAAAAAATTTGCTTGAACCATAACCATGTCTACTGCCTTACCATTGGGAGTAATTCCTATTATTTAGTGAATATCTTGAGATTTATAAGGTGAAATGGAGTGATTTTTAATGCTTTGGAAATTAGAAACATAGAGTAAAAAATTTATAGAAGACCATTTTGGCTTAATTTATCTGGATGTATGATGAAAATACAAAACAAAATAAACTAAGGAAACTATCTTTGTCACGACTCATCCCTACTGAGCATGAGTCACACACCTGGGCATGAGTTGTGCACTTTAGCCTCTATAATGAGTCATACATAAGGACATGAGTCATACACTTTAGCCTCTATAATAAGTCTTGAACAAGGTTATGAGTCGTGTGCGAGTCATTCCAGGCTTCACGACTCATCCCTTCTCTTTACTTCTTATGCTTTCCTTCCTTGATGAAGTTAAGGACTTTTGATTAATTTAACAAGGGACAATTAACTTATAATATGATATGAAATGTATGATATCCTAGAGGTACATTCATATATATATACACAAATATAGATGCATGTATTTGTAATTATACACATGGAAATATGAGATTAAGGCTTTTGGTGACATTATATGCATATGATAGTAACATATATATTTTTAAATATGCATACATGGTCAAATATTTCCATTGTGATCATTTTGAATGCTAATAATTGTATATGTACATATTGGAATGGATTACTCTTAAAATGTGGAAACATGTGAGAACAGTTTAAAGCCTAAAATGTGGAAACATGTGAGAACAGTTTAAAGCCTGCGTATAAAACTTGGTTGTGGATAGATAGGCATGCCAATAGGGATAGAATTGCAACTGTCACAAGTTCGACCCCATTTGGGTGTACAGTTGTTCCCTTTGGGACTATAGTTTTGTTGGGATTTATTGGTTACATGAATCTCATACATAAGCGGAATTTAAAATTTTTAACCAATATTACTAATCTTGCCATGAATTTACAATATTCATATTAGTGAGAATAAGAAAAATCACCTTTGATTTTTGTTGTACAGTTGTTTTTCTTTCACATCGGGTTGTCGCAAACCACAGTGTCCAAAATCGAACACCTCCAATGAGTAATCCACATGAGAGAATGATAGAATGAACCAAAAATTGGGAGAGAACAAGGGGCTGGTTGAAAAATCCCTTGAGCTATTAAGGGAGGTGGCGGCTAGGGTTTTTGGAGGAGAGAAAAATTGTTCACTTAACCCTAATTTTCACATCACTTGGATTTTTATAATTACGTTAAAAATTCAACTTCATAATGTGATTGGGCTCTTTAATATTGCTGGAGAATTATTAATTGGGCTTTTGGAATTATTTATAATTATTTAAGCTCAATTAAATCCAATTTAAGCCCTTTCACAAAAGACTATGCACAAAACCCATAAATTAGGCCCTTTGTACATATACTTGGATTTAATTACCCAAATGAATTCCAAATCCAACCAATATAAATATGTAGGTGATTGGGATTTAATTGAACCCTTAGTCTCACTAGTCTGCGTATAGTATGAGTAGGGTATTGTTCCAAAGGGAACAGGGTAAATTTTATATTGACATAACAACAAGTAAATGGATAGGTAACAATTTCAATTAAAATCATGCAATTAATGTAAATACTAAACTACTTAAAATATATTAAGTTAATTTTGGATAATAGATTACTTAAAAGATGGGATAAACATACATTATAACCAAATAAACAAGTTCAACTTTGAATTAATTATCAATTATATGAATGGTATGAATGGAGAATTTAGCCAAGATTCTTTAAAGCAATTCTCATTGTCAATAAAGATGTTCTTACTTAGAGTCTATAAGCATTCTCATGTCATTATAGAGATAAATAAAAACTATGAAGTTCTATGCCAATTCTTTAACCCCTCAAAGTGAATTCCTTATCTCTAAGTGAACTCAATGCTTCAAGTAAATTTATTTATTTTTCCATCAAAGAATTCCAATTCTCATTGTGAATTAAATGACTAACAGGCTAATTATGGTGATCAAGCATAATAAGCAAATTGAAGCACTCAAATAAACTTAAATCATACTTCATACATAAGGAGAATAAACATTCATAAAACAAAGATAAGCAAATGAAAAACAAATTGAATTAAGTAGTTATAATGTACCAAAAGAACTAGTCAAATACAAATTTACAATAAAGATGAAATAAGAGAAAAGAAAACATCACACCCCAGGGTTTACTTTCTATTTAAACCTTCTGATATATCTCTTATTCCTTTGGCTCTGTTCTTTGGTCATCCTTTTGAAAACTAAGTAAAAAGAAAAATCCAAAAGCAACTAAAAATGTTCTTAAGTAAACAGTCAAAGAATTCATTTATTTTTTCATCCCTTTCACTAGAGTTTTTCTCCCATATATATAGAGCTTGACTTTACAGATATGCCCCTTAATAAGTCACGGAAGGTTGCCCTGAAAGGACATAATGTTTGGCTGAAAATTCGGGTGCAACAGTCATGACGTTTGAGAAACAGTTTTCTTGTCCGACTCGTGAACACCCTCACGAGTCGTGATCTTCAGCTATTCTTCTGGACTCGTGATTTCTTGCTTTAGTCGTGATTTGTGCTGCTCTCCTTACTGAGTCGTGACTACCTTCACGACTCGTGAACTACTGCTGGGACTTATGAATGGCTTGCTCTTTCTTCTTCACTCCTTCTCCACTTGTGAGGATCTTCACTGATCACACAAAACTATCCGAGTCGTGAACCACTTCACTACTCGTGATCTTTTTCTTCAAAATTTAACCATCTTCTTCCTTTTCTTCACACTTCACCAATTTTAACCTAAAAACAAACATAAACACATAAAAATACATATAATATTACATACTTAACTACATAAATAAGAGAAAAGCACACATAAAAAGATAGACATTTTACATGACATCAAATTCCTCCACACTTAAACCTTGCTTGTCCCCAAGCAAGAGAAAAGTGAGAAAATTTAATCTCAAGTCAAACTAAGTAAGTTACATTATAATGCATTGCTCAATTTTTATTTAAGATAAGATTGATATGAATTCAAACACCTTAACACTTAAAATATTAATACATCAAGACTTAAAACATGCATCTTAAATCATCAAGTCACCTAAATTTACTAAATTCAACATCAAGAATATAAAGTCTCAAGACTAACCATGCTCAAGAGAGAATAGTGATCATAAAGCCTAAGATCCTAAGACTATAGTTGCCTTTTTGGACAATTAAAAAGCACACATACCTTTAAACCTATCTTATGGCATTTTTAGACTATGTTTTTCATCTTTTTCTTTTTCTTTTCTTTCTTTTTCTTCTTCTTTTTTTAGCATGGGTATACTTTTAGACTTTATCCCATGAATAGCAAGAGAATGTAGTATTGGGTGCGTTTTATGCTCCATCCCATACTTTATTAAGCTTTTAGATATGCATTTTGCTTTATTGTATTTATTTTTATTATTTTTCTTACTTTCTTTCTGTTATTTTTACTAGTCCTCATCCATTATTGAAAGGCCTAAAGGTAAGTATTATGGCTATAGTTTCCATGAAGCAACTAAAATCCTAAAATCTTAAGCTAAATGAGCATATTCTAACCTTAAAGCATAGTTAATGAAGAGACTAAATAACCTAAAATGTTGAAAGAAGTAAAAAGAGATAACTTAAAAACATAAAACGCATGCCAAAAATCTTGAAAATCTAATCAAATGAGTATAAAAGGTAAATGAATCTTCATAACAACCTATATTACATACAATATGAGCAATACTTATAACAAAACTCACTATAAAAGCTAGTCTAAATAAAGAAAAAGATAAACAAACAACAAAACACACAAGTGCTCCCCCACACTTAGAACACACATTGTCCTCAATGTGGAGAAACAAAACAAACACACAAACAAAAAGAAAATTAAAAATAAACAAATGCATAGAGGAAAGAAAACTCCCCTTAAAGTCATGGTGAAGGTGGAGGCGAAACAACCACATAGCCCGATTAGGCAATGAAAGCATCCACCTTGTGCTCAAGGCGGCGGTGACTATGAACCAATTGACTTGTGGTTTGTTCCAAAGAAGCCAATTGACTTTGGATGGCGGATTGACTGTGTAGCAATTGACTGAACATGGAAGTGGTGATATTCAAAGAAGATCCAGCAGTTGGTGTGAAAATAGGTGAATGACTAGGTGTACCCTCCATAGGATCATCACTTTGCCCTAACTCCGTTGGCCTTGACTCTTCCGAAGTACTTTCCATAGCAGCCACGTGGGGAGTAGAAGTACTTGGTAATTCCTTCCAACAAGAATGATATATAGGTGGTATGTATTGAAAGGAATTGTTAGTGACTTCTCCTCTTACAAATAAATGCTTAGAAAAATATATGCATGGAAGTACACTATCATAAATACGCAAATCAATATCAATTCCCCTAGCAATAGCAGCTATGGCATGACCATGTGTGATAGGGGACTCCGGGCGATTAACACAATTCAATAATTGGTTGAAAATCCAATAAGACCAACATATAGACTTACGATTATGCACACACCACATCAAAAATAGTTCATGACTAGAAACTCTATTAAATTCATGCTTGTTGAAGACAATGGAGGCAAGAATCTTATGCAAAATCCAATATTTCAAGTCCGATATAAACATGGATTTAGCCTCTCTAGCCCTATATGGTGTAGTCAAACCAGTAAGAAAGGTCCAAAAATCATTAGGTCTATAACTCTTAGGAGGAGTACATAATCCATTTGGGCTAAAGCCAAAGATACGATGCATCATGAAATAAGTAAGAGTATGATCAACACCATTCAAGCGAAAGTCTACAAGCCTAGGATTATCAACATTTTCTTTGAAATTTGTGTAAAATTCCAAGACTAAGTCAGTATAGAATTGCTCATGCATATTAACAAACCTCAAGAGACCACATTGAGACAACATCTCATTCACTTCATCAAGAACACCCACATGTTCAAGCAAAGAGTTAGGAAAATACTTACATTGAGATTTTGATTTATCTTTTAAAACAAGGAACCTGTTACCTTCATGAATTGAGGAAAGAGGGAATGGTGAACCAAAGTCTGTCTGTAAGCTCTGAAGTGGTGGTTCATCTCCTCTTTGCTGACCCCTTGATGCTGAAACGTTCTTTGTCCTTACCATGGTTTTTAAAGAGAAAATGAAACAGAGAAGCAATGTGTAACATGAATGCAAGGAAAGGAAAAGAGAAGAAGATGTTGCAGAGAAGGAAAAACAAATAGACAAAAGGAAATGCAAGTTACAGTTGAAAAAAAATGTACGAGAGGAGTAAAAGAAAGAGAATGTAAAAAAAATAGAAAAGGAAACTAACTACAGTTTTTATAGAAGAATGAGGGAAAAATGAAAAGGTATGTCGTTTAAAAACCCTAAATTGAATTTATAACCGTTCCCTCTTTTAAATGTAAGTTAATAAAGGGTAGTTAAGCAAATTAAAAACCGCTAATACTCCTAATTAGAAGAAATAAAAGTAAAATAAAGAAATAAAAATGAAATAGAAATAAAATCAAGAAGGTAAAAATCAGGACTCGTAACTTTTGGAACAGAGTGTCACGAGTCGGCATGTGCCTCACGACTTGTGAAGTATAAGGTAGTTGGTATAAATGAAGCAATGTTCACGACTGGGCATGAATCTTACGACTCGTGAGCCTTTCCCTTCTGTACTACACGTGATACCCTTCACGACTAGTGATTCTGCTCACGACTGAATGGATGAAGCCTCTGGAATACTCGTGAACATGATCACGAGTCGTGATGCACTCATGAACATGATGTATTTCTCTACAAAATCTTAACAACTTGATCCAAAAATTAAAGTAACAAAGATTAATAAGCTAAGGAACATAAAAACTATATAAAACATATAATGTAGTCTACAATCACACCATAAAATAAATAAATTCAAACTAAAAGAACTAACGAAAAACAAAAATCATATTAGGAGTATGCAAAAGAAGAATTCATCAAAGAAACTTTGTGAGAAGGAACCAATGCGTCACCAATGAAATAAGGCTTCAATCTATGTCCATTTACCTTAAAAATCTCTCCATTATCATTAGCAATATCAACAGCTTCATAAGAAAAAACTTGAACAACCATGAAAGGTCCCAACCATCTAGACTTTAATTTTCTAGGAAAAAGTTTCAATCGAGAATTATACAAAAAAACCATGTCACCAACTTGAAATTCTTTCTTTAGTACATGTTTATCATGCCATGATTTAGTTCTTTCTTTATATAACTTGGCATATAAGCATTCATACGAAGTTCCTCTAACTCTTGTAATTGAAGTAATCTCTTTCTACCAACTTGTTGCATATCAAAATTTAACACCCTAGTTGCCTAATATGCTTTATGCTCAATCTCAACTGGCAAATGACAAGACTTACCAAGAACCAATTGATAAGGTGTAAGACCTATAGGAGTTTTGAAAGCTGTTCTATATACCCAAAGAGCATCATCTAACTTAAGTGCCCAATCTTTTCTTGATTTAGAGACAGTTTTCTCTAAAATCCACTTAAGCTCTCTATTACTAATCTCAACTTGTCCACTAGTTTGGGGGTGATAAGGTGTAGCAATTTTATGAGTTACATTATATTTTCTCAATAATTGCTTTATAACTTTATTGCAAAAATGAGACCCACCATCACTAATAATGGCCCTAGGTGTTCCAAATCTAGGAAATATAACTTTCTTAAGCATCTTTTTAACCACCTTGGCATCATTAGCAATGGTTGGAATTGCTTCCACCCATTTAGATACATAATCTACCATAACCAAAATATACCTATTTCCTAAGGAACAAGGAAATGGTCCCATAAAGTCCATACCCCAAACATCAAACAATTCAACTTCCAAAATACCATGTAAAGGCATTTCATTCCTCCTAGACAAATTTCCCATTCTTTGACACTTATCACAACTAAGTACAAAGTCCTTGACATCCTTAAATAATGTAGGCCACCAAAAACCAGCTTGTAAAACCTTGGAAGCTGTCTTAGAAACCCCAAAGTGACCACCTACAGCATAAGAATGACAATGAGCTAATACTTCACCAACTTCTTCATGAGGAAGGCACCTCCTAATCAATCCATCAGCACATCTCCTATATAATAATGGCTCTTCCCAATAGTAAAACTTCACATCATGAAGGAATTTCTTCCTTTGCCTATAATCTAAACCACAGGGAAGCATACCACATACTAAATAGTTTGCTATATCGGCAAACCATGGAACTTCATTAGAAACCACACTAAAAAGATGTTCTCCATGAAAAGATTCATCAATAGGTATCCTATCATCATGATCTTACAAAACACATTGGGTTAACCTAGATAAATGGTCAGAAACTAAATTCTCCTTTCCCTTTTTATCCCTTATCTCCCAATCAAACTCTTGTAGCATTAATATCCATCTTAACAATCTAGGCTTAGCATCTTTCTTGCTCAAAAGGTACTTAAGGGCAGCATGATCAGAATAAACAATGACTTTTTGCCCCACAAGATAAGACCTAAATTTATCAAAAGCATATACAATAGCCAAGAGTTCTTTTTCAGTTGTGTAGTAATTAATTTTGGCATTATCTAGTAACTTTCTAGCGTAATAAAAAATAGATGGCTTCCCATCAATTCTTTGTCCTAAAACAGCCCCTACCGCATAATTACTAGCATCACACATCAATTCAAAAGGTTGCTCCCAATTTGGTGGTTGTAACACCGGTGAAGTGACATGAGCATGTTTAAGAGTTTCAAAAGATTTAAGACATGCCTCATCAAAATGAAAATCAACATCTTTACCTAGCAACGTGCATAAGGGTTTAGCTATCTTAGAAAAATCTTTGATAAACCTCCTATAAAAACCAACATGGCCTAGAAAGCTTCTAACATCTCTAAAATTTTTAGGAGGAGGCAAATTAGCAATTATTTCAATTTTATTTCTATCAACTTCAATCCCCCTATTAGAAACTAAATGTCCTAAGACAATGCCCTTTTGAGCCATAAAATGACACTTCTCCCAATTTAAAACCAAACCATGTTCCATACATCTATCAAGCACCATAGAAAGATTAGATAAACAATCCTCATAAGTAGTGCCATACACACAAAAGTCATCCATGAAAACTTCTACACATTGATCAATAAGATCACTAAAGATGGAAAACATGCATCTTTGAAAAGTGGCTGGTGCATTACACAAACCAAAAGGCATTCGCCTAAATGCAAAAGTTCCATATGGGCATGTAAAAGTTGTCTTAGATTGGTCATGTGGATGAATTGGTATTTGATAGAAACCACTCAACCCATCTAAGTAACAAAAATAAGAAAAATTAGCCAATCTTTCTATAACTTGATCAATAAAAGGTAAAGGAAAATGGTCCTTTCTTGTAGCCTTATTTAACTTCCTATAGTCCACACACATACGCCAACCCATGATAGTCCTAGTAGGAATTAAATTATTATTATCATTACGAATTATAGTCAAGCTGCCCTTTTTAGGGACAACTTGAATTGGACTCACCCACTTGCTATCACTTATAGAATAAATTATGCCATTATCAAGCAATTTAATTATTTCATTCCTCACAACCTCTTTAAGAGTTGGATTATGCCTTCTTTGACCTTCAATGGAGGGCTTAGAATCCTCCTCTAACAAAATCCTATGCATGCAAACTTTAGGTGCAATTCCTTTTAAATCACTAATAGAATATCCTATGGCATTTCGATGAGCAAGTAAAATATCACGTAAAGCATTCACATTATGCTTATCAATTGAAGAATTAACAATGAATGGTAATTGAAACTTTGAATCTAAAAATGCATACCTTAAGCTTGTTGGTAACGACTTGAGTTCAAGTTTAACTTCCTCCTTAGATGTCTTTGATGGCATATCCTCATCCTTTCTTAAAGACTCAAACCCTGAGAATCTTCCTTGGAAAGGATATGAGGCAACTTGCAAAACCTCATCACAACTCTCATTTAAACAATAAGGTGCAATAGGGGTTTGACTTAAACAATCATTCACAACACTATAAATACACCCATCAAGAATATCATAAGCATCAATTCTATTTACCACCTCCATTGGTGAAGATTTAACCATCCCAAAAACATTAAATTCAATTGTTTCACCATTAACTTCAAGAGATATTTTACCATTTTTCATATCAAAAACAGCGCCACCAATAATTAAAAAAGGCCTACCAAACAAAATGGGAATTTCAGGATCCTCATCCATTTCTAGCACAACAAAATCAGCAAGAATCACAAATTTACCCACTTTGGTAGGAATATTTTCTAATATACCTATAGGGTGTGAAATAGATTTATTTGCCATTGATAAGCACATAATGTTAGGCTTTAATTCACCTAAATCAAGCTTTTTATAAATGGAATAAGGCATAAGGCTAACACTAGCACCCATATCACATAGAGCCTTATCAAAATATATACCACCTATAACACAAGGAATCGTGAAACAACCAGGATCCTTTAGCTTAGGTGGGTATTTAGAATACATAGCCTTAGATTCTTCTACCAAAGAAACATACCCATATTCTTCAAGTTTACCCTTATGACTCACAATTTCTTTTAAAAATTTTGCCCATGAAGGCATATCCTTAATTGCATCCACAAAGGATATAGTTATAGTAAGTTCCTTTAAATAATTTAAAAACTTGCCAAATTGCTTATCAAGATTTCTTCTAATGATTCTCTGAGGGAATGGCAAAACATTCAAATTAACTTTAGGGTCATCTTCCCTAGATAAGGTTATCTTTTCCTTAGGTTCATTAGGCTTATGCATTACATCATCATTTTTACTTGCATCCAAAACATGATCATCATGCACAATAAGACTCTCATTACCTTTTTGATTACTTTCAATCTTTTTACCACTCCTTAACATAATAGATTGAACCGATTCATGAGGTAAAAACTCAGGTTGACTTGGTAGCTTGTCTAAAGGTTTAACACTAGAAGTAGCTTGTTGAGCCAATTGGGTTTCAAGCATCTTATTATGAGTGACAAGTTGATCAATTTTAGTGTTAATTTGCCTAAATTTTTCCTTATTTTGCTTGTTAGTAGTCATTTGATGATTAACAAATTGCTCCATCAAACTCTCTAAATGGGATTTAGGTTGTTGGGGGTTAAAAGGTGGTTTATTTGGAAAAGGTGAAGGGTTAGGTAATTTGCTCATATGATTGTTATTTTTAGGAGGGTTCAATTGGGCATTTTGGTTAGACCAAGAAAAATCGGGATGGTTTCTCCATTGTGGGTTGTAATAATTAGAATTTTGACCCAACTTTTGGTTATAGTTCCCTTAAACAAAACTTACATCCTCACTAGACCCCTCACTACAATTAGCATACATATGAGGTCCACCACATCTCTCACAAACATGACTAACATTTTCAACATTGGAATGAGAATTACTTACCATTTTTGTCAAAGCCTCTACCTTAGCCGTCAAGAGATTAATGGAATCCAATTCTAAAAACCCCTTAGCATTCGCCATAGTGGGTTCTTCTCCCATGTAGCCTTGTGAGGCTAACTCTTCTAACAAAGTTTCAGCTTCCTTAGCAGTCTTCTCTAACCATTTACCACCTGAAGCAGCATTAACAATATTTCTATTTTCCTCCATTAACCCATTGTAAAAGATTTGAGGAATCATCCAATCCGGCAAGCCATGATGAGGACATTGCCTTTGAAGTTCCTTAAACCTTTCCCAAGAGGTATAAATAGTTTCATTAGGCAATTATTTAAATGTAGATATTTGATTTCTAAATTTTGCCATTTTATGAGGTGGAAAATACTTATGAAGAAAAGCTTGTTTTAATTGGTCCCAAGTAGTAATTGTCTCACTAGGTATACTAGCAAGCCAAATTTGGGCCTTTTCTTTCAAAGAAAATGGAAATAACCTAAGTCTAATTACATCATTACTCACTCCATTAATTTTAAACGTAGCACACACATTAAGAAAAGCAAGGATATGAGCATAAGGGTCTTCCCCTTACAAACCTCCAAATTGGTTATTTTGCACCATTTGAATGACCGCCGGCTTGATCTCGAAATTGTTAATAGCAATAGCCGGTGCTGCTATTCCTCCAAAACTCTTCAAAATATTTGGCATCACAAAATCACCAAGCATTCTCCTTTCTTCGCCCGCCATAATTGCAAAATTATGACCTTCCTCCAATTTAGCACTTTGTTCTCCTTTTACTTGCAAACTAAGTTCCTCTTGTTGCTTCCTTCTAAATTCCCTAAAAGAATTAAGAATACTTTTAGTCTAATATCATTACAAAAATTCTAATTCCAAAACAAACAAACACAATATAAGAATTCATACATCTAATAACTAATATATATCATACAATCCTAAAACATCTACTCTTTTGTATCAATCAATAAAAATTCATTTTGAACCGTTCCCCGACAACGGCGCCAAAATCTGATTGGGATTTAATTGAACCCTTAGTCTCACTAGACTCGTAGAGTATGAGTAGGGTATCGTTCCAAAGGGAACGTGGTAAATTTTATATTGACGTAACAACAAGTAAATGGATAGGTAAAAATTTTAATTAAAATCATGCAATTAATGTAAATACTAAACTACTTAAAATATATTAAGTTAATTTTGGATAATAGATTACTTAAAAGATGGGATAAACATACATTATAACCAAATAAACAAGTTCATCTTTGAATTAATTATCAATTATATGAATGGTATGAATGGAGAATTTAGCCAAGATTCTTTAAAGCAATTCTCATTGTCAATAAAGATGTTCTTACTTAGAGTCTATAAGCATTCTCATGTCATTATAGAGATAAATAAAAACTATGAAGTTCTATGCCAATTCTTTAACCCCTCAAAGTGAATTCCTTATCTCTAAGTGAACTCAATTCTTCAAGTAAATTTATTTATTTTTCCATCAAAGAATTCCAATTCTCATTATGAATTAAATGACTAACATGCTAATTATGGTGATCAAGCATAATAAGCAAATTGAAGCACTCAAATAAACTTAAATCATACTTCATACATAAGGAGAATAAACATTCATAAAACAAAGATAAGCAAATGAAAAACAAATTGAATTAAGTAGTTATAATGTACCAAAAGAACTAGTCAAATACAAATTTACAATAAAGATGAAATAAGAGAAAAGAAAACATCACACCCCAGGGTTTACTTTCGATTTAAACCTTCTGATATATCTCTTATTCCTTTGGCTTTGTTCTTTGGTCATCCTTTTGAAAACTAAGTAAAAAGAAAAATCCAAAAGCAACTAAAAATGTTCTTAAGTAAGCAGTCAAAGAATTCTTTTATTTTTTCATCCCCTTCACTAGAGTTTTTCTCCCATATATATAGAGCTTGACTCTACAGATATGCCCCTTAATAATTCATGGAAGGTTGCCCTGAAAGGACATAATTTTTGGCTGAAAATTCGGGTGCAACAGTCATGACGTTTGAGAAATAATTTTCTTGTTCGACTCGTGAACACCCTCACGAGTCGTGATCTTCAGCTATTCTTCTGGACTCCTGATTTCTAGCTTTAGTCGTGGTTTGTGCTGCTCTCCTTACTGAGTCGTGACTACCTTCACGACTCGTGAACTACTGCTGGGACTCGTGAACTACTGCTGGAACTCGTGAATGGCTTGCTTTTTCTTCTTCACTCCTTCTCCACTCGTGAGGATCTTCACTGATCACACAAAACTATCCGAGTCGTGAACCACTTCACTACTCGTTATCTTTTTCTTCAAAATTTCACCATCTTCTTCCTTTCTTCACACTTCACCAATTTTAACCTAAAAACAAACATAAACACATAAAAATACATATAATATTACATACTTAACTACATAAATAAGAGAAAAACACACATAAAAAGATAGACATTTTACATGACATCAGTACGCTCCATAACACTTATGTAAATTTATTTTGGTCCAAGAAATAGGCCTTTAAGGCCTTCTATTTTGGAGTTGGCGTGTGCCCCTTCTTTAGGAGGGCCTCTGTGCCTACTTCATTTCTTTGGCCCTTTATAATTCCTCCAATGGACCTATTAATTATTATATCTGCCCTATAACACTTATAGTCCAATAATAATTAATTATAAAATACATTATTTCAATTAGATCCAATTTTGCAGAATATTTTCTCAAAAGTTTCACGAACAATTTTACTTGATCATAATTAATTAAACTCTTTAATTAATTATTTTCTTATTCATTTATCTATCCCCATAATAATATCAAATATTATTATCCTTGTCATTTTACCATTTTATCCTTTTTTCTCTATATGTGTGTGACCTATTGGGTTTCTGTCCATGTTGGCAGTATAATATGTAATTGTGAGTTCTATTCAAAACTCGCATGATTTAAACTCCTTTAAATCATTTTATCAGTCCCTATTGATATTCTTGATACATTATTATACAAGTCATGATTGGCCTCTAGCTAGGCATCATGACTACCCAAATGTCAGGAAAGTCAAGTGGTTTGACTATATCCTTCCATAGAAACAATTACCGTGCAATTACTCCTTTCACCACTCTTATCTCAATTATATTCTAAGTATGGATTTCTGTCAACCATATAAATCTAATCATGTATGTTCTATTAATTTAATCATTGTTCCCAAAATGCCCTCCATGGATCTCTATCCATCTTGGCATATTACTCTGGCCAGAGATTCTCTGAACAACGCAATTATAGAATCATGCGATATAAATTCCCTTATTAAATCTGGGATGGTGAATCCTTTGTCAATCACTTAACTATCTTCAAGTAGGTCATGATATATCCAATCTCCTAACTATGTTCACTCCCAGTTGGAAGTAATCAGTTATGGAGTCAAAACATACCACTTGCTACTTAAGATAACTTTGGTGTTCTCAAGTCTAAGGATACTTGCACAACCGCTATGAAGAGATTGCTCACTAACATAGATTTAATATCCATGTGAGGACTCTCTATGCAGGTCTCCAATGACCTTGTTCTTCTAACAAGCATCCACATGTTAGCTTTGATTATCTTCCATAATCACAGTTATGAGAACCAATGCTTGAACCATTCAAGAAGCATAACATGTGCTAGTTTGTCTGAATTAACAATATCCTTATCTTGTTAATTCTATGACTAGGGATATTTAGATATTAACACATTTGCATGCAATAGACATCTCATATCATGAACACTTTCATGATTGCCTTTGCACTATGTTTATAATATCTAGGAATTCATTTATTAATTTAAGATTTGCTAACTCATGTATTTAAACATAGCATTAATAAATGAATGATGCCTTTTATTAAGAATATAAATTTATACATATGAAAAGCATCCCTATTTCATGGGCTCTAGGGCATACTCTCTAACAAGTTTGACCCCATTGGGTCCATAAATTTGATATCGTTGGATATCCACATGATTTAATATCTATGGCTATTTATATGACTGATACCTTTGAGTATCCATAGTTCCCATTATCCACACTTATAGAGCTTAGGCAGGCTTTCATAAAAAAGAAGAGAATTGTTTAAGAATATGCTAAACACTGATTTGTTATACATGATTACAATTACTCCATGAGTAATATAGAAGTACATTTTTTCTTATTATTGATTACAACATTCTCTAATGATAATAAACGTATGTTTGTATGATTCCATGTTTGTGTGCTTGAGAATGACCACTGTGAGTGATTGTTCACATTATAATTGTTTCCCCACTAAGCCATTTAACTTAGCATGGATTTTATCCATGTAGATACCAAAGTTCAAACTCTTGATTAGGGGCAAGATCTATAATGACCAAGCTAACACCAGGGAGAGACAAGTATGAAGGAGTCAACTTTTTGCTTTTGTTTTGTATATTCTCATTTTGTACTAAATATAATGGTTGGTAAAATGTAAACAATTGTAAAGCACACTATAGTAAACAGTTCTCTTACATGATGATATCTAGTCTAACAAATTAATTAAATGGCATGCTAACTAATGTGACAATTATGCAAATGAGCTATATATTTGAGTGATTGCATACAAAATGGCATATGTATGATAGTATATGTATGACATGATTGTTTAGGAAGGGTATAAAGTAGTCTTTACAAAAATGAAAAAAAAATAATGCCAAAAAATATATATTCTATAACCATATTGAACTTAAATCAGACAAATAACTTAAAAATAAATAAAAGAATGCATTATAAGACGACCAAAATGCATGAAAAATAAGTAAAAAATTGTAAAAAATAACATTTAATGGTAAATTAAGTTTTAAAGGATGAAACTCAATGAGATTGTTGTCTAGATGTGCATGCTTTAATTTCAATCATGATAGAGAAAACGACATTTAAAACCGAGCTCAAACGAGGGAGGTAACCAAAAAATCAATCAAGAAGTTTGTGAGTCATGTTCCAAGAGAGAAAGGAAAAGAAAAGAAGGAGAAAGAAGAAGATGATCTGCATTTAAATTCATTTTAGTGAGTCATGGCTTAAGAGCATGACTCACTTAATGAGTCACGGTCTTGCACTATGACTCACGAGCAAAACGATGCAGGATCCAAAAAAAGGAAGAGTCACGCCCTTAAGCCGTGACTCACACAAAGAATATCAAGGGGTAACTAATTGGCATGAAATATCATTTAATTCCATAAACACCTCTAATTAAATGCTAATTACATTACTCAACTAAATAATTTTTAATAAAATTTAATCTTTAATTAATTATTTTTCACAATATAATTAAGACTGATTATAATTATTTAATTTATTAATCTTATTATTTAAAAAAATTATTTTACACTGTCAATATAAATTTACTTATATCTTATATTACTGTCTAAATTTTATTATTTTATTTATTATCAAACAAAATATTATATTATCATTATTATTTACCCCAGAAATGTATGATGCTCTTGATCCATTGTGCAACTCTTTTTGGAGCTTTCCAGCAAAACTCAAGGAATTTGTAAAATATATCAAAAGAATGCATGTCCCAAGAAAAATGCATCATTTAATTGGATTAGGAATGAGTCACGGCCTACAAGTGTGACTCAAATGACTTAAGGAAGTGACTTAACCTTTGGCCTATAGATACCCCTCTAACCTTCTCATTTGGCATGCTGGGCTTATTTAAGTGGCCTTATTTCCCAAGTAAGTGTGTTTTACCTCTTTTTCCTTCTTTTATCATTATTATCACTTTTATTAATTATTAATTTACTATTATTTACATTATTATTATTATTTCCTTTAATTTTATATGTTTTAATTATTATTTATTTTATTATTTTTCTTAATACTCTCATGCTACTATGATATTATATTATTATTTTTGTATCTTTTTTGTTTTTTTAAAATATTATTTTTTTATTATTTTTTATTTTACCTTATATATTTATATATTTTATTATATATTTCTCATTATTATTTTATTTTACCCTTTTATGTTATTTTTAAATTCACCCACTATGACTAATTATCATTTTACACATCTTACCTTTAGTAAAAGTTCATATTATTTATTATATGCATCTTTGCTTTTTCTTTTTTTTTAGAGAATCCATTATTCCATATAGCCACTGCTTTCCTTGCTAAGCTGTATAGACTACTCGATGCCCTATAAACTTGGAAAAATTCTATCTTAGCTCTATATTCAAGCTTAAGATTCTTGATAAGAGTCTAACTTGATATGAATCTCCTGTTGACAGCTGCACAATATTGGAATCGTAGATTCCATATTTGTAAATTTACCCATTAGGAATTATATCCTTTGGTTTAAGAGTTCACTAGAATTATCGGTGTTGATTTTGCTTTTAGAACCTTACCTTGTGTTTTGAGTTGTGTACCAGATTATCCAAGAGACATAGCTTAGGTTCTAGGAATTCTCCCTTCTATAATCATCAGATTGGTACCTTAAAATGGACCTATTCTTTTAGAGCCACTACTTGATGCTCTAGATGACTTATTTGATATACCCATATTTCATGTTGGCATTATTTTCATGATCTATCTTGCTCTATATTTAATAGTGAACTCAGGGGAACAAACTATTGATTACCGACTACTTAGCATCATCAAAGGCATATACAACGGCCTAAATCCATTTCCTTTGATTTTGTTAAAGACCATCCTAGGTCTAGACATTGTCTATGATGACACTATTACCTCCCTCTCCAAAAGCCCTTTATTACTCTAGGTAACAGTTATTGCTTTAAAAGGTAAATGTCCCTTGTGGGTTTTCACACCAGCTTTTTTTAGTGAGAAATACATCCTTTTAGATTTTTACATAGCCCAATGCCTTAATTTTTCCTTGAATGACACCACACTATTCCAACGGCTTTTATTTTATCATTTTCTTCATTCTTTTTTTTCATTTTTCATTTTCCATTATTTCCCTTTTCATTTTCCTTTTTTAGATATGGCTATAAGAGAAGCTAAAGTTACTGAAGGAACCTCCTCCTAGGGTCATCAATAAATATTCCTTAAGGCAATATCTTCCCATAAGATGACTTTATAACTCCAATTCTCCTCAAGAAGGAACTATGCAGCAAGTAACACTATCTAATAACGACATCAACTTTATGTGTGCATGGTAGATACCTTACTATGTGACCCAAGATGGGCATTCTGGACATGTACCACTATATGACTTATACAGAGCTACTTTTTCTATTATTTCCTATTACGCTCGAAAATTTAAGGAATGATAAAACATTATGACGTGTCCACTATCATTTCAAAGAGGCATCCTATCCATTGCTTTTGCCTCTCGTTATCGTTATCTATAGGCTTAACTGTATGCAAAAACTGATATTCAAAGATAGAGTAATTGTGATTTCACCGCTTATATCACATATAAGAGATGGGTTACTAGCCCTATAGTTGACAATAGGGCAAATTAGCTGAGATAGAGTTCCAAAAAAGAAGTAGAGGATGATCCATCAATCTTGTACTTATAATGTAAAAACTATGTACTACTTTTTATGTCAAATAAGATACTCGGGCTATGTAAAATAAACAGCACTTGTTTATATTAATATATGAGTTTGCATTACATATGTGAGCATTCCAATATAATTTAACTATACATGATCACTATTTAACATTAAGTTCAAAAGTATAAGTGTAACACCTTTAACCTATTCTTATCATTAACACTTTAACCTTTACCATTAAAGATGATTTTCCATTTATTAAATCATTAACCATACTATACATAGAACTCATAAGACAACTTAAAACATGGTATTTGAAACTTAACTATTAAAACTTTACAATATAGTTTTAGATACTCTTTACGTATTAAAAAAATAGAACTATTAGGCATCTGTTGGGAATTATCGGTCACATGCATCTCGTACATAAGAGAAATTTAAAATTTTTAACCAATAAATATGATCTTTCTATGAATTTACAGTATACATATTAATGAGAATAAGAAAAGTTACCTTTGATTTTTGTTGAACAATTGATTTTCCTTCTCACTCGGTTGTCGCAAACCACAGTGTACAAAATTGAACACCTCCAATTAATAATCCACACTAGAGAAGGTTTGAATGAAACAACAATGGAGGAACAAAAGGGCTGGATGAAATCCCCTTGATTCTAGCAAGAGAGGTGGAGGCTAGGGTTGAGAGAGTGAGAGAGCATTTTTTTTCTCTTAATGTTCACTTAACCCTAAAATCCCTATCACTCGGATTTTTATAATTAGGTTAAAAATCCAACTTAATAATGGGATTGGTCTATTTAAAATTGTTGTAGAAATATTAAATGGACTTATGGAATTATTAATAATTTATTTAGGCTCAATTAAATCTAATTTAAATTTTTTCATAAAAGACTATGCACAAAACCCACAAACTAGGTCTTACATGCATACATTTGGATTTAATCACCCAAATGAATTCAAAATATATTCAAATTAAATATGTAGGCTCCATAACACTTATGAAATATATTTAATTTATTTTGGTCCAAGAATTAGGCCTCTAAGGCCTTCCATTAGGGTTTGGCGTGTAACCCTTCCTTTGGAGGGTTTCTGTGCCAAAACCAATATTCTAGGCCTCTTTTAATTTCTCTAATGGATCTATTAATTATTATATCAGCCCTATAACACTTATATTCTAATAATAATTAATTATAAAATACAATATTTCAATTAGGTTTATTTTATAGAATATTTCTAAAAAGTTCTGCGAATAATTTTACTTGATCATAATTAATTAAACTCTTTAATTAATTATTCTCTTATGCACTTCTCTATTACCATAATAATATCAAATATTATTATCCTTGTCATTTTACCATTTTATTTTTTTCTCTATATGTGTGTGACCTATTGGGTTCCAGTCCATATTGGCAGTATAATATGTAATTGTGAGTTCTATTCAAAACTCAAATGATTTAGACTTCTTTAAATCATTTTATCAATCCCTATTGATATTTATGTTACACTATTATACAAGTCATGATTTCCCTCTAGCTAGGCATCATGACTACCCAAATATTAGGAAAATTAAGTGGTTTGACTATAGCCTTCCATAGAAACAGTTATCGTGCAATTACTCCTTTCACCACTCTTATCTCAATTAGATTCAAAGTATGGATTTCTGTCAACTCATATAAATCTAATTATGTATGTTCTATTAACTTAACCATTGTTCCCAAAATTCCCTCTATGGATCCTTATCTATCTTGGCATATTACTCTGGCCAGAGATTCTTTGAATAAGGCAATTATAGAATCATGCGAGATAACTTCCCTTAGTAAATCTGGGATGGTGAATCCTTTGTTAATCACTCAACTATCTTCAAGTAGGTCATGATATACCTAACCTCCTAACTATGTTCACCCCCAGTTGGAAGTAATCAGTTATGGAGTCAAAGTATACCACTTGGTACTTAAGATAACTTTGGTGATCTCAAGTCTAAGGATACTTGCACAACTGCTATGAAGAGATTCCTCACTTGCATAGATTTAATATCCATATGAGGATTCTCTTTGCAGGTCTCCAATAAACTTGTTCTTCTAACAAGTATCCACATATTAGCTTTGATTATCTTCCATAATCACAGTTATGAGAATCACTGCTTGAACCATTCAAGAAGCATAACATGTGCTAGTTTTTGCCGAATTAGTAATGTCCTATCTTGTTAATTCTATGACTAGGGATATTTAGATATTAACACATTTGCATGCAATAGACATCTCATAATATGAACACTTTCATGATTACCTTTGCACTATGTTTATAATATCTAGGACTTCATTTATTAATTTAAGATTTACAAACTCATGTATTTAAACATAGCATTAATAAATGAATGATGCCTTTTATTAAGATTATGAATTCATACATATGAAATACATCTCTTTTACATGGGCTCTAGGGCATACTCTTTAACAACATCTATACATATACAATTTCAAATGCCATAAAAAAAATTTTAAATAAAAGAATCCAAATCAAAGTCTATACTTTCAGTCTCTATCACTCTGACTTATGTTAGCTGTCCAACTATAGATATTAGCCATGAGAAGAAAATCCTTTCTTGTAACCTACACAGATAGAACACCATGATAAACTATAAAGCTTAGTAGGGATCATAAACATATAAACGATATCTTTGAAGGTCGTTGAAATACACACATGCAAAGCATATCTTTGAACATATAAATCAAATCATTGGATATAACACCAGATCATTACCTTTTGAAATTATTTACATTCTCAAATTATTATTGTATTCAAGTCCAAACACTTGCAAAGGTTCCTCTTAGTTATAATTTACTTAACAAATAGTGACATAGCTTAATTATAATTCTTAAGTTACTTTATTTCAAACTCAATTAATCACTATGTTTTACTTAACTGTAATAAAGGCATTATAATATCAATCTATGTTCATATAAGTCATTTGAAAATCATAGAACTTTTGTAGCACCCTTATCCTATAATCTGTACATATCACTTTATCCAACTCATTACACATGAGTTACTGTGTAACATAAACATATAATCAAACTTAATATATAAGAGTGCTACACTTCTAAAAGAAACTATTCAATGAATGATAAAGTCTCTTTTACACATTACAACAACTATTTAACACATTTTTTTTAAATACAATATCTATAATACCACAAAATCTTTACTATATACAAAGAGCCCAAATACAAGTCTATAATTGTCTCTCTCATTGACTTGAGTTGGCCATCCAGCTGCAGATTTCACTCCAACAACCTACATGGATGAAACACCCGTGTTAAGCTACAAAGCTTAGTGGGGAACTAAAAATATGACAAACGACCACTCACAGTGATCGTCAACAAGCACACACCATGTCTCAAATACAACAATGATTTATCACAATGAATAAAATTTAACATTCATATCAACTTATGAAATTCATAAAAATTCAATGGTAACATTTACATTTATGCTACATTTACCATGTATAATAATCTAAGCCTCAATGTCCTATGACTTTAAATTCAACTAATAATCATGTGAATAACCTTTGAATTAATACTAAACCATACTAGCATAATTATCCATTATCTTTTTATCTATACTCGTATGTCTATGATATAAACCCATTAGAATTAAAATGGCAAAACAACACTTCCAAATGCCATGAGATCTTTATAATATTATAAGGTTACTTTATATAGCATAAGTTACAAAAACAAGCCTATCAATTAAACATAACAATTATACAACATTGCCAGATTATTCTTATATACCCAGGTTATAGGTCTTAGTTATGCATACATCACACCGTAAATAACAAACACAATTTCATTAAATGTGTACATATAAACAATGTGAACTTATAAATATATTCATAAGAAAACTATTTCAAAAACACTGGTTGTTACTGACTAACTCTTATAATCTTTAATATGAAATATGCTTATGCAATTATAAAATTGTTGCATCCATTAAATATTATAATACTCTTTAACCTAATAAAAACTCCTTCATATATCATGAATTGACATACATCTAGAAAAAGACTTATGATCACAAAAGACCCACATATGTATACCATCAATTTATCCAAGGTAACTTTGGTGTACAGCCTGCACTATTCTAAAGAGGTGGATAACGGGTTATACGGTGGTACTCGAAGGTACTAGGTCACCCGAAGGCACCAAAAAGATACCTGGAGGTATAAATTGATTGATTATAACGGTGGCACCCGAAGGTACAAGTCTGTTTAGTCACCCAAACGGGGTTGACTACAACCTAAACGGGGTTGAAAATGATCCAAATGGGACCATGTTTATGTAGTCACCCAAACGGGGTTAACTACAACCCAAACGGGGTTGAAACTATTGCAGCTGCAAGGTACCCTTATAGGCATGCCTATCTATCCACTTCCTAGACTTAACGCAGGCAATAAAATCAATTTACTTTATCTTTCATTTAATCATCCATATTCTTATATGCACATGTATACTCTTGTGTAACTGTAAACAATATATTCATATACACAATCATGTGTAACTTTCTGTAAATCTATGAGCGTATTCGCTGTTGGGTATTACCATTTAATACTTGTAATCTTATTCAATCATGTAACTATTCCGCATGTCAAGAGTATACTTATATAATGCCATTTGTACCCATACATATTTATGTAAATATATATATAGTCTCATATCACATTGCCATTGTATGCTTTAATACGATTTCTATAATTTAGTCTGTAGCACTGTAGATTTATATTTTTGCATTTTAACATGTAATGGCACATATGCCTAATCATGTCATGTCAATTAAGTAAAGACATATTCATATATTTCACTATAACATATTCTTTGAATCATTACTCTAAAATAGTTTTCAAGCTTTGAACCCAACCATGTAAGATCATACATATCTATATATATGCACACATATATTCTACTAGTCATATTACTTCTTTTCTTTACAGGTAGAGTTAATATTTCAAACCATAAGTATCATACGAACAGTCATGGGTAGCATTTTTAATATTGACTATCATGTATGTATTCATACCCACATTTGATCTCTATTGCAGGCAACACTATGTTCATGTTCATTTCATACTTCAAAGTTGTACTTATAGTATACCATTTGGACATGCATATAATCTCATCTATTAAGTGACATTCAATCATTTTCTATCTCATAGGGCAATTACATGCTTATGCACTCATAAATATAATCATAGATTGTACATACCTGTAGTACATTCGCATCTAGTAAGCTTGTTCTTGTAAGCATGATTATCAATATGTATACCTCAATCACTCATCAATCATATGCTATACATATATCAATATGTTACCATATGTCACACACATTTAACTTTCATCATGAACTTATACTTGAACATATGATCTTTAAACAACACATCATGTCACAATCATATTATCATACACATATATGATTAACAATAATTTCATAATTATTCATGGTACTATAACTTAACTATTAATGCACAATTTCCATGATGCATAGGTATACATTCATATAGACAATTTTCAATGTAAATGATACAAATCATGCAAATCTATACATATATCCTTTGATACCAATCTATATACACATGAGTTTAGAGCTCTCGTATACTTGCATTCAAGGCCTATTTTGTTCAGTTATATGTGTATCACATGGGGGTAGCCAAATATACTGATAAAGGGAAATAAAAAGCAAAGTTATGGGCAGAAATCATGGTGTCGCGCTCGCGACAGTATATCTGGCCCTACGACTTTTACACCTTGTTCCCAGAATCCTGCAAACTGCTTAATAACTTAATCTTGTACTTCATTTTTGATATAGTAAACGGCCTTTTTAGAAAAAGTTTTCTTCTACAAAGTTATAGATATACATTTCTAGTTTCTAGAAAATAAAAATATTTGTAATATCATTTCTAGAACTCGAGATATCTTGAAATTACTAAAGATTGTTCACGAGCATAAGATTGCACACTTATCCGATTTTCAAGCTAGGTTATGACCCATTGAGAGATATAATTTGAGTGTGATTTCTTCTTATGAAATATTTTTATATACGTCTAATTTAACACCCAATTGGAATCATCTAATTATCTATTCTCAAACTCAAAATATCACCAAATGAATACAGCTAGATCCAGTGAACCCAAACCCAGAATTTTCAAACTCACATGCATGTTCTTTTAAACATCAAAGATTGATGCTTTATTTCAAGTTACTCATCAAATATACTTTCATACATTATATTATAACTTTTATATATTAACATCAATTTAAAATAAACTATAATCAAGCTTTTAACAATCTATTTATCCTAGCTATATCAAATAACACATGCATAGTAAAAATCTTACAATTACATCTCTCTAAACCATTTCACCAACTAAAAATGCATCTCTCCCATATATAATTACACAAATCCAGCAACAATAGTCTCTTGCAACAAGAGTAATATTCCCAAACATCACACTATATCCATATTTTAATACAAATAATACATGCAAGAAGAGAAAGATGTTCCCAAACCTGTTTTGAAATTCCAACTCTCTTCAAAATCTTCTTTCACTCTTCTTAATTGCTTAAACCCTTGAAAGCATCTTTAAATCCAGACTTCCTTCTTTGCATAAGATAGAAATATGAAGATGTTCTTGGAGTGAAAGGGGTCGGATTTTATGGTAGAGAAGGAGAAATTTCAATCTTTTTATGAGAGAGAGAGAGAGCAAGGTCTTTAAGAGAAAGAGAGAGAAATGAGTAATTTGTGTTCAATTTATTATTTTCTTCATCAAAGAGACGTCCCTCTCTCCTTCAACTCATCATTTTTGCTCTCTTATTTGCATTAATTCAGATTTTATAATGCAATGAAAATTCTCCTTTTGATCCTTCAAAGTTTTGCATGTCACACTAAAGACATACAACTTTTTGCATGCTATAAAGTGACCCCTCCACTAACTCTTTTTCTTAAATCAACCATTATATTTAATCCATTTTATGAATTAACCTCTTAATATATGATTTTATCCACATTTGACCCTTAAAATTCTATATTTATAAATTGACCCCTAAATTAAAACTTCATGCTATACATACTCACTTTCTACTGCTCACTATCCGATTTTTGCATAATATTTTTCACATGGAAAACGACATTTTTCAAGAAACATTTATTCTTAAAAATTGATACTTAAGATCTTAAATATATGATATAAAAATTTCAAGTCATTTTGATGTATATCCCAGGAGTTATAACATAAGAAACACCTACTGCTCCGATGACCCGCCAAATGAAAAAGGGCTACTGTTTTGGGCATTTTTGAAGACCTTAGAGGCAAAATTTCATTATTATTATTTCTATAAAATTTGTAGATAAAGAAGTCCCGGTTCTATCCCAACTAAAATAATCAAATTTTAAGTTCAAAAACTCAACTTATGATTAAAATAGTCATTGGAGGTCAATCCGAATTTCTGGACAGCACTTTCACATTAATGCCTAATATCTTAATTCAAGTCAATATACTTATAAAATCCATAATCAACACAAGTATTAATGCATTCAAGAAATAATAGTTCCCAAACAATATCTTAACTATATTTTTGCTCTAATTAAACATACTATGCTATAATGTCATTTGACTATGGTATACTCTATCTCTTAAAACCATGAATCCATTAGATCATAAGTACTACTAATTTATCCCCTAATGCTCAATTTGACTTTAATGACATATGTTTGCCTTTGAATTCCACTAGGGCCTCTTTAGGGTCCTGACAACTTTAAGTTAATAAAACTGAATCCCTATGTATAAACAAAATATTAATAATCTCCAAGACATATAATCATATACAAATATATCTTATGTACTCAATTCATATATTATCATTATCATACAAATCTCTTCAGTAATTAGATGCCATTACATTTTACTATTACATTAACATTCTAATTTACTCCTATTTTGTGTATGCAATACTTAACAAAGCTTATGAGATCGTAACACATTAAATAATAACTAGTAAGGAGTCACACATAATTCTCATATTGTTGCTCAATGTTAAGCAAGAAGCATGTGGTTATTAGGAATACATAATAGCTAATATCATTGTTGAATAAATTTACTATACATATAACAATATCTATATCTTATATTCCTAAGTATAGGAAACACCATGAAATGACATCTAAGATTTCATCACTTTCATATATAAGAGGCAAAAGCATCATTTATCAACCTCAAGCAAATAATATATAGCTATAGAGAATGTACTTTCAACAACATAATTATTAATAAACAAGTTCTTTATGTCTTTAGCTTGTTACTCTAATATGTACATGCGATACTATATGCAGTAAATGTATATATAAAAAATGCAACCTCTTTTAATATCATAATTTCCATATACAAATAGATATTTTATATAAGAATCATATGGGGATCAATATAAGAACTATCATACTTCTTTAATCTTTTAATTTACTATGATGCTTTTCTTTTACTATGAATTAGGCCTGCATTGTTCTAAAGAAGTGGATAACGGGTTATATAGTTGTACCTGAAGGTACAAAACTATTTGAGCATAATGGTGGCACCAAAGGTATGAAACTATCTTATTATAATGGTGGCACCTAAAGGTAAGAAACTGTCTGATCATAATGGTAGCACCCGAAGGTATCAAATTGTCTAATTATAATGGTGGCACCCGAAAAGTACAAAACTGTTTGATTATAACGATGGCATCTGAACATATGAATGAGATACTCGAAAGCATTAAATAGTATTCCCTTATGGGGATAAAATTATAGGGTAGACCGGTTAAACGAATCAAAATGGGGTTGGCTACAACCCAAACAAGGTTGTTTTTTTATCTAAACGGGATCATGTATGTATAATATGACCCAAATAGGGTCGAGTTGCACTGTACTTTATGACAAAAATGGGTTTAACTGTACTTTAGCTTTCAAGTAGACCTAAATGAGGATAAAACTATACTCTAGCAGCTGCAAGTTACCCTTATAAGCATGCCTATCTATCCACAACCTAGACATAAATGCATGCAATATAATCTCTTTACTTTATCTTTACTTTATTCAATCATATTCATATATGCATATGCATACTCTTGTGTAACTTTGAACAATGTAATCATATACATGCTTATGTGTAACTTTCTATAAACATGTGATCATACGCATTGTTGGGTGTTGTTATTCTGTACTTTACTCTTTTGTAATCATATCCATATAGATGTTCATACATATATATTCATGTTTAACTGTGAACATTATATCATATCCACATACATGTATAAATTTTTCTATAACCATATTATCTTGAGCATAATTAAGTATTACTATTTTGTACTTGTAATCTTATTAAATCATGTAACTATTTCACATATGTATTATGATGATACATAACATCATGCTCTATTGAGTTTCTTTAATCAACAATGTGTATAAACATGTTCATAACATAATTACAATTGAAGTATACTATATAATCATATCTACTTAACTGCATGCTTTTGTGATCATATATGTACATATATGCTTTACTATCCCTTTTTGTGTGACGGTTTCATCACACTATAATCTTATGAAAGCTTTACATATGCAAATAATTAATTACAATTACACTCAAGAAAGTAATCAATGGAAATCTACACAATCTTTAGTGTATATACTATCTTGTAAAAATGCCATCATATACTTTGTTATATTATCTATAATCAAATATACTTTCATGTATTCATGTACTTTAGCATGCTAACAATTGGCATCACATATGCATAGCAATACTATTTCAATCAAGTAATATCCTTGTGACTATACATTTGGCATACTAACATATAAACATGTATATAATATCATGCGGTATCTAAAGATACATATACGTGCTTTTACTATACATGTATCACAATCTCTAGTATGTAAAACAAATATATATAGACATGTATATAATCATGTAAATGACATACCATCTTTAGTACATAAAAATGTATGCACGGCTTATAGTATAATTCGATCAATTTGCTTATGTAAGTAATTAATGTAAAGTTATTCGACCTTTAATGTATATACTTGTATAAGCAGTCTTACTTAACCAAGCGATCATGTACTTTATTAGATTATTTATAATTAACATGCTTCCATGTAATCATGCTTCATCATATATTCATGTAATATCAAAAAAACACATAGTCCCTAACCATAGACATGTATTCTCATCTTCGTATAACAATATGATCAACTTGTACATGATGCATTTATATCCCTATATTCATACCAATATACATTGATATTTTTAACTTATAAACATGTCATATAACTATAACATATAAGCATGCTTATGTTATGTCAATAAGGTGAATCATAACATACATTTTATCATAAATATGCTACAATAAGTAGTCATGCTTACATGGTTACAATATGATATTATTTTATATACTCGTGACTTATCTCTCTCAATGTGTTACATTTCCATTATAAATGTGCTTAAAATACTTAAGATCATTTATACATATAGTAAAAATGATGTTATAGTGATGCTTAAATTTATTTAAATGAATAAGAATATTCCAAAAATGCATACCAAAAATGGTGATAAATTCTTGCAACAATCCTTCATAAAGATAGATTTTTAGGCTTAGATTTACAGTTATTTTGACCTACCAAAAGCCATTTTTGGCCAAAATGATCTTCTACAAATATGATCCTATATTTTTATAATTTTAGGTACATTAAAAATCATTGGAATATCATTTCTATAACTCAAGACATTTAGAAATTACTGATGATTGTGCATTGTGACAGGCAACATATGATTTTAGATTTCAACAAAAATTTAGACAGGTTTAAAGGCATAAATAGACTTTGTTTTCTATATAAAAAATATAGATATGAGATTTTACTTTGTAACCCAACTAGAATTACCTAATTATCATTTTTACATTTCAGGATATTACAAAAAGAGTAAGTACTGTTCTTGGAAACAATGATACCAACAGTTCTAGATTCAAGTCATTTTTTAACCTATTTAGAAATAGAACCATATCAAGATTTCTCATTTAAATTGTAAAGATATAAGTCTAGTATTTCTAGAATATGGATTTATAGAATTTTGACCTCTATAACAAGATATACAATTAAATTACTAAAATTTGTTCTTGTTCTCTAAGCAGCAGTTCACTATACGCCATTCGATTTTTATCATCACTTAGAACATTCATAGTAAAATTGGTATAGAATTTTGACAACATTCCTTCATGAAAGTTGTGCTCATATAAATCTATTTTAATCAAAATTTCGTCTCAAAGGATTTTTACTTCTCTACAAAAAGTTATAGTAAAAATACAGTAATATCATCCTAACAACTAGGCAGCAACTCAAAACAAACTTCAATTTAGATTTAGGGGCACTTAGAGGCAGAATCAAAGATGTTTGTTAAACAAAATTTTAGGTCTAAATCTTAGGAATAATTACCAACTATATTCAAGTTAATTAAAGGTCTATAGCTCGAGATATTCTAAAATTATAGAAACTAGTTTCAATAATTCTTTACATGCATTACTTCTTTTTACAAGTCCTATCTTGAATGTTTGACTTTATTCTTTTTTGTTTATTAACTCTTTCCATAATCCACATCTTTACAAAAATTTTTATCTTGAAATACATTAAAAACAACCATAAGACACACATTCCCATACCTTGACCGAATCAACACCTAGCTACAATCTTTAGCTGCCTTTTTGCCTTTCTTCTTCTTCTTCTTGGCTCCTCCTCTTGATGATTCCACTAAAAACTTCTAAATCATCCATATGCAAAGAGAGTTTAAAAGTCTGCGTTTGTTTTTTTTTTCCTTGAAAAATTTGTCCTTCCTCTCTTAAGAACCAAAAAAATGTTTTCTCTCTCTACCATGCAAGGTTTCTAGCACTTAAATAGAAAGGCAAAGCACCCTTATGCAATCCACATCTATTTACATGTGATTAATGTGTCCCTATTTGTTTATTTCTTTCAAATTTGACTCAATTCTTAATTTCTTTTCTTTAATTTAATTATATTACAATAGACCACATAACAAAAATTTGTTTCTCAATTGCACACTTGTATACCAAAATTTTAATTGATTCTTTAACCCTTTGTCACATAAGACCATTAATCCACAAGGTCTTAACTTATAATAATTCCTCCAATTAAGCTTGATTTGACATTAATAACATGATAATGCCCTTAAATTCTACTAGGGCCTATTTTGGGTCTTTACACTAAGACCCATTTCAATCTTATGACTAAACCTTGAAAGAATCTTTCCCTAGTTATTAAGCAGTCCTCTCGAATTTTCTTGATTTTATATTTTCACTCTACCTCTTAATGAACTTGTAACCAATATAGGAATATTCTCTTAACACTAAGACCCTACCTTACGTCTTGAGTTATGAGTTTACCACCAAAGAAGAGGTTATTCTTTCCTTACCTTTACTAACAACCCTTCATTTCTTCAAGTGCACGTAGTCCCTATAAACATTACAAAAGCATTTCTACTTCATCTGGTTCAAATAGGGTAAGTTCATATCTACCAACCCATACTAAGTTCCATTTGTGACATTCATCAAGAACAAGCAGCTGGACACCAAAAGGTGGTCCTCCCCTATTAACATAGTCCCTTCACAAGGATGATAAGAACATTAGTACAAGCATCTAGCATATGAGGTGCTGCTTTCACCACTTGAGAATTTAGCATCAATACATGCCTTTTGGTATACAAATAGTTTCTTTCTACATCATAATGATATGCTTATGCCTAGATTATGTATGTGCTCCTATTTACATGCATCATATAACAATAGCAACAATTATACCAAGACATATAATGCAAAAAACATGTACCATTCAAACTCAGGGAGGTGACCCCTAGCATGTATCCTATTTTTGTTATCAATTAGCCCTCATAGTTTTTCTTGATTTAATATTCTCTTTGAAACCCTAATTTTTCCCTAAGATGCCTTTTCTCGGTTTTCATTCAATAGAGGGGCCTAATTTTAGCATGCCTACCTTTTTTAGTTTTCAACCTAAAGGGCTATATTTCCCTTTTTGCTTTCTATTTTTTATTGTTGTTGTTTTTTTTTTCATTACCACGAAACCCTCCAGAGCTTAGGTAGCATGTCTATCTCATAGTGCCTCTATCGATTTTCATCATCTTATTTCAAGGTCAAATAAAGACTTTTATTTCTTTATTTTTCATCTTTTTTCTCATTTTTTTCTCTGCAGCTATGCTCACTTTAGAAGCCATATTGGATGAAATTAAGATGTTATTTTTCCTCGAGAATAAATAGAGCAGTGTTTATTAAATTAGTGTCTTAAATAATTTAACCATAATTATTGCCATATATGGTGCAATAAAATAGGACATAGCATACATATGAAAAAGGCTTATATTATTAACATAGCTAAAGAAATGTATGCACATTTACAATAGCAAAAAATGGTCTATATTGCATCTTTTCCTAGTAAAAGTATAGCCAGCAAAGTCTTTCAACATTTCAGGTTCTTTCTTCTCTAGACTGTGCCCCCAAGATCAATGGTAATATTTACATCCCGTAGCCCTCAAAACTACTTCTTATTTTATTTGAGCATTCTAACGAGCCTGTATTATACCTAAAAATTTATGGCAACACAACTTAGCTTCTCCTCTTGTCTTTTAGGTCTATAATTTTCTTGGCATCAATAAGGTCTTAGATTCAAATTTTTAAAGTTAAATAATTGTTAGTCAAGTGGCCTGTGTGCTTGTCAAAGGGATAAAACTAATTAGCCCGATAACTTGGCAAGCCATGTGTTCTAGCTAGTTTTGATGGTAAAGGTTACAGTTTCTCAATTTTTATCCATCATTCCAAAACCCAGGATAGAGTTGCCCAAATTAGAATACTTTCTTTAAGATACTTCTATGACTGATACCATTGTTGCTTTTTGAGCATTATCACTACTACTTGAAGCAAACATGCTGTTAGTCCTAACATTATCATAGCTTTAATGATGACAGTTATGATTTCTAGCTCCTAAATTGAGAGAATGGATCCTTTTTGCTTTAATAAATGTATACATAAATGATTCATAATCACCCATTGATTCTTTGTTTGTTCAACAACACCAATCAGTTGGGGTTATTACACTATCTGGTATTATGGGCTATGTGCCCAAAACCAAAGCTAAATTTATAGTTAGTCCAGCAACAGTTTTCATTTCAAGGTCATCAATCCTTTTCTATAGTGCAATCATTGTCATCATAACTTTTCTTTTAAGGTCTGTAACTCTTTTGTCCAAATTGTGGAGGTCAAAATTACTAGCTTTTTATGGGGAGTCCGCCATTGCTATTTCTACTAAGTGAACATAAGGTCGTGCTTTGGGAATGCACAAACGCAAAAATACAAGATGTATGCAAAAGTACTCATAGTATGGGACGTGATAAGGCATATACATGAGCACACATGATGAGTAGCATACGTATATGATGTATTTCATCTTAAAGGCATAGAGGTGGATAACTATGAATTATACTGGGTTTTTAGTGTATTTTTATGTGTTTAATTGAGTTAATTTAGTATTAATTTAGTTTAATTAGTTAGTTTTTGGTTTTTAGGTCTACTTGTTAGTTTTGGTGTTTTTAGGGCCAAATTGAAGAAAAATGGGCTAAAATGCAAAATGAAGAAATTATGGGGCAGAATTATAATTATGGAGGAAGCTATTGTTTTCGTGAGGGACAGCCATGAATCACTCGATTGAGTGATTTAGCACTCTTCTAAGTGAGATAGTCATTCTCTCAAGCAAATTAAGCACTCTCCCAAGTGACCAAGGCAACACTCATAAGTGGATGTCTTATTTAGGTGACCAAAGACTTCCTATTTCATTAAAACATAAATTCCTTCAATTTAGGAAGTCACAAGAGGCGTAAAACTCTTCTCTTTGAGGCTATAAAATGGACTAAAGACACCAAGACTAGGAAAGCCATCTTAGATATGAATTTTATTTAGTTATTTTACATTAGCTTTAGTTTAATTTTGAAGATACAAAAGCTTGGAGTTTAGAAGCTTTGCTTGGAGCTCTACAGAATTGTCAAAGGAGTTTCTTCATTTTATGAGTTTGTATCAATATTATTTACTTTTTTAGGTTTCTAACATGAAATATCAAAAGTTTTCTTAACTTTTACTAAAGGATAACTGAATCCTCAAACTACTATTGTAATGACTTAGTTTATGCTTAATTCAATGCAAGTTTGATTATTTCTTAGTTCTTGTGCAAATTTTTATCTTTGATTGTATTGAGATTAAATGTTAATTTATTTTATTAATAGTTAATGATTAAGTAATGTATGATCTATGATATGCATGTTCTCAGATTAATTCATTAGTGTTGATACATGGTTATTTTCTAACTTATATATAATTACGTATTGGTAGTAGTGGATTAATACTTAAAAAAGGTGAACTAAAAATAGGCTAGATTTAGGTTTACTTGAAAGAGGATTTAATGAATATCTAGGAGTATAAAACTGGATTTGTATGCTAAGTACTTAATTATTCATAGTAAGAAGGTTTAATGCTTAGAGTGATATTCTTGACCAAGATAACTGGTTTCTTTATCTATTTTTTCCATAATCACTTGTTTTCCTTTGAAATTAAGTCATTGCAATATTAGTTAATGTTGATAGTCCTTTAGCAAAAGTTGTCTTTATCATTTATTTTTACCAATTTTTATTGATTACTTTGTTTAAGATTAGTTTTAATTGTTTAAGTTTTATTTCCTAGTTTAATTCACTTATCATCATCACAAAACTTGGGATTTCTTTTATTCTTTGCACACAATATTCACTCTAAAATCTGAAACAAATTTCATTTTCATAGTTTCCCTAGGGTACAATATTTAAGGTCTTAATTTATATTTTCTTATATTACTAGCCAATTTAGTATACTTTCTAGACACCGATCAGAGCTATATGATGAATGGGATGTATACACGATGTATGACATGGCATAGAAATATATGTCTATGATATATGACCTATGTGTCCATAGTATAGGTTTTATATGGCATATGGTATAACAATTTACAAATGATAAAATAAATGTTCATGACATGCCTCATGTATAATGGTATGTAGTAATGGTATATACACATATAGTATGAGAAATGAGAGTGTAACATGGTGAATTCCATATAACATGGTATGCAATTTGACATGGGATGTGCATGGCACTTGCCTTGTATACATGACCCAATATGAGGTAAAAGTAATGCTTACGTGCACATATGAGTGGTTGCATGCATGAGGCATAACTCAACAAGTAGTATGTACATGTTACGATGTACGTTGATATATTCATGCTATGATACATGTTAATTGTGCACATATGATGATGAATGCTTACATACGCATGTTATAATGTATGTTAATATGTACTCATGATGGTGAATGTATATCGTTATAATGTATATTATTATGTTTATGCAATAATGGGTGTAATGCGAATGTGATGATGGATGTGTACACACACGTGCTATAGTGTATGTTGATACATGTATGCCATGGTAAATGCTAGTATGTACATGTTGTAATACATGATGGACATTTAAGTGTACATGCCATGACTCATGTATGTTCATTTGTATAAGTTATAATCGATGATGAATATTTATACATTTAGGTCATACCAAATGTCAACACGTTCTTATTATTATGTATGTTTACATGTCAATATGTTCATGCCAGTATGCATGTCTATATGCTCATACTATACCGTATGTCAACATGCACATGCATGATAGATATATTTAATGTCATAATGTATGCTCGGACACTCACTAGTGTGTGTGATAGTGAATATTTACATGTACAGGCCAAAATGCATATGGTAAATGCTATGGGGGATGTTTATGCGCACATGTCATGGTGTATGTTAATAGCACATGCCATGACAAGCATTACTATGTACATACAAGTTAGGCATATGCTCGTGCCATGATGTATGTATTACATACATACGTGCTATGACATGCATTAATATAAACATGCATATTGGATATATGTTCGCACCATGGTAAGATTAATGTATTACTATTTTACTACTATTTACACTTTTCTCATTGCAACAATGTATATAAGATAATGTATGAGAATGAATATGTTAGGGTTACATGTGATGTGTGGGTCAATCATTGCGCTATAATGATGATGCATGAGCATACGACATGTGTTTTTTGGGTTTTGAAATATTAAAATAAAAATTTTGCAGCAGAAAAAGAAACCCATCATGGATCATGTGATCTAATTGATTCAATAGAAAGAGAAGTGTAACGATTACCAAACTCTCGAAGCATAGATAAATCAAATTGTAGGTATGACTTCACACGAAATGACACACTTTACCAGTATCCACACACAAATGCAATGAAGAGAATCGCCCGAGGTGCTAGCTCCCTTCCTTGGCGGCTAGCGTTTGATTTCTATCTTTTTAAATTACAGAAGAAAAATGATTTTCTTTTGGTTTCTCTCTTAATTGATGGCTACCACTCACTCTTTATACTTTATTAAGGTTTTATATATACATCACTGTACAGATATAATTGACCTAACCCTAATTAAGTGAGAGAAAACTTCGAACCCACTTTTCTTATTAAAATAAGAAATACCTTTTTCTTATTTAAAATAATAATATTATTATTATTAATAATCTTAAATATTATTATTATTATTATTATTGTTATTGTTATTATTATTATTATTATTATTTTTGTGTATTTTGAATTTTAATTTATCACAAAATAAAATTTGAAATGCCTGAATTAACACTTAGTCCATTCATCACACTCTATGTATGTGATCCAATAGGTTCATATTATATTGGCAGTGGACTCCATTCCCATCACGGGCCCATAAGTCATAACGGCCTCTATCAAAATATTATGAATATCCAAATAATATAAATATCGATAATTCAATTTTAACCTAATAGAACATGTTATAATCTCTTTGTCACATGATATCTTGCTTCAACATAAGTCATGGTCCATGTCAAACTTATATAGTCCAAACATATAATTTCTTTATCACTAAGTAGACTGATAATATCAAATGATATTGATTGCTTCATCAATTCATTTGAGCACACCATGCATTTCTCAATCTTACTTATCAAAGGACCCAATAGATATCTCTCTCATAAGCGAGGGATAAATTCCTTATTGATTATTCACTATCCTCTGTATGATTCTCATTATGTCGAATTATAATCTTTATAATTATCCAATTAAAGATAATGTTTAATTATGTCAAAACATAATGTTCGTCATGTAGGACACTATGATAATCTTAGGTTAAATGATCAATAACATAACTATTATGAGATCACTAATGACATTAACCCATGTAGTATCTCATAGCTAGTTTATTCAGTACTCTATTCTCTAACAAGTACTTATAAGTTTAATTCATATCATCATATGTAATCATCCAATGATTATCAATCAAACTTATACTAGTCTTTATTTATCATTATTCATATGACTAGGGATAGTCAAAATAACATTAGATTGTTATTTATAAACATTATTATAACGTAACATGCCAATAATATAATAACATAAAGAAAATCCAATTTTATAAAATGAAATGTGACATTACATAAAGGGCCTAATGTTTGTCCTAGGGTAGAACCACTAACAGTGTTAATGCATGATGATGCAAATGAATGATGCATATATTATGCATGATGCATGAGCATGTTAGGCATACACATGGTATGTCGGATGAATAAACAGATAGTGTATACATGTAATAAGGCACAATGCATAAGATATACATGACATGTGGACATGCTAGGCACATATATAATGCACGACATATGTCTAATGCATGACATACAAATGTGTTATATACATAATGCATAGTGAATATATCACACATCGATGCATAAGAGTGATGTACATGAATTGTATATATATATATGATGTGTGACTCAAATATTAGCATGAAACACAATAATGTGCAATAGACAAGCGATGCAAGAACATGGCATGCATATAATGGCTAAGAAGTTTTCATGCGCAAGCTAATGTAGGATGTGCATTTTCATGGTACACATAACAAAATATATACATTTTCGCAACAAGGATAATTTACATATAGGGTGCACATGTTTCACACTACTATATTATTATTTTGTTTGCACACAAAATGAGATGTATGCATATGCACATTTTATTTAGCACAAAATTATGCACATACGATTTATGTGTTTTAATTCTTATCACATGAAAAGATTTGTACAAGCAAAATTTATACACATGAGATGAGGTGCACATACATCAAGAATCTATGCACACAAAGCATGAAAATTTTATTAGTTATTATCATTATCATTATTTTTTTTAGTTCAGCATAAACAAACACATGCGAAAGAAAAGGAAAACCCTCCTAACCTTATCACTCCCACTCATGGTTGTTTAGTCCCTTTCCTAAGTGAGATTAGCTCATGGGTTATCGGAAAACCCAATGAACATGTATGGTGCATGGTGGAAAATCGGTAATATAGTCTCTCTTTATTTAAAGCACATACGAATCGATTCTGGCCATTGTATATTTAAATAATCCAAATTAACTAAAATGTGTCCATTAAGGCATGAAAGCCTTTGATGAGTAAATATCTAAATTTATTGGGATTTATTCAATACATAAAGGCCCAAATCACAAGCAACATATGATAGTGCATCATTTCTAGTGGAAGTGTCTACACTGTTACATGGGCTTTTGGTTTGGTAATATATTTTTATGGCTGCCAAAGTGTAGTCTCTGCTAATGAGTGTAGCTAATCCTAAGCATGATGACCGATCGGGTCACCATTTGATATACCAAAAGGTACGAGTCTTAGACTCGTGGTCCTTCCTAACACTTTCCAACATTAAGTGAACATAAGGTCGTGCTTTGGGAATGCACTAAGGCTAAAATAGGGACACCTAACTTACTTTTAAAGCCCTAGCATACATACAATGCAATCTTTTGAAATGAGATAAAATTTCATAATCTCAAAACTTATTTATATTAAATTAACCAAAGGTGTTTTCAGAGTAAAATCTCATAGTCCCTAGAATAGTCACAATTATGAGGCACATCGAACCTTATAGGCACCCGGTTTACTATCTAAAACCAACATTTAGGGCTCGAGATCAGATCAAGGTTTATTTAACTCATGAAGGTCGGTCGCTTCACAATAGATAGGATTGTATTCCCATCTATTGTTGGCAATCAACATACAAGGTCATCTACTGGGCACAATAAGGAAGGTATCATGTAGTCCCCACCTAATAAAATAATGGAAAAATGAGTTCTAACCTCATGAAGCCGAAACTAGAGATAGTTCATACTTCACTCCTATTTGTACCTTTAGTTAATGTTGTATAAATAAGTTTTTAAGATTACTTTATTTTCTCCCTTTTTTCAAACGATGTGCTATACTAGAAAAGTAAAGCGCACTTGAGCAAGTTAAAAAGCTATAAAGTATATATATCAAAAGCTGTAAAAGTATGGAAAGCATATTAAGAATAATTATAAACTAAAATCATCCATATGTTGAGGAACTAATTGAGTTCATTTTAGATAAGCACATTGGTCCTCGAATGCATATTTACACAAAAGGGATTTGAGTGTATTTTGGATAAAAAATACGGATGTTTAAGCCCACATAACTTTTGAAGAAAAAAAATTATTTTAGTTAATTTCAAGCTGAAAGAATCATTTGTAATTAACAAAAATCCTTAATTTCACATTTTATTTTGAGGGTGAAAATTGAGACATTGGTCTACTTTATTATTAAAAAATCTCACTCAAACTTGTATAAAATAATTTTAGTGAGTTTTTGCTAAATGCTTGAAAAACTATTTTTTATTTCACTTGCAACAAATAAGAAATGCATGAGAGGATAATAATAATACAAGAAAATAATATATGTGAATCGTGATATTGATTGATTTGAGAACGTTGGTTCCGTCCTGAAGGAATATGACATGGCATGATGGTGATGATAACAAAGTGGAAAAATAAAAATTTTATCATACATACCATACAATTCCAAAGCAGGAAATGAAACATGCAATTTTAGGGTTGTAAAACTTACAACTTTAGATGCACTTCAATATTTGGTTTTGGTGATGACCAGCAATCAAGAGTGATTTATCAACCTTTGATCTTCTTTGCCAATGCCAAAAGAACGGCCTTTACGCCACTCTTCTCTATGTTCACACACATAATTGCAAAGACGGCTTAAAATCGAGATTGCTAGCTCTCTATTTAAGTATCGTGTAAAGGTAATTGATTGAAGCTACAAAATTTGATTTTGCACTTCTCTAACGTTGCTATTACTGCCCAAGATCACAAGAGAATAAGGAACAATCCTTTCTCCTTGTGAAAAATTGGCCAAAATAAAATTGTGAGAGAGAGTTACTATTCACGAGTTACTATTCATGCCACACAAAAATTAGGTTTTTTTTTTTTGCTTTTCTCTATCATCCAATATATATATTATCTTATTTATTAAGTGATAAATCTCAAATATACTACCTTAGGATAATTAATATTAGCTAAAGATAATTAATATTTGCCTTTATCACTTAATTAAAATAAGTAATATTTATTGATAAAAACTCTTTTAATTTATCTAAGATAAAAACAAAAGACATATTAATCAAATTAACCACTTAATTAAATAGGAATATACAAGACATATTAATCAAATAAACTACTTAATTAATATAAAGGATATGCCGAAATTCCTTCGATTTATCTCTAGGAATTTCAGCCAATAGTATTCCTATTTAAGTGACTTATTTGATCATAATTCTTTTAGGCTTTAAAATTCAATTAATTAAATTAATACAAGACATTTAATTAATTGAATTTAAACCTTGTGGGCTGAATTTCTCTCTTTCATGAGCCAAGGTCCAATAGCAATCTAATAATCCATTACACACATTAATTTGACTTTAATTAAAAGCCCAAATTAATGCCCAATACTTAATTTAAATATTTTAAGCCCAATACTTTATGTGCGATCCTATAGGTCCATTTAATGTTGGCAATGAATTAATAAATTAATTCAAAGGCTATAAATATTCTCTAGCAAGATATTATAGCATTCCAGATTAAATGAAAATGCATATGGTATTTTGAGACCTAATGCAATTTTGCATAGTCCCTTACCCAAAAATATCAGAATTAATATAAGGCATGGAACTAGTCACCCTTATATAAATTAATTCCTTTCTTGATATTCCAGTGACACTGAACTCTCAGATAAATAATGATTACTCATTATTTCATCTCGGTATGGCCATACACTTCTTAGTTCACTGATCAAGTGACCGATGATATTTTCTCTCTTATTGAGAGGGGTAATCCCTTCACTTCTCCCATGCTCTCTAACATGAATCAATGTATACCCAAGCATACCCATAGTTGTCACTTTGTTACGAGCACGTTAGGTGTATGTCAAAGTATACAGTAATACATAAAGAGTTTCATAGAGATTTTAGGTCTAAGAACTCTAATATAAAACTTGCATATGAGAAA
The DNA here is from genome assembly GCA_037975025.1 of Excoecaria agallocha. NCBI lineage: Eukaryota > Viridiplantae > Streptophyta > Magnoliopsida > Malpighiales > Euphorbiaceae > Excoecaria > Excoecaria agallocha. The sequence goes on from CM075816.1 coordinate 41,670,749, forward strand.
CACTTATGACTTATACCATGTAGTGTTCTCATAAATGGATCAAATCCAGATACCATGTTCTAAACATGTATCTATGATCTTTGATTGACACTCTTGTCCTTATGATCCGTAAGACAGAACTCAACTTATCAGAGAGAGCATACTAGTCTTAATTCATTGTTATTTCCATAATAATGACTGACTAGGGATATTTAGAACGATGTCTCTTTTGTTTCAAGGTCTTACAACCATGTGCCTCACACATGATAACTTAAACTGAAACAACATTCTTGGATAGTTCTATCAATTGATACGCACAAGAATACAAAGGATAAAACAAATGTCTCATTTATTAACTCAAATGTTTTATTACAATTGATTGGGGCTAGGGGTTACACTAACAATCTCACACTAGCACTAGTCCCAATGGGCATAGCCCTAAGACCGAACGCTCTCAAATGAGCTTCGTGCAGATTTGGACGCAACTATTTCGTCAAAGGATCTGCTACATTGTCTTCACTTGCTATCTTGCTAACCTTGACGTCCCCACGATCAATGATTTCTCTGATCAGGTGGTACCTCCTGGGTATGTGTTTGGATTTCTGGTGTGGCCGAGGCTCCTTGGCCTGTGCTATGGCCCCGTTGTTGTCACAAAAAATTTCTAATGGATCTAGGATGCTTGGGACCACTCCTAATCCAGTAATGAAATTTTTAATCCAAACAACCTCTTTTACAGCCTCACTTGCTGCAATATACTCAGATTCTGTAGTTGAGTCGACAACGGTCTCTTGCTTTGAGCTTCTCCAGCTGACAGCACCACCGTTCAAAACAAAAACAAACCCAGATTGTGATCTAGAATCCTGAGTCCTGGTCTGAAAAGCAGCGTCGGCATAACCTTGTATGACGAGCTCTTCTTGACCACTATACACCAAGAAGTGATTCTAAGTCCTTCGCAGGTACTTCAGAATCCCTTTTACAGCAGACCAGTACTTCTTACCAGGGTCTTGCTAAAACCTACTAGTTATACTTAGTGCATGAGCAACATCCAACCTAGTACATAACATAGTGTACATGATAGATCCAATAGCAGATGCATATGGAATTCTACTCATGTTGTCCCTTTCCTCTTTGGTTTTAGGGCACTGTTCTTTAGTCAAAAGAACTCCCAAAGCCAAAGGTATGTACCCTTTCTTTGAGTCTCCCATACTAAAATGCTTTAGTACTTTGTCTATGTACTTTTTTTGACTTAGTCCCAAGAGCCGATTCGATCTATCTCTATAGATTCGAATACCAAGTATTGTCTCGGCTTCACCTAAGTCTTTCATTGAGAAACATTTTCCCAACCATTGCTTAACCTTTTGCAATGTTGGAATGTCATTCCCAGTAAGAAGGATGTCGTCCACATATAGGACCAGAAATACTACTATGCTCCCACTAACCTTCTTGTACACATAAGGCTCATCTTCATTCTTGATGAAGTCAAATTCTTTGACTGCCTCATCAAAATGAAGATTCCAACTTCGGGATGCTTGCTTTAATCAATAAATGGATTTTTGAAGCTTGCAAACCTTCTTAGGATGCTTGGGATTGACAAAACCCTCAGGCTGTGTCATATACACATCTTCAAGTAAATTTCCATTGAGGAAAGCAGTTTTGACATCCATTTGCCATATCTCATAATCATGATATGCAGCTATGGCAAGCAAGATCCTAATGGACTTGAGCATGACTACAGGCAAAAAGGTCTCGTCATAGTCTATACCATGAGTTTGTCGAAAACCTTTTGCTACTAGTCTACCTTTGTAGGTCCTATCAGCTTTGAGTTTAAATAGCCACTTGCATTCAATTACCTTCGCATCTTCCGATGGATCAACCAAGGTCCAAACCTGGTTATTGTACATTGATTGTATCTCGAATTTCATAGCTTCAAGCCAATTTTCCGAGTTTGGGCTTTCAATAGCTTCTCGGTAAGTAGTAGGATCCTCACGATCTACTAACTCAATAGTGTCACTATCAGTGATTAGAAATCCATATCTCTCAATCTCCTGACGTACCCTACCGAACCTTCTAGGTTCTTTTGTAATGGGTTCTTGTTCCACAACTGGTTGTGAACTTGATCCCACTTCCAACTCATCATCTATAGGAGCTTGTGGCACTTGAATTTCTCCAAGTTCTACTTTACTCCCATTGTCTTTCTTGAGAAGGAACTCCTTTTCCTAGAAAATAGGCTTGCGAGCAACAAATACTTTGTTCTCGGCTTGTGAGTAAAAGTAGTATCCCTTTGTTTATTTGGGATAACCCACAAACAAGCAGACATTGAATTTGGACTCTAGTTTGTCATATGTTAATTTCTTAACATGTGCTTCACAGCCTCAAATCCTAAGAAATGACATATTGGGTTCTTTCCTAGTCCATACCTCCTATGGTGTCTTCTCAACTACTTTAGTTGGAGTACGGTTTAATTGAAACGCAACAGTTTCTATTGCATAGCCCTAAAAAGAGATAGAAAGATTAGCTTGACTCATCATAGATCAAACCATGTCCAACAGAGTTTGATTTCTCCTTTCGGACACACCATTCCATTGCGGTGTTCCATGAGGAGTGAGCTGTGAAATAATACCACACTCTTTTAGATGATTGTCAAACTCTTCGCTTAAGTATTCGCCACCTCAATTTGATCGAATAGCTTTTATACTTTTGCCAAGTTGGTTTTCTACTTTGTTCTTAAACTCTTTGAATTTCTCAAAAGTTTTAGACTTGTACTTCATTAGATAGACATAGCCATATCTACTGAAGTCATCTGTGAATGTCACGAAGTAGCTAAAACCACCTCTAGCTTGTGTACTTAAAGGTCCACATACCTCAGTATGTATTAGTTCCAATAAGTCATTAGTCCTCTCTCCTTTCTTGTTAAAAGGACTCTTTGTCATTTTCCCATGCAAACATGGCTCGCATGTATCATAAGACTCTAAGTCGAATGACCCAAGCACTCCAGTTTTGTGGAGTCTTGAAATGCATTTTTCGTTTGCATATCCTAAACGACAATTCCAGAAGTAAGTAGGGTTCAATTCTTTTGTTTTAACCCTCTTTGTATTAATGTTGTATATGGACTCTTTGTTTTGTAAATCAAGGATATAAAGGCCATTTTGCAACATGGCATTGCCATAAGAAATGCCTTGGCGACGAATATGAGCATTGCCATTTTTAATAACAAAATCAAATTCATCATTATCCAAACATGAAACTGAAATAATGTTTCTGCTCATAGTAGGCACATAATAACAATTATTCAAAACAATACAAAGTCCGGAAGGTAAAGTGAGGTGATAGTCGCCTATCACCATGGCAGCAACTCATGCTCCATTCCCCACATGGAGGTCCACTTCATTCTTCCCAAGTAACCGCCTATTTCTTAGCCCCTGAACATTTGAGCAAATGTGAGAACCACAAATGGTATCCAATAACCAAGTGGTAGAAATAGAAAGGTTAATCTCAACAATAAAAATACCAGAATTGGACGCCTTGGCTCCATTCTTCTTTTGTTCTTCCTTGAAGAGAGCGCAATTCTTCCTCCAAAGCCCTATCTTGTTGCAATGGAAGCAAGTAGGCCTGAGGTGCACTCCCACTTGACTTGAACCGAGCCAGGTCATTCTTGGGTTTTGCCTTTCCCTTTCCCTTTCCCTTAATGGGTCCCTTTTTAATGCCCCTTTGAACCATCAATATGGGATTGGTCTTTCGAATGTTCTCTTCAGCATTCTTAACCATCCTATGAAGCTCAGTGACTGACTTGTTCATTGCATGCATGTTATAATTCATCACAAATGGATCATAATCATCAGTCAATGATCCTAAGATCAAGTTAGTGGCTAATTCCTTTGGCACTTGTACCTCAACCTTCTCAAGAGTATCAAGATACCCTTTCATCTTGAGTACATGGGTACTAACAGGAGTACCCACAACCATCTTACAAGAAATCAAGGCCTTTGTTGTCACGAACCTCTCATGACGAGCTTGCTCTTGGAACATCTCCTTGAGGTGCACCATGATCGTATAAGCCTCTTGGTCCATAAATTACTTTTGCAAATCAGGCACCATAGTGGCCAGCATCAGACAGGTCACATCGTTGGAGTCGCTCTTCTTGGTCTCAAAAGTTTCCTTTTGAACTGCAGAGGCGTTCCTAGCAGGTTCTTCAGGCAAGGGTGCATCCAAAACATACGACTTTTTCTCTTGCTTAAGAACTATTCTTAAGTTTCGAGACCAGTCTATGAAATTGGTACAATTCAATTTGTCCTTTTCAAGGACCGATCGCAATGAGAAATTATTGTTTGAAGATGCCATTTTCAATCTACAATAAAATTTTAGCAAGATTAAATGAGGTCTTATTTATAATCTCACAAACCGAATTAATATCCCTTTAAATAATTTGCGTTAGTTATTTAATGTGGGCCAAGATCCACTTTTCACAACAACTTATTAGTCAAGCTGAGCTTGTACACCTAACAAGTTAAGTTACTTAGGTAGGAAAACTCCAATCATGTCTCGTACATGACTCTTGGATCAAATGGGCTAACATCTCAAGATGTTATAGCACAAACCCATTTATTAGTTGTCTAGGTTAGGGCATCCCTTTCCATGTTATGTCCAAACTACATTCACAACCCATGCCTCACAAAGATAATCGGGCGCATCTAGGGCTCCTAGTCTATGTGACCGATGATCAATGCCTTGACATGTTTCGAATTAGGAAGGCAACTTTATGACTTACTTTTTTTAGGGATTCATTTTATTACGGCTTACATGGCATACGCTTTGTCATACATTCATAGCATGCATATATAAATAATTGCATAAAGTAAAACGTGACAAACATGGGCCCAAAAACCTACAACTAAGATTCTATACTATTACATAAGAATCTTCGAGTTGGGCTTCTCCACTCCGGTGGGCTTCGTCTTGATTTACAAAGTCTTCAAGTAAATTCTATTCTAAGAAATAAATGAAACTTTTACAATAATACATAATAGCTCGCAGGCCATATTTAATTACAAAAACCCAGGGCCCATAAATGCACCATGCATATCCATTCATCACACCAAACAAGCAAATAAATATACATAACATTCATGGATCAAACAAAGTCCAATTTTAATTAATTTAGCCAAGCCCATTAATGGAAATCGTGTACTTGAACCTTTAAGAGAAGACCCCGTGATGGGCCTGGGCCAAAGCCCAATGGACTAAATCCTTTTATTGAATAAGTTCTCTTAAAAGCCCAAAACACTAACTAGTTAGATTTGTGCTATAAATCAACTCTAGTATAATTTCAAATTTTGCCATTTTTAATTTTATGTCATACAGCCCATAAACATTAAAAATACATATAATATGTACCAACATGAATTAAAAATATAAAATCATGAAGAACACATATATCGTACACGGCATTCATGCAAAAAACAAACAAACAACAAAAACTAGTTGTTTAATGCTTATGTAATGCCACAAAATGCACAAACATTTAAATCAATTTTATGATTCATTAAATAATTTAAACAAGGTCATAAAAATTGAGTTAATATTCTGTACAAATCTGATCTAAATGTTTTTTTACCATTTTAATAAAAACAAAACAAACAATGTTGATTAAACATGTAACAAATACAAACTAGTCATAGTTTTAAGTGATTTTAAAATTAATCAATTAAATTATCATGGACCAGAATTAAAAAAAAAATTTAAAAATATTTCCAGACCTGATATTTAATCTTTAAAAATCACTTACAAACATGTCAAAATCGTTTTTACATTTAATATTGAAAAATAGTTGTTAAACTAACAATTAACATGCCAACTAGCACCTAATTATAATATTAACATGTACCATCAGGTATTATTAATTAAATCCGACCATTAACAACTCCTAGAATATCTTAGGAAAGTATATTAACATGTCATATTAATTATAATACCTATATAATCAATTAAAATCATTTTTACACCAAAACAATGCAAAAAAAACTCAAAACAGAAAATTTCAGCATTGCATGTATTTATAAAAACAATTTTTGATTAAATAATTCATGCATCTAAAGCACTAAAATAAGCATTTTTAGGCTCTGATACCACTGAAGGAATATGACATGGTATGATGGTGATGATAACACAGCGAAAAAACAAAAATTTTATCATACATACCATACAATTCCAAAGCAAGAAACGAAACATGCAATTTTAGGGTTGTAAAACTTACAACTTTAGATGCACTTCAATATTTGGTTTTGGTGATGACCAGCAATCAAGAATGATTTATCAACCTTTGATCTTCTTTTCCAATGCCAAAAGAATAGCCTTTACGCCACCCTTCTCTATGTTCACACACACAATTGCAAAGACGGCTTAAAATTGAGATTGCTAGCTCTCTGTTTAAGTATCGTGTAATGGCAATTGATTGAAGCTACAAAATTTAATTTTGCACTTCTCTAAGATTGCTATTACTACCCAAGATCACAAGAGAATAAGGAACAATCCTTTCTCCTTGTGAAAAATTGGCCAAAAATAAATTATGAGAGAGAGTTACTATTCACGAGTTACTATTCATGCCACACAAAAATTAGGTTTTTTTTTTGCTTTTCTCTATCATCCAATATATATATTATCTTATTTATTAAGTGATAAATGTCAAATATACTACCTAAGGATAATTAATATTAGCTAAAGATAATTGATATTTGCCTTTATCAGTTAATTAAAATAAGTAATATTTATTGATAAAAACTCTTTTAATTTATCCAAGATAAAAACAAAAGACATATTAATCAAATTAATCACTTAATTAAATAGGAATATACAAGACATATTAATCAAATAAACTACTTAATTAATATAAAGGATATGCCGAAATTCCTTTGATTTCTCTTTAGGAATTTCGGCCAATAGTATTCCTATTTAAGTGATTTATTTGATCATAATTCTTTTAGGCTTTAAAACTCAATTAATTAAATTAATACTAGACATTTAATTAATTGAAATTAAACCTTGTGGGCTGAATTTCTCTCTCTCATGGGCCAAGGTCCAATAGCAATCTAATAATCCATTACACACATTAATTTAACTTTAATTAAAAGCCCAAATTAATGCCCAATACTTAATTTAAATATTTTAAGCCCAATACTTTATGTGCGATCCTATAGGTCCATTTAATGTTGGCAATGAATTAATAAATTAATTCAAAGGCTATAAATATTCTCTAGCAAGATATTATAGCATTCCAGATTAAATGAAAATGCATATGGCATTTTGTGACCTAATGCAATTTTGCATAGTCCCTTACCCAAAAATATCAGAATTAATATAAGGCATGGAACTAGTCACCCTTATATAAATTAATTCCTTTCTTGATATTCCAGTGACACTGAACTCTCAGATAAATAATGATTACTCATTATTTCATCTCGGTATGGCCATACACTTCTCAGTTCACTGATCAAGTGGCCGATGATATTTTCTCTCTTATTGAGAGGGCTAATCCCTTCACTTCTCCCATGCTCTCTAACATGAATCAATGTATACCCAAGCATACCCATACTTGTCACTCTGTTACGAGCACGTTAGGTGTATGTCAAAGTATACAGTAATACATAAAGAGTTTCATAGAGATTTTAGGTTTAAGAACTCCAATGCAAAACTTGCATATGAGAAACACTTATGACTTAAATCATGTAGTGTTCTCATAAATGGATTGAATCCAGATACCATGTTCTAAACATGTATCTGTGATCTCTGATTGACACTCTTGTCCTTATGATCCGTTAGACAGAACTCAACTTATCAGAGAGAGCATACTAGTCTTAATTCATTTTTATTCCCATAACAATGACTGACTAGGGATATTTAGAATGATGTCTCTTTTATTTCAAGGTCTTACAACCATGTGCCTCACACATGATAACTTAAACTGAAACAACATTCTTGGATAGTTCTATCAATTGATATGCATAGGAATACAAAATATAAAATAAATGCCTCATTTATTAACTCAAATGTTTTATTACAATCTATTGGGGCTAGGTCTTACACTAACACCTCCTAGATAATTTATAAAAGAATTATTTGTTTGATTTTTGGGATATAAAGTGGACGTTGGTATAGTATACTAGGAAAATCAAAGTTAATTAAGTATAAATATTTTTGGTGTTGTTTTTAATTTTAGCATATAAAAACCTTAATTATTACAAACTTTGTAATAATTAAAGAAAATAAAATAATAATTATACAGGCCCAAATAATAGTAATGTAAGGACCCATAATAGGCCCTAGTAGAATTTAAGGCAATTACATATTATTAAAGTCTATTGAGTATTATTGGATGAATTATTTTGTAGAGAGCAAGGAGAATCTAAAAAAGATTTGAGTTACATGTCCAGGTTTGGGAACTTATTCTTCATGCATGTGTGTGGATATCAATGTTTATGCTTGGATTAATTAATTTTGATGGTAATTTAATAGTTTATTTAGGGCTAATAAGAGATTTAAATAGCAAAATCGTGTTTTTGAATGTTGAGGAAAAACTGGGTGTGGTTCTTGTGAGCCAGCCTGCTTGTTTTGTCCATATCTAGAGTTGTAAACCTCGGATTGAGGTGATTCAAAATTTTGGGTAAACTAGATTCAATTATCAAAAAATCATTACAACAAGTTGTTGCTTGATTCTATTTTTAAGGAACTCATAAATTTCATACAAATGAATTGTTTGTGTGTATAGGCAGTTTTGAACAGTTAATAATGTTTTAAGTATAACTCCTTGTATTTAAGCCATAATTGAGTGAAGTTTGATTATATGTAAACTAGATATAATGATAAACAACTTTGTAGAAGATACCTAGGGCTAAATATGTTTGTATGGTATCAAAATATTCACTTGAAATTGTAGTGACTTGTTATTCTCGGTTTTGGAACAGATTGTAAACAATATGATATATCTCCTTGTATAGTGAACAAAATACTATGAGGTTAAATTTTTGGAAAAATAGAATTCTAAACCTATACTTTTTATGAAGAAAGTAAAGCCTAAATCTTTCCTTAAGCTTGTCTAATTTTAGCTTAATTTCAGACCTATCACAACATTGCTAATATGAACAGTAATTAATAAAGTGTAAAATCAGTTTTGCATGTCTTTTATTTTTCATGAATATGATGATATTGATTTTTTTATTATAGTATTTTTTTTATGGAAGAGATGAATCGAAAGCATGCAAATCAAAGTTGAAAGAAGAAAGGTTAATGAATTTGAAATTCCGGGATAAGTTTCTATGAACCAGTTTTGGAATTTTGTGGATATCTCAAGTTTTATAGCTCCAATTTGGGAAATTATAATTGGTAATTAAACTTAAGACATGAATTCATAGTTTTGTAGAAGAAACCTAAATGTGATTCTGTCCCTATGTATTTTTTATTTTTATTTGAAATTCATAGTGAGATGCTATCTAGTTGTAGAGAGCAGGTTCCAGTATTTTTCAAATAATGTTTGATAGAAAAGTCTAAATCCATTGAGGAAAAATCCTTGATAAAATAGACTTATAGGAGAACAATTTTGATGGAGGAAGGTTGTCTTAAATCTGTACAAATTTTCTTCTATGAATTTTCTAATTAGTAACTAAAACTAATTTTATTATTGTGAACTGCTGTCTAGTGTTAACAAATAGCTTGTAGTATTATTCTTATAACTCATGATAGAAAACTCAAAATACTATGGGACAAAATTCCCGTTAAAATAGACTTATAGGAGTACAACTCTTATGAATAAATGTTAGTTCAATTCTGTACTTATTTTGTTCCACGAATTTTTCAATATGGTCACACAAATTGTTTTAAAAAAAATACACTCTTAGATAGTATGTAATGTTTGGGTTATAACTCCTAATTTAATGGTCCTATTTGATTGGTATTTGAAGCATGAGAAGCTAGTGATATAAAATATTATTATTTAAAAGTCCAATTTGGTTAATTCAGCCATTTAGCATGGAAAAATTAAAATGTTAAACAGAATTGAAAATATGTCTATCTTATTCACTATAACCTAATTCTTTGATGTATAGATGTACTACATGTAATAATAATAATATAATATTTTACAGTAATTTGATCATAAAATGATGACATTGCTTGTTGTATAATTATAGGTAATAATAGTGGTATTGTAAATTTATACATGACCATGGTGTTAGATGATATATATATGTATACGACAAAAAGGTACAATAATATTATAAGCTAAAGCTATAAGTGTATAAAAGTTTATGAAATATAGTATGCAACAAGACGAGTTAATTTCACCGGTGGTCACTAAAGTTTTACAGTTGTAAGGATGTGGTCACTTAACTTCGTTTTGTAACAAAAAAATCACTTAGGTTTTATTTTGTAACATAAAAGTGGGAGAGTGTAATGCACGCATGATATTTTGACACATTAGCAAACATTAACACCTCAGCATATGAGTAAGCAAAAAATGCCACCTCACCATATGAGTCAATATATAATTAAAAAAAATCAAACGCTCAGCAAAGCCCCTTTCTTTCTCCTCTACCCCTCGCTCTCTCCTGGCCCATCGTGATCAACAGTCTCTTGGTTGTTGTTGATCTCTAGCCGCTCGAATTCTTGGAAAAAATGTTGATGAAGGACAGGTTTAGGACCCATGTGATCGCAAGTTTTGTGGTGGGATTTGTGGTGGTAGTGGCATTGAACCCGATGGATGTGATAAAGACGAGAGTGATGAACATAAAGGTGAAGGCAAGGAAGGCGCCACCGTATAGGGGGGTGTTGGATTGTGCGATGAAGACAGTATAGGCAAAGGGACCGATGGGTTTGTGTGAGGGGTTTATACCGATAATTTCAAGGCAAGGTCCATTCATGATTGTGCTATTCGCAACCCTTGAATAGGTGAGGAAGCTCCTTAAGGACTTCTGATCCTTTGATTATGATGATGATGAAACCCAATTTTAGCTTTGTTTTATCTCTATTATTTTCATTTTGGTGCTTATAGTGTTGTATCCATTTCCTATTGCAAAATTTATTAAGTTTTGTTGTTTATTCCCTTGCCAAATTACCAATCCTTAATACCTTGAATTAATGTTGCAAGTTATTATTTTTTCACAAAACATTTGTATTCAAAAATTTAAAAGAAAAAGGCAGTGAGTTCGAGCTATTGGAGATCGACAGGGACCAGGAGATTGTTGATTGCGATAGGCCAGGAGAGAGCGAGGGGTAGAGGAGAAAGAAAGGGGCTTTGCTGAGTGCTTGATTTTTTTTAATTAAATGTTGACTCATATGGTGGGGTGTCATTTTTTGCTAACTCAGATGTTGAGATGTCAATGTTTGCTGATGTATCAAAATATCACGCATGTATTATACGCTTCAATGGTCTGCTTTGGAAATTTTCGATCATTTTGACTTTTATGTTACAAAATAAAACTTAAGTGATTTTTTTGTTACAAATCGAAGTTAAGTGACCACATCGTTACAACTGCAAAAATTTAGTGACCACCGATGAAATTAACTCCAACAAGATTATGAACTAGCATATGGATAATTACTTATTTTAATAAATATGATTATGCCTATATGCTTATGTCTACTGAATAATATGTTAAGGTAAATGATTACAGTATTATATAATTATAGTTGCTTGATTTGATACCTGATCGTGATTGTGTGTGTGTGTATATATATATATAGTCAAACATGTATGTACGCATATAGGTTAACCTGTTGTGAACATGATCATACACATCATTGATTAAAGGAACTCAATAGAGAATGATAGAACAGTAATATGTATCATCATATTACATATGTAAAATAGCTACTTGATTGGAAGGGATTACAAGTACAAAATAGTAATACTTAATTATGCTCAAGATAACATGTTTATAGAAAATTTATACGTTTATATCTATGACACCATGCTCGTATATATACATGAATATATATGTATGAACATCAATATGTATATGATGAGAAAAGAGCAAAGTATAGAATAGTAATACCGAATTATGCATATGATCACATGTTTATAGAAAGTTATACGTGAGCATGTATATGATTACCTTGTACATAGTTTTATAAGAGTATACATGTATATGAATGAATAAAGAAAAGATAACGTAAGGATATTTTACTACCTACGTTGAGTCTAGGAAGTGGATAGATAGGCATGCCTATAAGGGTACCTTGCAGCTGCGATAGTTTCAACCTCATTTGGGTTCTAGTCAACCCCATTTGGGTGACTAAACAGACCTGGTCCCGTTTGGATTAGTGGTGCCTTCGGGTGATCTATTATCTCTTTGGTGCCTTCGGGTGACCTATTATCTCCTTGGTCCCTTCGATTGACCTATTATCTCCTTGGTTCCTTCGGGTGACCTATTATCGCCTGGGTGCCTTCGGGTGACCTAATACCTTCGGGTGACCTAGTACCTTCGGGTACCACCGTATAACCCATTATTCACCTGTTTAGAGTAGTGCAGGCTTTATACCAACATTAAGAAAAGTTGATTTAAAGTTTTATGGAGAATGACAATTCCTAAATTTACTTCATAATATATATATATTACGTATGAAATTCCATTTCATCACATATGGAAATTATGATATTAAAAGAGTTTGCTAAATTTACTTCATAATATATATATTACGTATGAAATTCCATTTCATCACATATGGAAATTATGATATTAAAAGAGTTTGCAATATACACTTATGCATAATTATTGCATATAAAAATTGTATGTACAGGGTTATTTGAATAAACTAGTGCATTACTAATATCTAGCTAAATGATTTGTATGATACATCATATATGCAAGCTATGAAAATGTATTGCCAATATAAGTGTTTTCTTTACAATGGAATATAAGAATTATGTTTAGGTATTCATGTTGGTGACAACCTTTCAATTAATACATTGGGTTATGTGTTTTTCTTATAACTACTCGTTCTTGCTTTCTATTGGGAAATGGTGTACAATGTCTTATATGCAAATATAAAATATTTACGGATCTATAAGTGATAAACTCAATATGATATTGGTATTTGAGATGGAAGTAAGTTAGTAATCCAATGTATGCATTCGTACAATAAATGTCATAGTTACGTTTTGGATCGATAAATGAAGAACTTGCTTGATACCAATGCTATGTCTTTCTCAGGAAGATACATATATATTCTTGTTGATCATATGCTTAAATTTGAATATGTTTATTCCTAGAATATGTCAAGGTGTGTGGTATAAAGACTCTTGTTCATTTCTTTTATTGAACTAGTATCTTTTACATTTAAGTAGAAGGTATGTTAGTAGTTCATGATGTATGCTTGTTGGCGACCACTGTGAGTGGTCATTTGTCATACTTGTGTTCCCTACTAAGCTTTATAGCTTAGCACGGGTTCTTCATCCATGTAAGTTGCGAGGATAGGACTTTCTCCTAGGACTGATATATGCAGAAGGTTGGCCAACACAAGTCTTAGAAGATTGATAATAGAGTCTTCTTTTTGTCCTTATATTTTGTAGTTATGGAAACTTTAATTATGTTGGAAATTTTGTAATTACTATAAATGTTTTGTATATGTAATATTTGATGATAATGAGATGCACCTATAAGTAAAGATTCTAATAGTTAACTTTTAGATATCTGTTTAGTAGAATAACAGATGTAATGTTATGATAAGCATGCTTAATTAATATTTATAAAGTGATATGTACAAATTATATGATAAGGGTGCTACAATTAGTGGTATCAGAGCAGCTGGTTTAGTCGTTTCTGGGCTATAGGTGCCTAGAGTTGTTATCATAGGAAGCTATAGAGTGTTGGCCAATGCAGATATCCTGGTCATGATATGGTTAGATTGAAATGTGATGATTCGATAGAATCTGATAAACAGGATATAAGGATAGTTATATATGTGGGTAAAGGTATATGATTGAAGTTTCAGAAATGAACTATGTTTATAATAGTACTTTCTTGGGATCTTAATTTTGGATTGAATAGTACAAAATATGCGCATATGAAAGGTATATGGGATTATGAAATAGGTATGTTAGTGGGATAAGTAGTGATTATTTTATTATGAAACATGAGATGGAGCTATGCTAAATTGATAAGAAGATCTATAGTTGAGGCTATTGAGATGATAATTTGAGGATTCATTATAATGCTCTATATATATCTGTCAGTATTTCCTTATTGACTAAGGGCAATTGATGAAACATTACACATGAGATGGGGCAAAAACATATACAGCACATGAGAATGTGCATTTGCATCTTATTGCATACATGAAAGCATCATTTACGCATAACATAGCATCAAGTATCATGTTATATGTACAGGCCCCAACTAAAAAGGAAACTGATAGGATATACATTGAGCATTGTAGAGATGTAACTATATGATAAGGTTACTCTTATATGGAGATAGAGTTATAAGAGAATCAAATTAAGTTTAAGTAAGCATCAAGGGAAGTTGGTAGCGATAGTATGAAATAAAAGTTTATAATGCTAGACATTGAAGTCTAAGAATTGATATGATACATTTGAGCAAAGGATACAGGTATTAATTTTGAGGACGAAATTCCTTAAGGGGGAGAGATTTGTAAGGACCCAAAATAGGCCCTAGTAGAATTTAAGTTAATGTTTGATAGAGAGCAGGTTCCAGTATTTTTGAAATACTGTTTGATAGAGAAGTATAAATCTGATGAGGAAATATCCTGGATAAAATAGACTTATAGTAGAACAATTTTTGTGGAGGAAGGTTGGCTTAAATCTATACAAATTTTCTTCTATGGATTTTCTAATTAGTAACTAAAACTGATTTTGTTATTGTGAACTGCTATCTAGTGTTAACGAACAGCTTGTAGTATTTTTCTTATAAATCATGATAGAAAACTCAAAATTCTATGGGACAAAATTCCAGTTAAAATAGACTTACAGGAGTATAACTCTTATGAATAAATGTTAGTTCAATTTTGTACTTATTTTGTTCCACGAATTTTTCAATATGGTCACACAAACTATTTTTAAAAAAATGCACTCATGGACAGTCTGTAATGTTTGGGTTATAACTCCTAATTTAATGGTCCTATTCGACTGGTATTTGAAGCATGAGAAAGTAGTTATATAAAATATTATTATTTAAAAGTCCAATTTGGTTAATTCAGCCATTTAGCATGGCAAAATTAAAATGTTAAACATAACTGAAAATCTATCTATCTTATTCATTATAACCTAATTCTTTGACGTATAAATGTACTGCATGTAATAATAATAATATGATATTTTATAGTAATTTGATCATAAAATGATGACATTGCTGGTTGTATAATTATCGGTAATAATAGTGGTATTGTAAATTTATACATGACAAAGGTGTCAGATGATATATATGTGTATACGACAAAAAGGTACGATAATATTATAAACTAAAGCTATAAGTGTATAAAAGTTTAGGAAATATAGTATGCAACAAGACCATGAACTAGCATATGGATAATTACTTATTTTAATGAATATGATTATGCCTATATGCTTATGTCTACTGAATAATATGTTAAGGTAAATGATTATAGTATTATATAATTACAGTTGCTTGATTTGATACCTGAGTCTAATTGTGTGTGTGTATATATATATATATAGTCATACATGTATGTATGCATATAGGTTAACCTATTGTGAACATGATCATACACATCATTGATTAAAGGAACTCAATAGAGCATGATGTTATGTTTCATCATATTAAATATGTAAAATAGCTGTTTGATTTGAAGGGATTACAAGTACAAAATAGTAATACTTTATTGTGCTCAAGATAACATGTTTATAGAAAATTTATACGTTTATATCTATGACACCATGCTCGTATATATACATGAATATATATGTATGAACATCAATATGTATATGATGAGAAAAGAGCAAAGTATAGAATAGCAATACCGAATTGTGCATATGATCACATGTTTATAGAAAGTTATACGTGAGAATGTATATGATTACCTTGTACATAGTTATATAAGAGTATACATATATATGAATGAATAAAGAAAAGATAACGTAAAGAGATTTTACTGCTTGCGTTAAGTCTAGGAAGTGGATAGATAGGCATACCTATAAGGGTACGTTGCAGCTACGATAGTTTCAACCTTGTTTGGGTTGTAGTCAACCCTGTTTGGGAGACTAAATAGACTTGGTCCCATTTGGATTAGTGGTGCCTTCGGGTGACCTATTATCCCCTTGGTGCCTTCGGGTGACCTAGTACCTTCGGGAACCACCGTATAACCCATTATCCACCTCTTTAGAATAGTGCAGACTTTGTACCAATGTTAAGAAAAGTTGATTTAAAGTTTTGTGAAGCATGACAATTCCTAAATTGACTTCATAATATATATATTACGAATGAAATTCCTTTTCATCACAAATCGAAATTATGATATTAAAAGAGTTTGCAATATACACTTATGCATAATTATTGCATATAAAAATTGTATGTACAGAGTTATATGAATAAACTAGTGCATTACTAATATCTAGCTAAATGATTTGTATGATACATCATATATGCAAGCTATCAAAATGTATTGCCAATATAAGTGTTTTATTTACAATGGAATATAAGAATTATGTTTAGGTAATCATGTTGGTGACAACCTTTCAATTAATGCATTGGGACTAATATCTGTAGCAAGTTGGCTAACACAAGTCTTAGAAGATTGATAATAGAGTCTTCTTTTTGTCCTTATATTTTGTAGTTATGGAAACTTTAATTATGTTGGAAATTTTGTAATTACTATAGATGTTTTGTATATGTAATATTTGATGATAATGAGATGCACCTATAAGTAAAGCTTCTAATAGTTAACTTTTAGATATCTGTTTAGTAGAATAACATATGTAATGTTACGATAAGCATGCTTAATTAATACTAAATAAAGTGATATGTACAGATTATATGACAAGGGTGCTACATTTAGTGGTATCAGAGTAGCTAGTTTAGTTGTTTCTGGGATACATACATTATATATATATCTACATATATATATATATACATATATATATATACATATATATGTATGTATGTATGTATGTATGTATGTATGTATGTATCTATATATACATATATATATATATATATGTATGTATGTATGTATGTATGTATGTATCTACATATATATATATATATGTATATGTATGTATGTATATATGTATGTACGCAAGTTTGTATGCATGTATGTATGCATGCATGCATATATATACATATATATATATATATATATGTATGTATGTATGTATGTTTGTATGTATGTATGTATGTATATACATGCATACATACACACACACACACGCATACATACATACATACATACATACATACATATATATGTGTATGTGTGTACATATCATTTTAAGTAATGTTGAAATTTCAGGATGTTGAATTAAATGTAGGGGTGCGTTATTGTTTAAAATATGATATTTTATCATATACTTGTTTCTAATATCTCAATTTTAAATGTTTTCAATTTATTTATTTTATCTGATTGTAGCGATCATTGTGCATGGTTGTCTTTCATTTTTAGTATCACCACTAAGCTTTATAGCTAAACACATGTTATTTTATTCGTGTAGGTTCTTTAATTGAAGCTTTTGCACAGGAATGTTCTCTACATCAAGACAGGCCATCACCAGTTCATAGAAGTTGATGTAGGGATTTTTGGTTAATTTTGTATAAGTTCATTTAATATGTGTAAATGTTATATAATTAATATATGTATATACTATAGATGGATGATGTTGTATTATGCTCATCAGCAAAATGGTAGTAGGTGCATGCATATTGGAGCTAGAATGGTTATATATATATATATATATGTGTGTGTGTGTGTGTGTTGAAATGCTGAAGGTTGTGCATAACAATGACTATAAAACTAAGATACTTGCATCTTACATGGATATGATAAATGGTTTGCCTGATGAGTGCTTGTGCATATGTAATTAAAGTAATTGAAGTCGTGATAGACACCTAATTAATATACAGTTTGACTAATTAAATGGATCATTAGAATGATTAATGTTGGTTTAATGGTTTAACATCCTACCATAATATGACTGAAATGTAAGGTATAATATATGATAAAGGCACTAGATTTATGGTGTTTCATTTTGGTATTAGAGCCTAGGTTTAGTCTTTTCTGGGCAATATGATTATAGGATTTTAGAACATGAGATAGTGTCATGTTGGCCTAATACAGAAGTTCCTGCTTTCTTATAGATTAAAGATGGAGAATTTCTCTATGGATGCTATAGAAGAATTGGCTAAATGTAATTTGCCAATTAGATCAAATCATTCCAACCTAGTGACTCCATCATCTGTTCAAAATGAAATTCTTATGATTGTTCCTTGAGAAGCCCTATTAAAAATTTCTAAGGATATGGCTTAAATTCTGCAAAGAATGACAATGCTCAAAGCTCCAATATCTAAAATTAGAAAGTATGTGGCATAATAATTTTTGGTCACTAATTTAGAACAATCTGAAGAAGCTGAGTTCTGGTTGGGAGAGCTGGAGAGAATATTTGTTGAAATAAATTGTCCTGCTGATCATAAAGTATCTTGTGTTGTGTCCTTACTCAAGGCATGGCATATGATTGGTAGAAGCTGGTTTTAAGATAGCCTCAGCTACCTGACCCACTTACCTGGGAATTCCTTAATGCGGAGTTTAGAAAGAAATACTTTATCGAGACATATAAATATGAGAAATTGATGCAGTTTTTAAATTTAAGATAAAGAACTTTTATTTCTGACTGAGTATGAAAAATAATTTAGCTGTTTGTTCAAGTATGTTCCTAAGGAGATGTTAACAGGAGTTTTTAAATGCAGACACTTTGAAGATGGGTTGAATGATTGAATTAAAGAAAAATTGTTAGGATTTACATCTCTAAATATGGTGGATTTTAATCAACTGGTTATAATCACCATGAAAGTTGAGAAGTATGAGATAGCTAAACGAGAGATGGAGAAGAAAAGAGGTAGTTCTAGAGCAGGGTCTTCCACTATGAAGAGATTTAGAGAAGCTCAAAGAGTTTAGCCCACAGAGTATATTTTTAGTTATGCTAACAAACGAAGAAAACAAGAATCCACTACCAAGTCTAAGTCTGAGAAGGAAGCTTTAGGAAGACATAGTGGGGGGTCAGATACCAGTATGTTCACATTGTTCTAAGCATCATTGTGGTAACTGTATGATATTGGCTGGTGAATGCTTTAGATGTGGTAATACTGATAATTTTTTGGCTAATTGTGTTATGAAGTGGGAACAAGGTTTTGGGCAACACGATAACAAGGGAGCTTCTAATACACCTTCATCTGGTAGAGGTAGAGGAAGGGGATGAGGTGGATCAAATTATCATAGATCTCAGTCTAAGAATGTGTTAGAATCAATCGATAAACCCTGTACTCAAATGGTTTCTAGTCGGGCTTATACAATGAAAGCTTGGGAGGAACATAATTTTTTAGAAGTTATAGTCGGTATTTTTTCTCTATAATTATGATATACATGCACTTATTTATCCTAACTCTACTCATTCTTATATTTGTATTGGGGATTTGGGGAGAGATATATCAAAAATACAACAATTAGATTTTGATGTTTGTGTGACTTGTCCATTAGGACATAGTATAATTGTCAATAAAGTATGTAAATATTGTCTTATAGTAGTTCAGGGGAAAGAGTTTTCAGCAAACTTGATTGTGTTGCCTTTTTATGAATTTGATGTAATTCTAGGAATGGATTAGTTATCCAAACATCATATAGTGGTGAATTGTGAAACAAAAATAGTAACTCTTGGGGATGATGAAGGAACATAGGTGGTAGTTGAAAGCAGTCATTCTAAACTGATGAATAATGTTATATCGGCAATGCAAGCTAGACGTTGTCTTAGAAAAGGATGTGAAGCATTTTTAGCTTTAGCCCTTGACTCAAGAAGAGATACAGTGAAGCTTGCGAATATACCTATTGTTAATGAATTTCCAAAAGTATTTCCTGAATTAAATGTAAGGGTTCTTAAATATCTTAAACTTGTCGCTTATGTGATTCATCCGAGTGATATTTTCTGAGCATAGACACATGTAATACATCATAATGCTTGTCTAATTCCATAGGAAGAGCCAATCTATAAGCCATTGGTTTGACTCTTTGAAGAATTTCGTATGGACCAATGAACCTCGGACTGAGTTTGACTTTAAGTGGTTGTCTTTCATTTTTAGTATCCCCACTAAGTTTTATAGTTTAGCACAGTTTCTCTATGTAGGTTATGTAGTTGAAGCTTTTGCATAGGAACATTCTCTGCATCAAGATAGGCCAACACTAGTTCATAAAAGTTGATGTAGGGATTTTTAGTTAATTTTGTATAAGTTCATTTAATATGTTTAATATGTATAAAGGTTATATAATATATGTATATTCTATGGATGGATGATGTTGTATTAAGCTCATTAGCAAAATGTTAGTAGGTGTATGCATATAGGAGCTAGAATGGTTATATATATATATATGTTGAAATGCCGAAGGCTGTGCATAACAATGAATAAAAGACTAAATAGTTGTATCTAATATGAATATGATAAGTGGTTTGCATGATAAGTGCTTGTGCAGATATAATTAAAATAATTGAAGCCGTGAAAAGCACCTAATTATTATATAGGTTGACTAATCAAATGGATCATTAGAATGATTAATGTTGGTTTAATAGTTGAACATCCTATTAAAATATGACTGAAATGTATGATATAATATATGATAAAGGCACTAGATTTAGGGTGTTTCATGGGTAGCATAAATTATAAACCGTTATGCTGCCAAAAATTTTACCAAATGAATAGTAACTTAGTGACTCTAAGTAAATGTAAGAATCGGAATGCTAAATTATGCTACCAACTCATTACTTAAATTTGACAGCTTATTATTATAACGTTATGGTAACTATAATAATATCACTCGACCTATAGCAATATGATTTAATGTAGGATGTCACAAACATGGTTTGGCAAAAGGAAAAGACAAAAAGTGAAGCAAAGGAAAATGGCACAAATGGTGAAGCAAGTGACGATGCATATGTTAGAAAGTATGCCCTAGAGCCCATGTAATAGGGATGTTTTTCATATGTATGAAATTTATATTCTTAATAAAAGGCATCATTCATTTATTAATGCTATGTTTGAATACATGAGTTTGTAAATCTTAAATTAATAAATGAAGTCCTAGATATTTTAAACACAGTGCAAAGGCAATCATGAAGGTGTTCATGATGTGAGATGTCTATTGCATGCAAATGTCTTAATATCTAAATATCCCTAGTCATAGAATTAACAAGATAGGACATTGTTAATTCGGACAGACTAGCACATGTTATGCTTCTTGAATGGTTCAAGTGTGGTTCTCATAACTGTGATTATGAAAGATAATCAAAGCTTACATGTGGATGCTTGTTAGAAGAACAAGTTCATTGGAGACCTGCATAGAGAATCCTCACATGGATATTAAATCTATGTCAGTGAGGAATCTCTTCATAGCGGTTGTGTAAGTATCCTTAGACTTGAGATCACCAAAGTTATCTTAAGTAGCAAGTGTTATACTTTGACTCCATAACTGATTACTTCCAACTGGGAGTGAACATAGTTAGGAGATTGGGTATATCATGACCTACTTGAAGATAGTTGAGTGATTGACAAAGGATTCACCATCCCAGATTTAACAAGGGAAGTTATCTCACATGATTCTATAATTGCCTTGTTCAGAGAATCTCTGGCTAGAGTAATATACCGAGATGGATGAAGATCCATGAAGGGCATTTTAGGAACAATGGTTAAATTAATAGAACATACATAATTAGATTTATATGAGTTGACAGAAATCCATACTAAAAATCTAATTGAGATAAGAGTGGTGAAAGGAGTAATTGCACGGTAACTGTTTCTATGGAAGGGTATAGTCAAACCACATGACTTTCCTGACATTTGGGTAGTCATGATGCCTAGCTAGAGGCCAATCATGACTTGTATAATTATGTATCAAAAGTATCAATAGGGATTGATAAGATGATTTAAAGGAGTTTAAATCATGTGAGTTTTGAATAGAACTCACAATTACATATTATACTGCCAACATGGACAGGAACCCAATAGGTCACACACATATAGAGAAAAGGGTAAAATGGTAAATAACAAGGATAATAATATTTGATATTATTATGAAGGTAGAGAAGTGAATAAGATAATAATTAATTAAAGAGTTTAATTAATTATGATCAAATAAAATTGTCCGCGGAACTTTTGAGAAATGTTCTGCAAAATTGGACCTAATTGAAATAATGTATTTTATGATTAATTATTATTATCTTATAAGTGTTATAAGACTACTATAAGTGTTATAGGACTTATATAATTATTAATAGGTCCATTGGATAAATTATAAAGGGCTAAAGGAATGAAGAAGTTGGAGGAAGCCCTCCAAAAGAGGGCCACATGCCAACTCCATACAGAAGGGCTTAGAGGGCTTTTTCTTGGACCAAATTAATTTATATATGTTACATAAGTGTTATGGAACTTACATATTTAATTTGGTTGGATTTGGAATCCATTTGGGTATTTAAATTCAATTAGATGCACAAAGGGCCTAGTTTGCGGATTTTGTGCATAGACTTTTATGAAAAGGTTTAAATTGGATTTAATTAAGCCCAAATGATTATAATTAATTCCAGAGGCCCAATTAATAATTCTCCAGCAATTTTAAAGAGCCCAATCTCATTAAGGAGTTGGAATTTTAACCTAACTATAAAAGGCCAACTAATGAGAATTAGGGTTAAGTGATTAAAACAAAAGGAAAGTCTTTTTATTTATTCTCTCTCCCTTTTTACGCCAACTCCAAGCTAGCTTCTTGGAATTTCGGCCAGCCCTAGTTGAACAGCAATTTGTTGGTTCAATTTACCCCTCTCTAGTGTGGATTACTCATTGGAGGTGTTCGATTTTGGACACTGTGGTTTGCGACAACCCGGTGCGAAGTAAAATCAACTGTTCAACAAAAATCAAAGGTGATTTTTCTTATTCTCATATAGTTATATTGTGTATTCATGGTAAGATCAGATCTAATGGTTAAAAAAAATTTAAAATTCCGCTCATGTATGTGATGCATGTAACCGTTAAATTACAACAGCATACAGGGTGTGATTAGGTTTTTAGCGACGGGATTTTTTGAGCATCACTAAACATCTAGAATCCAGCTAGTGATTCACTTGAAGGTCGTGACCTAGCCGAAAAATGTGTTCCAACCACTAGAACATGCTATGAAGCCATGAGAATTCATACCAACTCAATTTAAAGCCATTTTAAGGCATAAAAAGGCCAAAAACTGAATTTCATGCATGAAAAGCATGGTTTAACCAAGAAATACAAAAATTAAAGCAAGAAATATGGAAATCAAAGTTTGGGTAAAAATAAGGAAGATGATGTATGGTAATTTCTAATTTAGCTATTTGTTCAATTTCTACATGTTTTTAGTTAATTACATGAATTAATGAGCAAAAAAATATCATAAAACTCAATTAATTACCAATTTACAAGCTTAAAATCAATAAATCAAATATTAAATAGAATCAAACTATAAGAATTGAAAATAAGAATGTCTATTGTAAATCAAGTTCAAACACTAGATTTAATTAATTTTGGGGCAAAGAATATTACCTTCAGGTGGGTTCCATCAAAGAACAAAGAAAACAAGTGCTTTAGCTTCACTTTCCCATTTTTCATCTTCTCTATAACTTGAAAAACGAGAGTAAGAAAGAGCAGAGAAGAGAGAGAGATGTAGGAGAGAGAAAGAGAGACCCCAAAAAATATGTTTTTTCATGAATAAATATCGTAAAGCATTCCATTTTGGATAAGGATTGAAGGAGATTTTTTCCTAAAATTTTTTTGCTTTCTTTTATGTCTAAAATGTATCTAGGAGTGATTCATGGCATTGACTTGTAAGTCAAGGGCATAACTCACTACTAAGTTATGGCCTTGACCCGTGAGTTAAGGGTGTGACTCACGCCCTTGAGACAATCCTGTTTTCAGCCAACCAACCCCTAATTCAAGATATTTTGAAAATTTTAGGACTAAAATGTCACTTTTTTGTGAGGGCCTAATCTTGACCCTAGCAGGGAATACGTTTAATTGTATAATGCTATATGTACAATTAAAATTTTTATGGTTATAGCCACTCTAGGATAAAGCTTCTTGAAGGGCAATGTGGTAATTTTGTTAAATCAATGAAAAAAACGGACTATTTGAATGATAAAAGAGATGTTGGGATAAGATTTAGGATTTAATTTTCTTTTGGGGTTAAATGGTAAATTAAGAGATGGAGGGGTAATTATTTTAAGAGAAAGACTTAGATAATAGGGTTAAAAGGGTAGTTGATGGTCTCCCCCAAGTGATTCTAGTGAGAATATCACTGTCTATCAAAAAGAGAAGACCATCTCTCTCTCTTTTACGTTTTCTCTTTTTCTCTTTAACTGGATTCGGAGCTAGGGCTTGGTAAGAGGAACTTCTCCCTTCTATCTTTAAGATTAATGCAATATTTTAGGAGAGTAAGAAGGAAAGCTTAGTATCTTTTGTGGTTTGTTATAGGAGAATCAAGCAAGGATAAGGGCAAGGGGATCTTAAAGGAGTAAGAACATCACTGATCAGATATGAGAGTATTGTGGTTTTCATTATCATCTATAGATGTTCTATAAAAAACTAAGGTTTTATTATCTGAGTACTTTGGTTCTCTAGAGGAAGTAAAAGATGGTTAATGAAAGATATTTGGTTTAAGATGAGTTTTGATAAGACATTTTTGTCTATGGAGTCATTACATTCTTATTAAAGCGATTTGAATCTTGGAATCCCTAGCCTTACGCTGCCACTCGAGCTTGAAGGCTTGCATCATATGGTCATGCAAGCTTTAAAGCTTGTGAGGCACACGGCCACGCAAGCTTTAGAGCTTGTGAATCACGTGGTCATGCAAGCTTTAAATCTTGTGAGGCACACGGTCATGCAAGCTTTAGAGCTTATGAATCACGTGGTCATGGAAGCTTTAAAGCTTATGAGGCACACAACCACGCAAGCTTAAAGCCTGTGAAGAACGTGGCCACGCAAGCTTTAAAGCTTGTGAGGCACACAGCCACGCACAAGTCCACAGCCCTTCATTTCCCTATTTTGCACATTTGTTCCAATTATCTCACAAATCACTTCCCTAATATTATTGACTAAGTAAACACTCTTTATAATGATAATCAAACCTTTTAATGCGACCTAATATGCACATTTAGTGAGTATGTTCACTAGGGGTATTATGTGATTGTTTTATGCTATGCTTTTATCGTCAAGCCATAACAATTAAGGTAAAGTAATCATGGTAAGTTTACCAAGTAGTGTTAATTACAATTTGCTTCGATATGTGACCGTAATTATAATAATGTTATAATTTCATGAAATTACTATGAAATATGTATGTTTATGTGAGGTAGGATGAAAATTATCCTTGAATGAAAATGAATATGCGGTATATGAGTGTAATTGAGCTGACATATATTGATACCATCACATGTATATGAAATGTAAATTCAGATGTGAATTGTGGCTTGAGAAATATTATAATATATAAGAAGAAATTTGATGAATTAGATGTTCTTTTGATGAAGTGGTTAAGCCTGTAGGTCTTAGTTCAGTTGTTGATTAGATAGGCACGCCTAAAGGGATATAATTGCAGCTGCCATAGTTGACCCCATTTGGATCCATTGATCATTCCTTTGATGGACCCATAGTTCGACCTTTTGGGTCCATTATTTAATATCCTCGTGATATCCATTGTTTGATACCTTCAGGTATCCATTGCTCCCATTATCCACCTATTTTGAACTAATACTTAGATAGGCTATTAAGTTTAAAAAAATGTTAAAGAAATCAAAAAGGAAATACATGTACAATTTCTTCATCTGTATAATGTAAACACGTGAATGATTGAATACCATGTTTTATCTTCAATTTTTTTGGTTATATTGTCAGTTTGAAACGACCTCATGATACAAGTATGTTGATGCTCTTATTGAAATTTTGTTTGAAGATATTTATATATTTGATTAAAGCTATTGGTCGATCATATTGTTATTATTTTTTTATATTTTATCTCTTCGTTAAGCTTTATAGATTAGCACGGTTGCTCTACATCCGTGTAGGTTTGACTGGTGATTGTATAGGAAATTTGTTTCTTGAACCATCTATATCATTAATAGCTTGCCTAAGTAGTAGTTCAAAAGGTGGATAATGGGAGCAATGGATATCTGAAGGTATCAAACTATGGATATCTAAAGATATCAAACAATGGACCCAAACGGGGTCAAGCAATTGTTCCAGCAAGGAACAAACTATGGACCCAAACTGGGTCAAAAGATGGTTCCATTAAGGAACAGGACCCAAACGGGGTCAACATATAGCAGCTGCAATTGTATCCCTTTAGGCATGCCTATCTAATCCATAACTCAACTAAGACCCGCAGGCTTAACTTTTTAAGACATCTCTTAATTTAACATATTCTTCTTTACTTAGCAATTCATTTGGCTTAAAGCCACTTTTCATAAAAGAATGCATATCATTCTTTTCATACATCAATGTTGAGCTTTAGGCTCTATTACATATGGATGTTGTTATATGATCGTATGCTTACATCAATTTTCTTTCGTTCATATCATAATACTTACATGTTTATGCAACAATAACAACACATCATCTTTCATGATTAGCGTTAGGCAATAGATTATCTACCTTCATATATGTACAATTTAAACAGGGCAATACATGATTTCATTACTCGTACTTGTTCGCATATTAAATCAAGCTACTCTTCATATCGTGCTTGAATCAATTCTACCACATATAATTACATAAATCAAGAATAGTTCTCAAGGACATACCTTGTTATTGCTTTACGTGAGTAGTTTCCCTATACTCATAATTAATCACATTACAACATAATCATATATATAGCAGCACTCAAGCATTCATGATTCATATGATAGAATAACTATGTTCTCATATGGCTTAAGGTCAACATTCTTCATCTATAGCCTCTTTGGCTCACTTTTACAGTCTATTATCTCATAGGCAATAGATTATCTACCTTAACATTATCATATATAACGTGATCATTTTATTTGTACTTTTTATTTTATAACATTATTTCTTAGAGGAGTTATATAAGATTATATCATCTTAATTGTTAGAACATTACTTACAGACTTGTAACTTTCAATTTACATTATAGGGTATAAATAACATATGAGTTAGATCCTTTACATCAAGGTTCACCAGAGTAGAAACAATAAGTTATACACTTTAACATAGTCGTATATACTTCAATCATCTTGTATTTTTCATCTTATAACATTTTATGCTTAGGTAAGTAGTATGAGGTCATTTTGCCTTAGTCGTTAACACATTACAGATGCTCTTGTGCTAATCATATTGTATTATAGGCATGAACAAACAATGAGTAAATTATTACACATTACTTCTAATCATTAATTCTTCTTGTGACCCTGAGTATAACCAAGCTTCTATGATTTCATAATTTAACATAGCATGTGATGTTCCCTTTCTTTTAACTCGGACATGCGACCTTACGACTATTCTCTTGTTATCACTAGGGTAAATCATAGTATTTGGACAAAACCCTTCTTGACCTAGTGCATACCTTATATTGATTTTTTAAGACACATTGCATAGCATATCATTTAAGTTGCTATATTGCGTCGTGTTGTTCTTAGTTCGATGCTCATCAGGTCTTATCATACCTTGTTGCATCATAATTCATATTAACATTGCCATGCACTTACCCTTTTAATTTAGAGTTCAAGTGAACCATCATTACTTAACATAATGTGTTTGATTACTTTAAGTTTCACACTCTCTATATGTGTGTGGAGGTTCCTCAATTAAATGATCATGCCTTATGCACCTTTGGGTAACTTATAGCTTAATTCAATATTCATCCTATTATAATAGCATATTGGTGCCTTAGATTACTTACAACTTAGTTCCATTTACTTTGTCTTACCATGTCCTTCATGTCATCTAATTTTCGATAATGCTTCATCTTATGGTCTTGCTTTTCTAAATTACACCTCTATAGACTTTAACATGGAATATCGGCTTTCATAACCTATTAATCCATCAACATTTAACTTACATATTAACCATTACTTAGTGAGCAATCATCATCCTCACATTCACGACCAACTTTATTCATCCTACTTATGTAACTCTTTTATCAACTTTAAGATATCGACCAAACTTATGGTTATGGGGGATTATTGTTTAGGTGTATGTCTACAAGAAGCAACTATGGCCATGCAATAAGAAAACAATAGGTTATGCTTAGTCGTGTACTTCCAAGAGGAAATCAATGAGTGGCTATGTGTAGTAAAGAAAACAAGACAAATGGCCATGTATTCTCATGCATAAAGGAGTGAGTGGCCATGTATTTTGAAGGAGAAACCAATGAGTGGCCATGTGCTTCCAAGAAGAACCCATATGTGGCCTTGTATAAAGAAGAAAGAAACATCACGTGGCCATGTGCAAGAAAGGAGACAAACTTGCGTGGTTGTGTCCAAGAAAGGAAGCAATGTGCGTGGCCACGGGTGGGAAGAAGGAAAGCATTGCATGGCTGTGGGTGGGAAAGAAAGCAAGGTGTGTGGCCATGGGTGGGAAGGAAGAAATCATCACATCACATGGTCATGTGTCATGAAGAACAAGCACACGTGGCCATGGGTTGGGAAGAACAATCTCACACGTGGCCATGTGTGGGAAAGAAAAGAAGAGAAAACCAAAATCCAAATCGTGCATAACAGGAATTTAACCTCAAATCTCACTTCCCCTCTTACTTGCATGATCATTTAGGTTACTAATCATGTTATAATAATCAAACCTATTAATTTAAACACTTAATCTCATTATCAAAGCACATACAATAGGAGATGGAAAACATGTATAGTAACCATCAAAAAATGAATCACGTACCTGACATTGAAGCCTCCCTCACTTTACTTGATCCATCCCTTTTACTCTTGATTCACTTCTTCTCCTTGTACATATATATAACATACATGATATATCATCTCTCTATACATCCTTAGTTCCATTAACTCAAACATAAAGAAGAGATCCATGAGAGGAAAACATTACCTTTATAAGGTTGAAACACCAAAACCCTAGGTTGGTCTTCTTCAACCCATAACCAGAGAGTGAGAGAGAGAGAGAGAGAGAGAGAGAGAGAGAGAGAACTCTTTGCCTTAACTGATCCCCACATCTAAAACCCAAGGGTTCCTTCTTCAAAAAGCTAAATACAAGAGTTAGTAGGTAAATATCTGCCAAAGAGAAATTTCTAAAATGCCCTTATACATTTTAACCCCTTAAAACTTATTTTCTTAGCATTCAACTCCAAAATCTCTTATTTAATTCAATTGCATCCTTCCTTACTATTTTAGCTACACTCCAATACACATGTGCATAATTACCAATATACCCTTAATGTGACTTAACTTTAATAATACCAAGTAATCAAATTTTGCCTTATTAAACTTAATCCTGATTAATTAACTATAATCCTGTTAGAGCCATGATTGGGTCCTCGCAATTCTCTCCCACTTAAAAGAATTTCTTCCTCGAAAT
Source organism: Excoecaria agallocha (assembly GCA_037975025.1). Lineage (NCBI taxonomy): Eukaryota > Viridiplantae > Streptophyta > Magnoliopsida > Malpighiales > Euphorbiaceae > Excoecaria > Excoecaria agallocha. Next base: position 41,700,505 of record CM075816.1, read on the forward strand.
TCAAAAGTGGCAATCTTTATCCTTATTGCTAGGAATTCTTAGCTGTGTTTTAGCTATAAGCAACTATAACCATAAACATTCTCTCCTTGCATACAAAACTCATCATATATAATCATATGCATATATAATCATATGTATTTGTGTCCGATTCCTAGATACTCTTATGCTCGTTGTATTTCTTATCCTGGGTGTCTTAATACTTAACATCTTGCATCATCATCTGTGCGAGAGATCAAGTTCTCTTCTATTCATATGCACTTTTCCTTAAACATCTTAATATATAATCTAGATATACTTATAATCAATCTTATGCTATACTTCAATCATTAAACATTAAGGCATTTAAGTACTTCCAATATAAGGAGGCAAAAGTATTGATAATATCTCTGATGTCATCACACAATTTTCTGCCAAAATCTTGCTACTGGTCCCACTATATCAATCATAAGTCAAACACCTAACATAATCATCAAAATGAATTCCATTAACAATAACACCACGGTCCTAAACCAATATCATCTTAATCTTCATGAATAATTTCTTCATTCCTTATTGCCTAGAAAAGACTCAACCTGGGCTCTGATACGACTAACTATAACACCTTAATTCCTTAACCGTGGATAAACATCAATTATCATCAATCATCATCATCATAAACCTAGTAAAGGTCATGTAGAAATAATAATAATAATAATATAAGCCATCATTACATGCCCTAATAAGATAATTAAACTTATAGATAAGATAAACATAACATTAATGGCCTTTAAGTATCCTGGTATCCCTCAATGGCAACTGCATCAAGACTGATCTTCTAGAGCTTATCCTGAAACCTACATGGATGAACAAACCCGTGCGAAGCTAAAAAGCTTAGTGGGGGAACAAAACTATGGACTAACTCATTCAATTTTTCATCATCATACAAAAATCAGCTATCACAATAACATAACATATGAGATTACATTATTTATCCTACCACGTTGGACATTTTGAGGAGTTTTTTAACCTTAATAATTAATGCCATCATTTCCAAAACCAAAAGCATTGTATAAACTTATCTTATCTCTGAAACTTGTTAGTTAACAATCATCTTATATCCCTCTTACTTATTGCCTAGAAGATTCATGCATCTTATAACTCTTCTATTCAAGAATACTGATATTGTGTTATATTCGTACAACCATCAACTTAATAACATTAACCAATTTGGTTACCTAACAAGTGAATTTAACATTTATTCATAGCCAAAAGGAAGTGCTCATGTTATATAACATTTGAAAGAGATATTGTTATGTATGATTTCATTACATATATATAAACTTATCATTTTATTGCTATATTATCATGGCACTTTAAACATCATACAGATTAATGTCGTATTATGCTTTGCACTTTGATTTATATTAGAATTGTACCTATACACATACATATATATAAATGTTCATATACACAAACTTGCATGCCATTCCAATGAATAGGTAATACACCTCATGATTAACTGACATGGTCTCCATACTACATGCAAACATTTTCCCATACATGAATGTTATTATGCATGTCATAGTTCATATAACGTTTAATTCAATCTTGTAAGCTTGCGGCCCATGCAGCCCAACTATTCACCGTAAACCAACTTACACTGGCAATCACACGGCAACCTTTCTCATGGTTTATGTAAGACATCACAATCAAGTAATACATAACATGGCATTTCATTTCATAGTAATAGTTTATAGCTAACTAAAATTTAGAGTAAAGCAATAGAATAGAGCATTGTCATGATTCCAATATATATATAAGTGATGCGATCGATACATACGTTACTTTGTTTCTTGAACCATTTATATCTTTAATAGCCTACCTAAGTACTAGTTCCAAAGGTTGGATAATGGGAGTAATGGATACTCGAAGGTATCAAGCTATGGATATCCAAAGATATCAAACAATAGACCCAAATGGGGGTCAAGCAATGGTTCCAGCAAAGAACAAACTATGGATCCAAAAGGGCTCAAATGATGGTTCCATTAAGGAACATCACCCAAATAGGGTCAACATTATAGCAGCTGCGACTGTATCCCTCTAGGCATGACTATTTAATCCATAACTGAACTAAGACCCGCAAGCTTAACTTTTAAGACATCTCTTAATTTAACATATTCTTCTTTACTTAGCATATCATTTGGCTTAAAGCCACTTTTCATTAAAGAATACATATCATTCTTTTCATACATCAATGTTGAGCTTTAGGCTCCATTACATATGGATGCTATTATATGATCGTATACTTACATCAATTTTCTTTCGTTCATATCATAATACTTACATGTTTATGCAACAATAACAACACATCATCTTTTATGAATAGCATTATGTGTACCCACATGCACTCGTACATATATGTACAATTTAAACATGACAATACATGATTTCATTACTCGTACTTGTTTGCATATTAAATCAAGCTACAATTCATAGCATGCTCGAATCAATTCTACCACATATAATTACATAACCTCAAGAATAGTTCTCAGGGTCATACCTTGTTATTGCTTTACATGAGTAGTTTCCCTATTCTCGTAATTAATCACATTACAACATAATCATATATATAACAGAACTCAAGCATTTATGATTCATATGATAGAATAACTATGTTCTCATATGGCTTAAGGTTAACACTTCTTCATCTATAGCCTCTTTGGCTCACTTTTATAGTCTATTATTTCATAGGCAATAGATTATCTATCTTAACATTATCACATATATCATGATCATTTTATTTGTACTTTCTATTTTATAACATTATTTCTTAGAGGAGTTGTATAAGATTATATCATCTTAATCGTTAGAACATTACTTACAGATTTGTAACTTTAATTTTACAGTATAGGGTATAAATAACATATGATTAAGATCCTTTACATCAAGGTTTACGAGATTAGAAACAATAAGTTATACACTTTAACATAGTCGTATATTCTTCAATCATCTAGTATTTTTCATCTTATAACATTTTATGCTTAGGTAAGTAGTGTGAGGTCATTTCATCTTAGTTGTTAACACACTACAGATGCTCTTTTGCTAATCATATTGTATTATAGGCATTAACAAACAATGAGTAGATTATTACACATTACTTCTAATCATTAATTCTTCTTGTGACCTAGAGTATAACCAAGCTTCTATGATTTCATAATTTAACATAGCATGTGATGTTCCCTTTCTTTTAACTCGGACATACGACCTTACGACTATTCTCTTGTTATCACTAGGTTAAATCATAGTATTTGGACAAAACCCTTCTTGACCTAGTGCATACCTTATATTGATTTTATAAGACACATTGCATAGCATATCATTTAAGTTGCTATATTGCATCGTGTTGTTCTCAGTTCGATGCTCATCAGGCCTTATCATACCTTGTTGCATCATAATTCATATTAACATTGCCATGCTCATACTCTTTTAATTTAGAGTTCAAGTGAACCATCATTAATTAACATAATGTGTTTGATTACTTTAAGTTTCGCACTCTCTATATGTGTGTGGAGGTTCCTCAATTAAATGATCATACCTTATACACCTTTGGGTAACTTACAGCTTAATTCAATATTCATCCTATTATAAAAGCATATTGGTACCTTATATTAGTTACAACTTAGTTTCATTTACTTTCTCTTACCATGCCCTCCATGTCATCTAATTTTAGATAATGCTTCATCGTACGATCCTGGTTTTCTAAATTACACCTCTATAGACTTTTACATGGAATATCAGCTTTTATAACCTATTAATCCATCAACATTTAACTTGCATATTAACCATTACTTAGTGACCAATCTTCATCCTCACATTCACGACCAACTTTATTCATCCTACTTATGTAACTCTTTTATTAACTTTAAGATATCATCCAAACTTATGATTATAGGGAATTATTGCCTAGGTGTATGTGTATAAGAAGCACCTGTGGCCATACAATAAGAAAATAATAGGTTATGGTTGGTCGTGTACTTCCAAGAGGAAATTAATGAGTGTCCGTGTGTGGGAAAGAAAAAAAGGACAAGTGGCCATGTATTTTCATGCATAAAGGAGTGAGTGGCCATGTATTTGATGGAGAAACTAATGAGTCATCGTGTGATTCAAAGAAAAACCCAGACGTGTTTGTGTACAAGGAAGAAAGAAACATCACATGGTCATGTGCAAGAAAGGAGACAAATTTGCGTGGCCATGACCAAGAAAGGAAGCAACGTGTGTGGCCATGGGTGAGAAGAAGGAAAGCATCACGTGGCTGTGGGTGGGAAAGAAAGCAAGGTGTGTGGCCATGGGTGGGAAGGAAGAAATCATCAAGTAGCCGTGTGTCAAAAAGAACAAACACACGTGGCCACGGGTTGGGAAGAACAATCTTACACGTGGCCGTGTGTGGGAAAGAAAAGAAGAGAGAACCAAAATCCTGATAGTGCATAACATAGATTTAAACCCCAAATCTCACTTACCCTCTTGCTTAAATGATCATTTAGGTTACTAATCATGTTATAATCAATAAACCTATTAGTTTAAACCCTTAATCTAATTACCAAAGCACATTTTATAGGAGAGGGAAAACATGTATGGTAACCATCAAAAAACGAATCCCATACCTGACATTGAAGCCTCCCTCACTTTACTTGATCCATCCCTTTTACTCTTGATTCCCTTCTTCTCCTTGTACATAGAGATAACATACATGATATATCATCTATCTATACATCCTTAGTTCCATTAAATCAAACATAAAGAAGAAATCCATGGGAGGAAAACATTACCTTCATAAGGTTGAAACACAAAAACCCTAGGCTGCTCTTCTTCAACCCGTAACCAGAGAGTGAGAGAGAGAGAGAGAGAACTCTCTGCCTTAGCCGATCCCCACATTCAAAACCCAAGGGTTACTTTTTCAAAAAGCTAAATACAAGAGTTAGTGGGTAAATATCGCCCAAAGGGAAATTTCTAATATGCTCTTATACATTTTAACCCTTTAAAACTTATTTTCTTAGCATTCAAATCCAAAACTTCTTATTTAATTCAATTGCATCCTTTCTTACTATTTTAGCTACACTCCAATACACATGTACATAATTACTAATATACCCTTAATGTGACTTAACTTTAATAATACCAAATAATCAAAATTTGCCTTATTAAACCTTAATCCTGATTAATTAACTATAATCCTATTAGGGCCATGATTGGGTACTCACAAGGGGTGTGAAGCATTTTTAGCCCAAGTTCTTGATTCAAAAAGAGACACAACTGAAGACTTATCTGGTGTTCCCCCTGACAGGGAGGTTGAATTATCTATTAAGGTTTTACCTGGCCCAGTACCCAAAAGCCCCTTACAGAATGGCTTCAAAGGAATTGAAAGAGTTTAAGATACAATTGTAAGAACTGCTTAACAAGGGTTTTATCAGGCAAAGTGTATCTCTTTGGGGTTCACCGGACTTATTTGTTAAGAAGAATGATGGTTCTATGAGGATGTGTGTTGACTATCGGCAGTTAAATAAAGTGATAGTAAAGAATAAGTATCCATTAGCCCGAATTGAGGATTTATTCGATCAGTTGAAAGGGGCATGAGTGTTTTTAAGTATTGACCTAAGAACGGGGTATTACCAACTTCGAGTTAGGGATGTGGATGTTTCAAAGATGGCATTTATAACTAGATATAGACATTATACGTTTCTAGTAATGCCATTTGGGTTAACGAACGCCCTAGCCGCATTTATGGATTTAATGAACAGGGTGTTTAGACCATATTTAGACCAGTTCGTAGTGGTTTTTATTGATGATATTTTGGTCTATTCTAAAACCAAAGAGGAGAATGCTGAGCATTTGAGAATTGTGTTACAGGCCTTAAGGGAGAATCAATTATTTGCAAAACTAAGTAAGTGTGAGTTTTGGTTGATAGAGATTTCCTTCCTTGGCCATGTGCTATCTTTGGAAGGTATTAGAGTTGACCCAGCAAAGATTGAGGCTATTGTCAATTGGAGACCACCTCGGAGTGTACTTGAGGTAAGGAGTTTCTTGGGATTGGCCGGTTACTACCATCGCTTTGTGAAAAGGTTTTCAGTGATGGCATCTCCACTTACTAAACTGTTAAGGAAGAATGTTAAATTTGAATTGACTATCCGATGTGAGACAAGTTTTGAGTAGATTAAGAGCATGCTAACCAAAGCTCCAATCTTAACACAACCGATATCTGGAAAGGAGTATGCTATGTGCAGTGATGCCTTTAGAGTTAGGTTGGGTTGTGTTTTAATGCAAGAGGGTAGAGTGGTGGCTTATGCACCCCGTTAACTTAAACCTCATGAACAAAATTATCCAACACATGATTTAGAGTTGGCAGCAGTAGTTTTCGCCTTAAAGATTTGGTGCCACTACTTATACGGTGAAAGATGTAGGATATACATAGACCATCAAAGCCTTAAGTATCTACTTACTCAAAAGGAACCCAACTTGAGACAACAGAGATGGCTTGAATTGTTTAAAGACTATGATTGTATAGTGGACTACCATCCAGGTAAGGCTAATGTCATAGCAGATGCTTTAAGCAGAAGAGTGAAAGCATCGATGGTGTTGCAGTAGGGTAGATGGAGGTTTACTTCAGATGGTGCTCTAATTGCCTAATTAAGAGCTAAGCCATATGTGAGACAGGCGATGATTGATACACAGGGAAATAATGAGAAAGTATAGCGAGTTATATGTTCTATGCATGATGGGGAACAATCCGATTATTCAATTAAAGAAAATGGAGGGTTGTACTTCAAGGATAGTTTATGTGTTCTAGATGATAGAGAATTAAAAAGAACCTTATTGCATGAAGCTCACAACACTATATTTACTATGCACCTAGGGGGAAATAAGATGTATCAGGATCTTAAACGATGTTATTGGTGGTTGGGTATGAAGAAGGATGTGGTCGATTATGTCTCTAAGTGCTTAACTTGTCAACAAGTGAAAGCAAAGCATCAACTTTTGTCTGGATTGCTACATCCCATTCAAATTCCTCAGTAGAAGTGGGAAGATATCACCATGGATTTTGTCACCGGACTACCTTCTACACAGGAAAAGCATAATGCAATGTGGGTAATTATGGATAAGTTAACCAAGTTAGCTCATTTCTTGCCGGTTAGAATGGATTATTCCATGGATCAGTTGGCAAAATTGTATATAAATAAGATCGTTCGACTTTATGGTACTTCGGTATCTATTATATCAGATTGAGATCCCCGATTCACCTCTAGATTTTGGTAGAGTTTACAGAAGTCTATGGGAACACGATTAAAATTCAGTATAGCCTTTCATCCCCAAACAAATGGACAATCAAAAAGGGTGATACAAGTCTTGGAAGATATGCTTAGAGGTTGTGTTTTGAATTTTTTCGGTAGTTGGGACAAATACCTAGCCTTAATGGAGTTTGCCTATAATAATAGTTATCAGACTAGTTTGGGCATGGCTCCTTATGAGGTCTTGTATGGTCGAAGTTGCTGGACTTCGGTGTGTTGGACTGAGTTAGCTGAATGCAAGATAACTGGCCAAGATCTAGTTAGAGACACTAAAGAAAAAGTTTAACTTATTAGGCAGAGATTAAAAGAAGCAAGTGACAGGCAATGATCTTATGCAGACTTGAAAAGAAAAGATGTTGAGTATCAAGTTGGGGATAAGGTATTTCTAAAAGTTTAACCCTGGAGAAAGTTTTTAAGGTTTGGGAAGAAAGGAAAATTAACTCCAAGATTCATGAGTCCCTATGAAGTGCTTGAAAGGGTTAGACCAGTGACATATAGGTTAACACTTCTTATGGAATTATCAAAAATGCATGATGTATTTCATGTTTCTATGCTTTGAAGATACTGTTCAGATGAACACCACGTACTGTACGTGCAAGACATTTAAGTTCAGACAGATTTTTCCTATGTTGAAGAGCCTAAAGAGATTCTGGCTAGGGAAATCAAGCAGTTATGGAATAAGCAGGTTCCTCTTGTCAGGATACTTTGGCAGCATCATAACATTCAAGAAGTAACCTGGGAACCAGAAGGCATGATGAGGGTATAATATCCCCACTTGTTTAACTCAGGTATGAATTTCGAGGATGAAATTCTTTTAAGAGGGGAGGAATTGTGAGGGCCTAATCTTGACCCTAGCAGGGAATATGTTTAATTGTATAATGCTATATGTACAATTAAAATTTTTATGGTTATAGCCACTATGGGATAAAGCTTCTTGAAGGGCAATGTGGTAATTTTGTTAAATCAATGAAAAAATGGATTATTTGAATGATAAAAGAGATGTTGGGATAATATTTAAGATTTAAGTTTCTTTTGAGGTTAAATTGTAAATTAAGAGATGGAGGGGTAATTGTTTTAAGAGAAAGACTTAGAGAATAGGGTTAAAAGGGTAATTGTTGGTCTCCCCCACGTGATTCCAGTGAGAATATCACTGTCTATCAAAAAGGGAAGACCATCTCTCTCTCTTTTGCGTTTTCTCTTTTTCTCTTTCACTGGATTTTGAACTAGGGCTTGGTAAGAGGAACTTCTCCATTCTATCTTTATGATTAATGTAATATTTTAGGAGAGCAAGAAGGAAAGCTTAGTGTCTTTTGTGGTTTATTATAGGGGAGTTAAGCAAGGATAAGGGCAAGGGGATCTTGAAGGAGTATGAACATCACTCATTTGGTATAGGAGTATCGTAGTTTTCATTATCGTCTATAGATGTTCTATAAAAAACTAGGGTTTTATTATCTGAGTTCTTTGGTTCTCTAGAGGAAGTTAAAGATGGTTAAAGAAAGATATTTGGTTTAAGATGAGTTTTGATAAGATGTTTTAGCCTATGGAGTCATTACGTTCTTATTAAAGCGATTCGAATCCTGGAATCCCTAGCCTTGCACGGCCACTCGAGCTTGAAGGCTTGCATCACGTGGTCACGCAAGCTTTAAAGCATGTGAGGCACACGGCCACGTAAGCTTTAGAGCTTGTGAATCATGTGGTCACGCAAGCTTTAAAGCTTGTGAGGCACACGGCCATGCAAGCTTTAGAGCTTGTGAATCACATGGTCACGCAAGCTTTAAAGCTTGTGAGGTACACTGCCACACAAGCTTAAAGCCTGTGAAGAACGTGGCCACGCAAGCTTTAAAGCTTGTGAGGCACATGGCCACACATAAGTCCACTGCCCTTCATTTCCCTGTTTTGCACATTTGTTCCAATTATCTCACAAATCACTTCCCTAATATTATCGACTAAGCAAACACTCTTTATAATGATAATCCACCCTTTTAATAGGACCTAATAGGCATATTTATTGAGTATGTTCACTAGGGTTATTATGTGATTGTTTTATGCTATGCTTTTATTGTCAAGCCATAACAATTAAGGTAAAGTAATCATGGTAAGTTTACCAAGTAGTGTTAATTATGACTTACTTTGATATGTGACTATAATAATAATAATGTTATAATTTCATGAAATTACTAAGAAAATATGTATGTTTATGCGAGGTAGGTTGAAAATTGTCCTTGAATGAAAATGAATATATGGTATATGAGTGTAATTGAGGTGACATATATTGATACCATCATATGTATATGAAATGTGAATTCATATGTGAATTATGGCTTGAGAAATATTGTAATATATAAGAAGAAATTTGATGAATCAAATGTTTTTTCGATTAAGTGGTTAAGCCTGTGGGTCTTAGTTCAGTTGTGGATTAGATAGGCATGCCTAAAGGGATATAGTTGCAGTAGCCATAGTTGACCCCGATGGGTCCATTGATCATTCCTTTGATGGAACCATAGTTCGACCACATAGGTCCATTGTTTGATATCCTCGTGATATCCATTGTTTGATACCTTCGGGTATCCATTACTCCCTTTATCCACCTCTTTTGAACTAGTACTTAGGTAGGCTATTAAGTTTAAGAAAATGTTAAAGAAATCAAAAAGGAAATACATGTATCAATTTCTTCATCTGTATAATGTAAGCACGTGAATGATTAAATACCATGTTTTATCTTCGCTTCTTTTGGTTATATTGTCAATTTGAAACGACCTCATGATACAAGTATGTTTATGCTCTTATTGAAATGTTGTTTGAAGATATTTATATATTTAATTAAAGCTATTGGTCGATCACATTGTTATTATTTTTTTTATATGTTATCTCCTCACTAAGCTTTATTGCTTAGCACGGTTGCTCTACATCCGTGTAGGTTTGACTGGTGATCGTACAGCGACTTAATTCAGCATCGGTTGGCTAACAAGAGTTGGTTCAGACTATTAGATGTAGGATATTTTGTGGATAGTTTCTTTTTGTCTAGTTTTGTATTTTGTCATGCTTCAATGGGGGAAATGTAATATGGAGGACTGTAAACCTTAACTTAAATTACCATGCTTGCTTGCCCCTCCATGTTGTGGTGCTTAATGAATGATTGCCACATTATGATTGTTTTGCATGACCTTCAAGTTTAATTATTGAAATATGCATACACCATATATGTACATGATGATATGTTGATGAATGATTTGTGTGAGTTATGGTTGTTGAAGGCATGATATATATTTTGGTTGGGAGTCGGTATTAGGGTATGACATATTTTTTACAAGGTGTCTTCTTGACATTTGTTACTTTATGTCTTATCTTTCTAATTAACCAAGAATCACTCACTTTGGGTTTGTGCATTGGGATTTATGGCCAAGAAATTGATAACTACTACTAAAAAATATTTTGGAAAAATATTAATGTTTTTACTTTGAAAAATTACTAAGAATAATAGATTTAGAATTAGGTCATACTATCTTGAAAGTTGTTCCCAAATGATTCTAGTTTCTATCAAAATTACATTCACCACAAAAGGAGCTCTACGGAGGGAGTTATACCAAAATTACTACAAACTGGTCTAAGTGTAGGGAAAAATTCGGGTTATATATTTTCAAGCCTAATTTTGAGAATTTTAAGGGCTAAACTGTGTTTATGTTTCTCAATCAAAGTTTTAGTTATATATCTTAAGATTAATATGGCTTTTGAATCATCAAATTATAAGGTTTGTAGGCATAAATAAGGCTTTTGAAAGAATGTGTGACTTCAAAAAATGTATGAATTATGAAGAGAACCTTTTATTGATATTTTCTTTCAAAAGTACTTAAGATGTGTATGGGTTTGAACAAACAAGTATGAAAAAAGGGGTTTGTGCTTAGAAATTTAAAATTTTAAATCTTAGTTAATCTTAATTATAGAGTGGCTATTCATTTTGATTATCTTTATCCATTCTTTGATAACCAAAAACTAACCCCATTAGAACCAAATTAAGAACTAAGTCATTTTAAGTTTGCATTTAAATTGTTTACTAGAGATAACCTTCGGGTTTCAGTGCTAAAGGAGAGGCTTATGGTGTTTCTAGAGTTTCAAGCACGAAACCACATGTACACTTAGTTGTACATCAATTCTCAAGCTTAACTAAGAATTTGCATTGGTATTTTTTGTTTTGAAAATACTTAAAAAGTTTTTGTCTTGCATAGACATAGAGGAAACTAACCCATATTATCTTGTTTGAAGTTATTACTAGTTGGAATTTGGTTGACTGCTCTTGCTAATTGCGAAGCTTGGTTTTGAATTGCATAATTCTTTGTTGACGTTTGTTAATTTTAAGGACTCGATTTGTTCAAGTTTGCTAGGGGGTGAGCAAAGATTAAGTGTGGGGTATTTGATAAGTGTGAATTATACTATGTTTTGAGTGTATTCTTATGTGTCTAACTGAGTCACGTTAGTCTTAATTTAGTTAGTTTTAGGTTTAATTTGTTAGTTTATTTGTTTTTAGGACTAATTATTAATTTTGGTGTTTTTTAGGGACATTGCAGAGAAAAAGGGCTAAAGTGCAAAAAGGAGGAACTTAAGGGTAAAATTCGAATAAAGGAGGATTGTGGCTTACATTCTTGGGAGGCAACCATGAATCACTCGGCTGAGTGATTTCCTCACTCGGTTGAGTGATTTCGCACTCTCCAGAGTGAAATTTACACTCACCCAAGTGAAGTTACGTGAATTGCAGTTGAAAAGCAGTCTCCTGAGCACAAAGGCCACTCTTCCAAGCACAATGGCCACTCTCCCGAGCATCAAGGTCACTCTCCCAAGTGAAAGACTTACTCTTTCAAGTAAATATCCTAATTAGGTGATTAAAAGCTTCCTATTTCATTTAAACATGAATTTTTCCAAGATAAGAAGTCATAGGAGGCGTAACCTCTTCACTAAAAGGCTATAAAGAGGGCTAAAGACATCAAGATAGGAGAAGAGCAAGAATTATGAAATTTACTCTTGGTTTAATGTTAGCTTTCTTTAGTTATTTTACATTAATTATAGCATAGTTTTTAATTTAGTTTTATTTTCTTCTTAATTTAAAATTGTCTAAAAGACTCAAGCTATCTATTGAAGTCATCAAGAGCCAAGTTTAAAGCTTCATGAGTATTGTATCCCTTTATTTTAAGTTTTTCTTTCGTTTTAATCATAATTGGTAAGTACTTTTGCTAAGGGAAATTTTAACCCTCATACTTTTATTGTAAAGACTTAGTTTGAACTTAATTTTAGTGTAAGCATGTTATTTCTTAATTCTTGTGATAAATCTTATTTATGGTTATGGTTGAATTGGTGTTTAATATATCGAATAGATGGTTGAATGCTAATTTAGAATTTGATCATTGATATGTATGTTCTTTGCTTATTTTTCTCAAGTCGATGTATTGTTGCGTTCTAAGAATTGAGGTATTTATTTATTGTTCATTGGTAAGTAGTTTTCCTTACTTTTGCTGAGGGAAATTTTTACCCTCATACTTTTATTGAAATGATTTAGTTCGAGCTTAATTTTAATGTAAGCATGTTATTTCTTAATTCTTGTGATAAATCTTATTAATGGTTATGGTTGAATTGGTGTTTAATATATCGAATAGATGGTTGAATGCTAATTTAGACTTTGATCATTGATATGCATGTTCTTAGCTTATTTATTTGTCATGGGTTGATTTAAGTTTGAGAATATTGAATTAAGAATAGACTAGATTTAGATGTCTCTCAAGAGGATCTAATGAACGTTTAGGAATTTAAAACTGGATCTTTATGCTAAGTATCAGATTGTTCCTAAATAGAGGATTTAATGCTTAGAATGATATTCTGAATAAGATATCTATTTTTATTTAACTGGTTTCTACATAATCACTTGTGTTACTTTTGATTTGAGTTATTGCAATGAAATTTGAGGTGGATAGTACCTATAGTAAAAGTGTTTTAGTTATTGCTCTGTGTTTAATTATGTTAGTTTAGTTTTTTTTTTGTTTTTCTTTACTTTAGTTTAGTTCTTGCTTTCAATTCAAAAACTTCGGAAACAATCTCACATTAATTTAATTCAAACATAGATATTATTTTTAACAATTCATGTTCCCTTGGGTATGATATTTGGGGTCTTAATGTATATTTCCCTACATTACTAGTCGATCTAGTAAACATGCTAGACAATGGCACCCTTCACATGGGTAATTTTCAAAGTTGAATTTAGGAAAACTATGTTGCTGAAGCATACAAGCAAGAGAAGCTAAAATAATTTCTAAACTTGAGACAGAGAGTTATATCTGTGGCTGAGTATGAGAAAGAATTCAGTCACCTCTGCAAATATTTTGCTAATGAGATGTTAACTGATTCTTTTAAATGTAGAAAGTTTGAAGACGGATTAAATGATCGGATTAGAAAGAAGTTAATTTGACCTACATTTTTGCATATGGTTAATTTCACTCAACTTGTTACAACAGCTTTGCAAGTCAAAAAGAATGGGATAGCAAAAGAGAGAGAGAGAGAGCAGAGAAGCAATAGGTCTAAAGGTGGATCTTCCACTAGGAAAAGAGTTAGAAAAGCTTAAGAAAATTAGCTAGCTAAGTCTGGCTATAGTTATACAAAAAGGGATAGAAGGCAAGAATCTTCTCTAGCATCTAATCGGGGTAAAGAAACTATGGGGTAGTAAAGTAGGGGGCAACCACCAGTATGTCCCCATTGTACTAGGCAACATTGGGGCAATTGCAGGAAATTGGCTGGAACATGCTTTAGATGTGGTAGTACTAATCATTTTATGGCCAACTATCCCTCAGAGAGGGAGCAGGGTTTTGTGCAGCGTGGTAGTAAAGGAGATTTTAATGCACCCTCTTTTGGTAGAGGTAGAGGCAGAGGATGTGGGGGATCAAATCATTAGGGATCCCAGTCCAAGAATGTGTCTGAATCAGTTGATAGACCTACAGCTCTAGTTTTTCCTAGTTGGGCTTATGCAATGAATGCTCAAGACGATCATAATGCTTAAAAAGTTATAGCTGGTATTTTCTTTCTATTTAATTCCGATATGCATGCACTAATTGATCCTAGTTCCACTTAATTTTATGTTTGCACTAGGGATATGGGTAGAAATATATCTACTGTACATGAACTGGATTATGATATTTGTGTAACCCACCCTTTAGGTCATAGTATTATTATTAATATAGTGTATAAATAGTGTCCTATTATAATTCAACGAAAATAATTTCTTGCTGATCTTATTGAATGACCATTTTATGAGATTGATATTATACTGGGTATGGATTGGTTATAAAGGCATCATGTAGTGGTTAATTGTGATGCTAAAACTGTAACTCTTATTTATGCTGATGGTAAAGAAACTATAGTTTAGGGCATTCAAACTAAACCATTAGCTAATGTAATAATGGCTATGCAAGCTAATCAATTTCTTAGAAAAGGGTGTGAACCTTTCTTAACCCTAGTAATTGATTCAAGAAAAGAGAAAGTAAATCTTCAAGAGCCCATATGGATTCGACTCGTATTATCAACTAGCCCTCATAGATTTTTTTGATTGAATATTTTCTCTTAACCTCTAATTTTTTCCTAGGATGCCTTTTTTCAGTTTTTTCCTTAGCGGGGTGCCCAATTTTTACAAGGCTACCTTTTCTCAGTTTTCAACCTGCAGGGCTATATTTTCTCCTCTATTTTTCATTTTTTTTGTCATTTCCATAGAACTCTCTTCAGTCCATCTACATTGCTTGATTCATTGAATCCTTTTTTTACTATTGCTGGTGACAAATGGCTGATACTTTTAATCGTAGCGTTTTTTTTAAATCAAAGGATTTGGCTTTGGCTTATGTAATATGGAACACTTGATTTAAGCTGTTTTTTTCAAAACATGGCCTTTGACCCTTTTTTTAAAAGATTAAGTAGACCATTTTCTTCCCTACGAACTCAACCTGGATGGTAAATTCTCTTTTAAATCGTATAAGGCTTTACTTACTCATCTAACTATGACAGTTGAGCTCTAGAAGCAACCTTTACTAGTTAAAGGTCAATCTAGATTGGCTACATTGTGCTCATTCCAAAATGTTAGGAAGAAAGGAACTATCTTTGTAACTTTGCTTGCTCTCTCATTTCTTTGTTTATGTTTTTCTTGCAAGCTTATATACGAGTTTTCCATTTTCCTTTTGCTCTCTTTGTCTCCATCAATTTTTGTTAGCCACTTTCTTGTGTAATACTTCCCTTAAGATAATGAGTTGAGTTGGCAACTTGTAGAACATTCTCTAGCCCTTCTTTAAGGCATTTTTAAGAAATTTTGGCACTTTTAAGTAATGGGATTATGGCATCCCATTAGTTTCCTTGATGTTTGTTACTCAAAATTTTCATCTTGTCTTTTTCTGCCTTCTAGTCTAAGTCTTTGAATTTACTGCTTAAATTATTTGTGGTTTAGATAAGCTTTGGCAACATGTCTTATAACTTCCCTATAAATTTTTTTTCACGTTGCCTTAAATAAGGCCAAGACCTTTATTTTCTTCATTTTTCTTCCCATTTTCCCAACCCCTCTCGCTTCAGGAGTCATATTGAATGCAATCAAGGTGTTATTTTTTCCTTTGTGATTAAATGGAATAATGTTTATTGAATTAATATCTTATATAATTAAACCATGATTATTGCCATGCATGATTCAATAAAATAAAACATTGCATACATAAGGATAACTCATAAAAAGTATTTCAATATTTTATGCTCTCTTTCTATGGATGGTGCCCCTAAGATTGATGATAATATTTACATCCCATAACTCTTTAAACTACTTATCATTAGAATTGATCGGGAGATAGCTAAATATTCACATGCTATATACATCTTCGGGCATATATCGTAGTGAATGTTTACATATACAGGTAAATAGGCATGTGGTAAATGTTATATAGAATGTCCATGTGCACATGTCATGATGTATGTTAATATGCACATGTCACGACAAGCATTACTATGTACACATACGATAGGCATATATATGTGTCATGATTCATGGTAATAGATACATGTCATAACATGCATTAACATATACAAGCACATTGGATATACATTCATGCCATGATAATGTTAATGTATTATTATTTACACATTTTCACATGGTACTGATGTATATAGGATGATGTATAAGAATAAATTTATTAGGAATGTATGTGATATGTTGGTTAATTATTGCAATAATGATGATGATGCATGAACATGATACATATGATACGAATCAATGTATAATGATGCATTTGAATGATACATATACTATGCGTGATGCATAAGCATGTTAGGCATATCTATAATGCATCAGATGGATAGACATACAGTGTGTGTGCATGTGATAATGTGTGATACATAAGATATATATGACACATGGGCATGCTAGGTATACATATGGTGCATGGCATACGTTTGATGCATGACATGTGAATGTGTTATATATATGATTTATTATGAATATATTACATATAGATGCATAAGAGTGTTGCACATGAATGGCATACATACAATATATGACTCAAATGTTAGCATGAAATACAATGATGTGTAATATACAATTGATGCATGAGTATATAATGTATGGAAGAATTTTATACACAAAGTAAGATGTATAAGCTAATGCAGAATATGCAATTTATAGCATATAAAATGAAACATACGTACTTTGATGCTACAAAGAATTTACACATAGACTGCACATGTTTCACATTATTATTTTATTAGCACACAAACTGAGATGTACATACATATAAATTATGTGCACACAATACATACATATTTATTATTTATTGTCAATACCAATATTTTGTTGTTTTATTAGAAATGCATGCATGTGCAGCATAGACAAACACATGTAAAAGAAGAAAAAATCCTCCCAACATTATTACTGCCACACAAAAGGTCGTGCAATCTCTTTCCAGGATTAGCTCATGGTTAATAGAGAACCCAATGAATGCATATGATGTAGGTGGAAAGTCAAGAACATAGCCTCTCTTTATTTAAAGCAAATGCAAATGGATTTTGGCCATTGTGTATCTGAACAATCTAAATTAATTAAAATGTACCCCTGGGCCATGAAAGCCTTTAATAAGATGACATTTAAATTTATTAGGATTTTTCTAATACATAAGGGCCTATATTACAAGCAAATCGATTTATATTAAATTAACCAAAATTACTTTTAGATAAAAATCATATGGTCCCTAGTGGAGTTGCCATTTGATATGCGTCGAACTCTGTAGGCATTCGACTTACTCTCAAAAACCCAGTTTTAGGGCTCGAGATTGAATAAAGGTTCATTTAACTTTTGAAGGCTAGTCACATTGCAATAGACAAGATTTTATTCCCATCTACTATTGATGATCAACCTAAAAAACATTAGGAAAGTGACGTCTAATCTTATAAGCTTAAAACCAGAGATAGTTCGAGACCTCACCCTTATTTATACCTTTGGCTGGCATTATATAAATGAGTTTAATTGTTAATTTATTTTATTTCTTTTCTTGTGCGAGATATCATGCTAGAAAAGTAAGGTACACTTAAGCATGTTGAAAAGTTGTAAAGCATGTATATTAAAGCTGTAAAAGTATGGCATACAAAAATCTAAAGAGTTGATATCATGGAATTTAGCATAGTCTTTTTGTTTAGTTTTACATCATTTTATGAGTTAATTTATGTGTTTTGGTATGTTTTTGCTTGCTTCCCATGTTTCCTTTGTTTTGTTGGATTGAATGTGACTAACACGATAATTTGAAACATAAAAGAGGGATTTTCATTTAATAACTGAAGAAAATGTTATTTTAGAGCCTAGGCCAAGTCGTTATAGCATGTGCTGACTCGTCATAGTAAATCAGAAAGCCAACTCAAGCCTTACTATGTTGAGCCATGAAGCAGTTAAAGAGTGTTGACTCAGTGTGATGGTGTCAATTCATTATAGAGAAAGGCTATGCTGACTCAAGCAATTCAACACCAATGTGCCGACTTGTAATAAAAGCCAACCATTATGACCTTTCACACACCTCTTCAAGATTACACCCTATCCGAAAAGGCATAAATTTGGAAACCTTAGGGCATATAAATACATGAAGATAGCTACAATTTACAAATGAAAAAACTACCAAGTAACTTCTAAAATAATTAGAAAAGATTATGAAGAAAAAAATATACAAAAAAAGAGAAGAGATCAAAAGTGGTCAATCAACCCTCAATTATTTTTTAAAGAAGCATAGAGGAGTCATCAACATTCTTTCTTCTTTTGCTCTTTTAGATCACTACTTTATGTTATTATCTTCTTTGTGTATTTGTTTTCACAATATGTATTTAGGCTAATTTTAATTATTGGAATTTCAATTATGAATTGATTTTTATTAATACAATTATCTTATTTTATACATGAATGATTTATGTTCAATTAGGTGCTTAACATGTTATGTATACTTGATCACCATATGTAATGTGTTAATCAATTTGTTCACAATGAAAATTGGGGGATTTTGGTGCAAAGGAAATTGAATTTACTTAATGTTTACAAATCACTAAGGAGATTAGGATTTCACTTTACGGGGTAAAAGCATAGGCATAATACTTTATGGTTTCAATCTATCTATATAATGGCACAAGAGGGCTTATGGACTCTAGATACAAATGCCTTTATTTGATAATGAGAGTTGCATTTAGCTATAATAAGCCATATTCTCCATTCATTGCATGTATATATGTTTTATTAAATCTTTATGTGATCAATTTATGTCTTGTAGTTCTAATATCTTACTTGATTGATTAGTAGTTATAATTTAGATTAGATTGACCAGTTTAATTTAGTAAACACTTTAATATAAAAAAATTCACTCAAAATTATTATAGCCTATCAATCTTAGTATCTATTAGATTAATATCAAATAACACTTATACATATATATTGACTCCTAGAGTTCAATACCCTGCGCACTCTATCGAAGTCTTAAAGACTAGGGTAATAAAATTTACACTATAGCAAGGTTTTGGCACCATTGCTCGGGAGCCAGATAAGTGATTGCTTTTATTAACTTAAGGTAGAAAAAATGTTTGTTTAGGCCTTTTATTTGATTTAATTTGTTTTTTTATTAGCCCATAGTAGCAGTTCAATTTGTAGTGTTTGTTATCTTTTATGTGTATAAATAACAGTAAAGATAATCTTTTTCTATTTGATGTTGAAATTGATAGAACATTTTTTCCTTTGCACAGTGATCAGAGACAACAACAAAAAGAGGAAGACCAAAGTTCAAATATCATGGCTAATAAAGATAGGTGTACTTTTGGTAATTTTGCTATGCTCGATATATCGGGAAGTTTTGGAGTAAATATGGCACCTACCATTGCCAAAAACAAATTTGAAATCAAGACAAGTATTATCCAAATGGTACAAACTAATCAGTTTGGAGATCTCTAAGGAGAAGATCCATATGCCCACATATTGACTTTCTCAATATATGTGCGACATTTAAGATAAATGGAGTAACGGATGATGCAATTCAGCTTAGATTATTCCCTTTTTAGTTAATGACAAAGCACAATTATGGCTGGCTAGTTTTCATAGTGAGTCCATCACTACATGGGATAAATTAAAGC
The DNA here is from genome assembly GCA_037975025.1 of Excoecaria agallocha. Lineage (NCBI taxonomy): Eukaryota > Viridiplantae > Streptophyta > Magnoliopsida > Malpighiales > Euphorbiaceae > Excoecaria > Excoecaria agallocha. The sequence continues at coordinate 41,720,469 of CM075816.1, forward strand.
AAGCAATGCTTCATAAGTACTTTTTACCCCACAATACACAAAATTAAGAAATGAGATAAAAACCTTTAGACAACATGCAAATGAGACAATTTATGCAGCGTAAGAGATATTTAAGGAACTCTAAAGGCAATGTCCTCATGATGGCTTGCCGCAATGGATGATTCCTCTAATATTTTATAATGGTTCAATGGAGAGAATTGAAATATAGTCAATATAGCCTCAAGTGGAAAATGGATGTGTAAGCACTGGGTCTTGGGGAGGCTTTTATCAGAGTTACCTAATTATGAAATTTCTCCAGTAGCACCTTTATTCTATAACCTAGCTATATCACTTTATCTTGGACCATTAAACATGCTTTTTTACACTATTATGCCATAACAATATTATACAAAAATCTTAATATAAAACTTAATCCAACATTAGTACTATACTATTAAAAATTTTACTATATAGTTTTAAATCTTTTTACACATTACAAAATACAACTATTTGGAATCAATACATACACAATTTCCAATGCCATCAATAATTTTTAACCAAAAGAATCCAAATCTAAGTATATACTTTTAGTCTCTATCTCTCTAACTTGTGTTGGCCATCCTACCGTAGATATTAGCCCTAAGAAGAAAATCTTTTCTTGCAACCTACATAGATAAAACACCCATGCTAAGCTATAGAGCTTAGTAGGGATCATAAACATGTAAACGAACTCTTTGAAGGTCATCAACATGCACACATATAAAGCATATCTTTGAGCATGGAAATCCAATCATTGGATATAACTTTATCCAGATCATAACCTTTTGAAATTATTTACATTCTCAAAGCATTCTTGTATTTAAGGGCAAACACTTGTAAAAGATCCTCTTAGTTATCATTTACTTAACAAGTAGTCACATACCTCAATTATAATTCTTGAGTTTCTCTATTTATTTCAAACTCAATTAATCACTCTGTTTTACTTAACTTTCTTAAAGGCATGATAATATCAATATATGTTCATAGGAGACATTTGAAAATCATAGAACTTTAAGTTAAGAAAATTTAATCCTTGTGTATAGACAAAATATTAATAATCTCCAAAATACATAATTATATACAAATATATCTTACATACTCAATTCATGTATTATCATTATCATACCATTCTCTTTAATATTTAGATGCCATTCCATTTTACTATTACATTGACATTCTAATTTAATCCTATTTCATGTATGCATTACTTACCCAAGCTTATGGGATCATAACTCATTATATAATAACCAGCAAGGAGTCACGCATAATTCTTATATTATTGCTTAATTTAAGCAAGAAGCATGTGGTTATAAGGAACACATAATAGTAAATATTATTGTAGCACCTTTATCTTATACTTAGCTGTAAACACTATATCATGTATCATTAAACATGCTTGCTAGGTTATTATGCTCGAAATATATTTTTTGTTTTTTTTTTCAAGCTTCAGAACATAATCTGAAATATAAACTACACTATTAACACTTTACTGCATACTTAAGAGTATCTTTAAACAATATAATATTTACATATATTAGTCATCTATATATCACATCTTTGTCAAATTAAATAAGAATCTTGTAATCAAAATGCACTCAACAGTAGACTATACTTTCAATCTCTCCCTTGTGTTAGCCATCCCGTTGCAGATATCATCCTAGGAAAAAATCCTTACTTGTAACCTACACGGATGAAACACCCATACTAAGCAATAAAGCTTAGTGGGGAAATATAAAATGTGAGGATGACCTCTTTTAAAGGTCCTCAAATGAAAATGCGTAGAAACATATCTTTAAACAAATAAACAAATCATTATAACTAATATTTAAAACACTCTTCCGATTGTATATTATCTTTTGTTACCTTTATAACCAATATGAATTTCTTATTAATATTCCATTTGCTTATTGATTTCTTACTTATAATAATTATTCATGCGTCACTTAATATCTTATATATCAAGTTTACCTTTTTCAGCTTCTTATATGTTATTCTTGAATAAGCATATTGACTTACTAGTCTAACTTGAATGTGTAGCTATTTTAAACCATAGAACATTGAGTTAATAAGTTAGACCTCTATACATTAATGATTAGTAATAATTTCCATGCCATTGTGAATTGTATGTTTATATCATTAACATACCTTTATCAATATTCATCCAATACTTTGAATCCTATACATCAAGCTTACTTTCTGGATTTCTTTATGTTACTCTTGACCCATTACTTTGAATTATTAGTTATCAAACATTGATGATAATATTATTCATGTGTCAACATCAATTGCCAAACATTTATTAACTATGCCATATTTCTATCACTTATTTACAAATATTTATATATATACTTTATCTATACTTTATGAGTTCCCTCATTTTGATCTTAGTGATCACTTTGATATACATAACTATCTTAGAAATGTGGTATTGCATTCAAATAACTTCTATTCCTTATACATATGTATACTATATTCCACGTACAAGATGGATTCTCATTTGTTTGAATACTTACTATTATTATTGAACTATTATATCTTTACCTTGCATATATTTTTCAAAATTTTAAAGCATTTTGATATTACCATTGCATCATCTGTATTCTCACTCAGCAAGCTTTACATATATATATATATATATACACACACACACACACACACACACACACACACACACACACACACATTTATTTAACATGTAATAAATGGATTAGAAAATCTTAACAAATCTAGTAACCTCAAATAGTAAACAATAACAACATTTGAAAAGCTTAACGGTTAACTTAGCATGTTTGTATTGTATACTGACTGAGAATTCTTCATGCATTTAACTCATTTAATCGAATATTTGGAACCAACTGTAAATAGCATACATATATCACGTGTTACCTGGTAACCTCTATTTATTTAAACTTATGAAACAGTACAAGAAAAGCATGTTAGACATGTAATCAAGTAATATCCTTAACTCCTATATGATGTTTGCTTTGTACTTTATACTTTATTGTCTGTATTGTACTTATGGTTTAGCCTGCCTAAGTTTTAAAGGTGGATAACAGGAACAGGGGATACCCGAGGCTATCAAAATAGGAGATATCCGAGGATATCAAAATAGGGGATATTCGATGATGTCGAAAACATAAACCCAAACGGGGCCAACATAATAGGGGACTAGTAAAGCAAACCCTAACAGGGTAAGCTAACAACCCAAACAGGGCTATTTATGATCCAAATGGGATCAATCGAAATTTAGACCCAAGCCAGGTAGACAGGAGAAGCTGAAATATCCTTATAGGTGCCAATCTACCCATAGTTGAGCTCTAATAGCAGGCAATATAGATTTCAAGTTCATTTAAAATATCATGCTTGTACTTATATCACACACTTTATACATGTATGTGATCATATCAAAATACACAATTATCTATTGTATATACATGTATTCATGTATTCACATAGCAATACGAGTACCGATATTTGAATATACATATCATTATGATCATATACTTAAACATGTTATCATAAACATGCTCATGTGTAACTTTTTTTATACCTGTGAACATGCTCACTATTGGGTATTACTATTTTGTAATTGTAATCCTATTCAATCATGTAACTATTTTGTATATCAAGACTGTACTTATATTATACCATTTGTACTTGTACATAATCATGTAATAATATATCTTCTCTAGTGCATAAATACATATGCAAAAATCATAAAACAATTTATACAATTTGCTCATGTAATAATCACATGACAAGATACACCCTCTCTAGGGCGTACACTTGTATACATAGTCTCATATAACATTGCAATCATATACTTTAACAATATTTCTAAAATTGAGTCTATAACACTATAGACCTGTATTTTAGTATGCTAACACATGACATCATGTATGCTTAATCATGTAATTTCAATTAAGTGATAGTGCATACCTTATTATAAACTTTCCATATAATATGTTTCATTCCCAATATTTCAGAACAAAATTCCATTGCATACTAAACAAGTAATATCATGTTTTATTAATTATTCAATCATGTTTCAAAATTTTGCTTCACATTATCCTTGTGACTAAATATTTGTCATAACAACATATAGGCCTGACATATAATCATCACATCATATCATATTCATGTTATCATGTACATATGGTAAATAGTAATTCACCTTAGCTTACAATTTCTATGTACTTATTTCTACTTTTGATCATGCCAATTACTTCACACCATGATATCATCAAGTTAATATATATGTCCCTCATTATGAGTTGTCTTTATATCAAGTTATGCTCTATAACTATTTAAAAAGGATAAATAGACTTTATAAAACTTTGGTACATGGATATCACATGTTATTCTTGTTTAAAACCATTATCTTTATGCTTCCAATGCTTTAAAAGTGTTTAAAAAGGTCTAAAAATGTTTTAGTATCAATTTATAGGCTTAAGAGGGTCAAATTAAATAGATAGCATGACTTGGATAGGTGGGCATCACAACTCGTGTGATTTGTCTGAGTCATGACCGAGGGCACTATCATGAGTCGAGATAGGACAGTAACTAGTTTCCAGGTCCAATTTGTGAGCAATTTTTGACCTTTAAAATAGCATTTGTAGCACCAATGGTCTTCTACAACTTTGTTCCCATATGTTTGTAGTTTCTAAAATTTCAATAATCATTACAATATCATTTATATAACTCAAAGATAAGTGCAAATTACTAATGACTATTCATTAGGGTAGGCAACATAAGATTCCAGTTTTCAACTGAAGTTTAGGCAGGCTTAGAAGCATTTTTAGACTTTTCTTTCTTCATAGAAAAGGTAGACATATGAGTCTATTTTATAAACCAACTAGAATTATCCATTCTCATATCTAAATCTCAAGATAATGCAAAAATACTAAGAATTGTTTCTTTAAATTGTGCCACCAACTATTTCAGATTCAAGTTAACTTTTGGCATTCTTAGAAATAGAATCAATTTATAATTTCTTCATATAAATTGTAGAAATATAAGTATAGTTTAACTAGAAAGTGGTTTCATATCATTTGAACAACTTTACAAGCAATTATGCTCAAATTACTACCAACTATCCACTAACATAGACAAAAATTCACTTTTAGTTTCGATCAATGATTAAAGCTATAAAAGGCAAAACCAACCTTAGGTTTCTTCCACAAAATGTAGGTATAAGTCTTGTTTAAAATTCCCAATTTTAATGAAATCATTTAAAGTTTTGTAGCCCAAGTTATACAAAAATTACAGCAAGTCATCAACTCTTTCCTAGAGTTGACCTTGGTTTAAAGCCATTACAAGATAAATTTTGGTTCTTTATTCTTAATCTCTTACTCAAGTCCATGTCTATCCTCATTACTTACATTCATGCAAAGAAAACACCAAATTTCCCATACCTTTGCTGAATTCTTGCTCTAACTTTCAATCTTGCACTTTTCCCTTCCCTTTATTCTTTCCACCTTCTTCTTCTCCATTTACAACAATTCATCCATTTAACAACAATTTCCAGCATTTTACTTAGTCAATCCTCAACAAAAATATGAAGAAGATGAAGAAGAAGATGATGAATTATCAAATTAATATAATTACCTTAAAGCTTACACTAATTATCTTTGATTAATTCAACATGCAAGGATTTTTCATCAAGGATTTCTTAGAGATGTTTTAAGAGATCAAAGAAGTGAATAAGGTAGAGACCAATTCTGTATTTTCTCACTTAAAAATTTGCCCCTCTCCACTCAAAAATCCTCTTCTGACATCTCTTAAATTTAGCTTATATAGTAACATGTAAAATCCCTTTTTAATCCATATACTTTTCGCATGTCACACTTAAACCTCTCACCTTTTTACATGTTCTACATTGACCCCTCCATTAAATGCTTCTCTTAAATCAACAACGAAATTCTTTCCTTATTTATAATTGACGCTTAAAAAGCCATGTTAACAAATTGACCCCACATTTATATTCTATACTTTAATTGCACTATTAATTATTTTTATTTCCATTTATGAACATGGTAAAATATTTATTTTACCTTCCTTCACTTAAGGACAATAGTTATAAATGTCTTAACTTATAATAATTCATCTAATTAAGCTTAATTAGACATTAATAAAATGATAACGCCCTTGAATTCTAATAGGGCCTAATTTAGGTCCTTACATTGTTAAAAAGCTTTACTATACACATATCAATGCCTATATCTTATATTCCTAAGTACATGAAACACCATGAAAATGACATTCAAGATTTCATCACTTTCATATATAAGAGGCACACGCATCATTTAACATCCTCAAGTAAATAACATATAACTATACATAATATACTTTCACTAATATAATTATTGACTAGACATTTTGATGACACAATTTTTATATACATCTAGCTTGTTCTTATAATATGTACATGCAATACAATATGAATTTAATGTGCATATAAAGATGCAAACTCTTTTAGTATCATAATTTCCACATGCAATAAAAATATTTTATATAAGAATCATATGAAGATCAATATTAGAACTGTCATACTTCTTTAATATTTTAATTTACTATGATGTTATTCTTTTACTATGAATTAGGCTTGCACATTTCTAAAGAAGTGGATAATGGGTTATACGGTGGTACTCAAAGGTACGAAACTATCTGATTATAAAGGTGGTACCCGAGGCTATGAAATTGTCTTGTTATAATAGTGGTACCCAAAGATACAAAACTGTTTGATTATAACGCTAGTACCCAAAGGTACGAATATGATACCCAAAGGAATTAAACGGTAGTCCCCTATAAGGATGAAACTACATGGTAGATCGGTTAAATAGACTCGAATAGGGTCGACTATAACCCAAACGGGGTTGTTTATGATCCAAATGAGACCATGTCTGTCTAATGTGACCCAAATGGGGTCGAGTTAAATTGTACTTTATGACCCAAATAGGTTTAACTGTACTTTAGCTTTCAAATAGACCCAAACGAGGTCAAAACTATACTCTAGTAGCTGTAAGTTAACCTTATAGGCATGCCTATTTATCCATAACCTAGATATGGATGCAGGCAATATAATCTCTTTACTTTATTTAATCATATTCATATATGCACATGTATACTCTTATGTAAATATAAATAATGTAATCATATACGTGCTCATGTGTAACTTCTGTAAACAAGTGAACATGCTCACTGTTAGGTTTTGTTATTCTTTACCTTACTCTTTTCTCATCATATGCATATAGATGTTGATACATATATGTTTATGTTTAACTATGAACATGATATCATACACATGTACATGTTTTAATTTTTTTTCTATAAACATATTATTTTGAGCATAATTAAGTATTACTATTTTATACTTATAATCCTATTAAATCATGTAACTATTTCGCATATGTATTATGATGATACATAACATCATGCTCTATTGACTTTCTTTAATCACCAATGTGTATAAACATGTCTATAACATAATTACCTTTGAAGTATACTTTATAATCATATCTACTTAACTGCATGCGTTTGTGATCATATATGTACATACAAGCTTTACTATCTTTTTTTGTGTGATATTTTCATCACACTATAAATTTTGACAACATTTCTTCATTAATAGTGTGCTAATATGAATCTATTTTAACCATAATTTTGTCTTAAAGGTTTTTGACTTTTCTACAAAAAGTTATAGTAAAAGTACAGCAATATCATTATAAAAACTGGGCACCAGTACAAAATGAACTTCAAGTTAATTTAGGGGTACATGGGGGCAAAATCAAGGATGGCTTCCTTCAACAAAATTTTAATTCTAAATCTTAGGAAGAAATACCAACTAGATTCAAGTAAATTAAAGGTCTATAACTTAATATATTATAAAATTATAGAAGCTAGTTTTAGCAATTCTTTAGAAGAATTGCCTTTTTTTTTACAAGTCATATCTTGAAGATATGACTTCATTCTTTTTGTTTTATTAAATCATGTAATAATCCACATCTTTAAAGAAATTTATATCTTGAAATTCATTAGAAACAATTACAAGACACTCATTCCCATACCTTGGCTGAATCACCACCTAGCTACAATCTTTAGCTACCTCATTTCCTTTCTTCTTCTTCTTAGCTTCTTCATCTACAAACCATGTTTTCATAGCATTATGTATCAAAATTAATTCATTCATTCTCCTTAGGAAAGCCATCCAACAAGATAGAAGGAGAAGAAGAAGAAGAAGAAGAAGAAGAAGAAGAGAAAAATTAAAGTATTGAATCCATACCTTGATGATTCCACTAAAAACTTCTAAATCATCCACATGCAAGAGAGTTTAAAAATCTAGATTTGTTTCTTTTTCTCGTTCCAAAATTCATCCTCTCCCTCTCAAGAACCAAGAAAATGATTTCTCTCTCTAACATGCAAGGTTTCTAACACTTAAATAGGAGGGCAAAATACCCTCTTGCTCCTTCATTTATTTGTATGTTATAAATGTGTCCCCATTTGTTTATTTCTTCTAAATTTGACTTCATGCTTAATTTATTTTCTTTAATTACACCCCATCTTCCTTTATTTTATTGATTTGACCCATTAATACTTAATTATATTATAATAGACAACTTAACTAAAATTTCTATTTTTATTGCACACTTGTATACCAAAAATTTAATTGATACTCTAACCCTATGCCACATAAGATAATTAATCCACAAGGTCATAACCTAATAATTCTTCCAATTAAGCTTGATTTGACATTAATAACATGATAATGCCTTTGAATTCTATTGGGGCCTATTTTGGGGTCCTTAGAGCTCCTTTAAAGATAGCGAATCAAGGATAGTGAACCCTTTTTATGTTTAAAGTATTTTCTAAAAAGTGTGTTAAAATGTTTTATACTTAATTTGGGTAGCCGAATGGCACAAAAGGTCAAACGATGAGAAATACCATTAATCGAGGGCTTAAAATTGAGTTACATAGGTTTATAAGCCTTCTAAAACATGCATTTATGGCCTGTATGCCCTTATACACTAAGAAAAATCTAATCATTTGGCCTAAATGTCAGACTTTTCCATTTTTGTCAATGTACGACCTTGTACAAGGAGTGCACACTCGTGTATTGTAGGGATCTTGTCTTTTCAAACATGTTTTTAAAGTGTACACCCATGTATTCCCTTTGGTAAAATCAAACACTAAAAATTTGGTGGACTTTCTGTTAGTGTAAGCCCTAGCCCCAATGCATTGTAACGAAACACTTGAAATTAATAAAATGAGGCATTTGTTTTATCTATTGTATTCCTATGCATATCAATTGATAGAACTATCCAAGAATGTTGTTTCAGTTTAAGTTATCGTGTGTGAGGCACATGGTTGTAAGACCTTGAAACAAGTGAGACTTCATTCTAAATATCCCTAGTCAGTCATTGTTATGGGAATAACAAATGAATTAAGACTAGTATGCTCTCTCTGATAAGTTGAGTTCTGTCTTACGGATCATAAGGACAAGAGTGTCAATCAGAGATCATAGATACATGTTTAGAACACGGTATCTGGATTAGATCCACTCATGAGAACACTACATGGTACAAGTCATAAGTGTTTCTCATATGCAAGTTTTGTATCGGAGTTCTTAGACCTGAAATCTCTATGAAACTCTTTATGAATTACTGTGTACTTTGACATACACCTAACGTGCTCGTAACAGAGTGACAAGTACGGGTATGATTGGGTATGCATTGATCCATGTTAGAGAGCATGAGAGAAGTGAAGGGATTACCCCTCTCGATATGAGAGAAAATATCATCGGCCACTTGATCAGTGAACTGAGAAGTGTATGGCCATACCGAGATGAAATAATGAGTAATCATTATTTATCTGAGAGTTCAGTGTCACTGGAATATCAAGAAAGGAATTAATATATATAAGGATGACTGGCTTCATGCCTTATATTAATTCTGATATTTATGGGTAAGGGACTATGCAAAATTGCATTAGGTCACTAAATGCCATATGCATTTTCATTTAATTTGGAATGCTATAATATCTTGCTAGAGAATATATATAGCCTTTGAATTAATTTATTAATTCATTGCCAACATTAAATGGACCTATAGGATCGCACACAAAGCATTGGGCTTAAAATATTTAAATTGTGTATTGGGAATTAATTTGGACTTTTATTTAAAGTCAAATTAATGCATAAAATGGGTAAACAGATTTTTGCCTAAAACAGCTAGCTGTTTTAGGCAAATCTGTAAAAACAGTTTTTTTGCCTAAAACAGCTAGCTGTTTTAGGCAAAACTGTCAAGGTACGATTTTGCCTAAAACAGCTAGCTGTTTTAGGCAAAACTGTTAAGCCACGATTTTGCCTAAAACAGCTAGCTGTTTTAGGCAAATATGTGAAACGAGTTTTTTGCCTAAAACAGCTAGCTGTTTTAGGCAAATATGTTGGTCACGAGAGAAATTTGTTGGCATGTGCTAGGTTTAATTTCAATTGATTAATTATCTATGTATAATTAAGTTAATTGAGTATTAAATCCTAATTTGTATTTAATCAAAATATAATACTTGAGAGGAAATTAAAGTAGCCAAAATTCAAACTAAAATACTAGTTGAATTCGGCAACTTATTTTACCTTAAATAAGTAAGTTTGTTTTGATTAAATGACTAATGCCATTTGAATTTAAATTCTAATGGAATTTAAATTAGGATATATCTCTTAATTAGGAAGTGATGGAGGCTGAAATTAACACTTAATTTACGGCACTCACACTTGACCTAAATTAGTGATATATATTAATGAATTAAATGAATAACATGTATGCCGTTTTTGTTATTTTTCTCTCTTGGCCGAAATACTCAAGGGGAAAGAAATCTTTCTTGTTCTCTTGTGTTCTCGGGCTGAAACAGTAACCTAAAGGAAGAACAAGATCAGATCTTGTGGCTTCAAATCATTCCCATTGCCGAATACACAATCATAGAGCTAGCACTCTTGATTTTAAGCCATCTTTGCAAGTGTGTGTGTGAGAATAGAGGGAGTGGCGTAAAGGCTGTTCCTTGGCATTGGTGGTGAAGATCTAAGGTGGACATATCCTTCTTGGTTGTTGGTCATCATCAAAATCAAGTTTTAAAGGCATCTAAAGTTGTAAGTTTAAAACTCTAAAATTGCATGCTTCGATTCTTGTCATGGAATTGTATGGCATGTATGATAAAAATTTTTGTTTTTCTGCTGTGCCATCATCACTTTCATACCATGTCATATTCCATCACTTTCCCATAAAACAAAGTGGATGAGTGAAGCACCATTTGAGTGTACAACCATACATTCACCCCTTTATGAGCTTTTGCTTGGATTCTTTCAAGAGGTTGGTTGGTAAGTTTTAAAAGCTCATGGAGTAAATAGTTAAGATTACCTTCATAAAAGATTTTCAAAAGTTCCAAAAGCTTTCAAACATTTTAAGCAAAGAGGAGATCTTTTCCAATTAGCTTTTCTTGTCTTTCAACTATTTCATGACTATTTCAACACTATAAAGGGTCCACAAATTCGATATTGATAGTCTAATTAAGTAAGTACACTGAAGGTAATATTGAAAACCTTTCTCGTTGCTTACAAAATTATTATAAGTTTTGTTAGTATTCATTTATAGTTTTTTTTTATATTTATTAATCTCTGCTAGACTTAGGCTGTGAAACCCTTTTTATAAGGGTATATTGTCGTGTGATAGAAATTATTAGGCTATCTTCTTTAAATTTATTTTTTTCCATTTTAAAATTGGTTTTCTCATTGTAAAATATGATTTAAAAATTTCTTCTCTGTATTTAGTTTTCCTTTCTGCTCCCTTTTTGATCTATTGTTAACAAGGAATTTATTTCGAAAAGAAAAAGAAAACTCATCGTTATTAGGTTAATACGACCGTGTATCATTTGATGCGCACCTATAAGTTAAGCGATATATGGCCAAAATATGTTTTCTTGCTTTTTATGGTAAAAGAGTCGATTATATGTCGTAAAGTGCACTCCCCCATAGTTTTCAACATACACACTGGATCCTTATCCTTTTCATTATTGTTTACTTCAAATTAGTTTTATGAATATTTTATTTTTGTTTTTTTTTGTTATCATTATTTTTTTTATCATTGTTACTACTATTATCATTGTTCCTGTAGAATAAAGCCATTTTGTGGATACGACCTGGTGAGTGCTAAAAATAAGTTTATGGTCCTTTCTCTCTACTATAAAAAAACTTTTTTGACCGTAAATGAAAAATGTCATCAAAATATTTATAGTAATTAATTGAGATATTTCATTAATAAAGTTGGACCAATGTCTATGTTTTTTGCTTAGGAAATTCACGTGTAAAAATTAGCTTTTAATAATGTAAATGATTTCGTATATAATCAAATAACATGTGATGTTTCCTAAATAAAAGTTGCATTGGCAAGTCCCTATCTTGAAAACCTCACAATGAAATGCTTATTCAACAATTCACATGCAATGACCAAAGTCCTAATCTAAAAAGGCAATAATGAACTACCCAATTTATGGATGTCTTTCTCGCTTTATTTTAAGCCATGATTTACTACTTTGTTATGTGATTAGGTACACCTTTAATTTCTATATTTGCTCTAATCTTGCATGAAAGAAAATGGATAACATGATTAATCAAAAAGCCATTATGTCATCATTTATTAAGGGTAAAAATAAGATAGGAGTTTCGAAACCTCTCTGGATTTTATGGCCTTATGAGGTTGGAACACCCATCTTTTCCAATGTTCTATTGGGTGGTGACTATTTACTATTAGCCTTGTGGTGCCCAACTAGATGCCTTCCGACTATCGATTTTCCATTGCTATTTTCAGATTTTCTTGTAGTGTCCATTGTTCCCGTTATCCACCCTTGAACTAGTACTTGGCAGGCTATTAAAAGTTTAAAGGACTCAGCAAATTACTCGAAATAAAGAAATATATGTATATATATATATATATCATTTTCCTCACCTATATAATGTGAAAATGATAATGGCCCACTATATTTCTTGGTTTAAATTTCTTATTGGCTAGAATGATTTCAATGAAATTTAGTTCTCTGCTCTGTATTATATAACTATGATTACATGACACATGTGAAGTATTGACGCCTAAAATAACTCTTATTGATGATGTATGATATATATATACTCCCTTATGTTTTGATTGAATATTAAAGATATCTCGTACATAATAAATGTGATTAAATGCTTACGATGGAAATTGTACTATCGATTACTATGAGGTCTAGATGATTGTAAGAATAATACTCATGTTTAAGATTGCAGATTCATTTGGCATAATAAGGGTGAGATCGTTTAATATTGTGGACTTATATGTTTCCTTAAATTTGAAGGGTATAATGATTTTATGATATTTTATTAGAGTTTATCCTTGGAGTTGGGTTCCCCACTAAGCTTTATAGCTTAACTCTAGTTTGTTATCCGTGTAGGTACTGGTTAAGCTCTAGTGGATTGATAGCTGGTGGCTAGTCAGCCTTTGAAGAGAAGATCTGACTGAGTACAGTTGCTCAAGGATTTTATTATGTATTTTCTTTGGCATTATGTTAGGCCTTTTAATTATAAGTTGGTTTTAAGTTATTCTGGCATGTAATAATTATGGCCTGTGCTGTTTATTATTATCCTTGCCTTATCTTTGCTAGGTGATGATGATGATTGATGTTTATGCATGGTTAGTGGATTAAGCATTCATATGTGCATAGTATATATATATATATATATATATAGTTAAAGGATGATCAAAGAATTCTTGGGATTTTATGATAAATGAAACTAAATGATATGACATGTTATAGAATTTCACATATGAGGCATGTGTTATGATGAACAACTAAATAGGTATGTTCCACTACTTGATTGAAAAAGGCACGTTATACACACATGTGATAGATATAGGTAGTAAGTTAAAGAACATGAAAGGCTATATGTTAGATGCTTTTGAAATAAGCGATGTTTTAGCATGACTAAGAACACATGAGATGCCTAATGATAACATGTTCAAGAATATGATCATGATGATATGAATGTTCAAACACAGATATTTGTATTACCATAAGAATACATGAAAAAATGTTATACACTAGAGAATTATGTATTATGATATGATCACATACATGTGCAAAGTATATGATATTGGTGCAAGCATGATATATATATATATATATATTAAATGAACTTAGAAACTATATTGCCTGCTGCTAAAGTTCAATTGTGGATAGATAGGCGCCTATAGGGATATTATAGTTGACACCATCGACCTGTTTAGGTCTAAAGTACAGTTGATCTTGTTGGATCACGAACAACCGTTTGGGTTGTTAATTGACCCTGTTTAGGTCCTTGACTGGTCCACCGTATAGTTGTCCCTAATTGGGTCCATAGTTTTGATATCTTTGGATATCAACCGTTTGATACCCTCGGGTATCCACCAATCCCGTTATCCACCTTAGAACTTAAGCAAGCTCACTTAAAGTATTAATGTTTCACAGTTAATCATAGTATGATTTATGCAATTGATATATTGACTATCATGTTTAACTGTCCTTTCTAATGCATGTATTGGAATCTACTCACATTATATACAGATCTCTTTATGAATTGTTTAGATTCGGGTATGCTAAATTAACTGAAGAGTTACATTGTTGTTTAAGATATTGTACTTTGTTTTATACTTATTCCCGATATTGAAATTTTATTATTTTTTTTCAATTATTGTACTTTTATATATATTTCTGATGACCATTATGAGTGGTTGTCTTTCATGTTTAGTATCCCCACTAAGCCTTATAGTTTAGCATGGGTTATTTTATCCGTGTAGGTTCTATAGTCAAAGCTGTTGCTCAGGAACTAACTCTACATTAGGGTAGGCCAACACCAAAGTCATAGAAGTTTGATATAGGGTTATTTTTGATTAATTTTGTACAAGTTCTTCCACATGGCTATTAAATATATGTATGCAATACGAAGTAAGTGATGTAATAAGCTTATTGAAAGAATGCTAATGTATGCATGCATATAGGAGATAGAATGCTTAGTTATATATATGCTAGATGAATTGTTGAATGTCATGCATGACAATAAACAAAGTTAAGATAGTTATAACTAACATGAAAATGACGAGTATATTGCAAGATAAGTCATTTATGCATATGTAATTTAAAAAACTAAAATTATGGGAAGCACCTAATTAATGCATAAGATACCTTATTAAATAGACTATTTGATATGATAAGTGTTTATTACATTAGGTTAATAACCTACTATAGCAGGACATAAAGGTATAATATGTTATATGTTAAAGCTTTAGAGAAGGGTGTTTCAATTTGGTATCAAGGCCTAGGTTTAGTCTTTTCTGGGCAATTTGAGTATAGGATTCTATTATATGAGATAGTGTTGTGTTGGCCTAATGTAGAAGTTTTTGTGTTCTTATAGATTAAAGATAGAGAATTCCTCTGGGGATGTTATAGAATAATCCGTTGAAAGTAATTTACTGGTTAGATCCAATCATTCTAACCCAGTGACTTTATCTTCCCTGCAAAATGAAATTCATACTACTGTTCCTGGAGAAGCCTTATTGAAAATTTTCTAGGATATGGTTCAAATCCTGCAAAGAATGACAATGCCCAAAGCTCCAATATCTGGAATTAGGAAGCATGGGGCACAAGAATTTTTTGGCACTAATTTAGAGCAATATGGAGAAGCTGAGTTTTTGTTGGAAAGGTTAGAGAGGATATTTGATGAAATTAACTGCCTTGCAAATCACAAGGTATCTTGTGTTGTGTCCTTACTTTAAGGCATGGCTTATGATTTGTGGAAACTGATATTAAGACAGCCTCAGTTACCTGACCCACTTAATTGGGAATTCTTTGAGGAGGAGTTCAGAAAGAAATATGTTACTGAGGCTTACAAGGAGGAGAAACTAAAGCATTTTCTGAATCTGAGACAAAAAGCTCTCTCCGTGGCTGAATATGAAAAAGAATTTAGTCGGTCATGCAAGTATGTTCCCAAGGAGAAGTTGATAGGAGTCTTCAAATGCAGACACTTTAAAGATGGACTGAATGATCGAATCAAAGAAAAATTGTTCGGATTTACATCTTTAAATGTGGTGGATTTTAATCAATTGGTTATAATTGCCATGAAAGTTGAGAAGTATGATAGAGCTAAAAGAGAGAGAGAGTAGAAAAGAGGTAGTACTAGAGGAGGGTATTCCTCTGGGAAAATATTTAGAGGAGCTTAAGGAGGCTAGCCTACAAAGTCTATTTTTAGTTCTAATAATAAAGGAAAGAAACAAGAATCCTCTACTAAGTTTAAGGCTGAGAAAAAAACTTCAGGATGATAGAGTGGGCTTCAAGCACCCGAATGTCCACATTGTTCTAGGCATCATTGGGTTAACTATAGGAAACTTGCTGGAGAATGCTTTAGATGTGGCAGTGCTAACCATTTTATGGCAAATTATCCTTTGAAATGGAACTAAAGTTTTGGGCAACAAGGTAGTAAGGGAGCTTTTAATGCACCCTCATCTAGTAGAAGTAGAGGCAGAGGAAGGGGTGGATCAAATCACCATGGATCCCAATCCCAGAATGTGTCAGAAATAGTTGATAGATCTTCTGCTCAGATGGTTTCTAGTTGGGCTTATGCGATAAAGGCTCGGGAGGAATATAATGCTCCTGAAGTTATAGCTAGTACTTTTTCTCTCTATAATTATGACATATATGCACTTATTGATCTTGGCTCTAATCATTCATATGTTTGTATTGGGCATTTGGGTAGAGATTAGTTTAAAATAGAGCAGTCATATTTTGATGTATGTGTGACTAGTC
The DNA here is from genome assembly GCA_037975025.1 of Excoecaria agallocha. NCBI lineage: Eukaryota > Viridiplantae > Streptophyta > Magnoliopsida > Malpighiales > Euphorbiaceae > Excoecaria > Excoecaria agallocha. The sequence goes on from CM075816.1 coordinate 41,737,341, forward strand.
TATTGGGACTTAGTGTAATTGTAAATAAAGTATGTAAAGACTTTCCTATAATGGTTCAGGGGAGAGAGTTTTCAGCAGATTTGATTTTGTTGCCTTTTTATGAGTTTGATGTAATTCTGGGAATGGATTGGTTATCTAAGCATCATGCAGTGGTGAATTGTGAAATGAAAATAGTAACTCTTAGGGATAATGAAGGAAAGGAAGTGGTAGTAAAAGGCAGTTGGTTCCAAGCCACTAGCTATTGTTATATCAGCAATGCAAGCTAGACGTTGTCTTAGAAAAGGATGTGAAGCATAGTCCTTGACTCAAAAAGGGATACAATAAAGCTTGAGAATATACCATTTGTGAATGAATTTCCAAAAATATTTCTTGAGAAATTGCCTGGGTCTTCCTCCAGAAAGAGATGTTGAGTTATCTATTGATCTGTTACCTGGTACAGCCCCAATCTCCAAGGCACCATATATAATGACTCCATCTGAATTAAAAGAACTAAAGGTTCAACTACAAGAATTGTTAGAGAAAGGCTTCATCAGACCTAGTGTGTCACCTTGGGGTTCACCAGTCCTATTTGTTAAAAAGAAGGATGGATCGATGAGGATGTGCATCGATTATAGACAGTTGAATAAAGTGACAGTGAAGAATAAATATCATTTGACTCGAATTGAGAATTTGTTTGATCAGTTGGGTGGTGTTGTTGTGTTTTCAAAGACAAACTTGTGATCAGGTTATTATCAGCTCAGAGTAAAGGATGGGGATGTTTTAAAACTGCATTTGGAACCCGTTATGGGCATTATGAATTCTTAGTTATGCCATTTAGGTTGACTAATGCACCTACTGTATTCATGGATCTTATGTATAGGGTATTCAGACCCTACTTGGATCATTATGTTGTAGTGTTTTATCAATGACATATTGGTTTACTCCAGAAATAAGGCTAAGTATGTTGAACATCTAATGATTGTATTGCAAACTTTGAAAGAAAATCAGTTGTTTGCCAAGTTGAGTAAATGTGATTGTTGGCTTAAAGAAGTTTATATATGTTGAAGGTGTTAGGGTTGATCCAAATAAAATTGAAGCTATTGTTAATTGGAAACCACATAAAAATGTGCATAAAGTTAGAAGTTTTCTTGGGTTGGCAAGTTATTATCGTCGTTTTGTGAAAGGTTTTTCTATCATTGTTTCATCACTCACTAAGTTATTAAGGAATAATATTAAGTTTGAGTGGTTTGATCATTGTCAATCAAGCTTTGATCAGTTGACGAAAATGTTGACTGAAGCATCAATGTTAACTCAACCAGAGTTCAGGAAAGAGTATGCAATGTCCAGTGATGCCTCCAAGATTGGGTTGGATTTTGTATTAATGCAAGTTAGTAAGGAAGTAGCTTATGCCTCCAGACAGTTGAAACCACATGAGTAGAACTACTCGACTCATGATCTAGAATTGGTAGCTATGGTTTTTGCTTTAAAGATTTGGCGACACTACTTGTATAGGGAAAATGTAGGATTTATACTGATCATAAAAGCCTCAAATACTTGCTTACCCAGAAAGAACTTAATTTGAGATAGAGAAGATGGTTGGAATTATTCAAAGATTACGATTATATAGTTGACTACCATCCAGGAAAAGCGAATGTGGTTGCTAATGCCTTGAGTTGTAAGACAATGGCAATATTGATGTTAAAACAGTGCAGATGGAAATTTGCATTGGATGGTGCATTATTAGCACGGCTTAAAACTAGGCCTATGGTTAGGCAGATAATGATAGATGCTTAGAAGGATGATGAAAAGTTACAATGGATTGTGAAAGCAATTTGTGAAGGAGATCAATAAGATTTTTTAGTGAAAGAAGATGGTGGTGTATACTACCATAACAATTTGTGTGTTCCTGATGACAAAAATTTGAAAAGAATATTATTGCATGAAGCATATAATACTACATCTACTATGCATCCAGGTGAGAACAAGATGTATCAAGAGTTGAAACAGTTTTACTAGTGGCTTAGCATGACGAAGGATATTGTTGAATATGTTTCTAAATGTCTAACATGTCAACAAGTGAAACCAGAACATTATTTTCCTTCAGGTCTTTTGAATCCCATTCCAGTTCCACAGTGGAAGTGGGAAGACATTACCATGGATTTTGTTATCGGTTTGCCTCTTACTCAGAGAAGATATGATGCGGTCTGGGTAATAGTGGATAAGTATACAAAAGTAGCTTATTTTATACCAGTTCGAACAGATTATTCTATGGATAAACTTGTAGAGTTGTATGTGAATGAGATTGTACGGTTACATGGTATACCTATATCTATAATTTTTGATCGAGATCCCAGGTTTACATTGAAGTTTTGGTAGAATCTACAGCAGGCTTTGGGAACACAGCTCAAGTACAGTACAACTTTTCATCCTCAAATGGATGGATAACCTGAAAGAGTTATTCAGATTCTAGAAGATATGATGAGGGGGTGTGCTTTGGAGTTTTCTGAAAGTTGGGATAAATATGTGGCCTTAATGGAATTTTCCTATAATAAAAGTTATCAGAAGAGTATTAAGATGGCTCTATATGAGGCTTTGTATGGAAAAAAAATGTAGAACTCCAGTCTACTGGACTGAGCTGAATAAAAGCAGAATAATCGGTCCTGAACTTGTTAGAGATATAGAAGAAAAAGTTCAAGTTATCAAGCAAAGGCTGAAAGAAACTAGTGATAGACATAAATCATATGTTGACTTGAAAAGAAAGGATATCGAGTATCAAGTGGGTGACAAGGTTTTTTAAGGGAATCACCATGGAGAAAAGTGCTTAGATTTGGTAAAAAGGGGAAACTCGGTCCGAGATTCATTGGTCCATATGAAATTCTGCAAAGAATCGGACCAATGGCTTACAGGTTGGCTCTTCCTATGGAATTAGCCAAACTTTATGATGTATTTCATGTGTCTATGCTTAGAAGGTATTGCTCGGATGAATCACATAAGCTGCAAGTTCAAGATATTCAAGTACAGCCGAATTTCATATATTATGAGGAACCGAAAGAAATCCTAGCTAGGAAAATCAGACAATTGAGGAAAAAGTAGATCCCTCTGGTCAAAGTACTTCGGCAACATCATGGTGTACAAGAAGTAAATTGAGAGCCAGAGGCAGCCATGAGAGAGCAATATCTTCAATTGTTTAAATTAGGTATGAATTTCGAGGACGAAATTCCTTATGGGGGAGAGATTTGTGAGGGCCCTAACATGACACTAATTGAAATTGCATGTTCTGAGTAGGATTTTATTTGATCAAGATTAAATTGAATGAGAATTTCATATAAAGTATGGGACAAGTGATAAATTATTTTGTTATTATATTAATTTCATGAAAATAAATTTGAATATTATAGTTTAATATTATTTGATAGTATAATTGGAGTATAGAGTATTAATTTTGGGTAAATTTGTAATTATGGCATTTTTAAGGTCAAATGTGAAAAAAAAGAATAAATGGAGAGGTTGATTTAAGAGAAGGATTAAATGGAGGGGTTAATTTGTAACATGCAAAAAGGATGAGGGTTAAATGCAGAACAAGCAAAAAGTTAAAGGACTAAAAAGGGGATTATCCCTTGCTATTATAAAAAGTCAACATTTAGGAGAGATAGAAGGTGTGGGTCGGATATTCTTGAAGAAATCACTTAAATGTTCTTCTCTCTCTCTACTCTTAAATTCAAAGTTGAACTTTTAAAGTGATCTTGAAGAGGAATTTATACTTGTTGGTTTATCATGACAACTTGTGTAATAAAATAAGGTAACAACCCCAATTGATTTGCATCTTCTCCTTCTCCTTCACATTTTGTTAAAGTAATGGTTGAGTATAGTGCTGGAATTTTTTTATTAAATGGTGATATTTATTGCGAAGGAGAAGATGAGGGTAGAAAGATCAAAGGAAAAAGGGTGGCAAGAGATTGAAAGCAAAGAGAATTTCGGCCAAGGTATGGGATTTGTGTGCTTAAGATTGTATGATTCTTCTTGTCCTTGCAAATGTAGGCAATGAAAGTTTTGATTAGAATATAGAAATGTTAATGCATGTCAAAAATGAGGAATGCACTTAGATTTCTTAAAAGGATTATTCCCTAATAGCTTCACTTAGTTCTATAATTGTACCATTATAGGAGAACTTAGCCTGGTAAGGAATATTTCCAATTGTGTTATACACCTGTTTCATATTATGTTTTGAGGGTAAAATTTGTGGAATCTAAGTTAATGGTATTAATTGGTAGCATTACGAATTTTAATGCATAAAACTGGGGTTTAAATAATGTAAGCGTAAGCAAGTTATTTAGGCATAAAATAGAATCTTTACAAGAGTTGCTGAAATGATGAAAAGACATTGAGATTGTATAATCTGGGTCTGTCGTGCTTGCGGAAATATTCGCGCTCGCGATAATGTACTATATGTGGTTTGTTATGTTCGCCCCTGTCGCGCTCGCGACTTGCTTACATAGTGTGTGCTCTTCCTTTAATTGCTTTGCTTTATTATGTGATAATAACTATACTATTTTGACACCTCTACAAACTATGTGTAACATCATAGCATGCCAAGCATTGGAGGCATTTTCCATTAGACACCGTGGTTTTCAACAATCCAATGAAGAGTAATCAATTGTTCAACAAATCTCAAAGGTGATTTTTAAATTCCCTTAGTTATGATTTGCATATTTCATGGCAAGATATTCTAATTAAGGATTTAAATATTTAATTTTTACACCTTGTATATAATGTATGTATCCATTTAAATCAAACATGGTATCAAAGCCTAGGTTTTTCCATGAAATTGGATAGTTGATTTATTCCATGGATATACTTTCTATTTTTTATATGAATTTTCATGAAATTTTAAAATTATGATTTTCATGATTCATAAATGTTAGATTATGATATAATTTATTTCTTTACTTGTGTGATTAAAATACAAAAAATTGGGAAAAATCGATTTCTTCTGCCAGAGAAAAAATTTTTGCATAGAAAATTAGTAGAATAGCTATTTAAGGGATATTCTAATTCAACTTCTATTTTGATCCATGTAAAAATTATTTTGATAATAATTTATGTTTTTAATATGTGATATTAAGCTGTTGGATCAAATGGAATTGAATTTTGTTAAGTTTTTACATGAAAACTAGTTTTGCCAGAAAGATTAGAATGATTTTAATCTTAAAAATTTGATATATATGATATATTAAAGTGTTTTTAATTAATTTGATTAATTAAAATGGGCCCTAAATCTATTAGATTGGAATTAGTTAAATAAATTCGATTTACGGGTTTGGTTTAGTTAGCAAATGATTTGGTAGGTCCAAAGAGCTAATTTAAATTAATAAAACATACCCTAATTAAGTTTATTAATGGGTTTTATAGCCTGGAGTGGGCTTGGTATATATTTGGCCCATTCCCAAAGACCAAATGGCCAAAATGCACAAAATTAGTTTGTTTGTGAACACAAAATGGGGTTTTATGGTGTGGATTTCGGCCCACCCATAAAATTCAACCTAAATTTATTTTTAATTATTTTATCATAATTAATTAATTAATGAGATTAATATTTAAGACAAGAACACATGCATGCAAATGTTTCGAAAATGGAAAGAGTTTCCTAATTTGGATAGTTTTCTAATTTAATCACACTAAGACAATAATACATTGCATGTTTCAATAGTTTAAACAAGACATATACATCATTAAATAGCTTTGATTTTATGCATTAGAATTGCATATAAGGGCATATGTTTGGCATGATGTATAGTTATAGACTAAGCCTAATGTGATTAAGCATATGCATTTCGGCCTATGAGGACTTTCATTTCTTTGCCAACTTCTTTGGTTTGTATTTTTAATTGTAATATGTAATTAAATTATATAGGTTAGAAAAGTAAAAGAAGACCACAACCAAGGAGCAAAATGGGTCGAATCAAGATCTATAAAGAAGAAAATATTGTATTATTTTCTATTTGTAAATCATGCATACTACCTACGTTTGACCTTTTGATCTCCCTTTTGGTTGAGGGAGGTCAATGTAGAAAGTCCATAACTATACTATATTTGTATACTTTATATTTATGCAATAGATATAGGATTTATACCAATGTATGCCAACCATGTATAATGAGACTAAATTAATGAAATCCTTCAAGTTAATATGAAGATTAATAAACCTTTTATTAATTGGATGAGGACCAAAGTTTTTTGTAATGTGGGTTGTTGACCAAATTAAAGCCTATATTATATCAAATATATTTGTAAGGCTAAAAAATATACCCTAGTAGGATTAGTATGTAATTGAACAAGAGGTTAAAAGAGTTTTAGTATGAAAGAATCATTAATTATGCAATTGAGATGTAATTGGTATTAATGTAAAAGTGAAGGGTAATTTCATAAATTGTCAATTTGAGATAAATGTACATTATTATTGAACAAATGGATATTAATATATTAAAAAGAGTTAGTATGGTGTGTAGTTGGTAATTAAGATTAATTAAAGGGGGTAAAGTGCAAATTACTTTAAGGTGACAAGTGAGCTAGTTAGGTTATGAATGTGTCTCCTCTAGAAAAGTGAAAAGCATGCCAGAAAAAAGGAAAGAAACATGCCATTTTTATGGGTTAGCTGGCCACTTTATGGCCAAAAATCTCCAACAATTCTTCTTCTTCTTCTTTATACTGCTCTCTTGCTTATAACTTTACTTAATAAAAGCTTATATATATGTTGGCTGATTTAAGGTGAATTTTTACGGGATTTTGGCATCATTTATTTGTTCTAAAACATGAGAAGCTAGAATCATAGATAGGATTGAATATTGATTTGTATTTATGATGTGTTTAGCTATAGAAGTTGGCAAAAACAATGGAAAAGAGAAACACTACAAGTAAAAAATGGTATTAGGGACAATAAAATAGGGACTAGTCAACTTTTTAGCCCTTAAAGGTATGCTAATAAGAACCGATTTTTTTATTTAGTTGTTAATTTTCAATTTTCCAATTTTAATAGTGAAAATATCTATTCTGATCCCTAATGCATATAAATTATAGTCCCTGATACTTGTTGTTAGCAAGACAAAAATGTGTCATTTGATAGAAAAATTTTAAAAAACTAAAGGATGGTGGAAATTAGGGTTTTAAGTTGTAATCACCTTCCATATTTCATTCCTTGTTTCTCTACTCATTCTCCTTTTTAGTTAGTCTTCAAATTTCAACAAAAACCAAGGCAGGCTGCTTGAAATTTCCAAAATTTGTCGGTTTGTGGGAGTCTTTTGGCTGTGTGATGAAGCAATTAGGTGTTTCTCTTCCAACAAATCCCTAAAATCAATCTCCTTTTTCCCTTCACCTATTGACATCATCTACTTCTGGTGGCCACCGTCTACTATTCTCCAGTTACAGATGAGTCGTTTGTTCTACCTTTTTTTTCTTCATTGAGTTTATCATTTTTTCTTTCCTGTTGGTTCTATAATTCTTTGATTTTGACTTTTTTTTTTGGTATTAAGAAGATGAGAACTTCTAATCGCTCTTTTATGGATCATGTTTCTCTTTAGAGTAGGAACTTTTATTCAGATATCTCCCATCATTTCTCTGGAAAAAAATAATAATGAAATTAAATATTAAAGTTTTAATCTTTTTAGTTATTTCAATTTGGGGTTTTTTCTTAGCAACACCGATTAATGGATGGCCAATTTCATTTAATCTTAAGGTTATTTATACTGGAGGTTTCGCCTTCTCTTTGTATGTATATTAGTGGTCTATTTTCTTTTTCTTTCAGTTCAATTTATAGAATGTAAATGGTTGGTGCTTTACTGGTTTTCAGGTAACATAACGACGAATCAAGAATGTCAACCCAACATCGAGAGGAACTCATGTAGGTCAGTTGTGATGGAATATGACATGATATGTTCATGATAATCGTGCAGCGAAAAAACGATAAAAACAATCATACATGCCAAACAATTCCATGACAAGAATCAAAGCATGCAATTTTAGGGTTTTTAAAACTTACAACTTTTGATGCCTTTTAATACTTGAATTTGGTGATGACCAGCAACTAAGATGACTTTGTCCGCATTAGATCTTGATCACCAATGCCAAGGAACAGCATATTATGCCACTGCCTCTATTCTCACACACACAATTGCACCGACAGCTTAAAATAGAGATTGCTAGCTCTCTTTTAAGGTATTGTGTAATGGCTATGGTTTGAAGCTACAAAATTTTATTTTTTACTTCTCTTAGGTTGCTATTACTACCCAAGAACACAAGAGAATGAGGAACAATCCTTTCTCCTTGTGAAAAATTGGGCCAAAAGAATTGAGAGAGAGAGGGATGTAATTCACGCCAAAAGCAAGGTGGCTAGGGTTTCACGCCAAAATGCTAGCTCACTTAGGGTTTTTATTTCTTTTTAATATATATCCTAATCTTTTGGCAAGTATCACTTCCTAAAAATAAGTAATATATATTGATTTAAGCTCCTTTGAATTTAAAATTCAAATTTGAAATAAAACACAAGATATTTAACTAAATGAAATCACTTAATATAAATAATGAGCATGTGCCAAAATTCCTTTATTTCCATCTTGGAATTTCGGCCACCTCATCTATTACTTAAATGATTTAATTTAATTTAAATTCATTTAGGCTTTAATACTCAATTAACTTAATTAATACAAGATAATTAATTAATTAAAATTAAACCTTATGGGCTGAATTTTTCTCTCTCATGGACCAAGGTCTAATAGCAATTTTAAAACCCATTACACACATTAATTTGACTTTAATTAAAAGTTCAAATCAATGCCCAATACTTTATCTAAATATTTTAAGCCCAATGCTTTGTGTGCGATCCTATAGGTCCATTTAATATTGGCAATGAATTAATGAATTAATTCAAAGGCTATATATATTCTCTAGTAAGATATTATAGCATTCCAAATTAAATGAAAATGCATATGGCATTTAGTGACCTAATGCAATTTTTCATAGTCCCTTACCCATAAATACCAGAATTAATATAAGGCATGGAACTAGTCATCCTTATATATTCTAATTCCTTTCTTGATATTCCAGTGACACTGAATTCTCAGATAAATAATGATTACTCATTATTTCATCTCGGTATGGTCATACACTTCTTAGTTCACTAATCAAGTGGCCGATGATATTTTCTCTCTTATTGAGAGGGGTAATCCCTTCACTTCTCTCATGCTCTCTAACATGAATCAATGTATACCCAAGCATACCCGTACTTGTCACTCTGTTACGAGCATCTTAGGTGTATGTCAAAGCACACAGTAATTCATAAAGAGTTTCATAGAGATTTTAGGTCTAAGAACTCCGATACAAAACTTGCATATGAGAAACACTTATGACTTGTACCATGTAGTGTTCTCATGAGTGGATCGTATCCAGATACCATGTTCTTTAACATGTATCTATGATCTCTGATTGACACTCTTATCCTAATGATCCGTAAGACAGAACTCATAATATGAGAGAGAGCATACTAGTCTTAATTCATTGTTATTCCCATAATAATGACTGACTAGGGATATTTAGAATGAAGTCTCATTTTTTTCAAGGTCTTACAACCATGTGCCTCACATATGATAACTTAAACCGAAACAACATTCTTGGATAGTTCTATTAATTGATATGCACAGGAATACAATGGATAAAACAAATGCCTCATTTTATTAATTCAAAGTGTTTTATTACAATGCATTGGGGCTAGGGCTTACACTAACAGTCTCCCACTAGCACTAGTCCCAATTGGGCATAGCCCTAAGAACGAATGCCATCAAATGAGCTTCGTGCAGATTTGGACACAATTGTTTCATCAAAGGATCTGCTACATTGTCTTCACTTGCTATCTTGCTAACCTTGACGTCCCCATGATCAATGATTTCTCTGATCAGGTGGTACCTCCTGAGTATGTGTTTGGATTTCTAGTGTGACCGGGGCTCCTTGGCCTGTGCGATGGCCCCGTTGTTATCACAGAAAATTTCTAATGGATCTAGGATGCTTGGGACCACTCCTAATCTAGTAATGAAATTTTTAATCCAAACAGCCTCTTTTACAGCCTCACTTGCTGCAATATACTCAGATTCTGTAGTTGAGTCGGCAATGGTCTCTTGCTTTGAGCTTCTTCAGCTGACAGTACCACCGTTAAAAAAAAACAAACCCAAATTGTGACCTAGAATCCTGAGTGCTGGTCTGAAAAGCAGCGTCGGCATAACCTTGTATGACGAGCTCTTCTTGACCACCATACACCAAGAAGTGATTATTAGTCCTTCACAGGTACTTCAGAATCCCTTTTCCAGTAGACCAGTGCTTCTCACCAGGGTCTTGCTGAAACCTACTGGTTATACTTAGTGCATGAGCAACATCCAACCTAGTACATAACATAGCGTACATGATAGATCCAATAGCAAATGCATATGGAATTCTACTCATGTTGTCCCTTTCCTCTTTGGTTTTAGGGCACTGTTCTTTAGTCAAAGGAACTCCTAAAACCAAAGGTATGTACCCTTTCTTTAAGTCTCCCATACTAAAATGCTTTAGTACTTTGTCTATGTAGTTTTCTTGACTTAGTCCCAAGAGTCGATTCGATCTATCTCTATAGATTCGAATATCAAGTATTGTCTCGGCTTCACCTATGTCTTTCATTGAGAAACCTTTTCCCAACCATTGCTTAACCTTTTGCAATGTTGGAATGTCATTCCCAATGAGAAGGATGTCGTCCACATATAGGACCAGAAATACTACTATGCTCCCACTAACCTTCTTGTACACACAAGGCTCATCTTCATTCTTGATGAAGTCAAATTCTTTGACTGCCTCATCAAAATGAAGATTCCAACTTCGGGATGCTTGCTTTAATATATAAATGGATTTTTAAAGCATGCAAACCTTCTTAGGATGTTTGGGATTGACAAAACCCTCAGGCTGTGTCATATACACATCCTCAAGTAAATTTCCATTAAGGAAAGTAGTTTTGACATCCATTTGCCATATCTCATAATCATGATATGAAGCTATGGCAAGCAAGATCCTAATGGACTTGAGCATGACTACAGGCGAAAAGGTCTCATCATAATCTACACCAAGAGTTTGTCGAAAACCTTTTGCTACTAGTCTACCTTTATAGGTCTTATCAGCTTTGAGTTTGAATAGCCATTTGCATTCAATTACCTTTGCACCTTTCGGTGGATCAACCAAGGTCCAAACCTGGTTATTGTACATTGATTACATCTCGGATTTCATGGCTTCAAGCAAATTTTCCGAGTCTGGGCTTTCAATATCTTCTCAGTAAATAGTAGGATCCTTACTGATGGAATATGACATGGTATGAATATGATGATAACGCAACAGAAAAACAAAAATTTTTCATCATACATACCATACAAATCCAAAGCAAGAATCGAAACATGCAATTTTAGGGTTTAAAACTTACAACTTTGGATGCCTTTTAAAACTTGAGTTTGGTGATGACCAGCAACCGAGATGACTTTATCCACCTTAGATCTTTATCACCAATGCCAAAGAACAGCCTTTTACGCCACTCCCTCTATTCTCACACACACAATTGCACCGTCAGCTTAAAATCGAGATTGCTAGCTCTCTTTTAAGCTATTGTGTAATGGCTATAGTTTGAAGCTACAAAACCTGATTTTGTACTTCTTTAGGTTGCTATTACTACCCAATAACATAAGAGAATGAGGAACAATCCTTTCTCCTTGTGAAAATTGGACCAAAAGAATTAAGAGAGAGAGAGAGATAAAGTTCACGCCAATATGCAAATGGTGGCTACGTTTTTGTTTTCACGCCAAAAGCAAAATATATCTTTAGGGTTTTATTTCCTTTAATATATATCCCTTTCTTTTCTTAAGTGATCAAGCTAAAATATACTACCTTAAGATAATTAATTTTAGCCTTTATCACTTATTTAAAATAAGAAATATATATTGATTAAAACACCTTAAGATAATACATTTAATCCAAGATAATCCTTTTTGAATTAATCTAAGATAAATGTAAGACATATTAATCAAATAAATCACTTAATAAAAGAATTAATCATGTGCCGAAATTCCATTGATATTATCTTGGAATTTTGGCCACACCATTCAATTATCAAGTGAATTAATTTAATTAAAATCCTTTAGGCTTTAATACTCAATTAATTAAATTAACACAAGATAATTAATTAATTGAAACTAAACCTTGTGGGCTGAATTTCTCTCTCTCATGGACCAAAGCCCAATAGCAATTTTATAACCCATTACACACATTAATTTGACTTTAATTAAAAGCCCAAATTAATGCTCAATACTTTAATTAAATATTTTAAGCCCAATACTTTGTGTGCGATCCTATAGGTCCATTTAATATTGGCAATGAATTAATAAATTAATTCAAAGGCTAGATATATTCTCTAGCAAGATATTATAGCATTCCAAATTAAATGAAAATGCATATGGCATTTAGTGACCTAATGCAATTTTGCATAGTCCCTTACCCATAAATACCAAAATTAATATAAGGCATGGAACTAGTCATCCTTATATATTTTAATTCCTTTCTTGATATTCCAGTGACACTGAATTCTCAGATAAATAATGATTACTCATTATTTCATCTCAATATGGCCATACACTTCTCAGTTCACTGATCAAGTGGCCGGTGATATTTTCTCTCTTATTAAGAGGGGTAATCCCTTCACTTCTCTCATGCTCTCTAACATGAATCAATGCATACCCAATCATACCCGTACTTGTCACTCTGTTACGAGCATGTTAGGTGTATGTCAAAGCACACAGTAATTCATAAAGAGTTTCATAGAGATTTTAGGTCTAAGAACTCCAATACAAAACTTGCATATGAGAAACACTTATGACTTGTACCATGTAGTGTTCTCATGAGCGGATCGTATCCAGATACCATGTTTTTTAACATGTATCTATGATCTCTGATTGACACTCTTGTCCTAATGATCCACAAGACAAAACTCATAATATCAGAGAGAGCATACTAGTCTTAATTCATTGTTATTCCCATAGCAATGACTGACTAGGGATATTTAGAATGATGTCTCATTTGTTTCAAGGTCTTACAACCATGTGCCTCACACATGATAACTTTAACCGAAACAACATTCTTGGATAGTTCTATCAATTTATATGCACAGGAATATAATGGATAAAACATATGCCTCATTTGATTAATTCAAAGTGTTTTATTACAATGCATTGGGGCTAGGGCTTACACTAACAATCTCCTACTAGCACTAGTCCCAATTGGGCATAGCCCTAAGACGGAACACTCTCAAATGAGCTTCGTGCAGATTTGGATGCAACTGTTTCGTCAAAGGATCTGCTACATTGTCTTCACTTGCTATCTTGCTAACCTTGACGTCCCCACGATCAATGATTTCTCTGATCAAATGGTACCTCCTGAGTATGTGTTTGGATTTCTGGTGTGACTGGGGCTCCTTTGCCTATGCGATGGCCCCGTTGTTGTCATAGAAAATTTCTAATGGATCTAGGATGCTTGGGACCACTCCTAATCTAGAAATGAAATTTTTAATCCAAACAGCCTCTTTTGCAGCCTCACTCGCTGCAATATACTCAGATTTTGTAGTTGAGTCGGCAACGGTCTCTTGCTTCGAGCTTCTCCAGCTAACAGCACCACCGTTCAAAACAAAAATGAATCCAGATTGCGATCTAGAATCCTGAGTGCTGGTTTGAAAAGCAGCATTGGCATAACCTTGTATGACGCGCTCTTCTTGACCACCATACACCAAGAAGTGATTCTTCGTCCTTCGCAGGTACTTCAGAATCCCCTTTATAGCAGACCAGTACTTCTCACCGGGGTCTTGTTGAAACCTACTAGTTACACCTAGTGCATGAGCAACATTCAACCTAGTACATAACATAGCATACATGATAGATCCAATAGCAGATGCATTTGGGATTCTACTCATGTTGTCCCTTTCCTCTTTGGTTTTAGGACACTGTTCTTTAGTCAAAGGAACTCCCAAAGCCAAAGGTATGTACCCTTTCTTTGAGTCTCCCATACTAAAATGCTTTAGTACTTTATCTATGTACTTTTCTTGACTTAGTCCCAAGAGCCGATTCGATCTATCTCTATGATTCGAATTACAAGTATTATCTCGGCTTCACCTAAGTTTTTCATTGAGAAACATTTTTCCAACCATTGCTTAACCTTTTGCAATGTTGGAATGTCATTCCCATTGAGAAGGATGTCATCCACATATAGGACCAGAAACACTACTATGCTCCCACTAACCTTCTTGTACACGCAAGGCTCATCTTCGTTCTAGATGAAGTCAAATTCTTTGACTGCCTCATCAAAACAAAGATTCCAACTTCGGGATGCTTGCTTTAATCTATAAATGGATTTTTTAAGCTTGCAAACCTTCTTAGGATGCTTGGGATTGACAAAACCTTCAGGCTATGTCATATACACATCCTCAAGTAAATTTCCGTTGAGGAAAGTAGTTTTGACATCCATTTTCTATATCTCATAATCATTATATGCAGCTATGGCAAGCAAGATCCTAATGGACTTGAGCATGACTATAGGCGAAAAGGTCTCGTCATAGTCCACACCATGAGTTTGTCGAAAACCTTTTGCTACTAGTCTACCTTTGTAGGTCTTATCAGCTTTCAATTTGAGTAACCATTTGCATTCAATTACCTTAGCAGCTTCCGGTGGATCAACCAAGGTCCAAACCTGGTTATCATACATTGATTGCATCTCGAATTTCATGGCTTCAAGCCAATTTTCCGAGCCTGGGCTCTCATTAGCTTCTCGATAAGTAGTAGGATCTTCATGATCTACTAACTCAATAGTGTCACTGTCAGTGATTAGAAATCCATATTTCTCAATCTCCTGACGTACCCTACCGGACCTTCTAGGTTCTTGTGTAATGGGTTCTTGTTCCACAACATGTCGTGAACTTGATCCCATTTCCAAACCATCCTCTATAGGAGTTTGTGGCGCTTGAATTTCTCCAAGTTCTACTTTACTCCCACTGTCTTTCTTGAGAAGGAACTCCTTTTCCAAGAAATCAGCCTTGTGAGCAACAAATACTTTGTTCTCGACTTGTGAGTAAAAATAGTATCCCTTTGTTTCTTTGGGATAACCCACAAACAAGCAGACACTGGATTTAGACTCTAGTTTGTCAGATGTTAATTTCTTAACATGTGCTTCACAGCCCCAAATCCTGAGAAAAGACATATTGGGTTCTTTCCCAGTCCATACCTCGTATGGTGTCTTCTCAACTGCTTTAGTTGGAGTACGGTTCAATAGAAACGCAGCAGTTTCTAATGCATAACCCCAAAAAGAGATAGGAAGATTAGCTTGACTCATCATAAATCGAACCATGTCCAATAGAGTTCGATTTCTCCTTTCGGACACACCATTCCATTGAGGTGTTCCAGGAGGAGTGAGCTATGAAATAATACCACGCTCTTTTAGATGATTGTCAAACTCTTGGCTTAAGTATTCGCCACCTCGATCTGATCGAATGGTTTTTATACTTTTGCCAAGTTGGTTTTCTACTTCGTTCTTAAACTCTTTGAATTTCTCAAAAGTTTCAGACTTGTACTTCATTAGATAGACATAACCATATCTATTGAAGTCATCTGTGAATGTCACAAAGTAGCTAAAACCACCTCTAGCCTGTGTACTTAAAGGTCCACATACATCGGTATGTATTAGTTCCAAAAAGTTATTAGTCCTCTCGCCTTTCTTGTTAAAAGGACTCTTTGTCATTTTTCCATGCAAACATGGCTCGCATGTGTCATAAGACTCTAAGTCAAATGACCCAAGCACTCCAGTTTTGTGGAGTCTTGAAATACGTTTTTTGTTTGCATGTCCTAAACGACAATGCCAGAAGTAAGTAGGGTTCAATTCGATTGATTTAACCCTCTTTGTATTAATGTTGTATATGGACTCTTTGTTTTGTAAATCAAGGATATAAAGGCCATTTTGCAACATGGCATTGCCATAAGAAATGCCTTGGCGACGAATATAAGTATTGCCATTTTTAATAACAAAATCAAATTCATCATTATCCAAACATGAAACTGAAATAATGTTTCTGCTCATAGCAGGCACATAATAACAATTATTCAAAACAATACAAAGTTCGGAAGGTAAAGTGAGGTGATAGTTGCCTATCTCCATAGCAGCAACTCGTGCTCCATTCCCCACATGGAGGTCCACTTCATTCTTCCCAAGTAACCGCCTATTTCTTAGCCCCTACACATTTGAACAAATGTGAGAACCACAACAGGTAACCAATACCCAAGTGGTAGAAATAGAAAGGTTAATTTCAACAACAAAAATACCAGAACTGGACGCCTTGGCTCCATTCTTCTTTTGTTCTTCCTTGAAGAGAGCGTAATTCTTCCTCCAATGCCCTATCTTGTTGCAATGGAAGCAAGTGCTCTCACTCTCTATGAGTTTTGGCACCTTGGGCTTGGATTGGGCCTGAGGTGCACTCCTAACTGACTTGGGTTTTCCCTTTCCCTTTCCCTTTCCCTTAGCGGGTCCCTTCTTAATTCTCTTTTGAACCATTAGTACGGGATTGGTCTTTCGGATGTTCTCTTCAGCATTCTTAAGCATCCCATGAAGCTCAGTGACTAACTTGTTCATTGCATGCATGTTATAATTCATCACAAATGGATCATAAGCAGCAGGCAATGATCCTAAGATCAAGTCAGTGGCCAATTCCTTTGGCACTAGTACCTCAAGCTTCTCAAGAGTATCAAGATACCCTTTCATCTTGAGTACATGGGTACAAACAAGAGTACCCTCAGCCACCTTGCAAGAAATTAAGGCCTTTGTTGTCACGAACCTCTCGTGACGAGCTTGCTCTTGGAACATCTCCTTGAGGTGCATCATGATCGCATAGGCCTCTTGGTCCATAAATTGCTTTTGCAATTCAGGCACCATATTGGCTAGCATCAAACAAGTCACATCATTAGAATCACTTTTCTTGGTCTCAAAAGTTTTCTTTTGAACCACAGAAGCGTTCCTAGCAGGTTCCTCAGGTAAGGGTGCATCCAAAACATTCTTGACTCATCATAGATTGAACCATGTCCAATAGAGTTCGATTTCTCCTTTCGGACACACCATTCCATTGCGGTGTTCCAGGAGGAGTGAGTTGTGAAATAATACCACACTCTTTTAGATGATTGTCAAACTCTTGGCTTAAGTATTCGCCTCCTCGATCTGATCGAATGGCTTTTATACTTTTGCCAAGTTGGTTTTCTACTTCGTTCTTAAACTCTTTGAATTTCTCAAAAGTTTCATACTTGTACTTCATTAGATAGACATAGCCATATCTACTGAAGTCATCTGTGAATGTCACGAAGTAGCTAAAACCACCATCGGTATGCATTAGTTCCAATAAGCCATTAGTTCTTTTACCTTTCTTGTTAAAAGGACTCTTTGTCATTTTTCCATGCAAACATGGCTCGCATGTATCATAAGACTCTAAGTCGAATGACCCAAGCACTCCAGTTTTGTAAAGTCTTGAAATGCATTTTTTGTTTGCATGTCCTAAACGACAATGCCAGAAGTAAGTAGGGTTCAATTCGTTTGATTTAACCCTCTTTGTATTAATATTGTATATGGACTCTTTGTTTTGTAAATCAGGGATATAAATGCCATTTTGCAACATGGCATTGCTATAAGAAATGCCTTGGCGACGAATATGAGCATTGCCATTTTTAATAACAAAATCAAATTCATCAAAATCCAAACATGAAACTGAAATAATGTTTCTACTCATAGCAGGCACATAATAACAATTTTTCAAAACTAAACAAAGTCTAAAAGGTAAAGTGAGTTGATAGTCGCCTATCTCCATGGCAGCAACTCGTGCTCCATTCCCCACACGGAGGTCCACTTTATTCTTTTCAAGTAACCGCCTTTTTCTTAGCCCCTGTACATTTGAACAAATGTGAGAACCACAACCGGTATCCAGTATCCAAGTGGTAGAAATAGAAAGGTTAATCTCAACAACAAAAATACCAGAACTGGATGCCTTGGCTCCATTCTTCTTTTGTTCTTCCTTGAAGAAATTGCAATTCTTCCTCCAGTGCCCTATCTTGTTGCAATGGAAGCAAGTCCTCTCACTCTCTTTGAGGTTCTGCGCCTTGGGCTTGGATTGGGCCTGAGGTGCACTCCCACTTGACTTGAACCGAGCCAGGTCATTCTTGTGTTTTGCCTTTCCCTTTCCTTTCCCTTAGCGGATCCCTTTTTAATGCCCCCTTGAATCATCAATACGGGATTGGTCTTTCGAATGTTCTCTTCAGCATTCTTAAGCATCCCATGAAGCTCAGTGACTGACTTATTCATTGCATGCATGTTATAATTCATCACAAATGGATCATAATCATCATTCAATGATCCTAAGATCAAGTCAGTGGCCAATTCCTTTGGCACTTGTACCTCAAGCTTCTAAAGAGCATCAAGATACCCTTTCATCTTGAGTACTTGGGTACTAACAGGAGTACCTGCAACCATCTTACAAGAAATCAAGGCCTTTGTTGTCACGAACCTCTCGTGACGAGCTTGCTCTTGGAACATGTCCTTGAGGTGCACCATGATCGCATAAGCCTCTTGGTCCATAAATTGCTTTTGCAAATCAGGCACCATAATGGCTAGCATCAGATAGTTCACATCATTGGAGTCGCTCTTCTTGGTCTTAAAAGTTTCCTTTTGAACCGCAGAGGCATTCCTAGTAGGTTCTTCAGGCAAGGTGCATCCAATACATATGACTTTTTCACTTGCTTAAGAACTATTCTTAAGTTTCGAGACCAGTCTATGAAATTGGTACCATTCAATTTGTCCTTTTCAAGGACCGATCGCAATGAGAAATTGTTGTTTGAAGATGCCATTTTTAATCTACAATAAAATTTAGCAAGATTAAATGAGGTCGTATTTATAATCACAAACCGAATTAATATCCCTTTAAATAATTCGCATTAGTGATTTAATGTGGGTCAAGATCCACTTTTCACAACAACTTATTAGTCAAGCTGAGCTTGTACACCTAACAAGTTAAGTTACTTAGGTAGGAAAACTCCAATCATGTCTCGTACATGACTCTTGGATCAAATAGGCTAACATCTCAAGATGTTATAGCACAAATCCATTTATTAGTTGCCTAGGTCCAGGCATCCCTTTCCATGTTAAGTCCAACCTACATTCACAACCCATGCCTCACAAAGATAATCGGGAGCATCTAGGACTCCTAGTCTACGTGACCGATGATCGATGCCTTGACATGTTTCGAATTAGGAAGGCAACTTCATGACTTACTATTTTAGGGATTCATTTTATTACGGCTTACATGGCATACGCTTTGTCATCCATTCATAGCATGAATATATAAATAATTGCATAGAGAAAAGCGTGACAAACATGGGCCCAAAAACATACAACTAAGATTCTATACTATTACATAAGAATCTTCGAGTTTGGCTTCTCCACTCCGGTGGGCTTTGTCTTGATTTACAAAGTCTTCAAGTATATTCTATTCTAAGAAATAAATGAAAATTTTACAATAAAATATAATGGCTCACAGGCCATATTTAATTACAAAACCCAGGGCCCATGAATGCACCATGCATATCCATTTATCACATCAAACTAGCAAATAAATATACATAACATTCATGGATGAAACAAAGTCCAATTTTATTTAATTTAGCCAAGCCCATTAATGAAAATCGTGTACTTGAACCTTTAAGAGAAGACCCCGTGATGGGCCTAGGCCAAAGCCTAATGGACTAAATCCTCTTATTGAATAAGTTCTCTTAAAAGTCCAAAACACTAACTAGTTAGATTTGTGCTATAAATCAACTCTAGTATAATTTCCAATTTTACCATTTTTAATTTTATGTCATACAGGCCATAAACATTAAAAATATATATAATATGTACCAACATGAATTAAAATTATAAAATCATGAAGAACACATATATAGTACGCGGCATTCATGCAAAAACAAATAAACAACAAAAACTAGTTGTTTAATGCTTATGTAATGCCACAAAATGCACAAACATTTAAATCAATTTTATGATTCATTAAATAATTTAAATAAGGTCATAAACATTGATTTAATATTCTATACCAATCTGATCTAAATGTGTTTTTACCATTTTAATCCAAACAAAACAATCAATGTTGATTAAACATGTAACAAACACAAACTAGTCATAGTTTTAAGTGATTTTAAAATTAATCAATTAAATTGTCATGGACCAGAATTAAAACAAAATTTAAAATATGTCCAGACCTGATATTTAATCTTTAAAAATCACTTACAAACATGCCAAAATCGTTTTTACATTTAATATTTAAAACTAGTTGTTAAACTAACAATTAACATGCCAAAAGCACCTAGTTTTAATATTAACATGTACCATCAGGTATTATTAATTAAATCCCACCATTAACAGCTCCTAGAACATCTTAGGACAGTATATTAACATTTCATATTAATTATAATACCTATATAATCAATTAAAATCATTTTTACACCAAAACAATACAAAAAACTCAAAACAGAAAATTTCAGCATTGCATGTTTTCAAAATAACGATTTTTAATTAATTTTTTCATGCATCTAAAGCACTAAAATAAGCATGTTTAGGCTCTGATACCACTGATGGAATATGACATGATATGTTCATGGTAATCGTGCAGCAAAAAAATGATAAAAAAAATCATACATGCCAAACAATTCAGTGACAAGAATCGAAACATGAAATTTTAGGATTTTTAAAACTTACAATTTTTGATTCCTTTTAATACTTGAATTTGGTGATGACCAGCAACTAAGATGACTTTGCCTGCCTTAGATCTTGATCACCAATGCCAAGGAATATCCTATTACGCCACTCCCTCTATTCTCATACACACAATTGCACCGATAGCTTAAAATAGAGATTGCTAGCTCTCTTTTAAGGTATTGTGTAATGGCTATGATTTGAAGCTACAAAATTTGATTTTGTACTTCTCTTAGGTTGCTATTACTACCCAAGAACACAAGATAATGAGGAACAATCCTTTCTCCTTGTGAAAAATTGGGCCAAAAGAATTGAGAGAGAGAGGGATGTAATTCACGCCAAAAGCAAGGTGGCTAGGGTTTCATGCCAAAATGCTAGCTCACTTAAGGTTTTTATTTCTTTTTAATATATATCCTTATCTTTTTGCAAGTGTTTGATCTGAATTTTACTATCTCAAGATAATTAATTCAACTTCAATCACTTCCTAAAAATAAGTAATATATATTCATTTAAACTCCTTTGAATTTAAAATTCAAATTTGAAATAAAACACAAGAAATTTAACTAAATGAAATCACTTAATATAAATAATGAGCATGTGCCGAAATTCCTTGATTTCCATCTTGGAATTTCAGCCACCTCATCTATTATTTAAATGATTTAATTTAATTTAAATTCTCTTAGGCTTTAATACTTAATTAACTTAATTAATACAAGATAATTAATTAATTGAAATCAAACCTTATGGGCTGAATTTTTCTCTCTCATGGACTAAGGTCCAATAGCAATTTTAAAACCCATTACACACATTAATTTGACTTTAATTAAAAGCCCAAATTACTGCCCAATACTTTATTTAAATATTTTAAGCCCAATGCTTTGTGTGCGATCCTATAGGTCCATTTAATATTGGCAATGAATTAATTCAAAGGCTATATATATTCTCTAGCAAGATATTATAGCATTCCAAATTAAATGAAAATGCATATGGCATTTAGTGACCTAATGTAATTTTGCATAGTCCCTTACCCATAAATATCAGAATTAATATAAGGCATGGAACTAGTCATCCTTATATATATTAATTCCTTTTTTGATATTACAGTGACACTAAACTCTCAGATAAATAATGATTACTCATTATTTCATCTCGGTATGGCCATACACTTCTTAGTTCACTGATCAAGTGGCCGATGATATTTTCTCTCTTATTGAGAGGGGTAATCTCTTCACTTCTCTCATGCTCTCTAACATGAATCAATGTATATCCAAGCATACCCGTACTTGTCACTCTGTTACAAGCACGTTAGGTGTATGTCAAAGTACACAGTAATTCATAAAGAGTTTCATAGAGATTTTAGGTCTAAGAACTCCGATACAAAACTTTCATATGAGAAACACTTATGACTTGTACCATGTAATGTTCTCATGAGCGGATCGTATCCAAATACCATGTTTTTTAACATGTATCTATGATCCCTGATTGACACTCTTATCCTAATGATCCGTAAGACAGAACTCATAATATCAGAGAGAGCATACTAGTCTTAATTCATTGTTATTCCCATAACAATAATTGACTAGGGATATTTAGAATGAAGTCTCATATGTTTCAAGGTCTTACAACCATGTGCCTCACACATGATAACTTAAACCGAAACAACATTCTTGGATAGTTCTATCAATTGATATGCACAGGAATACAATGGATAAAAAAAATGCCTCATTTTATTAATTCAAAGTGTTTTATTACAATGCATTGGGGCTAGGGCTTACACTAACAAGTTGATATTGTAATTTATCTAGATTGGAAACATGACATCCAAGTTTTGTCTAGGAAACTGGTGACTTCTTTCATGCAGTGTTTTGATAAATGGTGTGATCATTAGTATCACCAGCATCTAGCAATTGGTGTTCAAAATGCAGCTGAATACAATTTTAAGGTGCTTATTTTGTCACAGTAGATCCTTTTTCCTTGGTTATCTTTATATAGAGTGCTGAATATTATTAATTACATCCACAATGATTTTAAATCTTTTTATAGAGATCTATGGTTTAATTCCTATGAACCTCACCAATTTTTGGTTGAGCATTCGAGAGCAATTTCAGAGTAACTGTTAATTAAGTTGATTTGTGACTTAAAAAAAAGTTTGGATGTTTATTGATGTTGAATTACCCAATGCCCTTTCTGAGTAATTTCATCACTTGTATCAATTTTCAAATTCTTTATTTAATATCTTCTTAAATGATGACCAAGTAAGTCTAGTATCTGCTACAAGGGTTCAAGAGGTTTTATCTCTGCTATCAAATAATTCTTTGTAGTTAAGAACATAAGTGACATAGGCTTTTATAGAGTTTATGTTTGTCAACACTGTAGAAGGATAAAATTACCTAACTTAGATTATTAGGTGCATTAATATGCAACTGTATCTTTGTTTCACAACTTATTGTCATATAGTAATTTCCTTCCTAAACAACACAATTGATTTTAGGTAGCATATACCTTTTCCAGTTTTCAAATCATACATATTCTTCATTTTCAATCATTTGATGCTCTTACTTGCTTTTTGATGTTATAAAAATTGATTGTTAGATTGTTTAATGCTAGTTATTCTTTTACTTACAACAACTTAAATATTTTTTCCCTTTTTTCTTGGATTTGTATTAAACATCTACAAGGAAGTGTAAATTTAAAATTCTCTCATCTTTTGCAGTATACACCTGTAGTTGATATTTGGAGCATAGGATGCATATTTGTGAAAATGCTTATAGGAAAATCGATATTCCCTGGCAAGAATATGGTGCATTAGCTGGATCTCATGATTGATTTACTTGGCACTCCTCCCCCCGAATCCACTGCAAAGGTTAGTGGTACTTTTCTTTATTTCTTATTATCATTATGAAGACTTTGTTTGCTTTATGGGCCAATGCTGTGTTTATTTGAGTTTTAGGAAAAAATATCCTTTTCTATTTTTCACTCATTTTATATTTTAGAAAATGCAGATATTTGAGCTATTTTTTTTGTTTCTTTATATCACTTTTAGATCATTTTCTATATGAAATTAACATGGTGAAATGTCTAAAAACCATTTTAAAACTATAATGTTTAGGGTCATATTATGTTCTACCTTTTGTGAGCATGCTCACCCGTTGAGTTGGGGGTGAGAGAGCTACCTATTTTTTTATGGACTTGGCCTATAGGGCATTTCCACCAAAAAGTTGTTGTTGGTGGTGTTGAAGGGGAAGTGGTTGCAGCAGGTATGCTACTTAAGCCAGGAACACTTGTTGCTAGCCTATGCACTATCACTTCTCGGCATTCCCATTTTCTAATATTTAAAAGTCTGATAATTTTAGTTTTTTTTTGTTAGTAGAATTCCTGTTTAAGTACAATTTAGCATTTAGTACTAAAGCTCAGTGCACAATTTCAATGTGATTGAAAAGAGTTAATTTCTTTTGGTTCTTAATACAGTAGTAGGATGGAATAGATACAAAAGTGATAGTGTTGTACTCTAGTTCTACTAGAAGTAGCTGTAATAACCTTATCAAGATTCTATTCTTATTGCATTTTGTTGTTCTAAGTGTAGAATAAGCTAATGAATTTACGTTTATCATTGCAAATGGGGCCAAGAGAGCTTTTTAATCTCAAATATGAAAGCATTTTAAAAAAAATCTATTATTACTTTTGAATGATCCAAAGAAGGCTTTTGGTATAAGTTGGTAAGGATTAGCTTTTTGGCTTTATGACTGTAATTTTTATGTAGGATTAAGGATCATCTACTTTACAGTAATGAGTTATCTCCTGGTAATAAAATTTGAGAGATACAGCTCTAAAGCTAGTAATTCATAAATGTGATCTTTGGAGCTTATGATGATTAGCATAGTGCATATACTTTTGATGATTTGCCTACTTTCTCATGAGTTTTTTTGTTTACAATTCACAGTCTAATTGCTTTTACAATGCTGCATGGACAGAAGACATAAGAGTTGTCATTAAATATCTCCATCATGAGTGCCCCAAGGCTCCCATTTTTGCTATTAGAACAAGCATTGGTGCTAATGTAATGGTATGTTTTTGTGTAAAGTATATATTCTTGAGACTTTGATTTAACTCATTTTTTAGCTTTAAAGGACAAAGGAACCAAGATCAGGTAGGGTAGATACTTAGGGAGCTTCTAATATTCCATATTTCTTTCCTACAATATATAAATAAATAAACTTATGGAAGAAATTCATCTTTATCTTTTTTTTTCCTTTTGTGTGCATGGTCTCAAATATAGCACAATTGAAAATAGATCTTAGAATGCACAGCATACATGCATTACAGATTGTTATAATAATTCATTAGCATGTTCATTTAAAGTGTTGACCTACTTTTACTGGTCCTTCTCATAATATATATATATATAAAGAATATTTCTTTAAATACAAAGCAATATTTTGAATGGATAAGAGGGGTTTTGGTTTTGATTCTGATGTGGCTTTTTTTATCTGACCTTGCTATATGATAATTAAAAAAAGAAGAAGAAAAAAAGGGAAAGCTTTCTAAAATGTTCTCCAAGATTTATTGCTTTTGTATTTCATTTACCCTTGCAAGTGGGTTGATTTCAATAGTTGTAGTCAAGTCAATCCATCCATTGCAGGTTTATAATTTCCTTTTTTTTTCTTGGTCTTTTCCTTTTTCATAATTTTACCATTTATGAACTGTCTTAGTGGCTTGTTACTTTTTTTTTAATTTTTTTTCCATGGCAGATGAGATCTCGTTGGAGTTTCTTCATCATTTTAGTTTAGCATTATTACTTCTAATTATGAAAAGATGTAGTCAATTATTAAGATGTTTTGTTTCCATGACATTTTGAATTAATTTCCTATGGCTCTTTTTGTATTTTGAGGGTTAGGCTCGGAGGTAGATCACACTGTCCGCTTGGTTCATGGTTTGCACCAGCTGCTACAACAAATGCAGTTCCCGCTAGCAACACTGGTGCTCCAAATACTACTATAACTAATTCACAGGGTGTTGTTGCCAAAGAAGGTGGAGCACTTTGAGGATCTAGTTTTGGAGCTTTACTATTTCTAGGACTTGATTTGAATGGATTGGGAAGCTTGGGTGGTAGTGGTGGTTTATTTAGAGCTAGACTTCCAAAGTTTGAATAGATTCAGGTAATTGACTCAAACTAGAGGTGAGAGTGCAAACCCATTTGTATCTCTTTAAGGGAACCAAACAAGAACTCAACCAAGTGATGGGACAACCAATCCTTCAATCACTAATTCTGAGTTGGTTCTACAGCTCCAAATACAAATCCACTTCCTGATCCTTGGACTGTTGTTAGGAGTAAGTTGTCGTGCTCACTATAATTAGTGTGTTTATATGATTTATCTAGTATTGACATTTCAAAGCTGTTTAATATAAACCTCTCCATATTTTATTATATTTTCTTTATTTGATATTGATTTTGTACAAAAACCATGTGTCATGGTAATGAAAAATATTTAGGCCAAATAAGAACTAAAGAGTTATAGCATTTCCTCCTTTTTTAGCCAATATGTTTCATGGATAATGCTAGCATTTTTTGTCTTACAACTATTACATTTGTGCTTTTATGGGCATGGTTTAGCATGGGTTTTGTGCAATACTTTCATCTTGGCGCTTTAAAATGTTGTGTGGTTTGCTGTCTCTTTAGTTTTTTTTTTTGCATCCTTGATAAATTACAATTTGATTTGATCAGGTGTTTTGAATTAGTTTTGGTAATTGATTAAATTAGTAGTTAAGTATTGCATATATTTGCTTGGGCTTGAACCAGAGTATCTTAAAATGAACCTGTTAAAAAGGAGTTCCTTTTACTAAATGAATGGGTATTCCTTTTACTGTTTGATTTTCTTCTGAGCTTGTTTTATTCCGTTAAAGAAAATGAGTCTTAGAAACTAACTGTTCATAGGGAATGATAAAATCATCCAAGCAGTCCTTTATACTACCTATGATTGATATATTTATTTGATTCATGGTTCAAGGCTTAAAAGCTTTGCCACTTTCTTCAAATTATAGGGCAGAGGGTTATCGGAGAGCCTGTTGTTTCTAGATTAGTTATTGATGATTCTAAGCTTTGGGATTCTGAGTTCACCACTAAATCAAAGCAAGAGCCAGGCACTACATACATCATGAGTTTTATTAATTATTATTGACGTAGTTCAGATAGTTTGTTTACAATATAATTAAATAGATTTTCTTATGTTTCAAGTATGTCATGAGTCCCCCTTTCAAGCCATTAAGACATGACAAGGCTTTACAAGCTTCCTTTTCAACTGGAATTCTGTAGGTTTCTTTCTTTTTATGATGAACATATTGATAACTCATAGTGTGGTACATGTACATAGCAGTTTAAATCCATAATCCTCAATCTCCTATCATGGGTACTTGAAATGTGTGTTACTTTTCCACTTTTTTTTTTACATTGTTTATGGGTTTTTGCTCTTATGATTTTGACTTGAATACACTAGTCACTTGAACTTATTTTTACTAATTATGTATAGTTATGTTACATTTTATGCTGTCAGTTTTTCTACAAAATGTTTATACTTTTGCATGATGTGACACATGAAAATACATCACTGGCAAGTCCCTCTGCGGGTGCCACAATTTATGCAATGATTGCCTATAAAACTAGTATGTAGGAAGTCTTGCAAGCTACTAAAATACTAGCCAAAGACTGTCAACAAAGAGGGATTGTATTTAGGCTTGAGGTATATTACTGCTGCAATATTAGCTAAGAGCTAACTATATATTTGTTAGGAAATCATCTTATTTTGCTAGGTATTAATTTTTTTAAAAGGGATTGCATAAAAAAAATTTTGTTCATATGATAGTTTTTTTGGATGCTAACTCTACATTTGTAATTCATTACAAACTATATGTATATGAAGTGTTGAGCTTATTATTAAGTTTGTTTCTATTATTTATGAATTGTATAATCTAATTGAATTTATAGGATTAAAAAATATATTTTAGAATCAATAAAAATCATTTACCTTTAAGTTACCAGATTAGATATCAAAATTCTGGTTTTTATTAACCTTTTAGTGATCGAATTTACATATGGTCCTTAAATGTTTGATAAAGTTTTATCCTTTTTTAATTTTAGTAACCAAATTTTTAGTCCTTAAAATGTTTGATTAGTCACATGGCCTAATTATTTGGGACTAGAATTCTAGTCCTTAATATTTTTTAAGGACCAATTACTTTGGTTCTTAAAATGTTTTAAGGACCAAATTTTTGGTGCCTAAAAGTTGAACTAGTCATGTGAGGATTATCTTCAAGGATAAGAAATTTGGTCCTTAATACATTTTAGGGACCAGATTATTTTTAGTCCTTAAAAACTTTTAAGGTTCAGCTATAATATCTGGTCCTTATTATTCATTAGTGGCGAAGCCTTTAGGGACCAATTGAGGGCCAGATTTCTAGTTCTTATTGACCTTTAAGGACCATCTTTTCACTTTTAAGGACCAAATTTTTATTCCTTAAAGGTCATTTTTCTTCTAGTGAAAAATGAGCTCTAAAGAAGCTAGTTTGGACCAATTTTGAGGTATGGGAGTTCCCATTTTATTTGCATATGTGTAGATTAATCTAGGGTTATCAATGCATTTGAAAAGAATTATATTTGATGTTAAGTGCATAAATGATGAATAAATACAAAAAAAGAGTGACTAGTGTCTTAAAGAATGACTTAGTGAAAATATGTCATAGGTTCACTTAAACTAGTTTTAGTTTAGAGGCCATAGGTCTTTTTGTAATTGTCTAAATGAGGTATTTTTAATTATCAACAAAATATAAGACATAGATATACAATTTTATAGGCGACATCAAATCTTGAATCTATCTGTAAAGTTCTAGAAATATAGCTTGAAGTGGAATACCCCCTGTTGCCCTATCATCTAGAACTGTCTTCACTATTTTGTGAATACCTTGAGATGTAGAAGTCAAAATAGAGTGATTTTTAATATTATGGAAACTAGAAACCTAGAGGAACAAATTTTTAGAAGATATTTTTGCCCAAAATTTCCATTTTATATGCCTAAAATTCATCACAAAGTTCTGAGACAAAATAGCTACCAACGGAGGAAAAGAATCAACTCGGTAGGGACACCCCATTAACCCCATCGAGTCACAAGTCACTAGATTGAATGGGACCATTCTACTAGGTAGAGACACCTTGTTATCCCTACTGAGACACCAGCTATTGGAATAGAAACAATCAACTCGATACGGATAGCCCACATCCCCACCGAGTGACTTCCTAGTCTGGCCTAAACTAAAGTTTTATATCTCGAAACACTACTGAAAATCACTCGAACTTTTTTGTACACATTTAGAGTATTTTAAACATAAAAATGAGAGTAATAATTTACATGAAAGGTAAGTAAAGCATAAGAAAATATTGAAATAAAGTTGTAGACTAAACCTTAACACATAGGAATACAAACATAAGAATTTGTACAATTAATGAATGTGAATGAACATGATTAATGATATACATAGTGTTACATGTTACATGTTAAATGATAGTCATGTTGATGCATATCTTAAGTGTAATTGAGTATGGATTATTTATCGATCTTGTACATGAGTGTATTAACTCTATGATTCTAAACGCATTAAATGTGATATTCTTAAGTGGCCAAAGCTTTATTGTAAGCCTGAATTTTACATAGTAATGGATAGATAGGCATGCCTATAAGGGGTAGTAATTGCAGCTGCTAGTGTTAACTCTGAAAGATATCTCGTGTTCCGATACCTATTGGTATCCAGTGACTTAAGACTTTTATCTCTAGTGTTTGATACTGCTCGCTAGTATCTAGTGTTTGTTCCCATTAGCCACCATCAATGGGAATTCAAGCGATGTGAGTAATTTGATTAACGAATAATGATAAGTGATTAATAGTATGAATGCCTTCATATCTCATTATAAAGCTAGTGTCTTTTATTGATATTGTTAAAATGACTGATAAGCGATATTGAGATGTTCCTTAATGTATGGGACTAATACTATGAGTGTATGTGTATTGTGACTTGACAAAACATGTAATTAAATTATGTACACTAGCATATTATATTATTTGTGTTTGAGACTTTGTTAAGAAGTCAATTGCATTATTTTATACCCACTAAGCCATTGCTCTGCATGGGTGTTCTTCCCTTATAGGTACATAGGTGTACACTAGAAGTGCCGATTTTCAAATCAACATCTATAGGCCACTATGGATAAAGCTTAAAGACTATTTTGGCATATGGTCAATTTTGGTATTATATAATGTAAATGATGTGTAATATATATGTAATGAACTAACAATGTAAATATTTAATAAGTATCATGAGTTGATGTATGTGTTTGTATATTGTAAGTGGGAATTGTATGCATTTGAACAAGTTAAAGTAAAGTATGAAAAGGCATAAGAAAAAGACATATAGAATTCATAATTGAAAGATAAATTTTAACAAGATGAGTTTTTTAAGACTTGTAGTGCTTTTATATTCCTTCTAGGGGCTATAAGGGTGTCACAATATTCAAGTCCAATTAATGGACCATTTTAGCTAGCTCATTAGCTTGTTGACTAAAGTCAAGGTTAATCGACCTAGAGCAAAGATTGGGTAGTGCATATATGATATGCATGCATTAAGAGTTTATAACCTAATGATCCAATAGTTGTATAATGATATAATTGGTATAGAAATACCTAGCATTCAATGATATGGAATTTGATTTGTTGACTAAAGTCAATATCAAATTTCATATTAAGGATTGGATATTAGCCTACTAAGAAAACCATCGAATTTTCTCAAATCAAATAGTGAGAGCCATTGATTCGTAATGAAATAGTTGGAATAAAATAGATTAATTAAAGACTTGATTAATGTATACATATGCATAAACATACTCTAATATTTTTCTTTCTTCACATCCAATATTACATTATGAGCACTCCACAAATTAACCTGCACTCAATATTAGATAAGAAATTAAATGGCAACAACTATTCTAATTGGATTAGGCAAGTGAGAATTGTTCTAGGGGTTGAGAAAATCCAATACATCTCAGATCAAAATCCACCATCACTTCCATCTAAAGATGCCATTGATATGATTAAGGGCATATGTAAGAAATACATGGAGGATAGTGAAGCAGCAACTGTGATCATACTTAATGCTATGTCCGCAAAGCTTTAGATTCAACATGAAAATATGGATTCTAGGACCATGATTTTTTACCTAGAGGAGTTATTTTCTTCCCAAGCTAGAACTCAGCAATATAATTTTACTATAACTCTTTTTAGGTGCAAAATGGTGGAGGGCACTTTAGCTTTTGCTCATGCATTAAAGATGTAAGGGTACATTGAGCATTTAGGTAAGTTGGGGTATGTTATAGATAATGATATGTACATAGACTTGATCTTATATTCATTGGCTCCTAGTTTTGCACCTTTTTTGCTTAACTACAACATGGATAAGATTTAAGCTACAATAAATGAGCTTATAAATATGCTCAAGATAGCTAAGGGATCATTTAAGAATGATCTAAAATATGTCATAGTTGTCACTTTTTCTAAAAGAGGCAAGAAGCAGAAGAAAAAGGCAACCAAGGCACAACCTAAGCATGGTGGTTTATCTAAGAAAAATGCTTCTAAAAAGGAACCCAAAGGGACTTGCTTCCATTATGAAAAGAATGGTCACTAGAAGCGAAACTACAAGGTCTATTTAGATGCTCTTAAAGAGAAAAAGCAAGCTGAGGCTTCAACTTTAGGTATTCATATGATTGAAATTAATAATCATTCTATTACTTCTAGGCAATCTTAGGTATTTGATACCGGATGTGGATCTCATTTGTATAATGATCTACAGGGGTTTAAAAGCAATAGAAGAGTTAGGAAGATAGAGATATGTCTGCAGTCAGCTATTGGGCAGAATATCACTACACAAGTTGTGGGGATTTATTACTCGCCTCTTTCAAGTGGATTAATAGTAAAGCTTAAAAACTATTATTATGTTTCAGTTTTATCTAAAAGTATTATTTCTTTTAGTTATTTGATGAATGATTATGACATTTTTTTAAATAAGGACAAAAGTTGTACCATTTTTAAGAACAATATATTTTATGTTAATACAATTGTTGAGAATGGGATATTTGTTCTTGATTTAAGTAAAAAAGCGTATAATATGAATATTAAGAGAATGAAACAAGATAATCTTAACACCTCTTATTTATGGCATTATCGTTTAGGCCATATAAATGAGAAATGCATATTTAAATTACACAACTCTTGTGATTTGGGTTCATTTAATTATGAGTCATTTGATACATAAGAGTCTTGCTTATTAGGCAAAATGTCCAAAGTACAATTTACAGGTAAAGGAGTACGAGCTAGTGAGATATGGGAACTAATACATTCAAATGTATGTGACCCAATGACTAGACATGCTAGGGGAGGTTATTCTTACTTCATAACCTTCATATATGCTTATTCTATATATTGATAATCTATATAATGAAGTATAAATTTGGAGCTTTTGAAAAGATTAAAGAATTCAAAAATGAAGTAAAGAAACAACTTAAAAAAAGTATGGGGTTGTCTTGCTTATGTGAAGAGGACATTGACGAACAAGCTGGATGTTAAATCTGACAAGTGCTTATTTATGGGATATCTAAAGGAAACTATTGGATATTATTTCTACCATCCCATGGAACAAAAGGTATTTGTTTCAAGGCATGCTATCTTTTTACAAAGAGAATTCCTTTTGAGAGAGGATAGTAGGAGTAGAATTGAACTTAGTGAAGTTCAAGACCCACAAATTAAAACAGATCAACCAATTAAACTTGAGATTGAATCTCATAATTATGAGATTACAATTAAACCTGAATATACACAAGTGTCTAGAAGATCTACTAGGATATGTTTTATCCTATTGAGATATCAATTTCTTGTGGACTCAAATAAGAATTTAACTGTAGTAGAGGACAATAAGCCCACAAGCTATCAAGAAGTTCTGAATAGTTAGAATGTGATTTATGGCTTAAAGCCATACAGTTCGAAATGGACTCTATATTTGAGAATAAAGTATAGACTTTTAGTCAACCATCTAAAAGGATAAAATCCATAGGGTGCAAATGGATATTCAAGAAAAAGACCGATATGGAAGGTAATGTAGTTACCTATAAAGCTCACTTAGTAGAAAAGGTTATCGTCAAAGAGAAGGAATTAACTTTGATGAAACCTTTTCTCCAATAGCAATGCTTAAATCCATTAGAATACTTTTAGCCATTGCCGCTCATTATGACTATAAGATTTGGCAAATGGATGTGAAGACAACTATCCTAAATAGAAATCTGACTGAGGATGTGTATATAAAACAGCCTAAAAGGTTTACATCTAAAGATGGTAAAAAGGTATGCAAGCTTCAAAGATCTATATATGGATTGAAGCAGGCATCTAGGAGCTAGAAAATTCGATTCAACCTTGTTATATAATAAGGTGAGTGGAAGTGCTATTGTTTTCCTTGTTCTATATGTGGATGATAAACAATTCTTCATGAAAGATCTTAGAGAAGCATCCTATATTATGTGAATGAGGATCTATAGAGATAGATCCAATAGGTTGCTAGGTCTTTTACAATCTACATACATAGATAAAATATTGAAAAGGTTCAATATAGATCTCTCTAAGAAAGGGTTTATACCTATGGTACATGGGAAATATGTTTTAAAGTATATATGTCCTAAGAAACAAAAGGATAAAGAGAACATGAATAAAATACCATATGCATCTGCAATTGGTTCTATCATGTATACTATGTTATGTACACATCCAGATGTAGCATTTACTTTGAGTGTCCGAGAAGATTCCAATCCAATTATGGAGAAGAACACTAGACTAGAGTTAAGAATATCATTAAGTACTTAAGAAGAACTAAAGATATTCTTGGTGTATGGAGAGGGTGATTTACATGTAAGTGGGTATATAGATGCCAGCTTTCAGTCAGATAAGGATGATTGTAAGTCACAGTCAGGTTTTGTGCTTATATTGGGAAGAGAAGAAATCAATTGGAAGCATTCCAAACAAGAAACAAGTGTTGATTAAACCACAAAAGCTAAGTATATTGCTGCTTCAGAGGCAGTTGAGGAGACAATATAGATTAAAAATATTCATTACTAAACTAGGAGTGGTCCCTAGCATTGTCAATCCGATATCTTTGTATTGTGACAACAATAGAGCCATTGTGCAAGAAAAGGAACCACGATCCAAGCATGTTCTCAGACGTTACCATCTCATACGGGAGATCATATCTAAGAATGATGTAAAGATAGAAAGAGTCCCTATAAATGACAATGTGGCGAATCCTCTCACTAAGGCATTATCCCAGAACAAGTTCAATCACCATATATATAATATAGGTTTGAGACACATGAGTGATTGGCTATAGTGCAAATGAGAGATTGTTAGATGTATACCCTAGAACCCATGAAGATTAGGGAATTTTATGCATATAAACTCATTTATTATTAAAGAGAAGGCATTATTCATTTATTATATTTTGTTTTATTAATATCTTAATTTAATAAATAAAGTCCTTGGTATTATAAACATGTTGCAAAGGCAATTATGAAAGAGTTCATAAAGTGAGATGCTTTATTGCATACAAATGTATTAATATCTAAACATCACTAGTCATATTATTAACAAGTTAGGATATTGTTAATACGGATAGACAAGCACATGTTAAGATTCTTGAAAAGCTCAAGCAGTAGTTCTCATAACTGTGGTCATGAAGATGATCAAAGATGACATGTGGATGCTTATTAGAAGAACAAGTACATTGGAGACCTGCCAAGAGAATCCTCATATGAATATTAAATCTATGTCAATGAAGAATCTCTTCATAGCAGTAGTGTATGTATCCTAAGACTTGAGATCACTAAAGTTATCTTAAGTAGTAAGTGACATACTTTTACTCCATAACTACTTACCTTCATTGAAGGGTGAACAAAGTTAAGAGGTTGGGCATATCATGATCTACTTGAAGATAGTTAAGTTATCAATAAAGGATTCACAATCCCAGATTTATTAAGGGAATTATCTCAAATGTTCTGAAATATCTTTGTTCAGTAAATCTTTGGCCAAAGTGAAATGTCAAAGGGCATTTTGGGAACAACATTATTATTATTAGAACAACTACATTTAGGTTTATGTGAGTTGAAATTAATGCATACTAAAAATTTAAATGAGATAAAGTAAGGTGAAATGAGAAATTACATGATAATTGTTCTATGGAAGGGTTCAATCAAACCACTTGACTTTTCTATCACTTGGATAATCGAGATGCTTTGCTAGAAGCCTCTCATGATTTTACATGAACATAAATATAATGATTTAAAGAGTTTAAATCATGCAATTCTTTAATTGTAATTATATTTGTACTGTCAAATCAAACAGAAAAACCAATGGGGTCACACACCTATAGAGAAAAGGTATTTTGGTAAAATGATAATGATATTTGATATTATTATGGTATGAGTGATTAGCTCTAATGCAAGTGGGAGATTATTGTATATATGCACTAGAGTCCTAATCCCTTTAGGAGAGGGAGATTTTAACCTAGGTGTAAAGTTCTAATTCTATTAGGAAAGTGCATTTTTAACCTAGGTATAATAGTCTCATTATGGAGAAATTAATTAATTTTTAATTTCTTTTCTCTTCTTTAGCCAAATTCTCTAGCTAGCACTAAGAGAATTTTGGCAGCCCCTCTATGACCAAAATATTGGTTATTTTGCCTTTTCTCTGGTGTGGATTATGCATTGGAGGTGTTTGCTATTGGACATTGTGTCTTGTGAAAACTTGGTGAGGAGTAATAAACTGTTTAAAAAACCTTAAATGTGATTTTCGAATTCTCTTAATTATGATTTGTATATTTCATAGCAAAATGTTCAAATTAAGGATTTAAATATTTATTTTTTCGGTCTTGTACATGATGCATGGACCCATTTAAATCCAACAATTTTAATAGTTATTTTTAAAAGTATTTATTACATGCAAAGCAGGTACATATTAAACTTACCTATATATACACACGCTTTACCATTTTTCCGTCTCAAAGGAGCTAAATAGGCTATTGCCAATAGCGATGGTAGTTGTACATAAGGCAAGAGCTCATTTTTTTCATTAAAAAATATATATATAAAAAGTATTTAATTATACACGTCTAGTTTTATTAATAATATCTTACATACCTAAATTGGCAAAAGTAATTCATTACCCATCTGAACTTGACATTGTGCTATATTACATTCTGATGTTAACAAAAGTGTTGACATTGCGCTATATTACATTCTAATGTTGACAAAAGTGTACTTACCACCACTCGAATTCTTTTGGTAAATGATTTTTTTTTTTTGGTTAAATTTAAACTGTAATAGATACACTATTATCAAAATGATATGAATTTAATAAAAAGAAAATTCAAATGTTTTATTTTTGCCAACTTCAAATTTGTAAGACGTCATTTATAAATGCGTAAGAAAATTCTTTTACTAGTATATTTCTATGTACTACTCTTTTAATTAATTCAAATTCTGAATCTGTAATTGATGGTTTAAATCATTCTTTCTTACAACCATATAAATCCGAATTGCAAATCCTTCGAGAGAACGGAACCAATAAGAGTTCTGTCTAGTTGTGGAGAAATGATGATTATGGAGATATTCAATTCCTCAAATTCATCAACACATGAGATAAGGATGGATAAGGTGGCCAACCTGTAGAATGCTGCATCATCAATGAATATGCAGCAGCCATTGGTAATAAGGTTATCTTCCACTTGGAAAATCCCATTTAAAAGAGAAAAAGGGAAAAATAATGAATGAAAGTTCACAGGGCTCAGTCAGGAATTTGAATGCAGAAAAAAGACATTCTATCCGTATAGTCTTGAATATGACTTATATCATTAAATCAAATCTCATGGCCATCTAACTTTGATGCCATTAATATCTCATCAAGTTTTAATTTCCAACAGATGCAAGTAACCGAATCTAGACATTAAAATAGGAATTCTTTCTATTGATCATTTAAAAAATTATGCAGGACATAACTAGCACCTGAAGCTAAAATACACAAAATACTGCATCTTAAGCCATTATGAGGAATTAGATAGTGAACCAGACTCTCAGAACTTGTTTCTAAAATATAAATTATATGCTGTCACTGACCTGAATCACTTTCAGGGTCAGACCAACATAATACATCATTCCTGTCCCACAGAATGATACAGCACAACGTAACCAAGAAAGAAAAGAGCCATCCTTCAATAATTTCACAAATACTAGGCATATTGAAATTTGTGTTCTGAAACTCGGTGTGATTTGTATAGCATTCCATAATTCAGGAGCAGCCAAGAATGTATCAACTTGCACAGGCAACAGATTCTTGATCCACATCATTGTAGAATAAGCTCAATTTAGTAATAGCAAGTACCTCACCAAAGAGTGATGCTCGTGTAGATTTCAATATACGAACTTCGACATAGTCACCAATGACAGGATTCCGCTCTTTACTTGCACCCTCAGTTTTAATTGCCACTGGCATACTAGTAAATGAAACTCTGTGGCCTCTGTCACTCTTGCCAATAAGTTCTGTACTGGGAGCTCTTTTGTTTGGTCCTTCCACCAACACAAGTTGGATGGATCCAATTTGAGAGTCATAACACTTACCGGTACTCCCACGGAAAGCATCAATCAGTTCTGTAAGCCTCCTTTGCTTGACATCATCAGGAACATCATCAATATAGTTCCTGTGAGCATGGGTTTTCTCCCTCATGCTATATGCAAACATGTATGCCATATCATAACCAACTGACTTGATAAGACTTAGTGTCTGTTTATGGTCCTCCTCTGTTTCTCCACAGAAACCTGTAAAAAGGAATCTAAATATTCTGAGCATAATATCAAGTTGAAGTTCCAATTTTTTCCTCTACTAGGTGCAATCCAAATGCATAATATAAAATTTAAAATGATATTAGCAAGCCAACGTTGCCATTGAAAAATTATATAACAAATGACATTGTAGCTTCTCATCATCACACATTAGTTTGATTTAAAAAAAAAAAAAAAGAGCATGAAAGAACATGCAGCAACATGATCAGAATACACATGTAAAGAATTCCCAGGGTGATAAATATTTCCAATGCTAACATTTAGGCCCCAAAGAATAAATAAGCACCACAGAAATATGCCTTGAGCTCCTTCAATTTAATGTTTATAAGGTCATATTTTTATATATAACCATCTAGCAATAAAACTACCAAGGAAAGCACATTGAAGTCTAAATGCAAAATATGGTACTTTGATAAACAGGATGCATACCGCATATAAAATCACTGCTTATACCAATGTCTGGCATGATTCTTCTTATCTTTTGCACAAGATCCAAATAAGCCTCTCTAGTATATCCTCGACGCATTCTCTCAAGAACTGTGCTACTCCCACTTTGTGCCGGTAAATGGATAGATTTGCAGATATTATATCTGTCTCTCATTACATACAATAAGTCATCTGGAAAGTCCTTAGGGTGTGGAGAAGTATATCTAAACCGCATCTCAGGAAATTCAGTTGAAAGACAATCCAAGAGATCAGAAAAACGCAATCCCATCTTTTTCACCTTGCACCTGCTAGAAAAGCCTTCACTTAATTTCCAATTTGATCCTGGTTCAACTTCTTTTTCAATACCAGATGCATCATTATAGCTGTTCACATTCTGACCGAGAAGAGTTACCTCTTTCACACCTTCTCTCCAAAGTTCCCCTACCTCCTTCACTATTGAATCCACGGGACGTGTTCGCTCTCTACCTCTAGTAAAAGGAACGATGCAAAATGAGCACATATTGTTGCATCCTCTCATCACTGAGACAAAAGCACTGATTGAATTTTTGGAAATCCGAACTGGACTAATATCAGCATATGTCTCTTCAAATGAAAGAAGAATATTGATCCCCTTTTGGCCATAGTCTACCTCTTCAAGTAATCGAGGCAAATCTCTATAAGCGTCGGGTCCGCAAACTACATCAACCATCTTATCTGCATCAAGTATCCTGTCTTTTAACCTCTCAGCCATACATCCAAGTACCACCACCTTTGGAGGCCGAAAGGATTGTGACCTTCCAATAGCAACATTGCTCTTCCAATGTCTCTTCAAAAACCAAAAGTAATTAAGTCTCTGCCACACTTTTTGCTCTGCATTGTCCCTTATAGCACAAGTATTAATGAATATAATCTCAGCACTTTCAGGATTGTCCACAACTTCACTATATCCTGCATGCTTCATAATTGATAGC
The DNA here is from genome assembly GCA_037975025.1 of Excoecaria agallocha. NCBI lineage: Eukaryota > Viridiplantae > Streptophyta > Magnoliopsida > Malpighiales > Euphorbiaceae > Excoecaria > Excoecaria agallocha. Next base: position 41,776,545 of record CM075816.1, read on the forward strand.
ACGATGTCCATATCATTGATATTCATCTGACATCCATAAGTCTCATGATAAATACGGGCATTTGGATTAACTTCAGCAGCTGGAGAAACTTCTGAAGCTGGTGCAGGTCTTGACAAAAAAAGAAAAAGGAAATTCAAGGTAAGAGTTCTGTTTCTCAAAACGGGTTATTCTTCCAAAATTAAAATGCCAATCAAAGAAAAATCCAAAACATAAACTTCTGAGCAATAGTAAACAGCTATAACAGAGGAAAATATCAAAATAAGACGACATCAATCCTGAAACAATTCAGACCACATCATATGTAATAAGCAATCTTATCTTGAGTTAAAGCACAAACATAACTGAAATCCCATTAAGCAAAATTCACTCTAATGACCAGGAACAGTAAGCGATACTATATTTGAATTTCCATCTCACACACACAGAAATATATAAAAGCTTGTTAAAATTCCCAAAACACAGAGTGGCAAACTACCAATCTACGCAAATGAGTGAGAACTCACAGGGGACGAGTGTGAGAACCAGAGAGAGCAGCCTGAGCGATGGAGTGTTGGAGACCATGGTCATCATTCTTATCTGAAAAATAATGGATAGAGTGAGAGAAGCTTCTTGAAAGATTGTAATAATTGGTGTCCCTTTTAAGGGGCAGCCGCGGAGCGAAATGGCGATGGAAGCTGCAATAGGAATTCTTGGAGAGAAATCTGATGCCGAAGAAGAAGCATTGAGTCTGGACTTTGGGGAAGCGGTAAGGCTGACTCAGTATTGCTGAGATAGATGAGGGCAGAGAAGACGCCATTGAATTGAAGCGGCAACGCTCGCAACAAACTTCTTAATTTATGTTTTTCATATCCTGTGCTCGGAATTGTTGGATAGGGATTGCGCCCTCGGCCCTCCTAAGTCATCAATTACAAAAACAACCCGTTTTGATGTTTTTGTTTTTGCCACTCGGGAAAAGGGGATAATTTACCCTAAAATATTAAATATTTTACATATTTATCCTTAAAAAAAAATAGAAATTTGCTCTCTGAAGATATTTTTGAACCAAAACTACCAGCAATTATATATTTATAATTAGCAAGAGAAAATTCAAGATTCACAAATCTATCATGACAAGCATGTGATCTTTAACAAAAAAACCTGACGGCATTCAGGATTGGTTTGGTAGCTTGAATTGTGAGGGCCCAAAACGCACCCTAAAATAGTTAAAGTATGTAATTGTATGAGTTATAATGTATAAGAATATAAATTATGAAGTGGAGACGTAATTGAAATTTTTGTAAAAATTTGGGGTATATACGTAATTGAAAAATTATTAAATTATGTAGGTAAGTGGGGATTAAATCGATAAAAGAAAGGAAAATTTAAGTGAATCCGTAATTAAGAAATTAGAAAGGAACTAAAAGGCAATTAACCAAGGATCTAAAACTTTGACCAATGAGCAAGTGACATCATTCTTTTTAGAATTCTCCTTTATTAATGAGGAATAAAAATTTGCCTCTTCATGGATGAGTGGCCAGCCATGTTAGAGTGAAAATTTCTAGCATTTTCTTGCTCTCTACTTCTTCATGAAACTTCTTCAAATTTTTACTCTTGTGCTAGACATAAAGAGAGAGAGAAGTTGTAGATTTCAAGTGAGTTAGTAATGAAAGATAAAGAACAAGTGAGGAGTAAAGATAAAGAAAAAGAGAAAGTGCAAAGAAGAAGAAGACGAAGGAAAGGCAAGCTTAAAAAAAGTATGAGAGTGTTTGTTTTCCTTATGTATATGTGGTTGATTTTAGTTGTTGGAATATGTAATTGAGTGTTTAAACATTGTATAGATGAGAATTTGATAGTAAAGTATGCATAAATGAAGAAAATATAGAAAAAAAGAAAGCTAAGGGGAAAAATTATGGTGCAGGATTCATATGACCTACAATAACTATTTTGATTATAACTTGAGTTATAGAGCTTCAAATGGAATAATTCTAATTGAAAAATAAACTAGACTCATAGACCTAAAATTCTTATAAGAGGTCGAAACTTGGTTCTGCATTAAAGACTATCAAAATTCAGCTTGAATTGCAGTAATGATTACTGACTTGTTACTTGGGATAGTCTAGACTCTTTTAGGGATATCTCTTGTTGTAAACGTCCAAATGACCTAATTTTTGATTTTGTAGAAACTAGAGAAATAGTACAACATTTTATTAGAAAAGTACTTTCTCTAAAAACCTTGTTTGCTATGGCAAAACACCTGAATAAAATAGACCGGAGAAGTTGTCTTCAGAAAAATCTAGTATTTAAGCCTACTTGAGTTATTAAAGCTCCAATCCAGTCAGGTCATCGGATCTACCATGTCAACCAATCTACCCTATCATTCGATTTTCACATCTACCTAATCCAGTCGTGTACCCTTTGTTCCAGCCTATTATTACATATGTGTGTGTGTGTGTGTGTGTGTATGTGTGTGTGAGCGGGCGTGCACACACACACATACACGCACATGTATATATATATATATATATATATATATATATATATATATATATATATATATATATATATATATATATATATATATATATGCACACACATATATATTGTATATATATGTGTGTGTGTATACCGCATACACACACACATATACACGTGTATATGTATATGTGTATATATATATATATATACATATATATGTACATATATGTGTCTGTGTGTGTATACATATATATGTACATACATACATATATGTATGTATGTATGTATGTACATATATATGTATACACACACACACACATATATATCATACACTTTAATTAATGTAAATGAAAATGAATAATTGTGTTGATAGTGTTAGATGCTATAAGATGAATGATGATCATGTTGAATTGTATCTTAAGTATATAAACATAAGTGATATATTAATATTGTTGCATGATTTAATGTGTATAATGGCCTTATAATCATAAATGCATTAAATGTAATATTATTGAGTGATTAAAGACTCATTGAGAGTATGAATTTCTCATAGTTGTGGATAGATAGGCATCCCTATAAGGGCTAGTGACTGCAGCTACCTAGTGTTAGCACCGAAAGGTGTCTAGTTTTTTTATACCTTTTGATATTTTAGTGATTCTAGTGTTCGATACTTCTTGTCAATATCAAGTGATTATTCCCATTATCCACTATTAATAGAAATTTAGGCAATGAAAAAGCTTTAAATGATTTAATATTCTATTGTAATGCTAGCTTAAGTTAGCATGATTAATAGTGAAATTGATACGTTAATTATTACATGCAATTACTATTGATAATGGATTTATGTGTTAATTAAAATGCTTAGCAAGTATACTTAATTATTGAATGTTATTATGTTACATTTGAAGGGATATCACATGGCATAAACATAATGATCACGTAGCAGAAAAATTAAAAATTTTGATCATACATGCCATGCAATATACAATATAGAATCGAACAATGCAATTTTAGGGTTTTGAATAAACTTACAACATTGGATGCTCTTCAAAACTTAATTTTTTTAATGGACAATATATAAGATAGACTTATATATATCTGATCTCAATCCCCAATGCCAAAGGTGCTGCCTTTGCGCCACACCACTGTATGCTCACACACACACTTGGAAAGATGGCTTAAAACTATAGTGCTAGCTCTAATCCTTTTTGTATTTGGCAATGGGTATTCAAACAAAGAGATAAGATCTAATCTTGTTCTTTCTAGAGTTCACAAATGGCTGCAAAAAATCCAAGAGAAGAAGAAGGAATTCTTTTCCCTTGAGAGTGGCGGCAATGAGAGAAAAAACCTAACTAGGCAAAAAAAAAAATTAATCAATTTATATCACTTGTTTAGGAAATCATGTGGATGCCGAAATCCCCTAGTGTTAGGTAGTATTTTTAGCCTCCATCACTTCCTAATTAAGAGATTTAAATTAATTAAAATTCTTTTAGTATTTAAATTCAAAATAATTTAAATTGGCATTAGATATTTAATCAAAATAAATCACTTTATTAGGGTTTAATGTGTGTGCCGAATTCAACTAGGATTCTAGCTTGAATTTCGGCTACACCATCTCCCTAATAAAGTATTTATTCTCGATTCAAATATTATTAGGATTTAAAAACAATTACCTTAATTATCCAAAGATAATTAATTAATTGATATTAAACTTAGTAATGCCAATTTTCCCTCTCTCATGGACCAAGGTCCATTTAGTAATTTTAATACCCATTATCCATATTAATTTGACTTTAAATAAAAGCCTAAATCAATGCCCAATACTTTGTCTTAAATATTTTAAGCCCAATGCTTTGTGTGCGATCCTATAGGTCCATTTAATATTGGCAATGAATTAATAAATAATCCAAAGGCTATATATATTCTCTAACAAGATAGTATAACATTCCAAATTAAATGAAAATGCAAATGGCATTTAGTGACCTAGTCCCTTACCCATAAATATCAGAATTAATATAATGCATGGAACTAGTCATCCTTATATATACTAATTCCTTTTTTGATATTTCAGTGACATTGAACTCTTAGATAAATAATGATTACTCATTATTTCATCTCGGTATGGCCATACACTTCTTTGTTCACTGATCAAGTGGCTGATGATATTTTCTTTCTTATCAAGAGGGGTAATACCTTTACTTCTCTCATGCTCTCTAACATGAATCCGTGCATGCCTAATCATACCCATACTTGTCACCCTGTTACGAGTACGTTAGGTGTATGTTAAAGTACATAGTAATTCATAAAGAGTTTCATAGAGATTTTAGGTCTAAGAACTCCGATGCAAAACTTGCACATAAGAAACATTTATGACTTGTACCATGTAGTATTCTCATGAATGGATCTAATCTAGATACCATGTTTTAAACATGTATCTATAATCTTTGATTCACACTCTTGTCCTTATGATCTGTAAGACAGAACTCAACTTATCAGAGAGAGCATACTAGTCTTAATTCATTTGTTATTTCCATAACAATGACTGACTAGAGATATTTAGAATGAAGTCTCAATTGTTTCAAGGTCTTACAACCATGTGCCTCACACATGATAACTTAAACTGAAACAACATTCTTGGATAGTTCTATAATTTGATATGCACAGGAATACAATAGATAAAACAAATACCTCATTTGTTAACCTTAATGTTTTATAACAATGTATTGGGGCTAGGGTTTACACTAACAACATTGGTACTTGTATATTGTATTATGATATGTATGACTTTATAAAGAAGTCAGTTGCATTGTTTTGCTCCCCACTTAGCCATTGCTCAGCACGGGTGTTTTTCCTATGTAGGCACTCAAGTGTAGAAGTGTCAAGATTTTTTTGTGAACATTTGCAGGCCATTAGGGAGTGCACCTTGAAATCTTATTTTTTGGTGGGTAATTTTGTAATGTATAGTGTAGAAGACATGTAATATGTATAAGCGAATAAGTAATGCAAATATGTTATAAATATTTTAGATATAATATATGATTTTGTATATCTTATGGTATGGAAATTGTATCTAAAATTAAGGAAAGCAATCTTAATAATGAAAAAGAACAATTAATGAAATGTAAAGAATTTATGAATGAGATTTTAATTCTACTTAATTTAGAATTAACAAAGACAAGTAATAAGATGGAATGGATTAGAATTTGTAGCACTCTCAAATTCTTCTAGAGGGTATGAAGGTGTTACATGAATTGTCTCTTTTATATGTTTCTAGGTTTCCCTTGCTAGTCAGGCATAACTAATATACCTATAAATTTTGCACCAAAGTAACATATATAGACAATAAAGTGGACCTATAATTCCATGTGAAGTAATCTTTTAACAACTACTTTCTAAGAAAAATGAAATGAGCCACCTTGCAAAAGTAGAGAAATCGAGTAAAAAAGAAAGTTACAATTCATAAGCCAAGAAAAAATTAGAAGACTAAAATTCAATATAGACATACACATACTCGATATTGGACTCTCCAACTCTAAATTTATTATGTTGGAGAATCTTATTAAATATTAAAGCAACTTGACCAACCTCTAAAGTAAGAAACTGATCAAAGATGAAAATTAGTAAAATTGATCAATATTTAAATAAGGATAAATGAAATGTTATTAAAAAAATTGTTACGGTCGTCTTACCAATAGTAAGCACAATCAAAAGAAAGTAATTGATCTTATAGCTACACCAAATTAACATCTTAAAGCCACCCAATTTTGGTACATTTAGGCTAGTAAGGCTTCTAGAGTGCAAACTCAAACATCATGGTAGCTATTGTCTCTCTTAGTAATTAAATCTCTGTAATATTTTATACTTCTACTTTGGAGCTATATGTAAGTTTTCATAATTTAGATTCAATTATTGACACAGAAATCAATCATAAGCATTTATCCCTCATATCTTAAATATAATAATAATCACATAAATGAATCGAACAAATTACTTATATTATACGTAATTCAATATAATGTGGAGAGTTTTTAACAATCATGAACTAGTTAAACTAGTGTCTCTCATTTAATCCTCTTCTGTAGCAATGGCTTAATGGATAGCAAAATATGTTCTTTCTGTATTTTGTTTTATTGCATACTTAATTAGCATAAAAAGTGAATAATTTATATACCTGTTAACCTTAAATCTTGTACGTCCATCAAGTACTAAATTAACAATCAAAATTTAATACATTATTAAATTAAGAAAATCCTAAACCTAACTTACTATGAGCTTACAGAATATAGGTCATAACATCAAGCCATATTTCTTACATTCTCCCACTTAGCCGGATGTTTTATCATTACATTTAATAGTATAACATAAGGCTAGCAAAAATTAAATCTTATATATTGTTAACATTATAAGCACCTTAACACAACAAATCATATAGCATGGTTCACAACAGTCATACACAGTATAGTCTCATACTCCCATTCATATAACACTACATTAAGAACTTATTATGTTAGGTTCATAAGTTGTATATAAACAATATACAATCCATATACTTGTTATGAAAATACATAAAATTTTATTATTCAAATGATCATGTATACATAAACATAATGAATAAGAAATATAGAATTCAAAAACATATTATTATTAAGTTCAATAGTGTTAAAACATCATCATCAAACATAATTATCAATCATTAATACAACCAAAACCTATCTTAAGCACATGTACTTTGCATGTCTTTGGCTGTAAACCCTTAGTTAGAGGATCTGTAACCATGAAATTTGTCCTAATATGTTTTATATACATTCTTTGTTTCTAAATCTCCTCTTTAACAGTAAAATATTTTAATTCCACGTGTTTTACATCTCTAGAGTATTTTTCAGTTTTAGAGAAGAAAACTATTGCAAAATTATCAAAATAAATTTTCAGCAGCTTACTTACTATGTCAATAACTCCAAGCCCTGAAATAAAGTTTCATAGCCTTAATGCATGAATTGTAGCCTTATAACAAGCTGTAATTTTTTTTTCCATAGTGGATGAAGCAATGATACACTATTGGACACTTTTTTATTAGATTGCTCCTTTAGCTAATAGGAAAAATAACCAAACATTGACTTTCTACTATCAACACATTCAACAAAATCTAAACCTAAATATCCAATCACTTCTAAATAATTAGACCTCTTATAAGTGAGCCTGCAATCATTTGTTCCTTGAAAGTATCTCAATAATAATCAATACCAAGATTACTTTGATATCTTATAAGTGAGTTTGTAAGTGGCTTTCCAATGATCAATACCATGATTGCTTTGATATCTGCCTAGCATCCTCACTGTAAAATTGATGTCGAGTCTAGTATAGGTTTGTAGGTGTATTAAATAAGCATATGGAATTGTTTTCATATCCTCACGTTCCACATCATTCTTTGAACATTGCATAAGACTAAATTTATCTCCCTTTTAGATAGGGACTGCACTTGCTCATGTTAAAATTCTCAAGAATTTTCTCACTATAGACTTTCTAATACAATCCTAATAAACCTTCCGATCTCTTACAAAATATCAAAATTCTAATGACATATGATGCCTCTCTCATATCTTTCATTTCAAAACTCATAAAAAGAAATTCTTTATTTTTATACAACAAACCCAAGTCATTAGCATCAAGTAAAATGTCATTAGCATATAGAACTAGAAATATAAACTTACTCCCACTAATCCTCTAGTAATATACATTGATCAATAGTGATTTCCTTAAAACTGAAAGAAGTAATGGATTATTGAACTTAATATACCATTGTTTAGAAGCTTGTTTAAGTCTATATATTGATTTCTTCAATCTACACACCATACTTTATTTGCCTTCAATGGAAAAACCTTTAAGTTGATACATATAAACTTCCTCCTTAAGATCTCTATTCAAAAAGGTTGTTTTCACATCCATCTGATGTAGCTCTAAATCAAATTGAGTCACTAATGTTAAAATTATACTCAATGAATCTTTCTTTGAGACAAGTGAAAAAGTCTCATTATAATCAATGCCATCTTTGTTAGTGTAACCTTTGACAATAAGTCTAGCTCTATATCTTTCAACATTGCCATTCGAGTTATGTTTGGTCATAAAGACCCATTTACAGCCAACTCATTAAAAACCTTATGGCAAGTCTACAAGATCCTAAATATTGTTTTAAGCCATTGATTTTAATTCTTCATTCATAGCATCAATCCATTTTTCAGACTTATCACTACCTATGGCTTGTGAAAACAAAATTGGTTCATTATCAATGCCATAATCAAAATTTGACTCTTGCAAATAAATTACATAATAATCAGAAATAATTAACCTTCTAACCTTTGTAGATTTATTTAAAGCTATGCCAACTATTTCATTTGCATGAGCTGGTGGTAAGTTAGGTTCTTTATTGGGTGCTTCTTCATTATCCAAATGTTGTTCCTAATTATTTTGATCTTCCAAAATAAGAATAACATTTGTTATGGTTGTGGGCTTAATAATGTAAAACCTATACCCTTTGGATTTCTCTGGGTAACTAATAAATTACCTACTAATTCTTCTAGAATTCAATTTTCTTTTATATGGATTATAAATTCGTGCCTCTACTTGACAATCCAAACATGCAGGTCTCTTAAACTAGATTTCCTTCCAATCCATAACATTAAAAGAGTTTTAGAAACCACTTTATTAGGAACCCTGTTTAATAGATACACATCAGTTCTAAATGCATACATCCACAAACTTTTCATTAATGAGGAATTACTTATCATACTCCTAACTATATCCATTAATGTTCTATTTCGCCTTTCTACCACACCATTTTGTCGCGGTGTGGTTGGCATAGTATATTGTGCACATAGGCCATGACTTATGATGAACTTGGCAAATGGACCAAGACTCTATCCATACTCATCATACTTTCCATTATACTCACCACCTCTATCAGATCTTATAATTTTCACTTTTATATCTAATTGCCTCTCAACCTCTTTTATAAATAACTCAAGGGCATTTATAGCTTGAGATTTTTCATTTAGCAAATAGATATATCCATACAGTGAAAAATTAACTATAAAGGTAATGAAGTATTTTTCTCCATTAAAGGACAAAGTATCAAAAGGTTTACAAATGTCAGTGTGTATTATTTCAAGAAACTTACTACTTCTTGTGGCTCCTTTCTTGCTATGTTTGGTATGCTTACCCATAATGCATTCCACACATAAGCCATGATTATTAAAATCTAAATTCGATAGAATCTCATTCTTTACAAATATTTCTAACCTTTCTTTGGATATATGACCCAAATGTTTATACCACAAGTAAATAGAATGTTCATTCATCAAAATACGTTTCATTCCATCATTATGATTAACAATGAATAGGGATTTAGAAAAAATCATCAAGTTTTAATTCATATAAACCATCCATAAGCATTCCATAACCAATAAAGGAATTATTCTTATACAAATTGAAAAAACTATGTCCACCCTTAAAAGTATATCAACTAGCATTAATTCTATATATAGAAATTAAATTTCTTAAAATTAAAGGTATATAAAGAGTTTTCATTAGATCCAAGTGACACCAAGTATCTAATGTCAGCATGTAAGTCCCCATACCTTTAATTGGAGCCTTTATTTGGCTCCTCATAAATAGAAAGTTACTAGTTGGGCTTATGGTTTAGATTGTAATGAATCTTTGAATAATATTGGAAGTGGCACCAGAATCAAACCACTAAGTATTAGAAGGAACTTTAGATGAGTTTGATTCAAAGAATATAAAAACATAATGTATACCTTTCTTTTTAAACCAAGCCTTGCATTTTAGGCGATCTTTTTGATAATGCTCTTCTTTCTTGCAGAAATGGTATTTATCTAACTATTGTCCCTTCCTTTCACCATTAGCAACCTTTAGAACTTTAGCAAGTTCTTTCTTTTTTAAAATTCTTATCCTTTGGTTTCAGTTTCTTTCTAACTCTTTGACTCGCTAGATTAATGGAATGAACTCTTTGTTTCTTTAATCTCTTTTCCTCTTAAATAAGCTTACTGGATAGTTCATCAATATTCCACTTATTCTTTAATGTGTTATAATTGATATGGAATGGTCCATATTAAGAAGAAAGTGAGTTCATGATAAACTACACTAAAAAAGAGTCTTCCACAGTCATACCTAGTGTCTTAAGTCTTACTATAATATTAGTCATATCCAAAGACATGTTATTGTAGGCTCTTTGACCCATCAAACTTCATGGTCGTCAGTTCAGCCATAAGTGTCCCTGCAAGTGCCTTATTAGTAAAACAAAACTTATCTTCCACCAACTTAAGAAAATTTTTAGCATTATAATCTTCAGTGTTAGGAAGAGTAGGGATGAGCATAAACCAGTTAATTGATCCATGAGCAAAAAAATTAACTAGTCCATTAATATCGGTTTTTTAAAAAGCACTAACCATTAACTAGTTTATTGCATTCGATTATCCAGTCCATCAGTTTTTATTTTTTTGGTTTGGCTAACAATTTTTTTCGATTAACCATTGAAATTTATAACATAAAATTACAAAACAATTAGGCTTAATTCAATTCGATTTCAAATGTGCAAAGTAATTCAAAAAAATCACAAAACAAACATAATTTAATAGCCAAAATTCATGTTCAACAAATTAATAGCTAATATTATAAAATACATTTGATATTTCCTGATAATTGACATACTTTATTTTAAGTCATAAAATTTTGGATAATATTAAATGTTAAAGCATAAACTCTAAAATATAAAAAAATATAATTAAATACTATTAAGTAAAATATGAATACCAATATATATATATATATATATATATATAAGTGAATCGGTTACTACATATAAATATTACTATATAATTAGAAAAAATAACATAACATAAATTTACTTTAAATTATTATATAAATTTTATAGGAAAATATAAAAAATCAAGATATAAAAAAAATATAATTTAAATATATTTTAAAGTATTATTTTATAAAAGCTTTAGAGAGAAATTGAAAAAAAAATAAAACTTTTAAGGTATAAAAATAAAAATAAAAAAATATATATGAATTAGTTAATTGGTACCTAAAAACTAAAATCGTAATAAAAAACCAAAATATAAAAATTAAAAATCATATTCGAGTCCATCGGATCATTAACTGAAAAAGTCAGTTTAGTTTCAAATCGGTTTTGTGGTTAACAATTTTTTCGATTTTTTTCGCTCACTCTTAAGGAAGAGTAGACTTAATGTTGTTGGCAATTGTCATTCGTATAAAATTCAAGCATAATTTGTCAGACCTTGCCTAAGCCTTATAGTGTGCCTTTTTAGCCTCTATACTAGTATTATTAAGGTCAATAGGTTTATCCTTTAATAGTGCCAAGTCAAGATCCAAAGCACTTAAATTGAAAGTGACTTGTTCACTCCATTTAGAGAAATTCACACCAATGAACAAGGTAATAGAAAAAGCTTGAAAGTGAAGGTTAATAACTGCAAACATATAAGTGTTAAACTAATTAATTAATTCAAACAAAAAGCACACACGTTAAATATATTGCAGGTTTCCTTTGGGTAAACACAACAATATATATAATCACTATTATTAGAAAACCATTTAAAATTTATAAGAAAATTAATTAAAATTCATCAAATACATATAACATCTTTGGATAACTATATATATGTGGCAAAAGTATATTAATTTTCTCCTTTATATTTATTAGTTATAGAATATGGATTTACCTTTGGGTAAAATCTTTAATTTCTATCAACTAATAAATTACTCATAATAGCATTTTATAAAATAAATAAATTATATAACCATACATTCAAAATTAATTTGGCCACTTTGGTGACTAACAAATTAATTTTAATCATACTGTTATATATATACCAAAACTTTTAAAACAATTCATCCATTATTAAAACTTTATAGATCAAAACATTAATTTTCCTTCAAAAACAAAATCTAAGTGACTAAACAACATTGTTTTTTGTATGGAATTGAAAAGCAAATCATGATGGGTTTCTTATAACAACAACAATGACATACCTAATATTCATTCTAGGGTAAAGGTGCATAGTGTCCATAATCACAAAAAACTTGAGTGATGGCAAACCTTTTCTTTTATTGGAAAAACTATTCTTCACATAAAACCCTAAATCATAATTTTCATGAACATCATAATATTCATAATCATCATAATTGAAACAATCGCCAAATCAAAATCTAAGGATGATTACCTATTCAAAATCACAAGCTCTAATACCACGTAGGTTTTCATAATTAAGATTCAATCATTAACACATAAAATCAATCATAAACATTCATGCCCTTAGATCTTAAATATAATAATAATCACATATGTAGCACCCTTATCCTATAACCTAGCTATATCACTTTATCTTGGACCATTAAACATGCTTTTCTACACTATTATGCCATAATAATATTATACAAAGATCTTAATATAAAACTTAATCCAAGATAAGACTATACTATTAAAAACTTTACTATATAGTTTTAGAGTCTCTTTACACATTACAAAATGCAATTATTAGGCATCTATACATACACAATTTCCAATGCCATAAAAAATTTTAACCAAAAGAATCCAAATCAAAGTTTATACTTTCAGTCTCTATCTCTCTGACTTGTGTTGGCCGCCCTACTGCAAATATTAGCCCTAAGAAGAAAATCCTTTCTTGCAACCTACAAGGATAAAACATCCGTGCTAAGCTGTAAAGCTTAGTGGGGATTATAAACATATAAACAACCTCTTTGAAGGTCATCAAAATGCACACACACAAAGCATATCTTTGAGTATAGAAATCCAATCATTCAATATAACATTATCTAGATCATAACCTTTTGAAATTATTTACATTCTCAAATTATTCTTGTATTCTAGGCCAAACACTCGTAAAAGTTCCTCTTAATCATTTACTTAACAAATAGTCACATACCTCAATTATAATTCTTGAGTTTTTTTATTTTAAACTCAATTAATCACTATATTTTACTTAACTTTCTTAAAGGCATGATAATATCAATCTATGTTCATTAAAGTCATTTGAAAATTATAGAACTTTAAGTTAATAAAATTAAATCCCTGTGTATAGACAAAATATTAATAATCTACAAGACACATAATCATATACAAATATATCTTATGTACTCAATTAAGGTATTATCATTATCATATCATTCTCTTTAATAATTAGATGCCATTCCATTTTACTATTACATTGACATTCTAATTTACTCCTATTTTATGTATGCAATACTTACCTAAGCTTATGGGATCATAACTCATTAAATAATAACCAGTAAAGCGTCACACATAATTCTCATATTCTTGTTCAATGTTAAGTAAGAAGCATGTGGTTATAAGAAACACATAATAGCCAATATCATTGTTGAACAGCTTTACTATACACATAACAATACCTATATCTTGTATTCCTAAGTATAGAAACACCATGAAATGACATCTAATATTTCATCACTTTCATATATAAGAGGCACACACATCATTTATCAACCTTAAGCAAATATCATATAACTATAGAAAATGTACTTTCACAAACATAATTATTGATACACAAGTTCTTTATGTATCTAGCTTGTTATTCTAATATGTACATGCGATACTATATGCAATAAATGTGCATATAAAAAAAGGCAACCTCTTTTAGTATTATAATTTCCATATGCAAACATATATATTTTATATAAGAATCATATAAAGTTCAATATAAGAACTATCATACTTCTTAAACCTTTTATCATAATATGGTATTTTTTCTTTTACTATGAATTAAGCTTACACTTTTCTAACAAAGTGGATAACGGGTCATACTATAATACCTAAAATTACAACTATCTGATTATAATGATGGCACTTGAAGGTACGAAACTGTCTGATTATAATGGTGGCACCTGAAGGTACGAAACTGTCTTATTATAACAGTGGCACCCGAAGGTACAAATGAGATACCCAAAGGTAATAAATGGTAGCCCCCTTACAGGAACGAAACTGTACGGTAGACCGATCAAACGGACCGAAACAAGGTTGGCTACAACCAAAATAGGGTTATTTATGATCCAAATGGGACCATGACTATATAATATGACCTAAATAGGGTCGAGTTACACTGTACTTTATGACCCAAAAGAGTTCAATTGTACTTTAATTTTCAAACGGACCCAAATGAGGTCGCATCTATACTCTAGCAGTTGCAAGTTATCCTTATAGGCATGCCTATCTATCTAGAACCTAGACACAGATGCAGGCAATACAATATTTTTACTTTATCTTTAATCTATTCAATTATATTCATATCTTCACATGTATACTCTTGTGTAACTATGAACAAGGAAATCATATGCATGTATATGTGTAAACTTTCAGTAAATATGTGATCATGCGCACTGTTAGGTATTGTTTTTTTTTTGCACTTTGTTCTTTTCTCATCATATGCATTTAGATGTATATCTATGAGCATGAGGTCATATAGTTGTACATTTATAAATTTTCTATAAACATGTTATCTTGAGCACAATTAAGTATTACTATTTTGTACTTGTAATCCTTTTAAATCATGTAATTATTTCACATATATGTTATGATTATACATAACATCATGCTTTATTGAGTTTCTTTAATCTACAATGTGTATGAACATGCTCATAATATAATTACCCTTGAAGTATACTTTATAATCATATATGCTTAAGTGCATGAGTTTGTGATCATATATGTACATACATGCTTTACTATCCCTTTTTGCATGATATTTTCATCACTTTATAATCTTGTGAAACTTTACATATGCACATAATTAATTCCAATTACACTTAAGTAAGTAATCAATGGAAAACTATACAATTTTTAGTGTATATAATTGTATATACCATTTCGTAAAAATGCCACCATATACTTTGTCATATTATCTATAATCAAATATACTTCCATGTATTCATGTACTTTACCATGCTAACATTTGGCATCACATATACTTATCCATACTATTTCAATCAAGTAATATCCTTGTGACTATACATTTGGTACACTAACATATAAACATGTATATAATATCATATGGTATCAAAAGATACATATACGTGCTTTTGCTATACATGTATCACAATCTCTAGTATGTAAAATATATATATATAGACATGTATATAATCATGTAAATGACATACCATCTCTAGTGCATAATCATGTATGCATGGCTTATAGCATAATTTGATCAATTTGCTCATGTAAGTAATCAATGTAAAGTTATACCATCTCTAGTGTATATACTTGTATACACAGTCTCATTTAACAAAGTGATCATGTATTTTACTAGATTATTTATAATTAACATGCTTTCATGTAATCATACTTCATCATATATTCATGTGATATGAAAAGGACACTTAGTCCCTGATACATAGACATGTATTCTCATCTTCATATAACAATATGATCAACTTGTACTTGATGCATTTATATCTCGGTAGTCATACAAATATACATTGACATTTTTAACTTATAAGCATGTCATATAACTATAACATATAAGCATGCTTATGTTATGTCAATGAGGTGAATAATAACATAACTTTATCATAAATATGCTACAATAAGTAGTCATGCTTACATGCTTATAATATGAGATTATTTTATATACTCATGACTTACCTCTCTCAATGTGTTACTTTTCTATTATAGATGTGCTTAAAATACTTAAGATAATACCTGCATATAGTCAAAATGATGTTTTATAGATGCTTAAATTTATTTAAATGCATAAGAATATTCCAAAAATGCATACCAAAAATGGTGATAAATTCATGCAATAATCCTTCATAGAGATAGATTTTTAAGCTTATCTTTAAAGTTATTTTTGACATACCAAAAGCAATTTCTAGCTAAAATGATCTTCCATAAACATGATCCCATATTTTTCTAGTTCATGAACATTAAAAATCATTGCAATATCATTTCCATAACTCATGGTAATTAGAAATTACTGATAACTATTCAATGTGATAGGCAACATATGATTCCAAATTTCAACATAAATTTAGACAGATTTAGAGGCATAATTAGACTTTGTTTTCTTCATAACAAATGTAGATATGAGAGTCTATTTTATAAACCAACTGAAATTACCTAATTATCAATTTTACATTTCAAGATATTACAAAAACATTAAGGGCTATTCTTGGAAACAATATTGCTAATAGTTTTGGATTCAAGTCATTTTTTGACATATATAGAAATATAAACAAATTAAGATTTCTTCATATAAATTATAGAAATATAAGTCTAGTTCCACCAAAAATTAGATTTATAAAATTTTGACCTTTATAACAAGAGATACAATTAAATTACTAAAATCTGTTCCTATTCTCTAAATAGCAACTCACTGTATCGCATTCGATTTTTATCATCAATTAGAAAAATCATAGTATAAAATGGGTATAGAATTTTAACAACATTCCTTCATGAAAGTTGTATTCATATAAATCTATTTTAACCAAAATTTTTCTTAGAGGATTTTAACTTCTCTACAAAAATTTATAGCAAAAATACAGTAATATTATCATAACAACTAGGCAGCAGCTCAAAATGAACTTCAAGTTAGATTTAAGGGCATTTAAAGGCAGAATCAAAGATGGATTCCATCAATAAAATTTTAGGTCTAAATCTTACGAAGAAGTACCAACTAGATTCAAGTCAATTAAAGGTCTATAGCTCGAGATATTCTAAAATTACAAAAGATGGTTTCACCAATTCTTTACATGTATTGCTTCTTTTTACAAGTCCTATCTTAAATATTTGACTTCATTCTTTTTGGTTTATTAACTCATGCCATAATCCACATCTTTAAATAAATTTCTATCTTAAATTACATTAAAAATAACCACAAAACACACATTTCCATACCTTGGCTGAATCACCACCTAGCTACAATCTTTATCTACCTCTTTGCATTTTTTTCTTCTTTTTAGCTTCCTCCTCTACAATTCATGTTTTCATACCATCATGTATCAAAATTACAAAATTCATTATCCTTAGGAAAGCCATCCAACAAGATAGAAGGAGAAGAAAAAGAGATAAATTAAAGTCTTGAATTCATAACTTAATGATTCCACTAAAAACGTCTAAATAATCCACAAGCAAGATAGTTTATCTTAAAGAATTAAAAGGACTAGAGATGAAGGATCTTGTAGAGAGAGATGAGAGATGGGAAAAATTTTGATTTGTTTCTTCTTTTCCCTGCAAAATTCATCCTCCCTTTCTCAAAAACCAAGAAAATATTTTCTCTCTCCAAGATGCATGGTTTTTAGCACTTAAATAGAAGGGCAAAGTACCTTATGCTCCCCCATCTATTTGCATGTTAGAAATGTATCCCCATTTATTTATATATTTCAAATTTAACCCCATGCTTAATGTCTTTTCTTTAATTGCACCCATTTTCTTTTATTTTATTAATTTGACCCACTAATACTTAATTATATTGCAATCGACCACTTAACTAAAATTTCTTTTTTTAATTGCACACTTGTATACCAAGCTCTAACCCTTTGTCATATATGATCATTAATCCATAAGGTCTTAACTTATAATAATTCCTCTAATTAAGCTTGATTTGACATTAATAACATGATAATGCCCTTGAATTATACTAGGGCCTATTTTGGGTCCTTACAATTCTCTCCCCCTTAAAGTATTTTGTCCTTGAAATTCATACTTGTAACTTTTACTCATATATATCACTATTATTTATGTATTTCCATCTATACTTTTGTATCTATCACAATCAATCTCAATTTAATACTATTTATACTAACTTCCTTAGATTCTTTCTTTAACTTGATTCACTTTTCATATAACACCATTTCCGAATAAGGGCAACCCTTATCATACTTGTTATATCATTACCATGTTCATTGTATATCTCGTTATTTTTTTTAGTTAGGACCTGTACATGTAATATGATGCTATGCTATGAGTGAATGATGCTTTCATGTATGCCAGAGAATGTATGTGTATTCTCATGTAATGCACATGTTTTGCCCCATCCCAACTATGAAATGCTTTGTCAACTACTCATGCCTATTAAAGAATCACTAACAGGTATACAGAGCATCGTAATTCAACCTCAATTTCTCCT
Organism: Excoecaria agallocha; assembly: GCA_037975025.1. Lineage (NCBI taxonomy): Eukaryota > Viridiplantae > Streptophyta > Magnoliopsida > Malpighiales > Euphorbiaceae > Excoecaria > Excoecaria agallocha. The sequence goes on from CM075816.1 coordinate 41,795,189, forward strand.
TACAACAACGTCACATATGGGAAGTCTTATCCACCATACATAAACTCTTTCTCATGTACTATATTTAAATAATCTCTATATACCCTATTAGCACACTTGTACTATGGTTCAATTTCTAACCATATATGTATGCCATTCACTACTCCAATTGATATTAAGATCTCATTGAATGTATTATCATACATTCAGGTTATCTTCAAAACTTTCATCATATCTACCATATGTTGTGTTCAATTCCAAAAAGCATTTGGTAAATTTGAGCAGATTTCCTTTTCAATTAATTTTTAAAAATCAATAATATTTTGTTTTATTAATTTGGTTTCTAATGATTTTTTAATTTTAAAAAACAAAACATATCATTTTAAAAAAATAAAGTTGTTTTTATTTTCCTTGAATTATAAGATTTAATTCATTTTTGTAAAGAAAACAAGCTTTTAAGAGGTTTAAATTTTTTATTCCAGGACTTTCAATAAAGCAGAAAATAATTTTGCTTCCTTGAATTTTGAAGGAAATACTATCATAGTTGACAAAATAGGGTGTTATCACACTAATAAACAGAGTCCCTAAAATGACACTATGATTTATGTTTTCTAACAAAACAAAAAGAGTTTTTATTGAAACATTACCATTTTTTATGGTAGCTTTAGTTTTGCTTTTGATGATCATTTTTGAATTATTTGCTGCAGAAAGTTTTTCATTTGTTTCTTTAGAAAATCTGTTTGGAATGATATAGCTTTTTAAGAAGCTTAAATCTACAATTGTATTAAAAAAAGCAATTATTTCACTCTTGAAATTTTCTAAGAAAATAAGCATTATCCTAATAAGATATTTTCTTACTGTGACTATCTTTAGAACAGACAAGAAATCATTTTGAATTTTTCGTAAGGTTTTTATTTCATTTTTTACTTTCTCAAGATCCTTTTCTTTTTCGTTTTTAGTGTCTTCATCTGTTTCATCAAAATTACGGTTAGTAATCTTGGAAATTATATTCTAAAAAAGTTCAAAATCAGATTCTTGTTTTTGTTTAAGAGTTTTTAACTCTTGTTTTACTAACCTAATTTCTTCTTGAAGTGATTGCACAGTAACAAGAGTTTTTGTTTTTGTTTTTACTCCTAAAATTTTTGTTAGATCATAGGTGTTGTTTTGAATTAGAGATGAAGATGAGATGAAGAAGTTTAGGATTTTGATTTCTTAGGTTCAAAGAATTTTAGAAGCTTCTCAGTAATATCCTTTTGAAGTTTTGTATCCTTTACTTATTTTACAATTTCAAGGATGAGTTCCTGATCTTTTGTTAGAACATTGACAATTTTTTTGAGATTCTGAATTGTTTTTACAATCAATGTTAGAAGAATTAGAGGTTGCTAATTCATGATATTTTAAAGGTACATTATCTTCTAAAGAACCTATTTGAGTTTCATCTTTTGAAGTTTCAATTAGAATTGATGAAAGTTTTTGAATCATTTTATCTCCTATCTAATGAAAGTTTTTAAATAATTTTATCTCCTATCTGTAACTCATGAAAATTTTTATTGAGTTTACAGTATTTTGAAATGTGTTTGGGCTTGTCACATTTGTAGTAATTAATCGATTTTGTATTTTATGGTTTAAAAGGTTTTCAAAATGTTTTTTTTGTTTCTTATAGGTTCTATTGGGTTTAGCTTTCCTATAAACACTTTCTTTGTCTAGTTTTGAAGAAAATCATTTATGAGATTTTTTATAAGATTTGGAACAAAAACCTTCACAATCTTTTGTTTGGTTTCCTATTGGAATTTCAAACTATTTGTAAAAAGATCCTAGTTCTTGTCTTATTTTCCTTATTTCCCATTTTAAATGTTTTTGAAGTTTTAAATCTTGATAGATTTTTAAACCTTCTTTTTGTGTGAAATTAACCAATTCTCCATAAGTTGAATGGTTATATGGGATTTGATTAATCCCAAAGACTTCTTTGATTTTTTTCTAACCTTTTCTCTTAAGAATGTTCGTAAGCCTGCTAAGAATTTTTTTCCAAAATGGTTGATTAGAATCTTCTCTAAGCATTGCCATAGTTAGAAATGTGTTTTTGTAGTTTTGAAAATCAAAAAGCTTATTACACCTAAGGTTTGAAAGTAATTCTGCATTTTTGTCTTTTAAGTAAGATGGGTCTCCTATGAAGTGCAAACTAATCATATGGATTAGGGTTGTTAACGAAATTTGGAATTGGGTTACACATTTCATCGAGGATGGGAGTTCCTTTCTCTGTTGTTTGGATAGCACCTAGGATTTCTAGTTGCTGTTGAGAAGTGAGATGATAGTCCCACTGTGCTTTTAATTGTCCTGAAAATCCTACTATGAAGAGTTTAGTTTTGGCTCTATCAGGTGTATTGGTTTAGGTTTTGTAAGAATTTGATGCCATTGTTATCTGTTATAGAAGACTAATGACATTGTATTTAGACATACCATCTATATTCCATTCATAGACCATAGAGCAATTAAATTTAGATTGTGATAGAATATTTGGTCTATTTTCTATACCTAAGTCTAGAGTAGTCATTATAATAAGAAGTGGATTCCTTTACTAATGGAGTTTGGACAACTTTGAATTTTTGGTTGGTTGTTGGTCATCTTTAGAATCAAAATTTTGATCTAAAGTACTAATAGTTTTTTCTAAGGTATCATTTGCGACCATAGGAGTAGAGGTAGAGGAGGAGTGCTTTATCTTACTTAATTGGCCCCTCAATGTTTTGAAAGAAGCATTTGGAATCCTAGAACAAGAAATTCTTGGTTTTTGAAAATTTTCTATATTGTCTGGAAGGTGGATTACTGAAGGTAGATTTAAAGCTCCTCTAAAATATATAGTACTCGTAGAGGAACTAGTGTCTAAATATCAATAGCTAGAAGTTCTTGAGAAACTTAATTTTACCTTTCCATCATTGTGTATAGTAATTTCCCTTAAATGAGTGTTTGGTTTTGATTTTTCTTAAGATTTTGGTCTTACAGCACCTTCTAAAATCCATTCTTCGAGAAGGTCAATATCTTTCAAAATTATGGTTTTTAGAATTACTATATTTGCTTTAGATAAATCTATTTGTAAAAATAGGGTTTCACCCTTGTTGTTTTGGATAGTTTTTTTATTGTAGTAAGAGAGAAAAACATTACTTTATAGTGCACTCTAAAAAGATTGCTACTAGAATAGATCCTTCCAGCATTTTGTAATTATGGGTTTTTATTTATAAAACCAAAGATTTTAAGATGTTTGGATCATATATATATATATATATATTATGCACTAATTTAATGATGAATAGAGATATAAAAATTCTTGCATGCCTAATGTTATAAACCTTGGTGTTTCCAGTTTCAAAAGATGATTGAGGAACCCAGATTTTGATATGAATTTTTGAAAAATGGTTATGATTTTCTTGTTCTATTTTGCCTGGGATTTTTGTTTTGTCAAAGCTTATGGGATTGGAAGTTTTTAGGTAATTAAAATTTGATAAGGTTATGTAGTTTAATTCATGCTTTAGGACAAGCATCGAACAAATGTGGGGAAATTTGTTAAATCACCAAAATTGTGTATTCTTACTTCATTTTTATGCATTAATTTTAGTAAATTTGGGAACTTTTTACTTGTTTTATAATTTGGATCATTGTAGGATCAAATTTATGAGAAAAAGCATTTTGTGGCTATTGGAATTGATTTAGAGTAGAAAAGGGAATTCTAGGTGCATATCTGGATGTTAGTCTTTCCCAAGGCTAAGAGGCAAGGGTAAGCTTTGGCCTTGCCTAAGGCTAAAGTGGAAGACAACTTGGCAGGTATCTTCAACAGATCTATTGTGCACCAGTTGACCTAGTCGCTAAAGAGTTTTAGCTGATATATGAGCATTATTAGGCTATAATTTAGCGATTTAGAGGTAGCTTAGATTTCATTAAATGTCTTATTTTATTTTAATTTTTCTTATTTGGGTAGGATTAAACTACATCCTTTATTTTAGGAGTTTTATTTGGAAAAAAAGGGGATTAGATCTTATTCTTCCTCATATTTTATTCTTTTAGTTCTGTAAGAGGAAGTGGCTTAACATTATTTGTGATTTGTTCATAGTCATGAGTGGCTAAACTTTGATTCTATTTAAAGGTTAATTCAAAGGCAGGATTCAACCAATTATTGTGAGATCATTTTTGCTTCAATATTCTCTTTAATTTTATATGATGTTCATGTTATTTACTCTAACTTAAAGAAATTCCATCTTCATTGTTATTTGTTATATGTTAAATGAGGTGTCATTTCTCATTTAATTAAATAGCATATAACTAATTGAAAATCTCAAATTTGTAAATGTTTGATAGATTCAATAACAAGTGGTAATTAGTATAAAAATGTTGAGAAGGGTTGTTGTATTAAGTAAATGCATTATTTGGTTTGAGTCAATCTCCCTAAGAAGTTATTTGGTTTAGGTTGAGTCTTTCTATTTCATAAATTTGTCAATAAATTGAATTCTATCACTAAGAAAAGGTTTATTGCCAAGCTAACTTTTATCTACAAATCGATCTTCAAGTTACTTGGGAAAGATCAGCTACTGTTACCATTAGAGAATACCTGCTACATCTATCGGTGTTGGGATTGCCTTAGATAGGTAAACTTCTAATTTTGTATCTAGCAATAGAAGACAATTCAGTGGGGGCTATGATGGCATAAGAGGATAATTTTGGGATTGAGTACATAGTATACTACCTCAATAAGAAGTTTGTTCCTTGTGAGGCAAAGTATGTAGAAGTTGAAAAGATTTGTCTTGTAATCATATAAGTGTCAAAGAAGTTGAGACACTACTTCCATTCTTATAGGATACAGGTCGTGGCTAAGTAGAAGCCCTTTAGATACTTATAAGAAGCCCCTTCATTGTTAGGAAAGATGGGATGGTGGTTGATTCTCCTGTAAGAATTCGACATAGAAAACATCACTTAAAAACCATTAAAGGAAGAGCAGTAGCAGAGTTCCTAGCTGATTAACCTTTAGAAGGTGAAAATATGACTTATGAATTCCCTGATGAGAATGTAGCAACCATAATAGTGCAAGGTTGGCAGATGTACTTCGATGGAGTTGTGAATAATAAAGAAGCAAAAGTAGGAGTGATCTTGGCTACCCTAGAAGAAGAAAGGAGCCATTAGCTAGGAAGTTAAGATACAAAGCCATGAACAATGAAGCAGAGTATAAAGTTGGCATTTTCAGGTTAGAAGCTTCATTGGCTATGGGGGTAAATTCTACAAAAGTGTTTAGAGATTCATCTCTAGTGATCTACCAAGTAAGGGATGAATGGTCAATGAAAGAGGAATACTTATGGCCTTCTCTCAAATGTCTGAAGGTTTTAAGCAGTCAGTTTGAGGTTTGTACTTTTTGATATGAGCTAAAAAAAGCGAACCAATTGGTAGATGCTTTGGCTACCTTGGTGTCCATGTGGGATAAGCCAAAGGGAATAGTTATGAAACTTGTGTTAATTTCGAGTTCAGATAAGCCATGCTTTGAAAAGGAACAAATCATGTATATCGAGGTGGACAATAGAAAGCTTTAGTATTATAACATCCAAAATTACCTGGAAAAGTCTGTGTTACCTGAGGAAGTAATCAAAAAGGACCAGAGAATGATTCGTAAGCTGTCAACTCAATTCATTACTGAAGGAGGAGTGATTTACAAGAGAGTTCCTATTTGAATCCAACTAAGTTGTTTAGATGAGAAAGAAGCAAGGAAAGTAATGGAAGAAGTGCATATGGTAGTATGTGGAGCCCATATAAATGGCTTATTCTTAGCAAAAAAGATTATGAGGCAGAGTTTCTTTTGGCCCACAATGGACACTAATTATTCTAAGTATGTCAAAGGGTGCCAATTGTGCTAGTAGTAAGCAGACCTAAGACATTTACATGTTTCTGAATTGTGTAATCTCACATCACCATGGCCATTTGCTACATGGGAAATAAACATTATGGGAATGATCTATTCTCCTGCCTCAAATGGGTACAAATTCATCACAGTGGCTATTAATTATTTCACCAAGTTGGTGGAAGTCGAATCTTTCAAAAAGGTAGATGCACAGGATATGGCCAAATTCATTGAGAAGAATCCAATATGCAGATATGGTTTGCCTCATTATGTGGTCTCAAACAATGGATTACAGTTTTTAGGTGAAACTAGATAAATGCTTATAAAGTATAGGGTTCAACATCATAAGTCTTTTCCTTACAAACCTCAAGCAAATGGAGCAGTCGAAGTAGCCAATAAAAATGTAAAGAGAATCCTAGCCAAAATGGTGCAAACTTACAAGGATTGGGCTAATAAGCTATCCTTTGCACTATGGGGTTACAAGATTGCAGCCAGAACTTCAACAGGAGCCACACCATTCTCTTTGGTCTATGGAAAGAAGCAATGCTTCTTGTAGCACCCCTCATGCAAATACCCTATATTCACATGTATCATGAATACTATTAATCATGCTCATACTACATGTTCAATTAACCATCACTTAGCCATTAATCATGCCATACGATTTCATATACTATTATTTGTGCCACCTGTCTGTTCCTGTTTTTCATTTCATGCTTAGTATCATGCATACTAACTATATGGATATTACTTCATGCATATCACATGCACACATGTTCTTTCGTAGCTTTACTACTGGTGAGTTACATTATCCCACATAGGTTATATACATATCAAAATATGACTGGCCATTATACAAAACATATGATAGCTGTATTACAAAATATCCTACATCAAGGTTATAAGTCGATGGTTGGCCCTTCCTGATGCAGAGAACATCCCTGAGCAAAAGTCTTTCTAGAAGGTACCTACACGGATAAATAACCCGTGCTAAGCTATAAAGCTTAGTGGGGAATATCTACAGATGGATGGCCATACACAAGGCCATCAAAACATACATATACAATATGTTCATATACTATAATCAACATGTCCAACATAACATGGCAACAATAACATATACTTTAAAGCATAAGCATATTCTCATGTACATAAGCATTGTACCCGAGAGAGAGAAACACACATTTCTTTTTCATAATTCATATAGATGGCAATATTCCATGTGAACATATTCAATTGAAGCATAATTCCTGTGGTAAACCAACAATATAAGCCACATATCAACCTTTAGTCAAATAACTTTAATTGTTTACTTTTGATCATTACTATGAATAACGTTTAGCCTGCCTTAGCTTTATCAGTGGATGCGGGAACTATGGATACACAATGGTATCAAATGAGGGATATCCGAAGATATCGAATCTATAGACCCAAACGGGGCCAACTGTACTATGGACCGGTCAAGCATACCCAAACGGGGTAGCCTATCAACCCAAATGGGGCTGATCATGATCCAAACGGGATCATATACTATGGACCCAAATGGGCCAACTATGGCAGCTGCAATTTCCCTATAGGCGCCTATCTATCCACATCTAAAACTCTATCGCAGGCGGAACTATTTTCGTATTCCATTCACATTTTAATACTGTATTCATAGTATACTGTTTGCACATATGCATAGTCTTATCAACCTGTGAATTCTCTGGTGCATAATTAGATACATGCACATTTCATATGCCAAGATATATATATGGCTCATCTATATCTGTATGACTATATCATTTGCATCATATCATATAAACATGATATATGATCATCATATCATAGACTTGATCATGCCCTCATTAAGCATTTCACATGATCATAGTCATGCTAATTCATCTTCTATCTCATAGGGCAATTACATGCTCATATACTCATATACATAATCATAAATGTACATACATGTGGGTACATTCGCATATAGTCGATTTATTCTTATGAGCATGTTTCCAACACATATATATATACCTTTATCATCATTCAAGTCATGTGCTATACAAAATATCAACATGTTTTCATATGGCATATACACATGTCAAGGTCATGTTATTATTCTCTTTTTCATATCACAAGTGCATATCAAAAGGTGCACTTTCATGTCATAAGATTTACATGTGTAGGTTTATCTCAATTTGGCATATGACCATCATGCACAAGATTAATTACATGTATGGGTTCGATAATTCCTTTCTAGTCTTTATTCATATTCACAAATGAACGCATGTGTATGCATACAATTCCTTCATTGATAGTCATATTACATGCCTTATTCATTTAACTTTCTATCACATAAGCAATTAGCTGTCTCAATCAATTTAAGAATCATATTATCAAGTGTAGCAACAATCTGTTCATACTAGCAATTTCTGTTACATAGAGTAGTCTAGAAAACTAGTCCGGATTCAACTATAGATTACATGTACATAGAGATAGATTCAAGCTTAGGTTTCTTCATGTGAAATATAGGTATGGAAGTCTATTTTTCAATGCAAAAAGAATCACTCAATTTGCTGTTCTATAGCTCAACTTATGAGCAAAACATTCAAGACAGGTCATTCAATCGTGAAGAGGAGTTCGACTCGTGAAGGGATTCACGAGTGAAGCAAATAAGGTGATTCTCACGACTCGTGAAGGGGTTCACGAGTGGAGAAGGAACTATACTTCACGACTCGTGAAGTGGCTCACGAGTGAGGAAGAAAAGCTGAACTTCACGACTCGTGAAGAAGCTCACAAGTGAAGAAGAAAGACTCGACTTCACGACTTGTGAAGAGCTTCACGAGTCGGACTGATGTTCACGACTCGTGAAGTCATTCACGACTCGGCAAGTCTGTCTTCTTCAACCTTTCAACGATAAACTTCCAGAAAAACGTAAATTCAATTCTGTAAATTCTATTCACTTCCAGTAATCCATTTTTACATGCAATATGAATGGCCTAAATTCCCATACCTTGGCTGATAAACCCAATGTCTTCAACCTCTATCAAGTCCCTTTCCTTTGATCCTTCTTCCTTCCTCTTCTCCTTAGCTTAGAGCCTTAAACTCTTGATTAACCAACATGCACCATTAACATCTAAATGCTTGAGATAAATCTATGGAAATCAAAGAGGAAGAAGAAGATGAATTTCTGGTTTTGCTCTCAACAAATGCCGATTCTCACAATCAAATTCTCTAACCCAAGCCTTTTATACCCACATGACAATCTCCTCTTTAGTCCTTCATCATTTTGCATGTCACACAAATGCCACAAGCCTTTATGCATGTTAGACTTTAACCCCTCCACTAATTCTTTTTCAAACATTAACCTATCCATTTAAGCATTCTTTCAATTTAACCTTGAATTAAATGCTTCTCTACACAATTGGCCACCAAAATGCCAAAAAATACCAATTAACCCCAAATTAATACCTTTATCCTCAATTGCATCCTTAATTAACATTAAACCATACTCTTTTATTATATTTTCATGCAATTAACATAATAACATGTTAATTTACCCCCTTACTTAATTACAATAATATGCAAATTAAATTAGGGTCATGTTAGGGGCCTTACACTTCTGGTAGAAATTGAGCATCAATCTCAAAAGGTAGTTTTGGTAGCTAAGATACTAGAAATAGACTGGGCTAGGCAGAGACTATCACGATTTAATTTACTTGATGGGGATAGAATGAGGGCATACTACAATAATCAAGTTTATCAGAAGAGGTTAGCCCGTTCATATAGGAAGAAAGTTAAGAAATATCCTTTGAAAGAAGGAGACCTAATGTTAAAACAGATGAGGCTAGGGATTTCGGACATCCAAGGCAAATTTAGGCCCACATAGGAAGTACCTGTTGTAATTAAGAAGCTATTGTCTAAAGGCACTACTATTTTGTCAGATAGTGATGGCAACGAGTTTAAAGAACCAGTGAATGTTGACAGATTGAAAAGGTTCCATGGCTAAAGACTACAAGAGAAATTAAAGAGCACCTCGCGCAAGGTGAAAACCAATATGGGATGGTGAATCCTTTGTTAATCACTCAACTAACTTCAAGTAGGTCATGATATACCCAACCTCCTAACTATATTCGCCCCCAGTTGGAAGTAATCAGTTATGGAGTCAAAGTATACCACTTGCTACATAAGATAACTTTGGTGATCTCAAGTTTAAGGATACTTCCACAACCACTATGAAGAGATTCCTCACTGACATAGATTTAATATCCATATGTTGATTCTCTTTGTAGGTTTCCAATGAACTTGTTCTTCTAACAAGCATCCATATGTTAGATTTAATTATTTTCCATAATCACAGTTATGAGAACCACTGCTTGAACCATTCAAGAAGCATAACATGTGCTAGTCTATCTGAATTAACAATGTCCTATCTTGTTAATTTTATGACTAGGGATATTTAGATATTAACACATTTGTATGTAATAGACATCTCATATCATGAACACTTTCATGATTGTCTTTGCACTGTGTTTATAATATCAAGGACTTCATTTATTAATTTAAGATTTACAAACTCATGCATTTAAACATAACATTAATAAATGAATAATGCCTTTTATTAAGAATATGAATTCATACATATGAAATGCATCCCTTTTACATGGGCTATAAGGCATACTCTCTAACAATCTCCCACTTGCACTAGAGCCAATCACTCATATGTCTTAGACCCATGCTATTTATATGGTGATTGTGCTTTATCTGGGAAAGTACTTTAGTGAGGGGATCTGCTACATTATCATCTGTGTGGACCCTTTCTATTTTCACGTCATTTCTAGCTATTATTTCCCTTATGAGATGATAGCGTCTAATAACATGCTTGGATTGCTAATGAGACCGTCGTTCCTTTGCTTGCGTGATGGCTTCATTGTTGTCATAATATAAAGGAATTGGATCAATAATACTAGGCACCACTCCTAGTTTAGATATGAACTTTTTGATCCAGATTGCTTCTTTGGCTACTTTTGAAGCAGCAATGTACTCAGCTTCTGTCGTGGATTCAGCAGTTGTTTCTTATTTGGAACTCTTCCAACTAACTGCCCCTTCTCCCTTTATGAACACAAAACCAGACTGTGATTTACAATCATGTTTGTCATATTGGAAGCTGGCATTTGTATACCCATTTACTTCCAAACTACCCTCCCTATATACCAAGAATATATCCTTAGTCCTTCTCAAGTACTTAAGGATATTCTTGACAGCTGCCTAGTCTTCCTCTCCAAAATTAGATTGGAATCTGCTTGTGACACTCAAAGAAAATGCTACATCTGGACATGTACATAACATAGCATACATGATAGAACCAATTGTAAATGCATATGGTATTCTATTCATGCTCTTTCTATCCTCTAGTGTCTGCAGATACATAGACTTAGAAAGGTGTTTCCCATAAACCATGGGTATAAACCCTTTCTTAGAGAGATCCATATTAAACCTCTTTAATACTTTATCTATATATGTACTTTGAGAGAGACCTAGCAACCTATTGGATCTATCTCTATAGATCCTTATTCCCAGAATATAAGATGCTTCTCCAAGGTCTTTCATGGAGAATTGCTTGGATAACCATATTTTAGCAGATTGGAGAAGAGAAACGTCATTTCCTATGATCAATATGTCATCCACATATAGAACTAGGAAGACAATTGCACTCCCACTGACCCTTTTATACACACAAGATTCATCTTCGTTCTGTGAGAAACCAAACTCTTTGATTGTCTCATTGAATCGTATGTTCCAGCTCCTAGAGGCTTGCTTCAATCCATAAATAGATCTTTGAAGCTTGCATACCTTTTTGCTATTTCCTGATGTAAACCCTTCTAGTTATTTCATATACACATCCTCAGTCAGATTTCCATTTAGGAAAGTTGTCTTCACATCCATTTGCCAAATCTCATAATCATAATGAGCTGCAACGGCTAAAAGTATTCTTATAGACTTAAGCATTGCTACAGGAGAAAAGGTTTCATCATAGTCAATACCTTCTTTTTGACGATAGCCTTTTGCTACTAAGCGAGCTTTATAGGTAACTATATTACCTTCTATGTCGGTCTTCTTTTTAAAGATCCATTTGCACCCTATGGGTTTTATCCCTTTAGGTGGTTGAGTTAAAGTCCATACTTTATTCTCATACATGGAGTCCATTTCAGACTGTATAGCCTTAATCCATAAATTATGTTCTGAATTGTTCAAAACTTCTTGATAACTTGTAAGATCATTGTCCTCTACTACAGTTATGCCTCTATCTGAATCAATGTGAAATCCATATCTCAAAGGGATAGAACACATTCTAGTAGATCTTCTAGGGTTTTGTGTATAATTAGGTTCAACTGCAATCTCATCATTATGAAATTCAGTCTCGGGTTCAATCGGTTGTTCTACTTCTATTTATGGGTCTTGAACTTCACCAAGTTCAATTTTACTCCCACTGTCCTCTCGTAGGAGAAATTCTCTTTCCAAGAAGACAACATGCCTTGAAACAAACACCTTTTGTTCTAAGGGATGGTAGAAATAATATCCAAATGTTTCTTATGGATATCCCACAAATAAACATTTGTCAGACTTAACATCTAGTTTGTCTAACACTGTCCTCTTCACATAAGCAGGAGAATCCCATACTTCCATATGAGAAAGTGTGGGTTTCTTGTTATTCCACATCTCATATGGAGTAACATCAACCGATTTACTAGGAACTCTATTTAACACATAAACTGTAGTTTCTAGTGCATATCTCCAAAAGGACATAGGCAAGTCTGCTCGGCTCATCATCGATCGAACCATATCTAATAGTGTTCGATTTCTTCTCTCAGATACACCATTGTGTTGTGGTGTATATGGTGGAGTCCATTGAGATAAAATCCCATTATCTCTAAGATAATCTTAAAATTCTTCCCCTAAGTATTCTCCACCTCGATCTGATCTAAGTGTTTTAATACTCTTACCAAGTTGCTTCTTTACTTCATTTCTAAATTCTTTGAACTTTTCAAATGTTTCTGATTTATATTTCATTAGATAGATATATCCAAACCTGGAATAATCATCTATGAAAGTAATGAAGTAGGAGTAACCTCCTCTGGCATGTGTAGTCATTGGACCACATACATCTGAATGTATTAAGTCCAAAACCATTTTAGCTCGTTCTCCTTTACCAATAAAGGGAGCTTTTGTCATTTTTTCCAATAAACAAGACTCACATGTATCAAATGATCCCAAATCACCTGACTTATGTAATTTGGTCATGTATTTCTCATTTATATGGCCTAAACGACAGTGCCATAAATATGAGGTATTTAGATTATCTTGTTTCATTCTCTTGGTATCCACATTATGCACTTATTTAATTAAATCAAGAACAAATATACCATTCTCAATGATAGCTTTTGCATAAAACATATTGTTCTTAAAAATGTAACAACACTTGTCCTTTAAAGAAATGTCATAATTGTTCAATAAACAACTGAAAGAAATAATACTTTTGGATAAATCTGAAACATAATAACAATTATTTAATTCCAGTATTAATCCACTTGGAAGAGGCAAATGGTAAGTCCCCACAACTATTGTAGAGATGTTTTGTCCAGTAGCTGACTGTAGATATATTTCTACATTTCTAACTCTTTTACTACTTTTAAAACCTTGTAGATCATTACACAAATGAGATCCACATCCGGTATCTAATATCCAAGATTATTTTAAAGCAATAGAATAAGTATTAATTTTAATCATATGAATACCCGAAGTAGAAGCATCCGCTTGCTTCTTCTCCTTGAGAGAATCTAGATAGGCCTTGCAGTTATGCTTCCAATGACCATCTTTTCCACAATGGAAGCAAGTTCCTTTGGGATTCTCTTTCTTGGCAACCTTCTTCTTAGAAATCCCACCATGCTTTGGTTGTGCCTTGGTCATCTTATTCTTCTTCTGCTTCTTGCCTTTAGCAGAAGTGATAACCACGACACTTTTTGAATCCTTCTTGAAGGATCCATCAACTGTTTTGAGCATGTTGATTAACTCAGGAATGGTTACTTGGATCTTGTTCATGTTGAAGTTAAGCATGAAAGGTGCATAACTTAGAGCCAACGAGTACAAGATTAAATCTATGTATAGATCATTATCCATCACATAGCCAAGTCTACTCAAATCTCAATATACCCATACATCTTCAATGCGTGAGTAGCAGTCGAAGTGCCTTCCACCATTTTATATCTAAATAGAGCTCGAGCAATCTCATATTGCTCAGTTCTATCCTGAGAAGAATAAAGCTCCTCTAGATGAAAAATGATGGTTCTAGAATTCATCATCTCATGTTTCTTCTGAAGCTTTAAGGATATAGCACCCAGCATCAGACATGCTGCTGCTTCACTATCCTCTATGTATTTTCGATAAGTGCCCTTGATCTCATCAATGGCATCATCTAATGGAAGTGGTGGTGGATCTTTATCCAAGACATAATTGATCTTTTTAGCTCTGAGAACAATTCTCACTTACTTGATCCAATCAGAATAGTTGCTGCCAACCAGCTTGTTATCCAAGATTGATCGTATATTAATGTTTGATGTGCTCATGATGATGACCTAGATGTGAAAAAGAAAACATATGAGAGTATGTTTATATATATGTATGCATTAATTAGGTCTTTAATTAATCCATTTACTCCCACTATTTTATTGCGGATTAATAGCCCTCACTATTTAATCCGAGAAAACCCGATGGTTTTCTTAGTGGGCCAATATTCAATCCTTGATATGAAATTTGACCTCGACTATGGTCAACAAATCAAACTCCATACACTTAAAAGGTAGGTATCTCTATACCAATTGTGTCTCTACACAACTATTGGAACATTAAATTATCAACTCTTGATACATGCATATCATATATGCATTCCCTAATCTTACCTCTAGAACTATTAGCCTTGACTGTGGTTAATAAGCTAATGGGCTAGCTAATATGACCCATTTAATTAGATTTGAACATATTCGATATAATGTGAGCTTGACTGTGGTCAACAACCCACACTATAAAGAACTCTGGTTCTCCTCAAATTAATGGAAGGCTTATATACCTTAGTATTAGTTTGAGGGATTTTAGTTAATTAAGTCTCATCATACATGGTTGGCATACATTGGTATGCTTCCTATATCTATCTCATAAATATAAGTATACAAATATGGTATAGTTATGGACTTTACTACATTGATTTTCTCGAGCCAAAAGGGAAATCAAAAGGTCAAACCTAGGTAATATGCATGATTCAAACAAGTAAAAATAATTACATTATCTTTAAACTTGTTGGATCTCCATCTGGCCCATCTTACTCCTTGATAGTGGTCTCCATTTCTATCTCTAATTCTAATCCATGTAATCTAATTACATATTATAATTTAAAAATAAATACAAACCAAAAACAAGTGGTCGAGACATGAAAGTCCTCATTGGGCCGAAACATGCATTATGCTCAATCACATTGGGCCTTGTCTATAACTATCCATCATGCCAATCATACACCTTTATATACATTTCTAATGCATAAAGTAAAACATATAATGGATTACTAACATTGTTTCAACTCTTGAAACTTACTTTTGAGTTATTTTGATAATGTGATCAAATTAGGAAACTTTTTCCATTTTGAAAACTTTCATTTTAGAAAATCTTTTTACATGCATGTGTTTTTGTCTCAATTATCAATCCAATTGATTATTAATTAATTATTAATTGATTATTTAATTAATTAATCACATTAAAGAATTAAAGAATCAATTTTGAGCTTAAAATAAATGGTAGGCTGAAAACCACAGATTTAAACCCTAAAGTATGTTCACACACAAACTAGTTTTATGTCTATTGGACCATTTAGGCCTTTGGAATGAGCCAAGACCACTACAGCCCTTAAAACCCATTAATAAACTTAATTATATTTTATAATATTTAATTTAAATCAGCTCCTTGGGCCCACCAAGTCATTCACTAATTTAAATCAAGTCCGTAAATATAATTAAGCCCATTAAGTGATTTTAATGAATTAAAATTAATTCAATTAATTTAAGGCCCATTTTAATTAATCCAATTAATTAAAAACACATTAATATATTAGATATATCATATTTAGAAGATTAAAAACTGTTATAAATAAGAACACCAATTTATCGAACCTTTCCATTAAACTAGTTTTCATGCAAAACTTATTCGATTTTAATTTTGTTTGATCCTATGGCTTAATATCACATACTAAACACATAAATTATCATCAAAATGATCTTATAGTGGATTAATAAAAATTTAATTTAGAACAGCCCCTAAAATGTTTATTGAAAAATAAAATCCTACATGCCATTCACAATGATTCTTTTTCTCAAAAGAATCATTTTTATTTTTTAGTTTTATATATTTGATCACATACATCTAGAAATCAATATTTCTCATTCATGAACAATAAAATCTAATATTTTAAAGTTCATGAAATAAATAACTCAAATATAAAAATTATTTCATAAAAATATAGAATTGTAGATTCATGGCAAAACCGAGGCTCTAATACCATGTTGGGAATTATCAGTTACATGCATCTCATACATAAGTGGAATTTAAAATTTTTAACCAATAGATCTGATCATGCCATGAATTTACAATATACATATTAATGAGAATAAGAACAATCACTTTTAATTTTTGTTGAACAGTTGATTTTCCTTCTCATTGGGTTGTCTTAAATCACAGTATCCAAAATTGAACACCTCCAATTAGTAATCCACACTAGAGAATGATTGAATGAACCAAAAATGAATGAACACAAGGGCTAGCTGAAATCTCTTGATTCTAGCAAGGGGGGTGGCGGCTAGGGTTGAGAGAGTGAGAGAAATTCTTTTCTTTTAATTGTTCAATTAACCCTAAAATCCCTATCACTTGGATTTTTATAGTTAGGTTAAAAATCCAACTTCATAATGGGATTGGACTCTTTAAAATTGCTGGAGAAATATTAAATGGGATTCTGGAATTATTAAAAATTTATTTGGACTTAATTAAATCCAATTTAAATCATTTCATAAAAGACTATGCACAAAACCCACAAACTAGGCCCTTCATGCATACACTTGGATTTAATCACCCAAATGAATTCCAAATCCATCTAAATTAAATATGTAGGCTCCATGACACTTATAAAATATATTTAATTTATTTTGGTCCAAGAATTAGGCCTCCAATGCCTTCTACAAGAAGGTGGCATGAAACCTTTCCTCTAGAGGGTTTTTGCACCAAACTCAATTTTCTGGGCCTCTATTATTTTCTCCAATGGATCTAATAATTATTGTATCAGCCCTATAACACTTATAGTCCAATAATAATTAATTATGAAATAAAATATTTCAATTAGGTCCATTTTACAGAATATTTCTATAAAGTTCTACGAATAATTTTACTTGATCATAATTAATTATTCTCTTATTCACTTCTCTATTCCCATAATAATATCAAATATTATTATCCTTGTCATTTTACCATTTTATCCTTTTCTCTATATGTGTGTGACCTATTGAGTTTCTGTTCATATTGGCAGTATTATATGTAATTGTGAGTTCTATTCAAAACTCACATGATTTAAATTTCTTTAAATCATTTTATCAATCCCTAGTGATATTTGTGATACACTATTATACAAGTCATGATTGGCCTCTAGCTAGGCATCATGACCACCCAAATGTCAGAAAAGTCAAGTGGTTTGACTATACCCTTCCATAGAAACATTTACCGTTCAATTACACCTTTCACCATTCTTATCTCAATTAGATTCTGAGTATGGATTTCTGTCAACTCATAAAAATCTAATTATGTATTTTCTATTAATTTAACCATTATTCCCAAAATGCCCTTCATGGATCCCTATCCATCTTGGCATATTACTCTGGCCAGAGATTCTCTGAACAAGGCAATTATAGAATCATGTGAGATAACTTCCCTTAATAAATCTGGGATGGTGAATCCTTTGTTAATCACTCAACTATCTTCAAGTAGGTCATGATATACCCAACCTCCTAACTATGTTCACCCCCAGTTGGAAGTAATCAGTTATGGAGTGAAAGTATACCACTTGCTACTTAAGATAATTTTGGTTATCTCAAGTCTAAGGATACTTTCACAACCACTATGAAGAGATTCCTCCCTGACATAGATTTAATATCCATGTGAGGATTCTCTTTGCAGGTCTCCAATGAACTTGTTCTTCAAACAAGCATCCACATGTTAGCTTTGATTATCTTCCATTATCATAGTTATGAGAAACACTACTTGAACCATTCAAGAAGCATAACATGTGTTAGTATGTTCGAATTAACAATGTCCTATTTTGTTAATTCTATGACTAGGGATATTTAGACATTAACACATTTGCATGTAATAGACATCTCATATCATGAACACTTTCATGATTGTCTTTACACTGTATTTATAATATCAAGGACTTCATTTATTAATTTAAGATTTGCAAACTCGTGCATTTAAATATAACATTAATAAATGAATGATACATTTCATTAAGAATATGAATTCATACATATGAAATACATCCCTTTTACGTAGGTTCTAGGGCATACTCTTTAACATGAACTCGATCAAACTTGTGGTTAACCTTATTATAATCTAGGAAAGTTCTTTACTGTCTATTTTCAGGGTTTATCTGATCTTAATTTCACCTCAAATTATACAACTGGACTCTATTTAATAAATATTATCTTATCTAATAGTTAAATGCTAAGATTTTTGGTAGGACACCCATCCTAGAATTTCTTGGGCTCATGCACATTCAACTCTTGAGTTCTAATGAAATTTATTGTACTAATGCTAATAAAATCGTTGCAAATGCCATTCTAATGTTACTATTTATAGTCAAGAAATTACTATTCATAACAGATAGAATTTTAGGGTGTTACAGTAATCTAGTGAAAAAATCCATGGTGATTTTATCCCACTTATGTTTTAGTGTATTGAGCTGCTGTAACAATCCAGAAGGAACCTAATGTTTTGCTTTCACTTCCTAGCATATTAAGCATCTGGCAATAAAATATGTTATGCCCTGCTTTATGCTAGGCCACCAGTAATGAGTTTTTAAATCCTGATACATCTTGGTGCTACCAAGATGCATGACATATTTGTTGTTGTGAGATTCTATTATGATGTTCTTCTTTAATTCTGTATCATTCGGAACACAAATTCTACCTTTATAGAATAGGAATCCAACACTTCCTTAGGATTAATTGTCATCTTTCTTTTCATGGATGTGATCAATGGCTCTAGGCAGCTTTAACTTACTATAAGAAATCAGGTCTAGCGTGTATTTTGGTTATAATTGCTCAATTTTATGCCATAGCTAACTTGACATTCATAGCCCTTAAGGCTATTTAAATAACATTGCATTACTACCTTAGTATGTCTATAAGGGAAAGAACTTTTATCATTGAAGTCAATTTATTAACCATTATATGTTTTTGACTAAGTGCATCAACTACTATATTTGCCTTGCTAGATTGATAATCGATGAGACATTCATAATCTTTGATAAGTTTTAACCATTGTCGTTGTCTCAAGTTGAGCTCTTTCTGAATAAGCAAATACTTTAGGCTTTTCTGATTGATATAGATGTATCACTTTTCTCCAAATAAGTAGTGCCTCCCGATTTTTAGTATGAACACAATTACTGCAAGCTCTATGTCATGGGTGGGATAATTCATTTCATGTGTTTTCAGCTATAGGGAGTAATAGGCAATTACTTTTCCTTCTTGTATTAATACACAACATAAACAATTTCAGGATGCATCACTATATATCACAAAGTCTTTTTGTGGTTCTGGCTGTGTTAAGATTTGTGCTTCTATCAGCATCTTTTTCATCTTCTCAAAGCTTTCTTGACATTTGTTAGTCCACTTAAATCTTACATTTTTCTAAAGTAGTTAGGTGAGTAGAGATACAATAAGGGAAAAGCCTTTAAAAAATCTCTTGTAGTAACCTACCAAGCCTAGAAAACTTCTAACTTTTGCAATATTTTTGGATAGTTTCCATTCTATGATTGCTATGATCTTTTTTGGTTCAACTTTAGTGCCTTTTGCTGTAACCACATGGCCTAGGAATGAGACTTCATTAAGCCAAAAGTTACATTTGCTAAACTTGGCATACAACTAATTTTCCCTTAATGTTTGTAGCATAATTTAAAGAGGCTTTTCATGCTTTTCTGGTGTCTTAGAATAAACCAGAATGTCATTAATGAATACAACCACAAACTGGTCTAAGTAAAGGTGGAGAAACAATTCATCAAGTCCATAAAGGTTGTGGGTGCATTAGTGAGTCCAAAAGGCATGACCGAGAACTCATAATGCTCATACCTGGTGCGAAAGGCTATTTTTTGAATATCTAACTCCCTTACTTTAAGTTGATGATATGCCAATCTTAATTCAATTTTTAAAAACACACTTGCTCCTTTCAACTGGTAAAATAGTTCATCAATTATGGGCAATGGATATTGGCTTTTAATGGTGACATTCAATTGCCTATAATTAATGTATAACTGGAGTGATCTGCCTTTCTTTTTAACAAATAACATAGGTGCTCCCCATACTGACATACTGGGGTGGACGAAACCCTTATCAAGTAATTCCTACAACTAAATTTTCAATTCTTTATGTTTTATCCGCACCATTCTATAGGGAGCAACTGAAGTGGGTGTTGTACTTAACATAGCATCAATAGTGAATTCAACCTCCCTATTAGGTGATAATCTTAGTAATTCATTAGAAAAGACATCTGAAAAGTCACATACTGTAGGGATGACTTTGATCGACGGTTCACCAACTTTTGGTTCCAATACACTTGCTAAATAAGTTGTATAACCCTTTCTAATTATGCATTTGTAGTACTAGCTGATATAACATTAGAGAGATAGTTTGATCTCTCACCCACAACTATGATATCCTAACCTTTTGGAGTTTTTATGGTCAATCACTTAAGTCGATTATCAATCATGGCTTGATGTTCATGTAACCAATGCATGCCTATGATTTTATCGAATTCATGAAATGGAAGTTCTATTAACTTCATCGGGAAAGTATACTACTATATTTAGATAGGGCAGTTTTTGTATACTTTATTTACAAGTACACTATGCCCTAAAGGGTTACACACAAAAATATCTTCATCTAATGGTGAAATATCTAACCCTTTCTTTTGTACTATAGCTGTGCTAATGTATAAAGGTGTGGATCCTAGGTCAACCAAAGCATTAAAAAATTCACTAGGTAGTAAAAACTTACCTACAATAACATCAGGTGTATCTTGCTCCTCCCAAGCTCGAACTGCATATGTATGCACAAAAGATCATCCCTTTACTCCCTGTTGTGCCTAAACTACATGCCTAGCTATAGAACCTCTACTGGGGGGCACATATGCTCCTATCTTCAGATACTAGTGCACCAGATCTATCTGACTACAGTGCTAGTGAAGCTTTTGACTAAGCTTTAAGACAATCCTTCTGAAGGTGATTTTTGGATCCATACCTATAACATGCTTCAATAAGCTTCAAACAATCTCTTGAGTTTTTTTTTCTCACATTGTTCATAAGGAGGAATGTTCCCTCTGCCTTCACCCCTCGGTGCACTACCTACTGAGGCTATTGGGATGCTGGCCCTAACTATAGATTTTTACTCTAGGCTTGAGGCCTGAAACTAATATGCTGGCCCTATAGGTTTTTTACTGGAAGTGCTAGGGGTGCCTGTCTATAGAGGTATTCTTTTCTGTTATAAGTGGGCTTATCTACTAGCTTCATCTAATTACACAGTCTCAACTCTAGTGGCTACTGTGATCGAAGATCTCATAACTGTATACTTGTGTGCTGCAATGACTTCCTTGATTCTATTTACATAATGAATCCTCTAATTCTATTATAAAGACCTTGTTCAAATAACTGACATAGTTTTTCCTGTGCCAAATTGTAATATTTCACATAGGCACTAAGCTGTTCAAATTCCTACCCATATTCTAATTCAATCCTGTTTCCCTCTCTCAATTACCAAAATGCACTTTCCATGGCATGTTCATATTCTTTTTGATATATTTATCACTAAGCTACTTCACAAAGAAGTCCCATATCAATTTAGTTGCTGGGACATACCTCCTTATTGATTCTCACTAAGTGTAAGCGGGTCCCTAAAATAAGGCTATTACACCCTCTAGCATCTCTTTTGGTAGGCTGTGAGTAATCTCAAAAAATCTCTTAATTTTATTCAACCATTCCTTTACTTCTATTGGAGATGTCAAATTTCTCTCGTAAAAATCTTTGGCTCTTAACTTTTTTAATTCCTCTAAAATAGGCTTCTTGGCTGGAGGTGGAGGATGTTGTCGCTGTGGTTATGGAGCTGGTAGAGCTTGCATTCTTGGATATATAAGATCTACTATAACTTACATGAAATCTTGTTTAGGTGGTGCTATAGGTGATAGGGGAAGTACTGCTACATGTAGAGGTGGTGTAAATGTAGGCTGTGTGTGCCCATTAATAGCACTCTGATCTCCCCTATCTATTAAGGCACTACTCTCGGCCACCTCCTTTATCTCCATACCTTTTCTAGAGCTGCAAGCCACTCTTTTTAAACTATAAAACAAAAGGGATAGGTATTGATTAATTCTTAACATCACTTTATACACAAACATTCAGTTATGGCATATATATTTAATTCATATCACCCACTCCGATCTTAGGTCGCCTAAACCATGCTTTGATACCACAAAATATAATACCCTAAACTTTCCTATGTTCGAATATTACTTAGTCATGATTGATTTTCCAATTGGACATTTATTTCCATTATTACATCTTATCCATCTCTAATTTATTTGAAGTTAGGTATATTGTTATTTCATTGGTTCATTATGTGCCAAATTAAATTTTGTCATAAAGTTACTATTCATTTGGTCAAATCACTATTCATTTTGTAAAAATTTTAGTTGTTTAATGGCTATAATATTAACCTATTCCTCTTACAAAAGTTTAAAAACATACTATTAGATGTTTAACCTCTAACTCCAATACTTTAGGCTACATCACAACACTTCTATAATCTATTACATTAATCATATTCACAAGTCATCAATACCATCACATACATAAATATTTTCAGTCCATATATCATCCATTAATTACAAATATATATGTCATAATATTTTTGAGTCACAACTACCTTACATATACATAGTCTTTGATAAGTATGAATTATATTATATTTTTTAGTGTGTTTTAATGTGTTTAGCATGATGATGTTGGAGTGATTTGGTTAATTTAGTGTTTAAATTTCTTAAATAATACTTTATGAGCTTAATTAGTTAATTTATTGTTTTTAGGTCTTTATTTAAAGAGAAGAAGAATTTACAAGGGCTAAAGTGCAAATTTAGCAATTAAAGGCTTTTTATTAAAGAAAAAATTCAACATGCAATCTAGAGGCTAGTCACTCGGTGGAGTGAATCCCTGACTCTACCGAGTGGTCTAAAGAGGAAAAGAAAAAGTTGTGCTGACTAGTTCAAAGAGCAATCAATTGATGGAGCAAATACTCACTCTACCAAGTGAGACAAAAAGGAAATAGGGCATGGAAAGCACCACTCGATAGAGCGACATACTCACTCTATAGAGTGACTCAAAAAGATTAGGGATCGAGAAGCTTTACTCAGTGGGGTGAAATGTCACTCTACCAAGCTTAATCATGGAAATCGAATTAGACTCTAACTCTTGCTAGTTTGGGAAGTCTTCAGCGGTCTATATTCTTCCAATTTGAGGCTATAAAAGTAGTAAGGAAAATCAATTAAAGGAAGGTAGTTTTTATCAATTAACACTTTAGTTTACTTTCATTTTTCATTTAGGGTTAAAAACTATGATTGAAGTCTTTGTAAAAGTTTTAAGAGCAGTGAAAATTCTAAGTGTTTGTATCATTTCTCTTACTTATTTTTCTTCAATTTTCAAAAAAATCTGTGAGTAATTCTTTTACTTTTGCTAAAGGATACTTGAATCTTTAACTTTATATTTTAATGACTTAGTTTGCACTTAATGTGATACAAATTGATTATTTCTTGGTTTTTTGCAAATTCTTACCTTTGGTTATTTCTAATTTGATTGTTGGCTTATTTGAATTAATAGTTGATGATTGATTTATGCATGATTATTGGTTTGCATGTTCTTAGGTTAAATTATTGGTATTAATGCATGATTATGTTCTAAGTTAAGATGTAGTTGTGTATTGTTAATAATAGATTAAGACTAAGAGAAGTTAAAATCAAGAATAGATGAAAGTTAAATTTACTTTCAAAAGAGTTTAATAGACTTCTAGGAGGTTAAAATCAAGAATAGATGAAAGTTCAATTTATTTACAAAAGAGTTTAATAGACATCTAGGAGGTTAAAATCAAATCTTTTATGCTACGCATTGAATAATTCTAAATATGAAAGGTTTAATGCTTAAGAATGGTATTCTTATGTTGAGATATCTTGCCTTTTTCATCTGATTTCTTCATGATCACTTGTGTTCTCTTTTTGATTAAGTCATTATAATATAAGTTAAGGTGGATAGTCCTTTAGTGAATTTTGCTCTAATATTGCATTTTACCTATTTTGTTTACTTGCTATCATTTAAGTTTGAGTTTAATTGCTTTAACTTTTGTTTGTTTGCTTTAGTTTATTATTTAAATTTCTATTTTAGTTTAGTCACTTATCAACCATTGTAATTTTGGGATTTTCCTTTTCTCTCACACACAGTTTTCATTCTAAAATTCAAAATTTTTCATACATACATAAGTTTCCCTTAGGTTTGATATTTGTGGGTCATAATTATATTTTTCTATATTACTAATCGATCTAGTACACTTGCTAGATATCGGTTAAGTTTTTGGCGCCATTGCCGGGGAAAACAATTGGTGTTTGTTTATTGTTTTGGATTTTTAAAGTGAATTTTTTTTGTGTTTCTTTTTTTCTTTTCTTTATTTCTATTATTTTATTTTATTTATTCTTTTATGCATGTGTCAATAGTTTATAGTAAGAGATAGACCTATCTTTCCCATTCAATTTAAAATTGAGAGGACTTATCATAAGATTCAGAGATTAATAGCCACCATGTATAATAAAGGGATATAAGGAGATCTACCACTTAATGATAATGACTTACCTAATATTGATCCACCTGTAAATGATCCACACCCTAGGATAGAAGGCATGAATTACCAAGCTCAAGGGGATGGGTTTAGACCCAGAACCATTATAGACTATGCAATCCCAGGTGGAATAAAGAATATAGAACCATTAGGATACCTCATCATCAACCTTTTGAGATAAAACATGCTACCATCACAATGGCACAAAGAAATCAATTTTCAGGTTCGAAGATAAAGGATCCCGCCCAACACTTAGATATGTTCTTAGAAATTAGTGACATGGTTCAAATCCCAAATGTGTCGATGGATGCCATTAGACTTAAGTTATTCCCTTTTACCCTTATTGGTAAAGCTAAGTATTGGTTGCATATGCTACCAAATAAATCTATCCAATCACTACAAGAAAAATCCATTTTCTCGACCAAAATTTTCGATGGAATTGAGTGAATTTTTGTAGGGAAACAAAAATACCGATAGAATTTAGCGATGGAAAATAGCATAGGAGAAACAATTAGAGGCAACTTTCTCGATGGAAATATTTTCGTCGGTAATTTTACCGATGAAAAATGTCATTCGTAATTGATTCCGTTGGAAAGTGCAGAACAAAAAGTTGTCGTCATTTCCCAAATTTACGGACATAATTAGTATTTTGTCGCAAAATTTTCCTATGAAATGATACATTTCGTAGGCAAATTTACAGACAAAAAAAATTGTCTATAGCTAAATTTACCAATGGAAATAAGTATTCTGTAGGCAAATTTAGCTATGGTCTGATATATTCTGTAGGTAAATTTAGCGACAAAAGTGTTTTCATTGCTATATTTTGTTTGGAATTTTAGCGACGGATTGCTATATTTCCATTGGGAAATCTTAGATTTCAATATTTTTAATATTTTCTTTTCACTATATAGTGGAATCCTAATCAGCAATATAATATAAAATATATAATTTACAATAATAAATTAATAGAGACCTAATTCATAATATAATATAATATTTAATAATATATAAAATCATTTTCTTACAAGTCCTAAAATCATAAATATTATCCTTAATATTGTAGACAAATTATTACAAGTCCCAAAAGTCTTGAAATTTAAAGCCCTATGTTGTAGGCATAAGTGGATCATCTGGATACTGCAATGTGCTGCCTCCCCCCTTATTTCTTTCATCTGAGTACAGAGCTTAGCTATATATTCCATAGACTCACGTAATTGAGTTGCCAACTGATTCACTGTAGTGTAAAGTTCAAATACTTCCTTAGTAGATACTGCTCATCTACTAGTGGTAGTTGTACTGGATGTGGAGGTATGCGTATATTGTCTATTTGTGAAAGATCCAAGGCCAAAATTCCTGCTAAGATGGTCCCTACTGCCAATTACCTGTAGATACATCTGATTCTCATCAATGTTGGGTTATCCTACGACTGTCGTAGTGCCTGGGCCCCACATATGGTAAGCTAGTTCAAATATTAGATAGGTTGGACCCCTCCATGCAAACATGCATCCAGAGACACCAATAAGATGTAGAGAGGATTATGGGGGCATTTGTAGCTGCTAGGGCTAAGTTTGATGTTGTATTATAGGTCACTGATGCATTAGTTTCTAAGGTGAGATAGTAGACCGACAAGGTACAAGGACTTGTCAAAGTAGTTTTGTTGTTGTGGATCAGACTAGAAAGGTATTTGTAACATGTATCAAAAAGGTGTTATTTAATTATTCTTGCCTTCCATCTTTAATGTTATTTAATTCAAGACTAAGTAACAAAAAGTAATAAAACTAACAAAAATGAAAATGACAAAAATAACAATGTAAATGAATAAAAATGACAAGAGAAAATGACAATGAATTGACCACATTTGACCAAAAAATGACACAAAATAAAATGACAAGTCTTCCAAATTCAACAAGTAATGCACTAATACAAAACCCTTTTCACAGGTAACAAAGCAGAGACATATATTCCACATTCTACATAAACAATCATCATACATACAACCTTAATGATGATGTTTTAATTTTCTTATATTGGACACAGTCATTAGAAAGTGTTAGAACATATAATAGATATTGTTTGCTTATAGAATGGAAAAACTTATTGATGATACACACACTAAATTGGATCAAAAGGATAAAGTATCTGTGAATGGAGAATGGCTAGAAGTCTATGACAATTCTTCTTCCTTTATTATTGCTCTAAGAGGTCTACAACACCAAAAAGAGTGACTATAATAGGTTGAAATCAAAAGAGATGCACAGCAAAAACAAGTGCAGATATTTTCTAACTCTAAAAGGATTTTACCACCTAAATAAGTTGAAATCAAAAGAGATATACAGAAAAGAGAATTTTGGATATTTTTTAAGTTTAGAAGAATTTAAAAGGGGGGTAATGTTCCTTACCATCTCTTTTGGACAAGGAAATTATTGAACTGATGGGAAATGAAAAGGTAGACAATGTGAAACACTTTACCGGTTATTTATCCACAAGGTTGAAGACAAAGTGAAACACTTCACTAGTGATTGATCCACATCATTCAAGACAAAGTGAAACACTTCACTAGTAATTGATTCACATCATTCAAGACAAAGTGAAACACCTCACCAATTATTGATCCATATGATTAAAGACAAAGTGAGACACTTCACCAAAGATTGATCCACATGGCTGAAAATAAAGTGAACTCCCCACAAATAATTGATCCATAAGGCTAAAGCCAAGATCACGGAATAAAATTGAAGCACACTGAAAGCTAAGATCACAGTATAAAATTGAAGCACACTGATAGAGGAATAGTCCAGTTGGTTGCTTTAACTCCTAGTTATGAGGGAGAGAATTATTCTGTTGTGTCTCCAAGGTATATCTACAAAGGAGAAGCAAGCTATAAAACATGCTATTAGTGACTCCATACAAATTCATATTTGCAAGAAATTTTCTAAAAAGAATATTGATTCTAAAGGGGGTATACATGCCTATAGATGGCATCAACCACTTTGACAAGGTTAGTCATGCTGATAGATGGCATCAACTAATGAATAACCTTATCTAATTCTACATGTAGACAAGCTAGCACTAATTAGATACACACAAATCTCTCAATTCTACATGCCAACAAGCTGATGGTAATCAGACTGTCAACCAAAGGTTAACACATCCATAAGTTGAAGGTAATTACCTGAGCAGAGATTCACTACCTCAAATGGTATATGTCTTATTTGATTAGAGACTCACTGCCTCAAATGGTACGTGTTTTAAAATAATCAACAAGAGATTTACTGCCTCAAGTATCCATTTTTTATCTTTCACTTTGAATTTTGGCACTAGTGCACAAGTTTTCCAAAATTAGGGGCAACTATAGACATCGTGACCTGAGGCAGCTTAGATTAGGATTACCCGATAATGAGGAACCCTCATATGTCTAAAAGACAACATGAATCTAGAGTTTTATCCTGGCTTTTAACACTTATATAAAATCTTTTTTTGTCAATTTAAACATTATTTTTCCTAGAGTTTTAAAAAGGTCTCAAAAACCTTGAATTTTTGTCTCTACTTATGATAGCGGTTGTCCATCATGGGAATGATGGCCATTAGTGCTCATTTTCTTTAGGGAGATTCCCCTAGCAGATGCCTAGACCATTTAGGGTGTCCCATGACATGTTGACTGATAGCCATCAATCACTACGCCATGACCTCAAGTGAGAGAATATATTTAAGGGCATTTTTGTAATTTTTTAAGGCTCGGGTGAAGGACGAGTGTCTATTAATGTGGGTTTTTTTCCAACTTTCCCACGTTTTCAGGTTTTAAAATTTGATGTTCTCTAAAGTATTTAAAAAAAAAATTTAGAGTTTTCAAGGGGATTATGACTTGGGAAAAAGGAGGCTGATTTTTGAGAGAGAGAAACTCAATTCTCTATTCTTTCACACTAAAAACAAATACTTTTCTTTATTTGAACATGGAATCAAGGATCTGATCTTAGATTTCTACATTCTAGAGTTATAAAACTAGACTCATGAGGGCAATATTCTAGGCATTAAGCCTATATCTCTTTAAATTCATAGCACGCTCATGTAGTTGATTAAGTTTACATTTGTAATTCCCTGATGTGTGTTCTTGTGCTACATAATCTGTTCATTTGTATTCTTTATGTTGGCTGACCAAACATCAACAAGAATATTAAATTGGCAAGTAATACAGAGTAAAATTTTTAAGACCTCAAAATTATTGTACTATAGAAATTGTGTTGTGAGAATAAAATCAATTGATTATTGATATATGTAAAGAATTTTCCCAATTGCTTTGTTAATTAGATTTATAACTACCCCACTTAACTAAACAAAATTAAAGAAAATTAAGTTGAATTGAAAAGTATCAATAATA
The DNA here is from genome assembly GCA_037975025.1 of Excoecaria agallocha. Classification (NCBI taxonomy): domain Eukaryota; kingdom Viridiplantae; phylum Streptophyta; class Magnoliopsida; order Malpighiales; family Euphorbiaceae; genus Excoecaria; species Excoecaria agallocha. The sequence goes on from CM075816.1 coordinate 41,824,620, forward strand.
ATAAAAATAAAGTACAAAAATTAGAATGAAATAATTACTAAAAATGTTGTTCAAGGATTAAATCCTCTCTATACCTAATGCAAAACATATTGTTAAAATAAAATTAATATGAATTAGATGTGGATAACCTAACTAAACCCAAGTTTCCCATTCTAGAGCCAACTACTCTAACTACCCGATTTCCCATTCCGGAGCCAATCGAATAGCTAGCACAAGCACGGGTCTAATAAATCCTAGATGCAGAATGATTTCCAATTTTAGAGCCAATCAACCCAATACCCATTCATTTCCCATCTATTTTTAGATTTATAATGCATTAACTCTAGATCTAATAGCCCTCATTCCAAAATCGCTATTAAATATACAACCAAAACATGCAAAAATATGGTATAATGATATTTAATCTAAGCAAGCACAAAACCTGTTTGACTTAAATAAGAGAATAATTATATACTTGTATAAAATGAATATCAAGATCATCACAAGGAGAAATGAAACATCTAATTATAACTATATCAAATAAGCATCAAAATCTTAAATAGGTATGGGGTTTTAATGATCCCCAAACAACAAAAATAACTACTCACTACACATTGAGTAAAATAAGAAGATAAGAGTGAAAGAAACTCTTAAACCCATTGATGAAATCTGGATCTGAAGTTCAATCAGTTCTCATCTCTAATCCACATAACTCTTGATTGAAAATCACTAGAACTATGATCAACTGATGTAAATCTAATGCTTAGTCTACTAAAACTATTAAATTCAATAAAATGTAGTGTTTACGACAAAGAAGAAAACTTAAAACCCTAAAACTACTAAAGAAAATTATAGAGAAAATGAAATCTATATTTTTTCCTTTTCTTTTGCCAAACAGATTATAATCTTTTATAGACTTAAGTGAGTCATAGTGAAGGAACACTAAAGAGACTCTATAGTCCTCTATTTTAGCACAAAAGCTTGAATGTCATTTTTACAAATAACTTCTAAGCAAGATAAGATCCTCAGGTCTTGAATGAGTTGTAATTTGGCTTAGGTGTGGCTAACAAGAATAGGATTAGGATACACAAATTAGAACAGACATTCTCCACTTCAACTCACCACTTCTCTCCCAAAATTAAGACTCCAACTCTACCCTTAAACATCTTATAATCTTTGCTAATCACTCAACTATCTAGAATGCAAAACAATTATCCTAAGGAATTAGTAAGAAAAAGAGAAGAATTCTCTTAAATTTCTTACTTTAAAGATTTTGGCTCAATTAATGTCTTAAGAGCTTAAAATTTTTCTCCTATATAAATAGAGTACCCCACATATAGATGAAAGTATGATTGCTAGCTTGAACTTGATTGATTTTTTGTTTAAAACAAAACAAAAGCTAAAGTAATCATTTCTTAAAATGATAGGCAGGGACTCACAAAGATTCCACTAAAGAAGAAACTACGATATGGAATTTCACAATCACACTAAACTTGGCAATGTAACCCATTTCAAGACTTGTAAACATTTAAAGTTCAACCTTATACTTACTTGAACCACCAAGGAAAAATTTCATCCAACCTAGAATGCCTAGTTCTTATAGGGGTAAGATAAAATCTTTTTAGGTTATGGGGCATTGATACAAGTGTAATCAACAAAAATTAAACTTAACATGCTTAATTAAGCTCAACAAGGCTTACAAAGGATATTAAATAAAAAGGGTAGGCCAAAAGTCTTTTTTAAAGTATGATCAATAAAAATATTGCCTAAGTAATTTCTAGTCTTACCCGTCTTACCTTCGAGTTGTTTTACCACTTTAAAGGGTGATGAGGAAGGTTCTAGCGCTATAGAATTCCTACTCAATCACCCTTATGCATTGGTTTTACTAATTTTCAAAATTAGGCCTAAAGTGTACCATTATTAGAAAACTTGCTAGCATTGATCTAATCAAAACTAACTGACAAAGAAAATACATTCAAGAAACTACTCCTCTCTTGCTATTCAAACTATTCTAAATAAGTTCTTTTAACTCTAAGTTCAAGTTAATTCACAATAGGAACAACTAATGAGGGTAAACTAAACTAGAATGTAGTAGTAAATAATAACAATAATAACCATAAACTAAGACAAGCATAACCACAAAACTAACTAAAACAAAAGCTAAAAAATAAAATAAACTAAAAGTAACGAAATAATAAAATAAACTGCAAATTAAAACTAAAACAACAATAAGTAAATAAGAGAAGAAACTAAACTAAACAACATAACATTACTAAAATGTTCTAAATAAAAATTAAACAACTAAAAAGAAAGAAAGAAAGAAACATTCCATCAAATTATCAAAAAGTTCCAAAAAACATCATTCCCAATGTACCCCTACCCACACATAAAACTCTCATGTCCTCATCAGTTGCTAAATGTGGTGAGCAAATTTCTAAGTACAACATTCCATCAAATTCTCAAAAAGTTCCAAAAAACATCATTCCTAATATACCCATACCCCACACATAAAATTTTCTTGTCCTCAGCAAAGCCAAAAAAAAATCTCAAAATCAGTGGGGTTAAAGGAATCCCTAAAATCATTTTTAAAGTGGTGGTGAGGAAAATGCATGTCAAATCGTGACTGCATCAAAGTCATCGATTTAATAAGCTTGTTCATACTTGATGTGAGCTCCACTTGGCCTTCCTTCAATTTTGTTTACCCTACTACTATGATTTCTAATTTGGATATGATCTCAATGTATTGCTGAGCAAAAAGTGTGATCACTGCAGCATCAGCAACAAGCAAGTTTGTCTTTCCCTTTGCAACTAGAAGTATTTTTCTTTGTTAGATTGTGTAAGGACCCAAAATAGGCCATAGTAGAATTTAAGAGCATTATCATGTTATTAATGTCAAATTAAGCTTAATTAGAGGAATTATTATAAGTTAAGACCTTATAGATTAATGGTTTAGAGGGTTAAAGAATCAATTAAAATTTTTGTATACAAGTGTGCAATTGAAAAGAAATTATAGTTAAAGTGATCTATTGTAATATAATTAATTATTAGTGGGTCAAATCAATAAAATAAAGGAATATGGGATGTAATTAAAGAAAATAAAGTAATCATGGGGTCAAATTGGAAAGAAAGAAACAAATGGGGACACATTTCTAACATGTAAATAGATGAAGGAGCATAAGGATACTTTACCCTTTTATTTAAGTGCTAGAGCCTTTGCATGTTGGAGAGAGAAAACATTTTCTTTGTTTTTGAGATGAGGAGAATTAACTTGGCAAGGAAAAAAGGAGAAAGAAATGTAAATTTTCATTCTCTCCTTTATCTCACACCAAAAAGTGTAATCCCTCTTCTCTCTCTCTTGTAAAATCCATCAACATCTCTCTTTTCTCTTCTCTCTCTTTGTGAATTCAGCCTTTTAACTAATTAGAGCACTCTTGAGCTGTTGGAAACTACATGTTAGGGTTTGTGATGAGGAAACTCAAGAAATGCCATAGCAAGGAAAGAGGAAGAAGAAAAATTCTTCAAGGAACAAAATAGGGCATTAGAGGAAGAATTGCGCTCTCTTCAAGGAAGAACAAAAGAAGAATGGAGCCAAGGCATCCAGTTCTGGTATTTTTGTTGTTGAGATTAACCTTTCTATTTCTACCACTTAGGTATTGGATACCGGTTATGGTTCTCACATTTGTTCAAATGTGCAGGGACTAAAAAATAGGCAGTTACTTGGGAAGAATGAAGTGGACCTCCATGTGAGGAATGGAGCACAAGTTGCTGCCATAGAGATAGGCGACTATCAACTCACTTTACCTTCTGAACTTTGTTTAGTTTTGAAAAATTGTTATTATGTGCCTGCCATGAGCAGAAACATTATTTCGGTTTCTTATTTGGATTTGAATGAATTTGATTTTGTTATTAAAAATGGCAATGCTCATATTCGTCGCCAAGGAATTTCTTATGGCAATGCCATGTTGAAAAATGGCCTTATATCCTTGATCTACAAAACAAAGAGTCCATAAACAACACTAAATATCCTGTGCATATCTTGAGTTTTATCTATTGTATTCCTGTGCATAAATGAGGCATTTGTAATAAAACACTTTAGTTAATAAATTAGGCATTTGTTTTATCTATTGTATTCCTGTGCATATCAATTGATAGAACTGTCCAAGAATGTTGTTTCAGTTTAAGTTATCATGTGTGAGGCACATGGTTGTAAGACCTTGAAACAAATGAGACTTCATTCTAAATATCCCGAGTCAGTCATTGTTATGGAAATAACAAATGAATTAAGACTAGTATGCTCTCTCTGATAAGTTGAGTTCTGTCTTACGGATCATAAGGACAATAGTGTCAATCAGAGATCATAGATACATGTTTAGAACATGGTATCTGGATTAGATCCGTTCATGAGAACACTACATGGTACAAGTCATAAGTGTTTCTCATATTGAAGTTTTGTATCGGAGTTCTTAGACCTAAAATCTCTATAAAACTCTTTATGAATTATTGTGTGCTTTGATATACACCTAACGTGCTCGTAACATAGTGACAAGTACGGGTATGCTTGGATATACATTGATTCATGTTAGAGAGCATGAGAGAAGTGAGGGGATTACCCCTCTCTATAAGAGAGAAAATATCATCGGCCACTTGATCAGTGAACTGAGAAGTGTATGGCCATACCGAGATGAAATAATGAGTAATCATTATTTATCTGAGAGTTCAGTGTCACTGGAATATCAAGAAAGGAATTAATATCTATAAGGATGACTAGTTACATGCCTTATATTAATTCTGATATTTATGGGTAATGGATTATGCAAAATTGCATTAGGTCACTAAATGCCATATGCATTTTCATTTAATTTGAAATGCTATAATATATTGCTAGAGAATATATATAGCCTTTGAATTAATTCATTGCCAACATTAAATGGACCTATAGGATCGCACACAAAACATTGGGCTTAAAACATTTAAATAAAGTATTGAGCATTAATTTGGGCTTTTAATTAAAGTCAAATTAATGTGTATAATGGGTATTAAAATTGCTATTGGACCTTGGTCCATGAGAGAGAAAAATTCAGCCCATAAGGTTTAATTTCAATTAATTAATTATCTTGTATTAATTAAGTTAATTGAGTATTAAAGCCTAAAAGAATTTAAATTAAATTAAATCATTTAAATAAAAGATGAAGTGGCCGAAATTCCAAGATAAAAATCAAGGAATTTCGGCACATGCACATTACTTATATTAAGTGATTTTATTTAATTAAATGTCTTGTATTTTATTTTAAATTTGAGTTTTAAATTCAAAGGAGTTTAAATCAATATATATTACTTATTTTTAGGAAGTGATTGAGGTTTAATTAATTATCTTGAGATAGTAAAATTCAGATCAAACACTTGCCATGTAACACCCTATATCCCATGTTTACTATATCCAATGCAAACTATGCCATTTTAATTCATCAAGTCATATGACTATATCATCATACTGTAGCTATTGTACTTTCATGCTTAGCATTCATCATATCAATACATTTATATAAAGTAATTCTAATTTCATCATGTATGCATATACTAGTATTCTCATCATGAGATTATTACAGTCTTTACTTTTATATAATGTACATATATATATATACATATTACAACTCTTAAACACGTTATACATGTAAGGAGCTAAACAAAATTTATCAAAATTTCCTACATCAACTTCTATCGACTGGTGTTGGCCTGTCCTGATGCAGAATTAGATCCTGTGCAAAAAGTCTTCGCTACCCAAAACCTACACGGATCAAATAACCCGTGCTAAGCTTTACAGCTTAGTGGGGAATTCTAAACACGAAAGACAACCACTCACAGTGGTCGTCAAAAATATAAAATAACTAGCAACAATACTCATATGGCAAAAGAAAAGAAAAATATAAAATACAATAGCTTGCATAACAAGATAACTTTTCACAATTGAATCAGCATACTAGTTATAGTTCATGAAGTGATCCATATATCATGTAAACAAAAATTAAGTCGTGCTCAAATAGTCACTGTTAACCATAATAATTCATATATCAGACGCATATCTCATACTGTGAATAACTTTGAAACTTTATTACTTTACTTTAGCCTGCTTAAGTTCTAAGAATGGATAACGGGATCGATGGATACCCGAGGGTATCAAATGATAGATATCCAAAGATATCATAACTATGGACCCAAGTAGGGCCAACTATACTTTAGACCGGTCAAATGCTCGCACGTGAGCACCCACACGAGGGCAAAAATAAACAACCCTAATGGGCTGTGTAAGATCCAGCAGGATCGACTTTGGCAGCTGCAATTCCCTATAGGCGCCTATCTATCCATATCTGAACTCTATTGCAGGCGATACTTTATTCATGTTCATACACTCATATACATAATCATAATTAAACATACTTGTAGGTACATTCTCATAAGCATGATCATCAATGTGCATACCTTATCATTGTTCAAATCGGGTGCTAGAAAAATATCGACATGTTTACACTTGGGCATATGCATAAGACATGATCATACTATTATGTTTCCTATTACATAGCATAGGTATACATTCATAAACAATTTTCAATGTAAGTGATACAAATTTATATACACACTAGTATATGACTCTTGTATACTTGCATTTAAGGTCAATTTTTGCTCAGTTATATGTGCTACACATGGGGGTAGCCTAATGTACCAATAAAAGAGAATAAAAACACATTTAGTGACCAACATGCTGTCGCGAGCGCGACATTCGCGACAGTATGCGTGGTCAAACAGGTTTTTCACTCTGTTCTCAAAATCCTGCAAACTGCTTAACAAAATCATTTTGTACCTCGTATTTGACATAGTAAACGGAATTTTTAGAAAAAGTTGTCTTCTACAAAGTTGTAGATCTACATTTCTAGTTTCTATAACATCAAAAATATGTGCAATATCATTTCTAGAACTCGAGATATCTTAAAATTACTAAGGACTGTTCATAGAACCAAAACAGTGGGGGCTGTCACTTATAAAAATTCATAGCATAAAATCAAGAGAGATTTAGACCAACATTTCTTCATCAAAAATGTACACCTAGGTATCTAGTTTACTCATAATTTTACATAATAATATTTTGACTTCTCTACTATTACTTATGCCCAAAATACCAACATCTGTACCCTAACAGTCCCAACAGATTCAACGAATTTCATGCTAATTATTTGACAAACTTAGAAATAAAATTAGGCATTACTTCCTTCATATAAAATGTGTCTGTATGAGTCTAGTTTTCATAGAAATTAATTTCATGTCATTATGATCATTTTACATACAGATATCTCAATATTTCCCCAACCTGGTCCAGAATCCGAATTTAGAAGTTTTCCTAAATTCAATAAATCATAAAAAATATCTAGAGGCAGAATTTGAGTGTGATTTCTCCTTATGAAATATTTGTCTATAAGTCTAGTTTAATACCCATTTGGAATCATCTCAATATCTATTTTCAAACTCTAGATATCACCAAAACAATGCATCTAGGTCCAATGAACTCAAACCCATAATTCTTTAAAACTCACATGCATGTCAAGAAAACTCACATGCATGTCAAGATTCCAGCAAAACACATCATATTCAAGTAGATACACTCACGTGCAACATGAATAATCCTAAATTCCCATACCTTTGGCTGAAACCTATCACACTCAAGCTTTCAATCTCTTGCTATGTCTTTTCCTTTATCCTTCCTATCTCCTCCTTCTTTGACTACAATGAAATTCATTCCATCATTTCCAGCACTTATGCTTCATTACCACAAGCAAGATGATAAGGAGAAGAAGAAGATGATGATGAGATTCACTAAAGATCACTTACCTTAGTTTATTGCCTTAAACACTTGATGAACCAACAAAACTTATCAACTAATTTCTTGAGAAGATTTAGAAGAAAATAAGAGAAGGAGAAGGGATGGGAACTTTCTGGTTTTCCTCTCAATTAGCCGACCACCACTCTCTCACAATTGCCACTTTCTCTTTCTTTCCACTACATAAACTCATATATATAATACTTTGTCAAATCTCTCTTTAGGTCCTCCTAGAATTTGCATGTCACACTAAAACCATCCTATTCTTTGCATGTCACATTTCATAACCCACATTTACATTATTCATACATTAACCTCTCCATTGTTCTCTAATTCCCAATTGACCTCTTAAGTTTCTGAATTTTCGAAATTACCCCACAATTAATACTTTTTCTTCAATTATACCCTCAATTAAAATTAAACTTTACCTTTAAATATTATTTCCATGCAATTAACATAATAACTTACTCCATTGACCCTTACTTATACAAAATCCTCATTTAAAAATATGCAAATTAAATTTAGGGTCATGTTTGGGGCCTTACAAATCTCTCCCCCTTAAAGAATTTCGTCCTCGAAATTCATACCTGAATTAAACAACTGAGGATATTGCTTCTTCATGGATGCCTCTGGTTCCCAAGTTACTTCTTGTACACCATGATGTTGCCAAAGTACTTTAACCAGAGGGATCTGCTTGTTTCTCAATTGTCTGATCTCCTTAGCCAGGATTTCCTTCGGTTCCTCATCATAAGTGAAATCTGGCTGTAACTAAATATCTTGGGCCTGTAACTTATGAGATTCATCTGAGCGATATCTTCGAAGCATAGATACATGAAACACATCATGTAGCTTGGCCAACTCCATAGGAAGAGCCAATCTATAAGCTACTGGTCCGACTCTTTGAAGAATTTCGTACGGACCAATGAATCTCAGACTGAGCTTTCCCTTTTTCCCAAATCTAAGCACTTTTCTCCAAGGGGATACCTTCAAAAATACTTTGTCACCCACTTGGTACTCGATATCCCTTCTTTTAAGATCAACATAAGATTTCTGCCTATCACTCGCTTCTTTCAGCCTCTGTTTGATTACTTGAACTTTTTCTTCTGTATCTCTAACAAGATCAGGAAAAATTAACTTACATTCAGTCAACTCAGTCCAATAGACTGGAGTTCTACATTTTTTGCCATACAAAGCCTCATATGGTGCCATTTGAATACTCTTCTGATAGCTGTTATTATAAGCAAATTCCATTAAGGCTACATATTTATCCCAACCTCCAGAAAACTCCAAAGCACATCCCCTCATCATATCTTCGAGAATCTGAATAACCCTTTCAGATTGCCCATCCATTTGAGGATGAAAAGCTGTACTGTACTTGAGCTGTGTTCCCAAAGCTTGCTGTAAACTTTGCCAAAATCTTGATGTAAACCTTGGATCTCGATCCGAAATTATAGACATCGGTATACCATGTAACCGTACAATCTCATTCACATACAATTCTGCAAGCCTCTCCATGGAATAATCTATTCAAACTGGTAAAAAGTGAGCTACTTTTGTTAACTTATCCACTATTACCCATACAACATCATATTTCCTTTGAGAAAGAGGTAAACCAGTAACAAAATCCATGGTAATGTCTTCCCACTTCCATTGTGGAACTGGAATGGGATTCAGAAGACCTGAAGGAAACTGATGTTCTGCTTTCAATTGCTGACATGTTAGACATTTAGAAACATAATCAATAATATCTTTCTTCATGCCAGGCCACCAGTAAAACTGTTTCAACTATTGATACATCTTGTTCCCACCTGGATGCATAGTAAATGCAGTATTATGTGCTTCATGCAACAACATTCTTTTCACTTCTTTATCATCAGGGACACACAACCTATCATGGTAGTATACACCACCATCTTCTTTCACTGAAAAGTCAGATTGATTACCTTCACCAATTGCTTTAACAAGCTGCTGTAACTTTACATCATCCTTCTGAGCATCAATCAAAGTTTGCCTAACCATGGGCCTAACTTTAAGCTGTGCTAGCAAAGCACCATCCAAAGTAAATCTCCATCTACACTGTTTTAACATCAATACAGCCATTGACTTACGACTCAAAGCATCAATAACCACATTTGCTTTTCCTGGGTGGTAATCAACTGTACAATCATAATCTTTGAATAATTCCAACCATCTCCTCTGCCTCAAATTAAGCTCTTTCTGAGTAAGCAAATACTTGAGGCTTTTATGATCAGTATAAATCCTGCACTTCTCCCCATACAGGTAATGCCACCAAATCTTTAAAGCAAATACCACAGCAGCCAGTTCTAGATCATGAGTTGGGTAGTTCTGTTCATGTGATTTCAATTGTCTAGATGCATAAGCTACAACTTTACCATCTTGCATCAATACACAACCCAAACCAACCTTAGATGCATCACTGTACATTGCATACTCTTTCCCTGTCACAGGTTAAGTCAACACTGGAGCCTCAGTTAATATTTTCTTCAACCTTTCAAAGCTTGCTTGACAACGATCGGACCATTCAAACTTTGTATTCTTTCTCAGCAGCTTAGTGAGGGGTGAAGCGATGACAGAAAAACCCTTCACAAAACGGCGATAATAACCTGCCAACCCAAGGAAACTTCTAATTTCATGTACATTCCTGGGTGGTCTCCAATTAACAATAGCTTCAATTTTATTTGGATCAACCTTAACACCATCAACAAATACAACATGACCTAGGAAAGAAACTTCCTTAAGCCAAAAGTCGCATTTACTCAACTTGGAAAAAAAACTCGTTTTCTTTCAAGGTTTGTAAAACAATCCTTAAATGTTCAGCATGTTCAGCTTCATTTCTTGAGTAGACCAATATGTCATCAATAAACACAACAACAAATTGATCCAAATAGGGTCTGAATACCCTATTCATAATATCCATAAATGCAGCAGGTGCATTAGTCAACCCAAATGGCATAACTGAAAATTCATAATGCCCATAACGAGTTCTAAAAGCAGTCTTAGGAACATCCCCATCTTTAACTCTGAGCTGATAATATCCTGATCGCAGATCTATCCTTGAGAACACTCCAGCACCACTTAACTGATCAAACAAATCCTCTATTCATGGTAAAGGATATTTGTTCTTCACTGTCACTTTGTTCAACTGTTTATAGTTGATACACATTCTCATAGACCCGTCCTTCTTCTTGAAAAATAAAATCGGAGCACCCTAAAGTGATACACTGGGTCTGATGAAACCTTTGTCTAACAATTCCTGTAATTGAACCTTTAACTCTTTTAGTTCAGAGGGAGCTATTCTGTATGGTGCCCTGGAGATCCGGGCTGTACCAGGTAACAGATCAATAGACAACTCCACATCTCTTTCTGGAGGAAGACCTGGTAATTCCTCAGGAAATACTTCTGAAAATTCTTTCACAATCGGTATTTTGTCAAGCTCCACTGTATCCCTTTTTGAGTCAAGAACTAAAGCTAAAAATGCTCCACATCCTTTTTTTTTTAAGACAACGCCTAGCTTGCATTGCTGATATAACATTAGTTGATAGCTTAGAACAATTGCCTTATACAACCACTTCCTTTCCTTCAACATCCCTAAGAGTTACTGTTTTTATTTCACAATCTACCACTGTATGATGCTTGGATAACCAATCCATTCCAAGAATTACATCAAATTCATGAAAAGGCAATACAATCAAATCTGCTGGAAACTCTCTCCCTTGAACTACTATAGGACAGTCTTTACACACCTTATTAACAATTATACTATGTCCCAATGGACTAGTTACACATACATCAATATCTAACCGGCAAATTACTTTCAGCCGATTCTTCTATAGTATCCCTAGAGGAATTCTCCATCTTTAATCTATAAGAAAACAGGAACTTCTGCATTAGGCCAACACAATACTATCTCATATAAAAAGATCCTATACTCACATTGCCCAGAAAAGGCTAAACCTATGCTCTGATACCAAGTTGTAACACCCTATATCCCATGTTTACTATATCCAATGCAAACTATGCCATTTTAATTCATCAAGTCATATGACTATATCATCATACTGTAGCTATTGTACTTTCATGCTTAGCATTCATCATATCAATACATTTATATAAAGTAATTCTAATTTCATCATGTATGCATATACTAGTATTCTCATCATGAGATTATTACAATCTTTACTTTTATATAATGTACATATATATATATACATATTACAACTCTTAAACACGTTATACATGTAAGGAGCTAAACAAAATTTATCAAAATTTCCTACATCAACTTCTATCGACTGGTGTTGGCCTGTCCTGATGCAGAATTAGATCCTGTGCAAAAAGTCTTCGCTACCCAAAACCTACACGGATCAAATAACCCGTGCTAAGCTTTACAGCTTAGTGGGGAATTCTAAACACGAAAGACAACCACTCACAGTGGTCGTCAAAAATATAAAATAACTAGCAACAATACTCATATGGCAAAAGAAAAGAAAAATATAAAATACAATAGCTTGCATAACAAGATAACTTTTCACAATTGAATCAGCATACTAGTTATAGTTCATGAAGTGATCCATATATCATGTAAACAAATATTAAGTCGTGCTCAAATAGTCACTGTTAACCATAATAATTCATATATCAGATGCATATCTCATACTGTGAATAACTTTGAAACTTTATTACTTTACTTTAGCCTGCTTAAGTTCTAAGAATGGATAACGGGATCGATGGATACCCGAGGGTATCAAATGATAGATATCCGAAGATATCATAACTATGGACCCAAGTAGGGCCAACTATACTTTAGACCGGTCAAATGCTCACACGTGAGCACCCACACGAGGGCAAAAATAAACAACCCTAATGGGCTGTGTAAGATCCAGCAGGATCGACTTTGGCAGCTGCAATTCCCTATAGGCGCCTATCTATCCATATCTGAACTCTATTGCAGGCGATACTTTATTCATGTTCATACACTCATATACATAATCATAATTAAACATACTTGTAGGTACATTCTCATAAGCATGATCATCAATGTGCATACCTTATCATTGTTCAAATCGGGTGCTAGAAAAATATCGACATGTTTACACTTGGGCATATGCATAAGACATGATCATACTATTATGTTTCCTATTACATAGCATAGGTATACATTCATAAACAATTTTCAATGTAAGTGATACAAATTTATATACACACTAGTATATGACTCTTGTATACTTGCATTTAAGGTCAATTTTTGCTCAGTTATATGTGCTACACATGGGGGTAGCCTAATGTACCAATAAAAGAGAATAAAAACACATTTAGTGACCAACATGCTGTCGCGCGCGACATTGTCGCGCTCGCGACAGTATGCGTGGTCAAACAGGTTTTTCACTCTGTTCTCAAAATCCTGCAAACTGCTTAACAAAATCATTTTGTACCTCGTATTTGACATAGTAAACGGCATTTTTAGAAAAAGTTGTCTTCTACAAAGTTGTAGAGCTACATTTCTAGTTTCTATAACATCAAAAATATGTGCAATATCATTTCTAGAACTCGAGATATCTTAAAATTACTAAGGACTGTTCATAGAACCAAAACAGTGGGGGCTGTCACTTATAAAAATTCATAGCATAAAATCAAGAGAGATTTAGACCAACATTTCTTCATCAAAAATGTACACCTAGGTATCTAGTTTACTCATAATTTTACATAATAATATTTTGACTTCTCTACTATTACTTATGCCCAAAATACCAACATCTGTACCCTAACAGTCCCAACAGATTCAACGAATTTCATGCTAATTATTTGACAAACTTAGAAATAAAATTAGGCATTACTTCCTTCATATAAAATGTGTCTGTATGAGTCTAGTTTTCATATAAATTAATTTCATGTCATTATGATCATTTTACATACAGATATCTCAATATTTCCCCAACCTGGTCCAGAATCCGAATTTAGAAGTTTTCCTAAATTCAATAAATCATAAAAAATATCTAGAGGCAGAATTTGAGTGTGATTTCTCCTTATGAAATATTTGTCTATAAGTCTAGTTTAATACCCATTTGGAATCATCTCAATATCTATTTTCAAACTCTAGATATCACCAAAACAATGCATCTAGGTCCAATGAACTCAAACCCATAATTCTTTAAAACTCACATGCATGTCAAGATTCCAGCAAAACACATCATATTCAAGTAGATACACTCACGTGCAACATGAATAATCCTAAATTCCCATACCTTTGGCTGAAACCTATCACACTCAAGCTTTCAATCTCTTGCTATGTCTTTTCCTTTATCCTTCCTATCTCCTCCTTCTTTGACTACAATGAAATTCATTCCATCATTTCCAGCACTTATGCTTCATTACCACAAGCAAGATGATAAGGAGAAGAAGAAGATGATGATGAGATTCACTAAAGATCACTTACCTTAGTTTATTGCCTTAAACACTTGATGAACCAACAAAACTTATCAACTAATTTCTTGAGAGGATTTAGAAGAAAATAAGAGAAGGAGAAGGGATGGGAACTTTCTGGTTTTCCTCTCAATTAGCCGACCACCACTCTCTCACAATTGCCACTTTCTCTTTCTTTCCACTACATAAACTCATATATATAATACTTTGTCAAATCTCTCTTTAGGTCCTCCTAGAATTTGCATGTCACACTAAAACCATCCTATTCTTTGCATGTCACATTTCATAACCCACATTTACATTATTCATACATTAACCTCTCCATTGTTCTCTAATTCCCAATTGACCTCTTAAGTTTCTGAATTTTCGAAATTACCCCACAATTAATACTTTTTCTTCAATTATACCCTCAATTAAAATTAAACTTTACCTTTAAATATTATTTCCATGCAATTAACATAATAACTTACTCCATTGACCCTTACTTATACAAAATCCTCATTTAAAAATATGCAAATTAAATTTAGGGTCATGTTTGGGGCCTTACATGCCAAAAGATAATGATATATATTAGTAAAGAAATAAAACCCTAGGGTTGCAAGTGTGCGGCGTGAAAACTAGCTCTCCCTCACATATTTTTCTCTTGGCCGAAACACATAAGGGGAAGAATTCTTTCTTGCTTTCTTGTGTTCTTAGGCATTAATAGCACCTAAAAGAAGTGCAAGATCAAGTCTTGTAGCTTCAATCTATTGCCATTACACAATACTTTAAAAGAGAGCTAGCAATCTCGATTTTTAAGCCATCTTTGCAAGTGTGTGTGTGAGAATAGAGAGGAGTGGCATAAAGGTTGTTCCTTGGCATTGGTGATCAAGATCTAAGGCGGATAAATTCATCTTAGTTGCTGGTTATCACCAAATTCAAGTTTTAAAAGGCATCTAAAGTTGTAAGTTTCAAAAAACCCTAAAAATTGCATGTTTCGATTCTTGTCATGGAATTATTTGGCACGTATGATCGATTTTATCATTTTTCCGCTGCATGATTAAAATGAACATATCATATCATACTCCATCACATAATACATGTGTGAAATAGTTACATGATTTAAAGGGATTACAAGTACAAAATAGTAATACTTAATTGTGCTCAAGATAATATGTTTATAGAAAAATTTATAGATGTACATGTATATGACACCATGCTCATAAATATACATGAATACATATGTATGAACATCTATATGTATATGATGAGAAAAGAGCAAAGTATAGAACAACAATACTCAACAATATGCATGATCACATGTTTACAGAAAGTTACATATGAGCATGTATATGATTACCTTGTACATAGTTACACAAGAGTATACATATGCATATATGTATATGATTGAATAGTGTAAAGATAAAGTAAAGAGATTATATTGCATGTGTCTGTGTCTAGGTTATGGATAGATAGGCATGCCTATAAGGGTAATTTCAGAGTTGTTACTGTCATTCCCATATGGGGCTATCATTGACCCCATTTAGGTTTTTATGCAGTACAGTTCGACCCCATTTGGGTTGTTAGCCGACTCCATTTGAGTCTGCTTGATCAGTCTACTGTATAGTTTCATTCCCATAAAGGGATACCATTTAATACCTTTAGGTATCTTTTTCGTACCTTTGGATACTATCGTATAACCCATTATCCACTTTTTTAGAAAAGTGCAAGCCTAATTAAAGTAAGAAAAGTATCATATCAAACTATAAGATGAAGGAAACATGATTGATCTTAAATTGACCTTCATATTATTATTATATGAGATTCCTAATTTATATATAGAAAACATGTAATGAAAAGGTGGTAGCATCATAATTATGTAATTAATATTGTAGTATCATATAAGCATGCTAGACATATAGATTATGCATATGAACTAGCATATCACAGATGATTTTTTACTATTAATATTGGTGAATATATGATCTTATGGCCATATATTTTGCTTGATTCTACTTATATACCATTTAAGTTTACATCAATGTACAGTATATGGGAAAATATGATATAAAGGAAAAATGGCATTTTATTATTGTATAAATGAAATCATTGATGTGATTCCAAGGTGTTTTCTATACTTAGGAATCTAAGATATATGTTGTTATACTTGAGAAATGTGATGACTTACAATTTTTATATGGATTAATGTGTATTTTTATAGCTAATTGATCCTTGCTTAATATTGTAATGATGCATATGACTTTGTACATATTAAAATAAGGGATTATGAATACATAAGCATGGGTATGTAATATATGCATATGATAGAAGTAAATTAATTTGTCAATGTTATATCAAAAAATAAAGGTATCTAATTATGAATAAAATAAAAGAATGGCATGTTATTGATCACAATAATATAAAGAGTAATACTTGAATTGGATACAAAAAAGGTGTTGCCTATGATTATGTAGTGTTAAAATTATTAATATTTGTTTTACATAGGGACTAAAATTTTATTAACCTAAAGCTATATGAATTATGACTTGGTCTTTCTGTGAATCTAAGATTGATATTACATGTATTCAATAAAGATTGATAAGCCAAAGTTATTAGATATGAGTAACTTATAGATCAAGAAAGTAAGCTTAATACATAAAAAAATTAAGAGTCCTATGAATATTTCTAAGAAGCTAAAGTGATAAATAAGAGGAATATTAATAGGAATGTGATATTGGTTATAAGTATAGCATGAAATCAAATAGTATTTGGAGATGATATAATTATTATGTTATATGATTTGATTTCTATGCTTAGAGATACATTTTTGTATGTGTGCATTTTTTACAACATTCAAAGAGGTCGTCTACATGTTGTATGATCCCTACTAAGCTTTATAGCTTAGCATGAGTATTTTATCCATATAGGTTGCCAAAAAAGACATTCTTCTCAATGATAATATCCACAGTAGGACGGCCAACACAAGTTAGAGAGATAGAGACTAAAAGTATAGACTTTTTATTTGGGTTCTTTTGGTTAAAAGTTTTTATTGGCATCAAAAGTTGTGTATGTAAATATGCCTAACAATTGCATTTTGTAATGTGTAAAGGGACTCTTCAAGTATATAGTAAAGTTTTTAATAGTATAGTACTTATGTTGGATTAAGTTTTATATTAAGATCTATGTATAATATTGTTATGGCATAATAGTGTTGAAAAGCATGTTTAATGGTATATGAAAGATTGATAAAGCTAAGTATAGGTTAAGGGTGCTATAGATAGCTTCTGATTGCCTAGAAGTCTCTCATCATTAATAAGCACTTTTATGTTCCTCAACATCTTCCAATCAATGAGGGTTGGTTTAACCACATCTCTACCTATTGGATTGTGGAGAACAACCTTTGCCAAGATTTCGACAATCCCTCTAAGGGATATCATAATCAACCATTTAGAGAAAGTTTGGAGCTTTTTAATTTTTTTGGCAATAAATACAACTCCGTTCATTAGATTGCAGACACCATCCTATAAAGAATGATGGCTTCCTTACATTGAAATTCCCTAGACCTCTAGTATGGGTGAATATGGAAAAAGCTAGCCACCTATGTAGAATACTAAGCATATGGTTTCTCAAGTGATGTGTTCTTTTTTTTAGTCACATAGGTTGATTATTCTTGCTCATCACAAAACTTGTTCCAGATGTCTTGTGTGTTCAGATTATCCAATCATCTAGCAGCCTGGGGATCAAATCCCAAATGAGTTGAGAATTCATTGAATGTCATTATGTATGACTCTATATATATATATGTGTGTGTGTGTGTGTGTGTGTGTGTGTGTATATATATATATATATATATATAGATAGATAGATATAAAAGTGTGTGTATATGTGTATACACACATATAAGTAGGCATAATGAAATATTCAAAGATTTGGAAGAAGAAAATAATAATTTTGAATTGTTGTACTGGGAAAATTAAAGAAGTGGGATATTATAGGGCTGTGAGTTGGGCCACTTGTTAAATTAGTGGTTCTTGCTTTTCATTCTCACGTGCAGCTTGTAGGACCTTTTTCAACCGCTCTCACTTTCTCCGAATGACTTTACAATAGAAGTGAGACGAAGCTTTCTACTCTACATCTTCTACTCTTTTTGACCCAATTAAATGCTTTTGTTGCATTCTCATCATTGTCTTTCCTCTTCTTCTACATTACACACAGATCGATGTGAAAACAATAGGCATGTGCATATGCTATTTGCTTCTGTTGTTTTCTTTGACTGTCGATATTAGTGCCTGTTATCTTCCAAATATTATCAGAGCCCTCCACAAATCTCATATCATAATTTCAGCATTTACTCCTCAAGGAATATGTCTTTATTTTCATCCTAAATCCTTACTTTTGTAATTAATTCAATAATTTAGGATTTGGATTTAACCAAAATTTAAATTAACTTATATTAATTAGAGGCATATTAGTACTTTATTTTTTTAATTGGAACATGATATATATATATATATATATATATATTAATATATTGAAATTTAGAGATTTAACTAATTTAATGTAAGGGAGGGAGTAAATAAAAGCATGGAATAGGTTGATGCTGAATATTGAAATTGAAAGCAATATTGAATATTGAAATTGAGATTTAACTAATTTAATGCACCATCTGCCACTCGTTAATTAATTTAAAACACCTTATCTTTTTCCCCCATCACGTAATTGCCTTTCTAATTTTTGTTTTTTTTTTGTTTCAATAATTAAATAGTTTCAATAAAAAAATAGAAAGATATTGTACGTGAGAGTATTAGTTGTTAATATGCAATGATGTTCATAAGCTTATAAGAGTTTTGTAAGATGGCTATTAAGTGTATTGATATTTAAGTAAACTGTACATAATATAACTAATTTAGTAATTTACTCACTTTAATGTAAGTGACAGATTTTAAACTTACTATGCTATGGAGTAAGAATTACTGAATTCCAAAAACAAAAAAAGAAAAGGAAAAAAAAAGGAGAAAATAAATTTATGATTTGAAATATTATAGATATAGAAGTTCCATTTTATATCATTTCTTTTCTGAGTTGATTGTATTTTCCTGGTCGAACAACTTTAGTTTGGAAAATATATATTTGTTATGCTTAATTATTGAAATTGTGTAAAATGAGTTATAATTCATACACTTCTTTTGAACTTGAACCACCTAGAAATGTATTGAAATTAATACAACATTGTATTGTTAAATAAAACTCGTAACCCACCTGTGTCTGAATCATATCATAATTTAGAATAAGTAAGTGTGTCTATAAAGGATTTCTTTTCTTATAGTTTAATATCTCTTGTTTCATACATAAAAGGTATCTTCTATACTTGTTATCTATCTCAAATGAGTGAATTCAGGCTATAAAAAGGAACTTAAAAGGTTGACTATGAAAATTGGTTGTGAATGATCTTGTCTTGAATATGATGTGTGGACTTTGAGAAATGGCTATATTCCGAGTTAATTTTCCAAAATAATTTCAATTCCAGCAGAATTTAGACAAAATCTGTTCAGATTATTATAGGGACAAGGATTTCTAAATAAAGATCAATGGGTTTAGAGAGTCTATATATTTCCTACTTGTTTAATGAGAATACCTGATAGGTAGAATAATAATAATGCACACTATAAAAGAAATAACTACACAGATACATGCTCTACATAGGAATAACGTATTTATCATCTCTACAAGTTATTTACCATTATTATTTAGGCAAAACATATATGTATCCAGAAATTTTTTATTTTATAAATTACTAGTAAGGTTATTTTGGTTAATATTATAAAAAAATAAGGTTATTTGTGTCTAAAAAGTTTTTCTTCTTATTTCCACTTTAATATATAGTATATATTGTATCAAGATTTTTTTTTCTTTTTTTTTTTTATTCCAGCTTTTATATATAGTACAAAAAAATGCATGAAGACCTTTTTTTAATTTTATAAATTATAACAAAGTTATTTTGGTTAATATTATAAAAATAAAAGGTCTGTACTCTCCATTATTCACTTACCATGTATGTCAAATTAACTACTCTATATTATTCACTTACCACATATGTCCAATTATAATAATAGTCATCGTCGTCATCATCATCATTATTATTTGCGTAGTTTGTTAGGAATTTTTGGAAAAAATAAATAATATTTTAGTAACGAAATTAAAATGAAAAATCTGTCATGAATTTTTTTTATTCTAGTGGCTGAATTTACCAACAAAATTACAAATTCTGTTGCTAAAATTAGCAACCGAAATTAAATACTGTTGCTAAATTTAGCAAAAAAATTTCTATTTCCATTGCAAAATTTAGCAATGAAATTTTAAGTTTCATTGCTAATTTTGACCAATTCATGAAAACTTACATTGGTTTAATTTTGCATTGAAATTCAATTCTTTTGCTAAATTTAGCAACGAAAAAAATTTTCGTTGCTAAAAAATAGCAACTGTCAAAATAGCAACCACTCAGTCGGTTGCTATTTTTCGTTGCTAATTTTGATTAGCAATGAAGCTATTTGGGAATTGTCTTGTACTGAGTACACATGAGTAACCAAGAAATAAAAAGGGCCTATGAATGTATAATAACATATAAACATATAAAGTGAACTTAAGAACATATATGACATAAAAAGGAAGAAGAAAATACGTGGTATGCCTAATTTCTTATTGAGGTCGAATAATGTACCTTATGTTAATGTCACATTTTCATCATGTATAGATGTTACTTATCATTTATGCTAAGATTATGTATGGAATATTGATGAATGCATGAAAAATGAAAACATATGATATGATACATAGTAGTAACAACATAAAAAATTATGTAAAAATATAACATCATGCAATATAATTAGTTCTCCTTAGTGCACAGTGGGTAATGTATGACATTAGCATATAATGGCTAGCCATATGGACCTATCTACTACGATAGAATATCCTAAAGTTGATAGAATAAGAAATAATGTAGAAAATATGATTAATAATCTCATAAAGGATAAAGTCGTAAATATATGCGAAAATAAGGACAAAATGGTAAAACATGCACATAGGTTTCCATAAGGTTAATTAAATAAGAAATAATGTGAGAAACACAATTAATAATTTAAAAAGGAAAAATTGTAATTATGTGAGAAAATAAGAACCAAAAAGTAAATTAGGCATAAAAGAAGTCATAAACAAAATTAAATATGAAGTAAAGTGAAAAACATGATAAATAGATTCAAAAACGGCAAAAATATAATTATGTGATAAATTAGGGGTAAAACCGTAATTTAACATCAATAAGGTGATTAAAGAAGTTAAAATAGTCAAATAAGTGAAAAAGAGAAAAATTATAAATAACAAAAATTTTAGGGATCAAAATGTAATTTATCACTTCATGAGGAAACATAAGGACCAAAATGCAAATTTTATATTTAGAATAAAATAAAAGTCAAAGGAATAAAAAAGAGTCAAAATAAAAGTCAAACAAGATCAAACATGAAAGATATAAAGTTTAGGACCAAACTGTAAGTTACCATCACATGAAAAAGTATAGGGGGCTAAAATGTGAATATTGAACTTAGAAAGGAATAAAAGCAAAAAGAAACCAAAAAGGATGACATTAGAATAATTTAGCACAATCTAAAGACGTAGGCAAGCATTGAGGACCAAATTGTAATTTGACATTTGAGTACAAATCATCTGGAAATTAATAAGAAAATAAGTATAAGAAGAATTAACTAGTAAAATTAAGACAATAAGAGAATTAAATTGATTTAAACCAACAAGAAGTAACATAAAAGGGTAAAAAGGTAATGAAGACTAAAATGTAAATTAAGGAGTAAAAATGAAATAAAGATACAAAAGAATAAATAAGAGTAAAATAGTCAATAGATGATAAAATTAGCAAACAGGAAGAGTAAAAAAGGAGTTTTGAACAAATTTAGTAAATTAAGGGTAAAATTATAATTTAATAAAAAGTTGAGAAAGTAGGGATAAAGCTGTAATTTTGGCAAGGAAGCAAATTTAGGAACTAGAATGAAAGGAATTATAATTTCATGTCGAAAAATATCAGAAAGGAGAAATAGAGAGTAAAATATTAATTATAAGCAAAAAGATAGCAAATGAAACATAGAACTCAGATGTCATATTGAGAAACTAATGAGATTTAAATATTCTCTAATAAAAGTAAAGACTTAAATGAGAATGTCATAAAAGATGGAAAAATTTAATAAAAATTAAGGAATTAAGTACAACAAAATGTTATTCAATCAACAAGTAGGGAAATCTATAATAATATTAAAATCGAATTACATAAATAGTATGCCCAATTAAGCTGAATTTATAAAATATGATGAGATCAGAATAATGGTCGGATAAGGTGAAATAAATAAAATAATTAATTAAGTGAAAGACAAATGCTAGTAAGTAATTAAATAAAAATGCAAGGGTATAAAGGTCATTTAATATCAAAAATATAAGTAACAAAGGTTAGACAGCAAAAAGGTGAACATATGAGGATATAAAGTCAACAAAGACTAAATAGTAATTTGAAAAATATATACATACAGATAGATAAATAAAAATTAAAATAATAATAATAATAAATTTATTGAAATGAAATTTTGTGTAGTTATATCCGCCACTAGGCAACATCGTTGCTTAGCGCATGGCTTGTTGACTACGAGTAGGGACAGGTAATTAAGGACACGATGCACTATGGACATAAAGATTAGACAATTCATGTATTAGATTTTTGATAATGGCATGTAGTAATTAATGTTGTATGTTGGATGCAAATAAACTGTGAAAAGTAATTATATGGACACATATTTAAACATGTGTATTTTGAAATTTGTTGTTGCATTGCAATATGGATTGATGTTTGAATTTAGAAGTGCAATGAATGTTTAATTGGAGTATTGGAGGTGGAGGTTGTATTTTGGGAGTGCTATTTTGTCAATTTGCAAGTTTGGGCAACACAGTTTACAAACCGTTATTCTGTTGAAATTTTTATCAAAGGAAAAGTAATCATGTAACATTGTTGGTAATCATATACAATATATAGAAATCATGAATAAACGTAAGGTGTTACATAATATCTGCAGCGGGACGGCCAACACAAGTCAAAGAAGAGTTTTTTTTTGAAGTCTTTATTTTTAGGATTTATGGTTTATAAGTTCTTATTTGTACTAAGAGTTTTGTATAGTATAGATGTTATTATATATAATGGAAATTTGTAAATGTAAAAAGAGATGTCGTTATAAGTTCGTCTTGATATAGTATTTAATATGCCACAGTTTACTTAAAATTGTATTAAAAGTAAAGAGTTACGGTTGTAGTGGTTGCTTTAAAAGTAATTTATAGATTAATTTGTTAAGTACATATTTGTTATATGGTTAATGTTTGTTTTATAGGATAAGGGTGTTATAATTAGTGGTATCAGAGCATAGGTTTAGTCATTTATGATCAATAAGAGTTTCAAAATGGTTATCATAGAAAGTTATAGGGTGTTGGCCTAATGCAGATATCCCTATTTGGTTTTTGATATAAATTGTAAGGTGGATGTTTTGATAAAAATTGGAAAGAGATTAAAGAAATCAGTAACTTCAAGGTTTCGAATTTATATGACCTTGATTCTATTATTGTATATCATGATGAGATGCCAGTTTCAAAAGTAGCATGGTTATTGGATAAAAATTGCAAATTTGACTTAGATGTTACTAGAGTTAATTATGTATAGGACAATAAGAGATGTTGAAAAGAAATATAAATAAGAGCACAGAGAAAAGTGAAGACAAGCAAAAGAAAAGTGGTACACCACTATTGAGTGAAAGGAAGTCTAAGGTTTTTAATGTACCTCATGAAGAGGAAGTAAACCTTAATAAAAGGAACAAGACTATAGAATCAGTATGTATCGACTGGATTGAAGTTCTAAAGAAGCGAGATGACATCAAAGGCACTTCTAGTATTTATCTTCTCCTCTGTTATTTATTTATATGTATTGATAGGATTCTAATAATGGAATTGCATATATGACTAGTGTTTGGATTATAGTACAAGTGTGTTAATAGAGTACATAGAGATTATTTCAATATGGTACTTAAGAACAGTTTATGTATAGATGATAAGATTTTCCATAATAAAAGTTATTGTGGTGATAAGATAAGAATGATTATGATGCTTTGTATACATATCAGTTGTTCCTTAGCAAGTGAGGGCAGTTAATTAAACATTTCGTAATAGGGGATAGGGCAAAACATATGCATTATATGAGAATATGCAATTGCATTCTATTACATACGTGGAATCTGTAGCACCCTAATTCTATAATCTATACATATCACTTCATCCCTCTCAACACACATGTTTTACTGTGCAACATAAACATATATCAACTATATAGAGAATTGATATTCATACTTAATCCATAAGAGTGCTATACTATTAAGACTTCACAATATACATTAGAGTCTCTTTACAAAATATAACCATTGATAACATCTTACAAAACAGTTGTACTTTTACAAGATTTCCAACACAACATAAAACCTTTGAAATACAAAAAGGAACCAAAAAGAAGACTATATACTTTATAATCTTCAAAGACTTGTGTTGGCCAACCAGCTACAGATATCATTCCTGTAAGAAAGTCCTAGCCTTGCAACCTACACGGATGAAACACCCGTGCTAAGCTATAAAGCTTAGTGGGGAACTAAATCATGATAAACGACCACTCACAGTTATCGTCAACAAGCACACAACATGCCTCAAGTACAACAATGATTTATTTCATGAAATGAAAGAAATTGAATATTTACATTCACTTATAGAAATCATAAAGTTTAACCATAAGAATTTGTATTAACGTTTCAATTATCATATAAGATCATACAAGTTCCAACTTCCTTTGAACTTAAATTGAACGAATTTAACATATGATTATTTTATTAATCAATGCTTAATCATAAAAGTATAGTTATCTATTATTAAGGTTCCTTAAACAATCTTCACAAGTGTTGAAATTAACTTACTTTTATTCTTGTATGTCCATGATATACACACATTAGAATTATACAACAATTCAACACTTTCAATTAACGTGAGATTATAATATTACTATAGGCTTACTTTATATTCCATAAGTTATACATGTTATAGCATATGTATCATAAGAATAAGCCTATCAACCAAACATAACAAATACACGTTAAAGAATGTGTACATGCAATAATGTGAACACATATATATAAGCATAGGAAAACACATATTTCAAAAACAATGGGTGTTATAGCATAACTCATACAATATAATACATATAAAAATAAAGGACATATATATAGAGAGAATTTAGCAATTAACATGCATTTTTTTTTATGCCAGCAGTAAAGATACATATACTATTGAGCATTCTTTTAGACATGTGTTTTGTATGCAACAAAAGGAATTTCATATGTAGAATAGTATAAAGTCAACTAAGAATTTGCATGCCGTATTAAACTTTTCTTAACCTTGATAATAAAGGCTGCACTATTCTAAAGAAGTGGATATCGGGATATACGGTGGTACCCGAAGGTACAAATAAGATACCCGAAGGTATTAAATGATGATCCCTTGTAGGCATAAAACTGTATGATAAATCGGTGGACCCAAACAAGGTCGAACAAATAACATGGACCCAAATGGGGTCAATCAAATAACATGGACCCAAACGGGGTCAATCAAATAACATGGACCCAAACGGGATCAATCAAATAACATGGACCGATCAAGCGGACCCAAACGGGGTCGGCTACAACCCACACGAGGGGGTTAAATTAACTTTAACTTTTAAACCCAAACAGGGTCACTATACTTTTAAATTCAAGTGGACCTAAACAGGTCTAAATGTTCAGAAGCAGCTGCAAAGTACCCTTATAGGCATGCCTATCTATCCACTTCCTAGACTCAATGCAGGCAGTAAAATCTCTTTGCGTTATCTTTTCTTTGTTCATTCATATACATGTATGCTCTTATATAACTATGTACAAGGTAATCATATACATGCTCACGTATAACTTTCTGTAAACATGTGATCATATGCACAATTCGGTATTGCTATTCTGTAATTTGCTCTTTTCTCATCATATACATATTGATGTTCATACATATATATTCATGTATATATATACGAGCATGGTGTCATAGATATAAACGTATAAGTTTTCTATAAACATGTTATCTTGAGCACAATTATGTATTACTATTTTGTACTTGTAATCCCTTCAAATCAAGTAGCTATTTTACATATGTAATATGATGATAGATAACATCATGCTCTGTTGAGTTCCTTTAATCAATGATGTGTATGATCATGTTCACAACAGGTTAACCTATATGCGTACATACATGTATGACTATATATATATATATATATATAGATACAAACAATCACACTCAGGTATCAAATCAAGCAACTGTAATTATATAATACTGTAATCATTTACCTTAACATATTATTCAGTAGACATAAGCATATAGGCATAATCATATTCATTAAAATAAGTAATTATCCATATGCTGGTTCATGGTCTTGTTGCAAACTATATTTCCTAAACTTTTATACACTTATAGCTTTAGTTTAATAATATTATCATACCTTTTTGTCGTATACATATATCATCTAACACCATAGTCATGTATAAATTTACAATACCACTATTATTACCTATAATTATACAACCAGCAATGTCATTGAAAATAGTTTGTGTGACCACGTTGAAAAATTCGTGGAACAAAATAAGCACAGAATTGAACTAACATTTATTCATAAGAGTTGTACTCCCATAAGTCTATTTTAACTGGAATTTTTTTCCATAGCATTTTGACCTCTACAAAATTAATTATGCACAAAATACTGCAAACTGTCCACTGAAAAAGTGCTGTCAACAGTTCCAAATTCGAGTCACTTTTTGACATATTTATAAACGGAATCAAATTATGATTTCTTCACAAAAGTTGTAGATAAATAAGTCTAATTTCATCAGAATTTGTAATCATCTCATTTCAACCTCTATAACAAGAGATACACTCAAATTACTACAGTCCATTCTCGTTTCCTAGGCAGCACTTTAATGCACCTAATTCAGTTTTTATCACCAATTAATAAATTCATATAATAAAATAGGTACAGAATTTAAACAACCTTCCTTCATGAAGATGATGCTCCTATGAGTCTATTTTAACCAGAATTTTGTTTCAATGGATTTAGACTTCTCAACAAATATTTATAGCAAAAATACTGTAACATGTTCTTAACAACTAGGTAGCAGCTCAGTCCGAATTTTAAATTAATTTTAGGAGCACTTAGAAGCAGAATTAAATATAGGTTTCTTCTACAAAATTTTAGTTCCAAATCCTAAGAGTAAGTACCAACTGAGTTTACTCAAATCAGAGTTTTAAAATTCAAGATATCCACAAAATTCCGAAACTGGTTCATAGAAACTTAACTCAGAATTTCAAATTCATTAACTTTTCTTCTTTCAAAAGCTACTGTTTTTGGCATTTTTGAGGACCTTAGAGGCAAAATTTCATTATTGTTATTTCAATAACATTTGTAGGCACAGAAGTCCCGGTTCTAACCCAACTAGTAACATCAAATTCGGAGTTCAAAAACTCAACTTATGATCAAATTAGTCATTGGAGGTCAATCCGAATTTCTGGACAGCACTTTCACATTAATGTCTAATATCTTAATTCAAGTCAATATACTTATAAAATCCATAATGAACACAATATTAATGCATGCAAGAAATAATAGTTCCCAAACCTGGAAATGCAACTCAAATCTTCTGTAAATTCTCCTTGCTCTCTACTCTTTGTAACTACTTTTCCTTGTTTCTACCCTCCTCTTCTCCTTTATAACCAACATCATCTTTTAATCAAAAACTCCAGCACCATACTCAACCATTACCTCAATAAAATGAGAATGAAAAGAAGAAGAAGAAGAAGATGGAATTCATTAGATTAATTACCTTAAAGTTGTTACACAAATACTTCTTGATTAACCATCATGAATTTAACTTGGTTTGCTTGAGAGGATACAAAGGAAATGAGAGAATAAGGGATAAAGAATTTCTGGTTTTTCCTTCTCAAATGGCCGACCAAACCTCTATAAATACTCCTAAATACATTGCTTGCATGGTGAGTTAAGTGGAAAATGACATCAGCATGTCCCACACAAATATCCCTTTTAATCCTCCAACTATTTGCATGTTACACAATAAGCCCACACTTCTTTGCATGTTAATTTGTCCCCACCATTTAATCTATTCTATAAATTAACCCCACCATTTATTCCTTTCCTTAAATTGGCCTCTCAATTATTCATTTAGTCACATTTGCCCCTAAAGATGCCGTAATTATAAATTTACCCCAAATTAATACTTTTTACTTCAATTACACCCTTGAATATTATTAAACCAACAATAATAATTTAATTATGATCTTATAAAATTCATACCATATAATTTACACATTTATCACATAATTATTGATAACTTAATAATATTTTTGGCCCAATTAATAACTTAACTCTTAATAATTCATCAAATAATGCTCAATTAGACTTTAATAACATGTAATTGCCCTTGAATTCTACTAGGGCCTATTTTGGGTCCTTACAGAATCGTCATTCACTCATAGCACAACATCAAACTTCATTTGACAAGATATGAACAGCATCTTATTACATATATAGGCCCCAACTGAAAAAGAAAACTGACAGGATATAAGTTAAGCATAGTAATGATTTTATAGCGCAAAAGGTTGCCATTATAAGTAGATAAAGTTAAATATGAATTCAATCGAGATACAAAAAAAAAGAATAAGAGAAGCTAGTAATGATATTATAGGATGAAAGTTGATTGTGATAGATACAGAAGTATGAAAATAATAGTGATATATGTTAGTAATGGTTAAAGGTATGAATTTCGATGACGAAATTCTTTAAGGAGTAAAAAATTGTAAGAGCCAAATATTGACCCTAGGAGGATTCATGGGAATTAATATGACATTAAGGTCTAATTAAGATTAATTAATTAAAGTATTATAAGTTAAGACGTTGTTTTAAGTAATATAGGGTAAAACCGTTATTTTACCATGTGTATTATTGGAACAAAAATATAGTTAAGTGGTCAATTGAGACATAAGAGTGATTTTGTGGGTTAAGTATAATAAAACAAAAGGATGTTGGGGTGTAATTAAAGGAAAGAAAGTAAGAATGGGGTAAAAATTAAAAGAAAGAAACAAAGAGGGATAGCTTTTTAACATGCAAAAAAGAAGAGGGAGTGTAATGAAATTTTTTTATCTTATTTCATTAAGAGAATGTTCATAAAGGAGAGAGAAATTTATGTGTTGGTTCTTGAGATGAGTGGGATGGAAAAGGCAAAGAAAGAATGGATGAAACTACCTCTCTCTTAAAGATCTTCATCCTTTACTCTCTCTCTCTCTCCTTTTTCTTGAAAAATCCATTAATCTCTCTCTTCTCTCTCTTGATAAATTCAGCCTCTTCACTATTTGGAACACTCTTGAGGTGCTAAAAGTTGGCATGTGAGGATTGTGATGAGGGATCTTCAAGGAATGCCATAGCAAGTAAAGAGCAAGAAGATAAAGAAAAGGATAAAGGGGATTTGATGGAAGATTTGGCATTGCATGAAAGGTTAAAGAATTCTCTCAATTTTGCATGTGATTATTATTAATGGAAATGTGAATTAAAAATATATAATGGATGTTTATTTAGTAATATAGTAATAAAGATGATATCTATAAGATTTATACCTTGTATGTATTTGTTTGATGAAGACTTAAGAAGTAAAAGTGATCTGTTATTGTTCACTAGGAACCGGTTTCTATATTTTGAGCATATTTTGAGTTATACAATTATAAATTGGGTGTTTCTAGCTGGTAATTACCCCTAAGATATGGACCTATAATATTGTAGAAGAAAGCTAGGTTTGGTTGCCTCTAAGTATGTTTAATTTAAAGTTGAAGATAAATGTGAGCCGTTGTCCTGTTATAGTGAGCAAATGGCAATATTTTGGATATAATTCTACACCCATTTTTATTCTACAAATTTTCAATGTGATATTAAAATCCGTCTTTGGGTTAGTTTGACCTAATAAGAGATTTTTGCTTGTAATTTGAGTTGTAGTGTAACACCCCGTTTTCAATTCTACCCGAGTATTAATCAGACTAACTTGAAGCTTTATGTAAATTTGGTAATAATAAATGTGAGTAAACAAATGTCTAAAAATTTAAATGTGAAATAAAGTATGATAAGAAGAGGGAAATTATTTGGAGTTATTGCAAAAATTGGGGTGAAATTGTAATTGGGGGAAATTGGTTAGTTAAAATGGTAATTTGCCAAAACTATGTAGTTTTGGCTTGTGGTTTCTTCCTACCTCTACAGTAACCTTTGGGTTCCTACTCACACCCAAAAGCCCTGCCATCCCCTCCTCTTCCCCCCTCCTTTGCTTTTTTGGTCACCCTACACTAGCACTTGCCATCACCACTTGCCTTCTCGCCGGCGCCGTTCGCTCACCATCCTTCTTCCTTTTCTTCTCTTTTCTTTCTCCCTTCTCCCTTTCCTCTCCTCCCTCTCCGGTCACCACAGCCCCATCGCACCGCTGCCCACCTTCACCCGTGCAGCCACGCCAATGTCACCATTCCTCTTCTTCTTCGCGCAACAAGGGTCGCGATCTACCTTTTGTGCCCCTCCCTTGCTCGGTTTCCACCTCAACCAGCCCCTAGCTGCTGCTTCTCCTCCTTCAAGCTTTAGGTAAGCTCTTCCATTATGATTATTGGTTGGGATGGAGAATGGGAGGAATGAAGGAGATGTAGATCTAGGGATTTTGAACAAAAATTAGGGAAAAATGTTTAAATTAGGTATTTTTTGTTAAACTAGAAATTTAGTAAGTTAATTAATCGAAATTATTGAATTAAATGAGGTTTGTGTTTATGACAATTAATATACAATCTGCGGGTTGCTGTGCTGTAGAGAAAGGAGATGGCATGAGTGAAAAAAGGAAAGAAGTAGAGAAAGATTGATGTATTGAAGCTACAAGGAGCTAAAATTGGAGAAAACCAAAGTCGATTTTAGGTATGTGTTCAACCAAATTTATTTTCCTTAATTTTGTATATTATGTTGGTTAAATTTCTTGAATTGAGAACTAATATTTGAGGCTATTAAGGTTATGAATGGTTAATTAGGCACTAAATATTGAGTTTAGGCTAGAGAAGTAATATACATGTGTTTAAATGTTAGGTAGGTATACCTTATAATTAGCACAAGGTGAGTATGACCTTAAATTGATTAATATATTTATAATAAAACTTTAGTTGGGTTTTCATGATAATGCAAAACTATTGGGTTCCTTAATTCTCGAGAAAAATTGTAAATTGTTAGTAAAATATGTCATATGTTTGAAGGAAAATTAAATTCAAGTATTGGTTGTAATTAATCAAATCAAGTGAATAAGTAGAAAACTATAGATTAATTTAAGTTTGTTAATCAAATAGATGTGGATAATAATAAACATTTGCACTTGCTGGTAGTAAAACGTGTTCTAATTTTGATATGATTTACCAATAACTCATTCACATTAAGGCTAAATAGGAGTCGAAACTATAGGGATGTCAACTACAATGCCATAAGTAAGTTATAGGTTTACGTGGTTGGTTCGAATCTTATAAATTCAAGATCATAAGTTACTAGTTAGATATTAGATGAGAACATGAAATACTTAAGTTGAATCGCAGGAGGTAAATTTTCAAATTGTTTTTTATCTATGTTATATAAGCTACTAGATCTTTAAAATACACATGCTGTTTTCTTAATTAAAGTGATAAATAATTTATTATGAATGCATAGTGGAAAGGATACTTTCATAAAAACTAAATTTAAACTTTTAAGTCATGGTTTGGATTTAGTTGTGATTTTAATAATGCTTGGGTTGAAACCTATGTATATATAAGGGGTTGCCCTTAAAATTCTTGAGAAAGAATGTAAGTTGACAAAAAAAAGGAATAAGTGTAATAATGAAACAAAATATAGATAAGTAATGTTTACCCTTAGTAAAATTTAGACAGGAATTGGAGGAATAGGATAAGGTTAGCATGCCAGCTAGGGAATTAGCAGTACTGCATCTCGATGTATAATACCAGATTTAATTGCTCCACGAGCTCTTCCGGTGAACGTAGCTAAACTGAGTCATGGGTTGTATGGCTCTGAGAGCTCGGTCCACATGTATATATATATATATGCGCTCGTGTGTGTGTGTGTAAAAATATATATATTTAATGTAAATTTTTCGTATGTTAATTGAGAAAATCGGTTAAAGGGACCGCATGGTTTCGAAAACTCAGTCCCTTGGTTGAATCCCATTTGTCTAGCTCATGCAATTCCGCTGGATTTTACTTGGGGCCCAATAAAATTGATATTAATGGTTAAAATAAATCTTTGAAACCCTTAACTGAAAAAGACCAATTAAGTGCTTACTGGATCACCTTAATAATGAATTTTTGATTTAGCCAATTCCAAACGAGCATGTGTATCATCTAAGCTATGATCATTATTTTTAAAGCATGAAGGAATATGTGTGTTTGATTATGCTTTAATTCTTGCTATGCAATGGTTTTATATAATATTATTACTAGAAAAATAGAATTGCTTGAATACCACTAAACAAATGCTTAGCACGTGGTTTTGTTTTCACACGTAGGTTTGAAGAGATCACAGAAGGTGGTGAACAAAAACCCTACATCAAATTTGAGTCACTACAACGAAGTGAAGAAGTTTTGAGGAGGATGCACCATAGTTCTTTTGGCATTTTTTTTAAAGTTTTGGCATGTACACCGTCTTTTGGGAGATTTAAATTTCTATGTAAATATTTATGGATGACTGTATTGTAAATTAAAGAGTAGTAGAAAAGCTAAATATGTTATCCTTCATTTAATTTTGGTTTTATTTAAAATTTGATGGAATTATTGGAGGAAGGGCAATGACTGCCATGATGGGTTTTAAACAGGTGATGGATGGTAAGATAGATGTTAATAGAAGTGTTTTGAGACTTTCTTTTTGAAGGGCCTTTAAGGAATTTTAGGGAAAATTTTGTCAAAATTTTTATAAATTAAATAGTACCTCAATTGAAGTCAGTTGAGTCACATAAAATCCTTAACTAGATTATGACATTCGATGTTCAAGTCTCTTAACTAATCGGGCATTGGGTGTTACATGTAGAATAGAAAATTTAATAATTCTAGTTGGGTTATAATCTAGAGTTCTATATCTAAATTTCATATGCAAAAATCAAATATTAAGTCTTTCTCTAAGTTGGTCATATGTTAGATTGAAATCGGTTATACCTGCTACCTTGGTAGTGAGAATAGCTTCTAGTGTTTCATGATTATCTTAAGATTTAGAAGTGATAATGAGTTGATTTTTAATGTTAAAGAAATTAGAAACTTATAGGAATAAGTTTCTAGAAGATCATTTCTCCTAAATTTTTTGTTTAATACAATTAATTTAGTGTTCAAGCTAGTCACTAGAATATAATTACTTGAAAGAGTATTTAAATTTCTTTGCTAAATTATTTAAGAACTCAATGAACATGTTTGTTTAAAAATGAATATAATTAGATATATTTATGATTCTAATAGGCTTAAAAAGAGAAACTAAAGATATGTAGACAAATTTAACAATGTAGAATTGGTTTACAATATGGTACAAGTACATAGAGAAATGAAAACACTTTAATGTAAAAATAATTATGAATTTAAACTAACTTGTTGATATATATTTAGTACTTGAATAATCATAATGAATATTACTTATTGGAAATAGTACAATTATGATTATATATTTATGTTAGTGCAAGCCCTAGCCCCAATAGATTGTAACAAAACATTTGAGTTAATAAATGAGGCATTTGTTTTATCTTTTGTATTCCTATGCATATCAATTGATAGAACTATCCAAGAATGTTGTTTTAGTTTAAGTTATCATGTGTGAGGCACATGGTTGTAAGACCTTGAAACAAAAGAGGCATCATTCTAAATATCCCTAGTCAGTCATTGTTATGGGAATAATAATGAATTAAGACTAGTATGCTCTCTCTGATAAGTTGAGTTATGTCTTACGGATCATAAGGACAAGAGTGTCAATCAGAGATCATAGATACATGTTTAGAATATGATATCTGGATTTGATCCATTTATGAGAACACTACATGGTATAAGTCATAAGTGTTTCTCATATGCAAGTTTTCATTGGAGTTCTTAGACCTAAAATCTCTATGAAACTCTTTATATAATATTGTATACTTTGACATACACCTAACGTGCTCGTAACAGAGTGACAAGTATGGGTATGCTTGGGTATACATTGATTCATGTTAGAAAGCATGAGAGAAGTGAAGGGATTACCCCTCTCAATAAGAGAGAAAATATCATCGGCCACTTGATCAATGAACTGAGAAGTGTATGGCCATACCGAGATGAAATAATAAGTAATCATTATTTATCTGAGAGTTCAGTATCACTAGAATATCAAGAAAGGAATTAATTTATATAAGGGTGACTAGTTCCATGCCTTATATTAATTATGATATTTTTGGGTAAGGGACTATGCAAAATTGCATTAGGTCACTAAATGCCATATGCATTTTCATTTAATTTGGAATGCTATAATATCTTGCTAGAGAATATTTATAACCTTTGAATTAATTTATTAATTCATTGCCAACATTAAATTGACCTATAGGATCGCACATAAAGCATTGGGCTTAAAATATTTAAATTAAGTATTGGGCATTAATTTGGGCTTTTAATTAAAGTCAAATTAATGTGTGTAATGGATTATTAGATTGCTATTGGACCTTGGCCCATGAGAGAGAGAAATTCAGCCCATAAGATTTAATTTCAATTAATTAAATGTCTTGTATTAATTTAATTAATTGAGTTTTAAAGCCTAAAAAAATTATGATCAAATAAATCACTTAAATAGGAATACTATTGGCCGAAATTCCTAGAGAGAAATCAAGGAATTTCGGCATATCCTTTATATTAATTAAGTAGTTAATTTGATTAATATGTCTTGTATATTCCTATTTAATTAAGTGGTTAATTTGATTAATATGTCTTTTATTTTTATCTTGGATAAATTAAAAGAGTTTTTATCAATAAATATTACTTATTTTAATTAAGTGATAAATGCAAATATTAATTATCTTTAGCTAATATTAATTATCCTAAGGTAGTATATTTGAGATTTATCACTTAATAAATAAGATAATATATATATTGGATGAGAAAGAAAGCAAAAAAAAAAAAACCTAATTTTGTGTGTGGCATGAATAGTAACTCATAAATAGTAACTCTCTCTCACAATTTTATTTTGGCCAATTTTTCACAAGGAGAAAGGATTGTTCCTCATTTTTTTGTGATCTTGGGTAGTAATAGCAACCTTAGAGAAGTGCAAAATCAAATTTTGTAGCTTCAATCAATTGCCATTACACGATACTTAAACAGATAGCTAGCAATCTCGATTTTAAGCCGTCTTTGCAATTGTGTGTGTGAACATAGAGAAGACTGGCGTAAAAGCTTTTCTTTTGGCATTGGCAAAGAAGATCAAAGGTTGATAAATCACCCTTGATTGATGGTCATCACCAACACTAAATATTGAAGTGCATCTAAAGTTGTAAGTTTTACAACCCTAAAATTGCATGTTTCGTTTCTTGCTTTAGAATTGTATGGTATGTATGATAAAATTTTTGTTTTTTCGCTGTGTTATCATCACCATCATACCATGTCATATTCTATCAGTGGTATCAGAGCCTAAACATGCTTATTTTAGTGCTTTAGATGCATGAATTATTTAATCAAAAATCGTTTTTATAAATACATGCAATGCTGAAATTTTCTATTTTGAGTTTTTTGCATTGTTTTGGTGTAAAAACGATTTTAATTGATTAGTTAGGTATTATAATTAATATGACATGTTAATATACTGTTCTAAGATGTTATTAGGGCTGGTAATGGTCGAATTTAATTATTTATACCTGATGGTACATGTTAATAACGAAACTAGGTGCTAATTGGCATGAAAATTGCTAGTTTAACAACTAATTTTCAAAATTAAATGTAAAATGATTTTGGCATGTTTGTAAGTGATTTTTAAAGATTAATTATCAGGTCTGGAAATATTTTAAATTTTGTTTTAATTCTGGTCCATGACAATTTAATTAATTTTAAAATCGCTTAAAACTATGACTAGTTTGTGTTTGTTACATGTTTAATCAACAATTTTTGTTTTGGTTTGATTAAAATGGTATAAACACATTTAGATCAAAATGGTACAGAACATTAACTCAATGTTTATGACCTTATTTAAATGATTAAATGACTCATAAAATTGATTTAAGTGTTTGTGCATTTTTGTGGCATCATATAAGCATTAAACAACTAATTCATTGTTGTTTGTTTGTTTTTCATGAATGCCGTGTATATTTATATGTTTTTCATGATTATATGTTTTAATTCATATTGGTACATATTACATGCATTTTTAATGTTTATGGGCTAAATGACATAAAATTAATAATGGCAAAATTGGAAATTATACTAGAGTGGATTTATGGCACAAATCTAACTAGTTCGTATTTTGGGCTTTTAAGAGGACTTATTCAATAAGAGGATTTATTCCATTGGACTTTGGCCCAGGCCCATCATAAGGTCTTCTCTTAAAGGTTCAAGTACACAATTTTCATTAATGGGCTTGGCTAAATTAATTAAAATTGGACTTTGTTTGATCCATGAATGTTATGTATATTTATTTGCTTGTTTGGTGTGATGAATGGACATGCATGGTGCATTCATGGGCCCTGGGTTGTGTAATTAAATATGGCCTGTGAGCCATTATTTTTATTGTAAAAGTTTTCATTTATTTATTAGAATAAAAAATACTTGAAGATTTTGTAAATCAAGACGAAGCCCACCGGAGTGGAGAAGTCCAACTTGAAGATTCTTATGTAATAGTATGGAATCTTAGTTGTAGGTTTTAGGGCCCATGTTTGTCACGCTTTACTTTATGCAATTATATATATATGCATGTTATGGATGGATGACAAAGCGTATGCCATGTAAGCCGTAATAAAATGAATCCCTAAAATAGTAAGTCATAAAGTTGCCTTCCTAATTCAAAATATGTCAAGGCATCGATCATCGGTCACATAGACTAGGAGTCCTCGATGCGCCCGATTATCTTTGTGAGGCATGGGTTATGGATGTAGGTTGGACTTAACATGGAATGGGATGCCCGGACCTAGGCAACTTATAAATGGGATTGTGCTATAACATCTTAAGATGTTAGTCCATTTGATCCAAGAGTCATGTACGAGACATTATTAGAGTCTTCCTACCTAAGTAATTTAACTTGTTAGGTGTACAAGCTCAGCTTGACTAATAAGTTATTATGAAAAGTGGATCTTGGTCCACATTAAATCACTAACACGAATTATTTAAGGGGATATTAATTCGGTTTGTGGGATTATAATAAGACCTCATTTAATCTTGCTAAATTTTATTATTGTAGATTGAAAATGGCATCTTCAAATAACAATTTCTCATTGCGATCGGTCCTTGAAAAGGACAAATTGAATGGTACCAATTTCATAGACTGGTCTCAAAACTTAAGAATAGTTCTTAAGGAAGAGAAAAAGTCGTATGTTTTAGATGCACCCTTGCCTGAAGAACCTGCTAGGAAAGCCTCTGCAGTTCAAAAAGAAACTTTTGAAACCAAGAAGAGCGATTCCAATGATGTGACCTGTCTGATGCTAGCCACTATGGTTCCTGAATTGCAAAAGCAATTTATGGACCAAGAGGCTTATGCGATCATGGTGCACCTCAAGGAGATGTTCCAAGAGCAAGCTCGTCACGAGAGGTTCGTTACAACAAAGGCTTTAATTTCTTGTAAGATGGCTATGGGTACTCTGTTAGTACTCATGTACTCAAGATGAAAGGGTATCTTTATACTCTTGAGAAGCTTGAGGTACTAGTGCCAAATGAATTGGCTACTGACTTGATCTTAGGATCATTTACTGATGATTATGATCCATTTGTGATGAATTATAACATGCATGCAATGAACAAGTCAGTCATTGAGCTTCATGGGATGCTTAAGAATGCTGAAGAGAACATTCAAAAGACCAATACCGTATTGATGGTTCAAGGGGGCATTAAGAAGGGACCCGCTAAGGGAAAGGGAAAGGGAAAGGGAAAGGCAAAACCCAAGAATGACCTGGCTCGGTTCAAGTCAAGTGGGAGTGCACCTCAGGCCCAATCCAAGCCCCAGGTGCAGAAGCTCAAAGAGAGTGAGAGCACTTGCTTCCATTGCAACAAGATAGGGCATTGGAGGAAGAATTGTGCTCTCTTCAAGGAAGAACACAAGAAGAATGGAGCCAAGGCATCCAGTTCTGGTATTTTTGTTGTTGAGATTAACCTTTCTATTTCTACCACTTGGGTATTGGATACCGGTTGTGGTTCTCACATTTGTTCAAATGTGCAGGGGCTAAGAAATAGGCGGTTACTTGGGAAGAATGAAGTGGACCTTCGTGTGGGGAATGGAGCACGAGTTGCTGCCATGGAGATAGGCAACTATCACCTCATTTTACCTTCCGGACTTTGTTTAATTTTGAAAAATTGTTATTATGTGCCTGCCATAAGCAGAAACATTATTTCAGTTTCTTGTTTGGATTTGGATGAATTTGATTTTGTTATTAAAAATGGCAATGCTCATATTCGTCGCCAAGGCATTTCTTATGGCAATGTCACGTTGCAAAATGGCCTTTATATCCTTAATTTACAAAACAAAGAGTCCATATACAATATTAATACAAAGAGGATTAAAACAAAAGAATTGAACCCTACTTACTTATGGCATTGTCATTTAGGACATGCAAGCGAAAAATGCATTTCAAGACTCCACAAAACTGGAGTGCTTGGGTCATTTGACTTAGAGTCTTATGATACATGCGAGCCATGTTTGCATGGAAAAATGACAAAAAGTCCTTTTAACAAGAAAGGTGAGAGGACTAATAACTTATTGGAACTAATACATACCGATGTATGTGGTCCATTAAGCATACAAACTAGAGGTAGTTTTAGCTACTTCGTGACATTCACAGATGACTTCAGTAGATATGGCTATGTCTATCTAATGAAGTACAAGTCTAAAACTTTTGAGAAATTCAAAGAGTTTAAGAACGAAGTAGAAAACCAACTTGGCAGAAGTATAAAAACCATTCGATCAGATCGAGGTGGCGAATACTTAAGCCAAGAGTTTGACAATCA
Source organism: Excoecaria agallocha (assembly GCA_037975025.1). Lineage (NCBI taxonomy): Eukaryota > Viridiplantae > Streptophyta > Magnoliopsida > Malpighiales > Euphorbiaceae > Excoecaria > Excoecaria agallocha. The sequence continues at coordinate 41,864,281 of CM075816.1, forward strand.
TCTAAAAGAGTGTGGTATTATTTCACAGCTCACTCCTCCTGGAACACCTCAATGAAATGGTGTGTTCGAAAGAAGAAATCGAACTCTGTTAGACATGGTTTGATCTATGATGAGTCAAGCTAATCTTTCTGTCTCTTTTTGGGGTTATGCATTAGAAACTACTGCGTTTCTATTAAACCGTACTCCAACTAAAGCAGTTAAGAAGACACCATACGAGGTATGGACTGGGAAAGAACCCAATATATCTTTTCTCAGGATTTGGGGCTGTGAAGAACATGTTAAGAAATTAATGACAAACTAGAGTCCAAATCCACTGTCTACTTGTTTGTGGGTTATCCGAAAGAAACAAAGGGATACTACTTTTACTCATAAGCCGAGAACAAAGTATTTGTTGCTCGCAAGGCTATTTTCTTTGAAAAGGAGTTCCTTCTTAGGAAAGACAGTGGGAGTAAAGTAAAACTTGGAGAAATTCAAGTGCCACAAGCTCCTATAGAGGGTGAGTTGGAAGTGGGATCAAGTTCACAACTAGTTGTGGAACAAGAACCCATTACACAAGTACCTAGAAGGTCCGATAGGGTACGTCAGGTGATTGAGAGATATGGATTTCTAATCACTAATAGTGACACCATTGAGTTAGTAGATCGTGAGGATCCTACTACCTACCGAGAAGCTATTAAAAGCCCAGACTCAGAAAATTGGCTTGAAGCCATGAAATCCGAGATGCAATCAATGTATGATAACCAGGTTTGGACCTTGGTTAATCCACCAGAAGGTGCTAAGGTAATTGAATGCAAATGGCTATTCAAACTCAAAGCTGATAAGACCTACAAAGGTAGACTAGTAGCAAGAGGTTTTCGACAAATTCATGGTATAGACTATGATGAGACCTTTTCGCCAGTAGTCATACTCAAGTCCATTAGGATCTTGCTTGCCATAGCTGCAAATCAAGATTATGAGATATGGCAAATGGATGTCAAAATCGCTTTCCTCAATGGAAATTTACTTGAGGATGTGTATATGACACAGCCTGAGGGTTTTTTCAATCCCAAGCATCCTAAAAAGGTTTGCAAGCTTCAAAAATCCATCTACGGATTAAAGCAAGCATCTCAAAGTTGGAATCTTCGTTTTGATGAGGCAGTCAAAGATTTTGACTTCATCAAGAACGAAGATGAGCCTTGTCTGTACAAGAAGGTTAGTGGGAGCATATAGTATTTCTAGTCCTGTATGTGGACGACATCCTTCTCATTGGGAATGAAATTCCAACATTGCAAAAGGTTAAGCAATGGTTGGGAAAATGTTTCTCAATAAAAGACTTAGGTGAAGCCGAGACAATACTTGATATTCGAATCTATAGAGATAGATCGAATCGGCTCTTGGGACTAAGTCAAGAAAAGTACATAGACAAAGTACTAAAGCATTTTAGTATGGGAGACTCAAAGAAAGGGTACATACCTTTGGCTTTGGGAGTTCCTTTGACTAAAGAACAGTGCCCTAAAACCAAAGAGGAAAGGGACAACATGAGTAGAATCCCATATGCATCTGCTGTTGGATCTATCATGTACGCTATGTTATGTACTAGATTGGATGTTGCTCATGCACTGAGTATAACCAGTAGGTTTCAGCAAGACCCTGGTGAGAAGCACTGGTCTGCTGTAAAAGGGATCCTAAAGTACCTGCGAAGGACTAAGGATCACTTCTTGGTGTATGGTGGTCAAGAAGAGCTCGTCATACAAGGTTATGACGATGCTGCTTTTCAGACCAGCATTCAGGATTCTAGATCGCAATCTGGATTTGTTTTTATATTGAATGGTGGTGCTATCAGCTGGAGAAGCTTGAAGCAAGAGACCTTTGCTGATTCAACAACAGAATTTGAGTATATTGCAGCAAGTGAGGCTGCAAAAGAGGCTGTTTGGATTAAAAATTTCATTTCTGGATTAGGAGTGGTCCCAAGCATCCTATATCCATTAGAAATTTTCAATGACAATAATGGGGCCATAGCACAGGCTAAGGAGCCCCGGTCACACTAGAAATCCAAACACATACTAAGGAGGTACCACCTGATCAGAGAAATCATTGATCGTGGGGTCGTCAAGGTTAGCAAGATAGCAAGTGAAGACAATCTATCAGATTCTTTGACGAAATAGTTGCGTCCAAATCTGCACGAAGCTCATTTGAGAATGTTCGGTATTAGGGCAATGCCTGATTAGGACTAGTGCTAGTGGAAGATTGTTAGTGTAAGCCCTAGCCCCAATAGATTGTAATAAAACATTTGAGTTAATAAATAAGGCATTTGTTTTATCTTTTATATTCCTATGCATATCAATTGATAGAACTATCCAAGAATGTTGTTTCAGTTTAAGTTATCATGTGTGAGGCACATGGTTGTAAGACCTTGAAACAAAAGAGCAACATTCTAAATATCCCTAGTCAGTCATTGTTATGGGAATAACAATGAATTAAGACTAGTATGCTCTCTCTGATAAGTTGAGTTCTGTCTTACGAATCATAAGGACAAGAGTGTCAATCAGAGATCATAGATACATGTTTAGAACATGGTATCTGGATTCGATCCATTTATGAGAACACTACATGGTATAAGTCATAAGTGTTTCTCATATGCAAGTTTTGCATTGGAGTTCTTAGACCTAAAATCTCTATGAAACTCTTTATGTATTACTGTATACTTTGACATACACCTAACTTGCTCGTAACAGAGTGACAAGTATGGGTATGCTTGGGTATACATTGATTCATGTTAGAGAGCATGGGAGAAGTGAAGGGATTACCCATCTCAATAAGAGAGAAAATATCATCGGCCACTTGATCAGTGAACTAAGAAGTGTATGGCCATACCGAGATGAAATAATGAGTAATCATTACTTATCTAAGAGTTCAGTATCACTAGAATATCAAGAAAGGAATGAATATATATAAGGATGATTAGTTCCATGCTTTATATTAATTCTAATATTTATGGGTAAAGGACTATGCAAAATTGCATTAGGTCACTAAATGCCATATGCATTTTCATTTAATTTAGAATGCTATAATATCTTGCTAGAGAATATATATAGCCTTTCAATTAATTCATTAATTCATTGCCAACATTAAATGGACCTATAGGATCGCACACAAAGCATTGGGCTTAAAATATTTAAATTAAGTATTGGGCATTAATTTGGGCTTTTAATTAAAGTCAAATTAATGTGTGTAATGGATTATTAGATTGCTATTGGACCTTGGCCCATGAGAGAGAGAAATTCAGCCCACAAGGTTTAATTTCAATTAATTAAATGTCTTGTATTAATTTAATTAATTGAGTTTTAAAGCCTAAAAGAATTATGATCAAATAAATCACTTAAATAGGAATACTATTGGCCAAAATTCCTAGAGAGAAATCAAGGAATTTCGGCATATCCTTTATATTAATTAAGTAGTTAATTTGATTAATATGTCTTGTATATTCCTATTTAATTAAGTGGTTAATTTGATTAATATGTCTTTTGTTTTTATCTTGGATAAATTAAAAGAGTTTTTATCAATAAATATTACTTATTTTAATTAAGTGATAACGGCAAATATTAATTATCTTTAGCTAATATTAATTATCCTAAGGTAGTATGTTTGAGATTTATCACTTAATAAATAAGATAATATATATATTGGATGAGAGAGAAAAGCAAAAAAAAACCTTATTTTGTGTGTGGCGTGAATAGTAACTCGTAAATAGATCTCTCTCACAATTTTATTTTGGCCAATTTTTCACAAGGAGAAAGGATTGTTCCTCATTCTCTTGTGATCTTGGGTAGTAATAGCAACCTTAGAGAAGTGCAAAATCAAATTTTGTAGCTTCAATCAATTGCCATTACACGATACTTAAACAGAGAGCTAGCAATCTCGATTTTAAGTCGTCTTTGCAATTGTGTATGTGAACATAGAGAAGACTGGCGTAAAGGCTGTTCTTTTGGCATTGGCAAAGAAGATCAAAGGTTGATAAATCACCCTTGATTGCTAGTCATCACCAAAACCAAAGATTGAAGTGCATCTAAAGTTGTAAGTTTTACAACCCTAAAATTGCATGTTTCGTTTCTTGCTTTGGAATTGTATGGTATGTATGATAAAATTTATGTTTTTCCGCTGTGTTATCATCACCATCATACCATGTCATATTCCATCAATTTATACCTTTATGTTATCATGAGAGAACCTATAGTTATAATGCTACGTACTTACACATATTTGCATATACACGTATGTATTTAAAATTGTGTATTTATATCTATGTAATTTTTGTATTGAATATATATGCATGTATATATATTAAAGCAATATGGGATGGTATGAATGAGTGTTAATCTCAAATTGGAAATATTTTTATTGATTGTAATATGTTCATCATATGTATCTAATATGTTAATCGAAAATGAATATATGATGATATAATTAAGTATAAAAAATGCATGGGAGAAGGACATAGAGAATCATAAAGGTATGTTTTTATGAAATGATAACATGTTTAAGTGATGTTCCATGCACTCATAGTCCATAAGATTTCATATCATAAGTATATTAGTATAATGTTGGAGTAAGCATGAATAGTACAAACATGTTTAACTAAAGATTTTGAAATCGAGTTGTATATCTTGAAGTAAAGTGGAAGTAGATTGTTATATCCATGTCATCTGAATAAAGGAATTAAAGATAGCATATTGATATGTATAATTCTATAAGTATATGATAAGATATATGCTTATATATATCTTACACAAGTACATATTGTTTATATTCAAGAACACACGCACGCACATATGTATGTGTGTGTGTGCGTATGTATGTATGTATATAAATGGGATACAAGTATAGTTTGGTTATACTTAAGCATGTATACACACACACACACACACATTGGTATACATTGGTATGCTTATATAATTGAAAAAAGTATAATATAGAAAGTTAATGAAAGAGGTTATGTTGCCTACATCTATGTTTAGGTTGTGGATAGATAGGCATGCTTATAAGGGTAATTTACAACTCTTAGAGTATAGTTTCAACCCCGTTTAGGTCATAAAGTATAGGAATGGTCTCGTTTGGATCATAAATAGTCTTGTGGGTTGTTAGCTGACCCTTTTGTGTTCGCATGATCGGTCTAGGGTACAGTTTCGGCTGCATTTGGGTCTAGAGTTTGAATACCTTTGGGTAACCTATTTGTACCTTTAGGTGCTACCAATACAGTATTGTAATGCCCGCTCTTATTACCATTTTATGTACATATATTATATTAAATTACTTGTACAAAAACACATATGCATACAACGTTTAATACATATAATATACTTAAAGTACAATTACAACTTAGTTCGTTACATATTTCAAATCTTATATACATAATACATTTACAACAATATAATACATTATCAGAAGTAACCTTTACTCACTACCCTTCTAGTGGCCTGCAGATGTTGACTCTAGCAAAAACACTTCCTCACCCTTGAGTACCTATATGGGAAAACACCCGTGATGAGCAATGGCTCAGTGGGGAGTAAACAGTACAATTGACTTCTTATCGAAGTCATAAATACAAGCAATGTAACATGCCAATACATAACAATAATATCATGTCATTCTTATTTAGTACATGCATTAACCACACTCAATAGCAATTATACACTCAATAGCAATTATATACTCAATAACAATCACAATACAAATTTCACTTACACTTCAATATTCAATGAAAAGCACTAACACTATCATAGGGCCATGTAACACTTAAACTATTAGTCATTTATCATTATTCAATATTCAAATCACTTTCATTGCCGAAATTCTCATAAATGGTGGATACGGGTACAAACACGCGACACTGACAAGCAGTATCGAACAGGCGAGACATAATAGTCTCGAATCAGGAGACACCATTGGGTATCGAAATACTACACTAGCCACCTTTTGGTGACAACACTAGCAGCTGCAAACACTATCCCCTTTATAGGCATGCATATCTATCCACTTCTATGTGAAATTCAGGCTTACAAATAGTCTTTAGTCACTCAAGGTTATCACACTTAATACAATTAGATTCATATAGATCATATATCAAATAGAAAATGCAACAAAATTACTAAACAATTTATATTTACTTAAACTTCAAATACACTTAACATTAGCATTAATATAAGTATTATTCATCATGCAATTAGTAACATTATACTTACCATTTATCATGTTCACTCTCATTCATTACGTGTACATTTTATTGCACATCTTTAGAAACATGACATTAATACATGCCATAGATCATGCTTTTATTTCACTAAATCACGCTATTCATGTTCATTCATGTTCATTTATTACACAAATTCTTATGTATTAAGACTTAGTGTAGGTTTAACTCTACTTCATTAATTCACTATGTTTTCTTTCACTCATTTCGCATCATTTCATTACTCTTATTTTTACACATAAAACATTCTAAAAGCATTTAGGAAGGTTTAAACATGCTTTAATAACAATTTTAGACTTTAAAATCAAGTTCAAGAAAAATAGGGCAGGGTCACGATTACTACCAAATTCATGGTAACCGTGACCTTGTTGCACTTACGGGTCTGGACTACGCCAAACTACCTCAGAGTCATTTCTGGATGAATAATAACCGTGTTCTATCCTTTTTAAAGGGGTCACGATTACTATGAAAAGCATAGTAACCGTGATATAGGGTACATTTTGATTCTAGAGTACCTCACGGTTACTATGAAAATTATAGTAACCGTGATGCCTAAAATCGCCCAAAGATAGAATTTCTATCTCAACTTCTATAGCATTTTTGACCCAGAAATAATCATTTTTCGGGAAAATTGTCTTCCACAAAGTTATTCCAATATGTGTCTAGTTTCTAAAACATCAAAAATCACTTAAATATGACTTGTAAATCTCAATTTATTCACTAAAAACCGTAGACTGCTCTAATGGGATGAATAACAGGGGTCTGTCCACTTCAAGCTCATTTTCGGACACTCTAGAGACAAATTTAGATTCTAGTTACTTCTATAAAGTTTTAGATCTAGGTCTTATCGTTCATATCCAACTAGAATCACATCAATCAAACATCTAAAAAAATAGTTAGGCCATTTTTACTAAGACTGGTTCATGTGAACCAAGAACAGATTTTCATCTTAATTCTTTCTAAGGCACAAATCATCTTTCTCATGCGCTATACATTCAATTATTCACTCAAACATCAACTATAGATCATCTAATGCACATATAGCAATTTATTTCAATTAAAATCACATAGAACAATAATATAACTCCCAAAACTTATTAAGGCACCAAAGTTCCTTTCTTTCTATCTCTCTTTCTCTTGCTCTTCATCTCTACCATCTACAGACTTTTCTCTACTTGGAGCAGCATCCATGCAAGTTTGAGAAGGAAATAAGATTAAAAGGAAAGATAAAAACATTCTTCATTTGATTTTAGGCCAAGAATGGCCGGCCACACACACACTCCCACTTCTTTTCTTATTTTACCTTATCTCTTAATGTTTCTAGAGATATTAATGTCACTTCTCCATTGGTGGCTCAAATAAAATCTTACACAATTTCACTTTAGTCCTTCTTTAAACTTATATCTCTTACTTTAATCTCTCATTTTTCCTTATTTCTAGTTTTACCTCAATTCTTTTACTTTGTCTTTTCAATTAAGTCCCTATATTGAAATTTTCTTTTAATTGACCACAAAATCAATCTCTTTCTCATGCAAAATGATCATCTATCCCTCTTATGATACCATTAGGGGCATTACAACTCTTTCCCCCTAAAAGAATTTCGTCCTCGAAATTCTCCCTGTGTTGCCTATCAAATCTCATCACTTATATTTCTATAACTGGATCTCAATCAAACTCTATTCAATTCTCTCTCTCCCTGTTTGTCTTATTCTATACTTTATCACGCTTATATTCAATCTAACTTTATCTCTTTATAATAGTACTCATCTCTCACTACCCTATCATTACTGTACTCAATGTATATCCTGTCAATATCCCTTTCAATTGGAGCCTTTACATGTAATCTAATGCTTTTCAGGACTTTGCAAATAATGCTGATGCAATGTGGGGGGGACAAATGATAGGATGCAAATGTATGCTTTCATGTATCATGTATGTTTGCCCCATCCCATGCTATAACATGTGTAATCAATTGCCCAAACTGTTAAGGAATTACTCACAAGTACACAGAACACCATATCCAATCTGAATCCACTTCCATATCAACTTTACATAAGGGCTATCGTACTCTACTATCTATCAAACATAGAGACATCTACATTAGTCTTTCACTACCACTGGATTTACACTCAGGACTATCTATACTCTCACTAAGATCCAATTCCATATGTACACTAGACAAGACAACATCTGCTTTAAGGCCACAACACTACATAGACACACTTTTCTAATCTATGCACTAACACCTTATTGCCCAAAACTGCCTAGACCTTTGCTCTGATACCACAATGTAATACCCGCGCTTATTACCATTTTATTTACATATATTTTATTAAATTACTTGTATAAAAATACATATACATACAACATCTAATACATATAATATACTTAAAGTACAATTACAACTTAGTTCGTTACATATTTCAAATCTTATATACATAATACATTTACAACAATATAATACATTATCAGAAGTAACCTTTACTCGTTACCCTTCTAGTGGCCTGCAGATGTTGACTCTAGCAAAAGCACTTCCTCACCCTTGAGTACCTACATGGGAAAACACCCCTGTTGAGCAATGGCTCAGTGGGGAGTAAACAGTACAATTGACTTCCTATCGAAGTTACAAATACAAGCAATGTAACATGCCAATACATAACAATAATATCATATCATTCTTATTTAGTACATTCATTAACCACACTCAATAGCAATTATATACTCAATAACAATCACAATAAAGTTTTCACTTACACTTCATTATTCAATGAAAAGCACTAACACTATCATAGGGCCATGTAACACTTAAACTATTAGTCACTTATCATTATTCAATATTCAAATTACTTTCGTTGGCTGAATTCTCATAAATGGTGGATACGGGTACAAACATGCGACACTGACAAGCAGTATCGAATAGGCGAGACATAATAGTCTCGAATTAGGCGACACCGTTAGGTATCAAAACACTACACTAGCCACCTTTCGGTGACAACACTAGCAGCTGCAAACACTATCCCCTTTATAGGCATGCCTATCTATCCACTACTATGTGAAATTCAAGCTTACAAATAGTCTTTAGTCACTCAAGGTTATCACACTTAATACAATTAGATGCATCGAGATCATATATCAAATAGAACATGCAACAAAATTACTAAACAATTTATATTTACTTAAACTTCAAATACACTTAACATTAGCATTAATATAAGTATTATTTTTCATGCAATTAGTAACATTATACTTACCATTTATCATGTTTACTCTCATTCATTACGTGTACATTTTATTGCATATCTTTAGAAACATGACATTAATACATGCCATAGATCATGCTTTTATTTCACTAAATCACACTATTCATGTTCATTTATTGTACAAATTCTTATGCATTAAGACTTAGTGTAGGTTTAACTCTACTTCATTAATTCACTATGTTTTTTCACTCATTTTGCATCATTTCATTACTCTTATTTTTACACATAAAACATTCTAAAAGCATTTAGGAAGGCTTAAACATGCTTTTTTGGACTTTAAAATCAAGTTCAAGAAAAATAGGGTAGGGTCACGATTACTACCAAATTCATGGTAACCGTGACCTAGTTGCACTTTCGGGTCTGGACTACGCCAAACTACGTCATGGTCATTACCGGATGAGTAATAACCATGTTCTGTACTTTTTAAAGGGGTCACAATTACTATGAAAAGCTTAGTAACTGTGAGATAGGGTGCATTTTGATTCTAGACTGCCTCACGGTTACTATGAAAATCATAGTAACCGTGAGGCCTAAAATCACCTAAAGAAAGAATTTTTTTCTCAACTTCTATAGCATTTTTGACCCAGAATACCTCATCTTCATGGAAAATTGTCTTCTAAAAAGTTTTGCCACTATGTGTCTAGTTTCTAAAACATCAAGAATCACTTAAATCAAACTTCAAAATCTCAAGTTATTCACTAAAAAACACGCACTGCTCTCATGGGATGGACAACAGGGGTTTGTCCACTTCAAGCTCATTTTCGGACACTCTAGAGATAGATTTATATTCTAGTTTCTTCTATAAAGTTGTAGATCTAGGTCTTAAGTTTCATCTTCAACTAGAATCACATCAATCAAACATTTACAAAAATAGTTATACCATTTTTACTATGACTGGTTCATGTGAACCAAGAACAGATTTTCATCTTAATTCTTTCTAAGGCACAAATCATCTTTCTCATGCGCTATACATTCAATTATTCACTCAAACATCAACTATAGATCATCTAATGCACATATAGCGATTTATTTCAATTACAATCACATAGAACAATAATATAACTCCCAAAACTTATTAAGGCACCAAAGTTCCTTTCTTTCTATCTCTCTTTCTCTTGCTCTTCATCTCTACCATCTACAGACTTTTCTCTACTTGGAGCAGCATCCACATAGGCTTGAGAAGGAAAGAAGATGAAAAGGAAAGATAAAAACATTCTTCATTTGATTTTAGGCCAAGCATGGCTGGCCACACACACACTCCCACTTTTTTTCTTATTTTAACTTATCTCTTAATGTTTCTAGAGATATTAATGTCACTTCTCCATTGGTGGCTCGAATAAAATCTTACACAATTTCACTTTAGTCCCTCTTTAAACTTATATCTCTTATTTTAATCTCTTATCTTTCCTTATTTCTAGTTTTACCATAATTCTTTTACTTTATCTTTTCAATTAAGTCCCTACATTGAAATTTTCTTTTAATTAACCACAAAATCAATCTCTTTCTCATGCAAAATGATCATCTATCCCTCTTAGGATACCATTAGGAGAATTACAAGTATAGCCCTTTATTACCTTCTTTAGAATAGTGCAGGCTTAATACAGATTAATGAAAGTATTACGTAACACTAAAAGATAAATAAGCATGACAATACTTAATATGATCTTCATATTATCTTTATATGACATCTCTATAATTTATACAGAAAACACTAAATGAGATTACATTTTATATATGTATATTTACAGCATACAATATTACATGTATATACTAGAATTATAAGCTATACACATATTGAAATTATACATAATTACTGTCCTGTCAATAATTATATTCATGAATTTACGTTCCTTATAATTACATGTTACCTTCTTGGTGTTGATAAGTGATTTGCGACACTCCTTGTATATTAAAGTTATGAATCATTAAGATAATTTCCAAATGTTTCCAATACTTAGGAAAATAAGTTACATGTATTTATACTTGTAAAGTATGATGTCTTTCAATAGCTATATTGACTAAAATGTATTCCTTATAGCTTCATGTTACTTGCTTAACATTGAATAATGATGTGTATGACTTATTAGACGTAAACACTAATGGATTATGAACTTGTAGTATATGTATGCAACTTTAAGCTTGATATAGAGGTAAATAAATATATCTACACATTATAGAAATTATAACTATATACAATGAGACATGGAAAATGGTATAACAAGAATAAAAACTAAGTTATGAATTTATAACTAGTGTATATGATTGAGTTAGTATATAGGCAAGAAATGATCTAATGTTTATCTAAACACAATAGTAATCTCCAACCACACTTAAAGGATGAAAAGGATGGCATAATTAGTATATTAACATTAAGTCTATTAATAGATGTGGTGGATACTTAGAGTAGTAAAGTATACATATATTGTTATGTACAAAACTTGATACATAAGAATATGTCTATATGTATATGAATCTAGTTAATTAACTTAAACTATTATAATTATCGGTATGAATCTTCTATGATTATAATTTGATTAAAAATTATGTGAAACTTTAGTAATTCACACCTTAATTAGCTAGTGAATTATATGAAATAAGGAAATCAACTTGTTGTATATGATTTTAAGTGCTATATGAATATGTACAAGATAGTTATGAAATTGATTAGTAATGAATTAATTATTAACAAGAGATGGAATAAAAAGTTAAATGTGATTGCTAAATGTTCTGGAATGCCCTAAACTTATTACCTATTGTTTATTATAATAAACATGTATATTTAAAGTTTTCTTACTTTAAGTGCATGTGATTGTTTCGATGACTTTGGAATGAGGTCGTATATATGTTGTTTATTCCCCACTAAGCTTTTTAGCTTAGGATAGATTTTTATCCATGTAAGTTGTCAAGATAGGACTTCCTTTTGGAGATAATATCTGCAGTGGGATGGCCCACACAAGTGAAATAAGAGTTTTTTTTTAAAGTCTTTATTTTAAGGATTTATGGTTTTTAAGTTCTTATTTGTACTAAGAGTTTTGTACACTATAGATGTTCTTTTATAGAATGGAATTTTGTAAATGTAAAAAGAGATGTTGTTATAAGTTCATCTTGATATAGTATTTAGCGCATTTATTGCCACAATTTACTTGAAATTGTACTAAAAGTAAAGAGTATAGTTATAGTGGTTGCTTTAAAAGTAACTTATAGATTAATTTGTTAAGTACAGATTTATTATATGGTTAATGTTTGATTATAGGATAAGGGTGTTACATGTATGCTTTCTGTACATGGTATATATGTTATGGTGATGTTGTATGCTATTATAATAATGGGTAGTGCAAATTGGTGTTTAGCATCTTAGATTTCATTCCTTAGGTTCCATTTCATAATTAAAGTCGTTAGGTTACTATTTATTTAGTCCAAATTTCTATGGCTTAAAAACCGTGCTACCCAAACCTGCAAATTTGAAATTAAACACTCCTAATAGTCAACCTTTGCCTCCAATAGTCTATTTACATGCATAATACTTCTAAAAGTCAATCATCATTCAACATCATAGAACAATCATACATTCACAAGTTTATGTATGCATACTTATATTCCATATACATTCGTCCTCAATTAGCATTCTCAATACAAGTAATAATTTACATGCCATAATTCCAAAATAGTCCAATACAAAAGTGGTCTAAACTTGTTCCCAAAAATGTGACACATGTACATACCTTCAAACTTTGCCTTTTTCAAATCCTTTATGTATATGTCCTTGCACGCAAGCAGCAAAACCACACGCTAAGCAATAATATTGCCTTGTTGTGGATATAACTACACAAAATTTCATTTAATGTCGTTATTTTTATTTAATTACCTTTTTTTCCCTTAATGTTACTTATTGATTTAACTTATTTAACTTGTTTCATTACCTAATTTAATACTCAAACCTTATTATACTTATTAATTGCTATAATATTCTTACTTGAATGTCAAATTACGGTTAGGTACCTAAACTTTTTATTTACCTTATTTGACCTTGTTTGACATCCATTTTGACTCTTTTGACTTTCTTTGACCTTAAATTTAATCTAAATGGAAAATTAACTTTTTTGTCCTCATGTTTGCCTATAAAGTGGAAAATTATATTTTAGTCCCTAAATTTTTCATTATTTATGGTTTTTCCCTTTTGCGTTATTTGACTCTTTTAATTCTTTTGATCACTTTTTTATGCCAAAATACTGTTTACCCCTAGTTTATCATGTAATTACCATTTTACTCTTTTTAAACATATTAATCTTGTTTTTCACATTATTTTCTATTTATTTACATTTATGATTTCTTTTATGTAAATTTTACCATTTAGTCCCTATGTTATTACATAGTTACCATTTTGCTTCTAGTAGTGACCAGTGAAAATCCTTGAACTGGATATGCGGGACGAGGGCTATATGACTATATAAGTGTACTATATGACTGTATGAGTGAGGTGATTACTTAAATATAGTCATTCCTTGATAATAATTTACTGTGTGATTCTACCGTGGGATATGGGTCCCTATGGCTAGCCATTATATCCAAGGGTCTCGGATCACCCATTGTATACTAAGGGCAACTAGATATTATATATTATGCTATATTTCTATTATCTTTATCATAGTATACCTATTATGTATCATATTATACTCTTTCATTTTTCATGCATTCATCCATAATATATATAAAACCATAATGTAAACAAGAAATAACATATAAACATAATAAAAATATGGCATTATCATTAAGTATACAATTTGGCCTCATTGTGATTTTTAAGGCCACCATGTATTTCATATTCTATTTCATGTCATTTATGTTTTTAATATCAAATTATGTGTATATATACTTATTAGTACCAATTTTACCTTAATATTTCCTTGTTACTTATTTTACCTTAATATTACCTTGTTACTTATGTAAATACCATTATGTTCACATACTAACTAGTATGTCCATACATTATTTTTAACTCAAATCAACCTTAATGTAATTATTCAAAATTTTACTCAATTTATGCTTAATATGCAAACTACCATCACATTTTCATATTATACTACATAGTATATAATTTGGCATCAATGTGATCACCCACATTATGTTTGATTTATTTCTTATTTCATGCCTATTTCATGTTAGGACATCATTTTACTAGGTTACCTTAATTTAATTCCCACTATCTCTTAAATTCCTATAGTTACGTAATGTAATTTTTTTAAGAAATTCAAAGATTAAATGAAATTAAGTGTTGGCAATGTATCCACTAGCCATAATAAAGTTTGAAATCACATACTCGTTCTCTCCCTTGTCTTTTTCCTCTTTGTTCTTCTCTTCCTCTTAAATTTCACCTTTAGGCCAATTTAAGGGAGAAAAATCATGAGTTTATGCTATGTATTTTGACAAATAAATGCTACTAACTAATCATACTAATGATGTTATATAGCCCCATATAAAAATCCAAAAATAAAACTAACTAAAACACCATGTCTTACCTAATTAGGCTTACTTTCTTTCACTAGAATTCTTTGTTTTCCATGATTCTTTTTCCTCCAATCAAGTTTTTAATATGAAAAAGATGCTTTGTAGTATATTTGAGTGAAATTAGAGCTTGGGATTTGGTGGAAGGTGAGAGTTTTTAATTAGGCTAAATTGTATAAGATTCTAAACCTCTCAAGGAAGCCCTTAAGTCCACTAAATCTAGTGCCAAGATTCCTCTATTTACTATTTCATTCAATGGCATATTTTTAAGCCATTTATCATTATTTCATTAGTTACTACCCCTCTTATTGCTATGCTGGTGCATGTAGATAATCAAGGCTCATTTCTTAATGAACATTATGCCTTTAGATGAATTAAATATGGCCTTTAAGTCCTCTAACTAATTTAATTTTGATTTTTCATCACTTTTTGAAATTAGTATTCTGGTTGTTAGAATACTATGAAATTTTGCCCTGCATGCACTTACATATGTAAGAGCACATTGTTACAATTTCAAATTATTCCAATACCATTTTGGTATACTTCTAGCTCCAATGCAAAGTCAGTTGATCCAAAACCCAAAATTTCGAAACTGTCAGAAAAATTATTTTTCACTTCCAGTAGCTCATTTATGCTATTTCTAATGGGTCTATATAATCAGAATAATATTTAGAGGCCTTTAAAATATTTTAAGGATTGATCAAACTTGTGGTTAATTAAGTTTATAATACCGAGTAAAAATTTTTCTGGCTGTTTTAAGGGCCTATAATCTCAATTTTTTCTCAAATTGTACCACTGAACTCCATTTAACACCTATTTTCATATTCCAGTATTATGTCAAACTGCCCACCAGGTCACCCATCCTTGAATTTTCCTTGCTTGAGTACGTTTAACCTTTATACACTTTCAAATTTTTCTATCTTATTCTACTTTGATTACTTTAAAAAGGATCCTAAGTATAGTGTACCAATGAAAATTCAGTATTATGGTGCAGGCAACCCTAAATACACACATATAAAAAATTCACATGTAAACACACCCTGTAAATTCAACATAATATAGTGTACCAATGAAGAATTCTGAATAAAAATAGAATCTCTCACAATTTTAGCAAACTAGAACTTTTAAAGACAATAAACAAATCAAATATCATGGAAAAAAATTTGTTCAATAAAGCAATATAATAGCAATGGTGGGCAAATGTCTGTTTAAAAATGAAATCCTACGTCACATTGCACAAGAAGACATTGATGTAGAGAGACATGCTCATTGGAGCAATTCCACAAACCCTAGGCAGTCATAAGTTTAACACAAGAAAAATCAAAATTGGCACAAAAATTTAAACCCCAAAATAGAAATTAAAGAAGAAGAGATGAAGAATTAAGTGATGAATAAGCAACTATGCATCGAAAGCAACACAAACACAAATAATCGAAAGAAGAAGTGCATAGTGTGTGTATTTACCAAACCATTGTCAACCCAATTTTTTTCCATACAAAATTGCAATAATAACAAGTATATACTATAGAGTAATGACAAGAAAAGCAAAATCACAGTAAGAATCACAGTAAGAGGGAGTTCAAAGTGAGATTTAATTCGATTCATGCATGAAGAAAGACAAAGAATAAAAGGGAAACAAAAAAACAAAAATAAAACAAAACAAAGAAAATTAAAGAAAAGAAATTGAGAAGGAGAAGAAAAACTACTTACTTGTTGAAGTTGCAAGTGAGTCGCAGCCAAAAAAGAGAGAAAAGGGAAAAAATAAAGAAATTGGAAAAAAATAAAGTGACACACGTAAAAATCTTATTTTTAGAATGGGGTTTTAGGGGGGGTCACAGTCACAACAAAAAGGTAATGACCGTGAGATAATACCAAATTCACTTTTATACTAAAAGAATTTAACCGGCAAGGTCACTAGAAAAAACTACCCACTTTTAGGTAAATAATTTTAGTCCAAAATGTAAAAATGCCCTATATCACGGTGAAAACCAAAAGCTAGTCACAGTGACTTATAACCTTTTAGTTCCAAAATACAAATTTCACCTATGTCATGGTGACAACCAAAACCTGGCCACCATGACCCCCAAAAATTTTCCTAAAAAAATTTTACTTTGCAATACACTTTATGCCACACAAACTAATTTTAAAAGCCACTCCAACAAGCAAATTTTCAAACAATGGTCTATAAACCAAAACTTTTGAACCAAAATCCAACACAAATAACAACCTTCAAAAACAAAAAGAAATACTAATAAAAGTAAAGATTAGAATTAATTTTCATTTACCAAGTTCATAGCTAGACTTTCAAATACCTTTAAGGTTCCAACAAGGTGACAATCACTGAAGCACCTTCAAACCTTGATTCAAAATATGGCTTCAAGCAATGTCCATTGACCTTCAACTCTTTCTCATTTCTTGGGTGATTTAACATCACCACTCCAAATTTATTTCCTTCCACAACCTCAAAAGGCCCTTTCCACCTTGACCTTAACTTTCCATGAAATAGTCTCAAATGACTATTGTAAAGTAGCACCTTCATCTTAAGTACGAACTCTTTCCTCACTAGCTTTTGATCATGCCATTTTTTGGTCTTGTCTTTATAACCTTTAGCATTTGTTGTATGCCCACAAGTAGAACTCATCAAGTTTATTTACTTGTAAATGATGATTTTCTCTAGCACTTTCAAATTAATATTTAAAACCATAGTTGCCCAAAAAGCCTCGTACTCTAATTTCATAGGTAAATGACACGATTTTTCATATGTAAGCCTAAATAGATACATTCCAATTAGGGTTTTAAAAGTAATCATATAGGCCCATAATGCCTCATCTAACCTTAAAGACTAGTCCTTCTTAGATCCATTAACATTTTTTTCTAAAATGGCTTTTAACTCCCTATTAGAAACCTTTACCTACCCATTAGCTTGAGGATGATAAAGTGTTATGGTTTTGTGCCTAACACTGAATTTTTTCAATAATGCCTTGAATTGGTGGTTTATGATATGTTTCCCATTGTCACTAATTATGGCTTTTGGTGTTCCAAATCTAGTGAAAATATTTCTATGTAAAAATTCCAAAACAACCTTTGAATCATAACCCTTAGTAGCTATGGCCTCTACCCGATTGCTCACATACTAAATAGCTACCATAATATATTGAAACCTAAAGGGAACCGGGAATGGTCCCATGAAATCTTCATGGGATAAAATCTAAAAGTATACCTATGTTCTCTCAAAAGAAAAAAAAAAGAGAGAAAAGACAAATAGATAAAGTCTAAAAATGCCATGAGAGTTTAAAGGTAGGCGTGCTTACAATTGTCCTAAAGAGTAATTGAAAATTTTAAAATCTTAAGCTTTATGATCATTATTCTTTCCTCAAGCATATTTAGTTTTGTGACTTTATGTTCTTTATTTTGGAATTTGTAGGTTTATATGACATTTTAAATTTTGAATACATGCTTTAAATTTTGATTCATTGGTATCTTGAGTCTTCAAGGTGTTTGAATTCTTTTCACTCTATTCAATATGCATAATGAACAATGCCTTATAGTAAAGTTTACTTAGTTTATTGGCATTGAATTCTTTCATTCTTTTCTCTTGCTTGAGGACAAGCAAGGTTTAAGTGTGGGGGAATTTGATACCATATATAATGGTCTGTATTTTTAATACATGTTTTCTTTATTTTAGGTAGTTAATAGGTTAAATTATTTATATTTTATATGTTTTTATCTAGTTTGTGTGTGTGTGTATGTATTGCATGTAAGTTTGGTCTAAAAGGAAGAAATAGTTAAAGAAACAAGAAGAAGACACGACTCGTGAAGAACCTTCGAGTCATTACAGAGAGCAAGGCTATTCGAGTCCAAAATCTGATAGGGGATTATTTAAACCCTTAGTCTTTCTAGACTGAGAATAGAATGAGTAGGGTATTGTTCCAAAGGGAACAAGGTAAATCTAGTATTGAAACCACAAGAAGTAGATGGATAAGCTACTAAAATGAAGATTAAGTATATAACTAAGTTCTAAATCAATATGCATAGATTAAAACAAGTTGGATTAAGGATGACTTAGTAATTAGTGTAAAGATACATAAAAATAGAAAGAATAAGTCATTTAAGTATAAGTAAAATAATTGTATAATTGAAGATGATTGGAGAATTTAACCAAAGATTCTTTAAAGCAACTCTCATTGTCATTAAAGATGTTCTTGTTTAGAGTCTATAAGCACTCTCATGTCATCATAGAGATAAACAAGAATTATGAAGCTCAATGCCAATTCTTTAATCCCTCAAAGAGAATTCCTCAATGTCACACTTAAGATGAATTTAATGCTTTAAGTAAATTCATTTGTCTTTCCAGCAATAAGTTCCAACTCTCATTGTGAACTAATTGACTAACATGCTAAATATGGTGATCAAGTATATATAGAAAAACAATCACACAAATTTATTTAAATCATACTTCATTTATAACAAACATAAACTTGATCTTGAATAATTTCACTTTACATTTCTAGTATGTAAAAGAACTACCCAAAATACAGAATGGAATGATAATCAAACAGGAGAATTGGAGAAAAATAAACTCCCAAGATATTGTACTTTGTATTTAAACCATGTGATGTATCTCTTGTTCCTTTGTCATTATCTACTAAAAACTAAGTATAACAACTATATACATATCAATTGTATATCCAAAAAGAACTCCCTCTACAGCTTCATATTTAGTGCCTATTTATAGAGAAGTTTGCACCCCAAATCCTACCTCTTCAGAATAGATGTCATGGTGAAAAGTTGCCATGAAAAATCCTAATGAAAACACTTGGTAGTTGAGAAGAGGTGAGATGAATAATTGTAATGTTTCAAAACTGGTGCCTGGACCGACTCAGAAAACCTTCACAAATGCTTCTGTAACGAGTCGATCATCCTTTACGACTCATGTCTTTGTTATTTTTTTTCTCTTCACGAGTCGTGCTCTTTTTCTAGCTTTCCTTCATGACTCAGGCAACATTGCCGACCTAAATAGCCTTGCTCTCTATAATGACTCGAAGGTTATTCACGAGTCGTGTCTTCTTCTTATTTCTTTAACTATTTCGTCCTTTTAGACCAAACTTACTTGCAATACATACACACACATAAACTAGACAAAAACATGTAAAATATAAATAATTTAACCTACTAACTACCAAAAATAAAGAAAACATATATTAAAAATATAGACCATTATATATGGTATCGAATTCTCCCACACTTAAACCTTGCTTGTCCTCAAGCAAGAGAAAAGAACGAAAGAATTCAATGCCAATAAACTAAGTAAACTTTACTATAAGGCATTGTTCATTATGCATATAGAATAGAGTGAAAAGAAATCAAACACCTTGAAGACTCAAGATACCAATGAATCAAAATTTAAAGCATGTATTTAAAATTTAACAAGTCACCTAAACTTACTAATTCAAAAATAAAGAACATAAAGTCACAAAACTAAACATGCTTAAAGAAAGAACAATGATTATAAAGCTTAAGATTCTAAAATTTTCAATTTCTCTTTAGGAAAATTGTAAGCACACCTACCCTTAAACTATCTCATGGAATTTTTAGACTTTATCTATTTGTCTTTTCTCTCTTTTTTTTTCTTTTGAGAGAATATGGGTATACTTTTAGACTTTATCCCATGAATTTGAAATAGCAAGAGAATGTATCATGGGTGCGTTTTATGCTCCATGCCATACTTTATTGGAAATTTTGAATATGCATCTTGCATTGCTTCTTTCTTCTTCTTCTCTTTTTTTTCTTTTTTTTAAATCCTCATCCATTATTGAAGGCTTAAGGGTAAGTATTATGGCTATAGTTTCCATGAAGCAACTAAAAACTCTAAAACCTTAAACTAAATGAGCAATTCTTGACCTTAAAGCATGGTTAGTACAGGGACTAAATAATCTAAAATTTTTAAAGGAGTAAAAAGAGATAACTTGAAAAACAGAAAACACATGCTAAAAGTTTTGAAAGACTAATAAGATGAGCATAAAAGGTAAATGATTTATCAAGACAACCTATATGACATGCAAAATAAACAATGCTTAATAGTAAAAGTACTAAAATGGTCTAGGAAAAATAAAAGCAACAGCAACATTTTAAACACATGCACAAACACATAGACAACACACAAATAAACATGCAAAACATACTAAACATACTAATTCTCTCATACTTAAAACAAACATTGTCCTCAATGTGAAGAAATGAAAAAAAAGACAAAGAAAAGAAAAGAAAAGAAAAGAAAAAGATAAGAACAAAATTCCCCTGAAGATCATGGTGTAGGTGTAGGTGGAGCAGAGAGGACTATATAGCCAGCCTGTGCAATGAAAGTGTCAACCTTTTGTTCTATTCTACGTTGATGTTTTGCTAAGAAGTTAATTAACTTTGCATGGAGGACTGGTTCTACAATATTTGGTTAAGCATGGATGAAATGTCCCTAGTGGAAGAACTTGGAATAGATGAAGATAGTGGACTAGTAGCAGGAACATTAGGCATATCATCATCACTAGTTTCCTGCTCTTCCTGTGTATCATCATCAGTGCTATCATCAACAATGGTAGGAGGAATAACAGAAGCACCTTGAAGATCACTCTAACACAATCTTGAGTGATGTAGGATGGGATGAAAAGCATTATTTATAACCTTACCACGACAAAGAGCTGCTTAGAAAAATACATACGAGGAATAACTCGAGAATAAATACTAAGGTCAATAGAATGATTTTGAGCAATGATAGCTATAACATATCCATGAGTGAGTGGGGCATCTTTTCTATCTACACATTCCAAAAGTTGGTTAAAGATCCAATACGACCAGCAAACTGATTTTTTATGATGAATACACCACATTAAGAAAAGCTCTTGATAAAAAAAAAACCCGGATTAAATTCATTTTTGTTAAAAACCAAGTAAGCAAGAATCTTACGAAAAATCCAATATTTCAAATCCTTAATGAACATAGATTTAGCATCCCTAGATTAAATGGAGTTGTCAAACATGTGAGAAATTACCAAAAGTCATTTGAATGAAACTCATAAGGAGGATCACACAAACCAGTTTGCTTAAAACCAAATGCTTTATGCATAAAGAAATATGTTAGAGAATGATTCTCTCCATCCAAACGATAGTCTAAAAGCCAAGAATTTTCATCATTAGCTTTCAAATAAGTGTAGAATTCTAACATTAAATCAGAATGTGAGTAGTCATGATTATGAACAAAGGTTAACAAGCCACATTGAGAAAGCATTTCATTTACAACATCTAACATACTAACTTGTTGAAGGAGAGATTCTAAAAAGTACTTACAGGGAAAGATAGGCCTATGTTTAAGAGTAAGGAATCTGTTACCTTCTTCAATAGAGTAAATAGGGAACTTGGCACCAAAGTCTTTTGAGATATCCCTTTGTTTTGGTTCATCCTCCTTGGGTTGAGCACATAAAGAAGAAGATGGATTCTTAGTCCGCACCATCTTGATGAGAAGAGTGAAACAAAGAAGACACAGAAGAACCAATATGCAGGAACCTAAATAAAGAAAGAAAAACTAAGAGAAGAAGAAATGCATGAAGAAGAAAAGGAGGAAGATGAAAAAGAAAACTAATATGTGTAGAAGCTATAGACAAGACGTATAATATATGAAAGATGTATGAGGAATAGGAGAGTTAAGAGAAAAAAATGGAAATGACTCTTTGATACCAAAGGGCGTGTCGTTTCAAATGTTAGGGTTTTATAAATAACTCTAAAACATTTTGGGGCCACTATGGGGTAAAAGAAAAGAAAAGCAAACTAATTAATAGAAAAAGGAAAAGTAAAAGAAATTGAAATTGTAGAAAAAGAAATTCCTAAAATTGAGTCGATTCGGGAATAAGAGTCGGACACGAGTCGAACAATCAACACGACTCGTGAAGAGGAAGTCTCTATAACGAGTCAGATTGGAAATATGAGTCGAACATCAAAATAAAAGAAAGACTCGAGTCGAACAACTAGCATGACTCGTGAAGAGGAAGTCTCTATAATGAGTCAAATGGGGAACATGAGTCGAACAATCATAGCAAATGTAAGGACACTAGTCAGACAATCAACACGACTCATGAAGAGGATGCTTCTATATTGACTCATAATGTATATCAAGAGTTGTGTCCTTCTCTGCAAAACTATGTTAATTTCCTTCTTCCAAAGATACACGTAAAAAAACAAATAAACAAGTAAAACATGAAAAACAAAAATAATCAACAAAAAGGAGCCTGAAAGATAAGCTAAAGTAAATTAAAAAAGAACAATTAATAAAATTAAAAGCAAGAAAAATTTCATGCTATGAAAGAGTCTAACAAATTGATAGATTGGGCAGGCTCTAATGTATCACCAATGAAATAAGGTTTAAGTCTATAACTATTAACCTTAAAAAATTTTCCCTTATCATTAGCAATATCCACTGCCCCATGAATAAACCTGGACTACTTTAAAAGGGCCAGACCACCTTGATCTCAATTTTTCAGGAAATAACTTCAACCTTGAATTATATAGCAAAACTAAGTCTCTAACCTAAAAATCCTTCTTTGCCAAATGCTTATCATGCCATAATTTAGTTCTTTCCTTGAACAATTTAGCATTTTCATATCCATTCATGTGAAGTACCTCAAGTTCTTGGAGTTGAAATAACCTCTTCCTACCAACTTTTTGAAAATCAAAATTCAATACCCTTGTAGCCTAATAGGCCTTATGCTCAATTTCAATAGGTAGATGGCAAGATTTACCATAAACCAACTGATATGGTGTAAGTCCTATAGGTGTTTTAAAGGCAGTTTTATATTGCCCATAAAGCATTATCTAGCTTAAGTTCCAAATCCTTCCTTGACTTAGAGACTGTTTTCTCTAATATCCACTTAAGCTCTCTATTACTAACTTTTACTTGCCCACTAGTTTGTGGGTGATAAGGAGTAGCAATCTTATGGGTAACACTATATTGTTTCAACAATTGCTCTATAATCTTGTTACGAAAATGAGAACCACCATCACTAATGATTGCCCTAGGTGTCCCAAATCTAAGAAATATAATCTTCTTAAACATTTTTCTCACTACTTTAGCATCATTAGTAATGGTTGGAATTGCTTCCACCAATTTTGAAACATAATCAACCATCACCAAAATATATTTATATCCCAAAGAACTTGGGAATGGTCCCATAAAATCCATACCCTATACATCAAATACTTCAACCTCTAGAATTCCATGTAAGGGCATTTCATTTCTTTTAGATATAGTGCCCATTCTTTGGTACTTATCGCACTTAATAACAAACTCCTTCACATCTTTAAACAAAGTAGGCCACCAAAACCCAGCTTGCATTACCTTGGATGCTGTTTGGAAATTCCTAAATGGCCTCCAACATCCAATGAATGACAATGAGCCAATACATCACTCACCTTTTCTTGAGGAATACAGCTCCTTATTATCCCATCAGCACATCTCCTATATAGTAAGGGTTCCTCCAAATAATAAAACTTCAAATCATGGAGGAATTTCTTCCTTTGCCTATAATCTAGATCATATGGAAGCACACCACTTACCAAATAGTTGGCAATATCAACAAACAATGGTATTTCCTTTTAAACTACATTGAAGAGGTGTTCACCATGGAAAGTTTCATCAATTAGAATACCATCATCACTATTTCTCAAATCTCCTTAGTTTAACCTAGATAAATGATTAGCTACTAGGTTCTCTTTTCCCTTCTTATCCTTGATCTCTCAATCAAACTCTTGCAACATTAGAATCCATCTTAATAGCCTAGGTTTAGCATCCATTTTAGTTAAAAGATACTTGAGGGCAACATGATCTAAATAGATAATTACTTTTTGCCCACAAGATATGCTCTAAATTTATCAAAGGCATAAACTATAGCTAAAATTTCCTTTTCAGTTGTAGAGTAATTAATTTGGAAATCATCTAATAATTTACTTGCATAATAGATAACAGAAAGCTTTCCATCAATTCTTTGTCCTAAAACAACCCTAACTGCATAATTACTAGCATCACACATCAACTCAAATGGATACTCTCAATTTGGTGGTTACAACACTGGTGAAGTGACAAGAGCATTCTTAAGAGTTTCAAAAGCCCTTAAACATGTATCATCAAACTTAAATTCAATGTTTTTACCTAGCAAAGAATATAAAGGTTTTGCTATTTTAGAAAAATCTCTTATAAACCTTCTATAGAACCCAGCATGACCAAGGAAATTCCTAACATCTGTAACATTTTTAGGAGGAGGCAGATTAGTAATTATGTCAATTTTGGCTCTATCAACTTCAATTCCTCTATTAGAAACTAGGTGACCTAAGACAATACACTCTTGTGCCATAAAATGACACTTTTCCTAATTCAACACCAAACCATGTTTCATACACCTATCAAGTACCTTGAAAAGATTAGACAAATAATTTTCATATGAAGTGCCATAAACGTTGAAATCATCCATAAAAACTTCTACACATTGATCAATCAAATCACTAAAAATAGAGAACATGCATCTTTAAAAAGTAGATATTACATTGTACAAACCAAAAGGCATATGCCTGAATGCAAATGTTCCACAAGGACATGTAAAAGTTGTTTTAGATTGATCATTTGGATGTATAGGAATTTGATAGAAACCACTTAGGCCATCTAAATAACAGAAATAAGAAAAATTAGCTAATCTTTCAAGAAATTGATCAATAAAAGGCAAGGAAAAATGGTCTTTTCTTATAGCCTTATTCAGCTTCCTATAATCCACACACATGCACCACCCTGTGATAGTTATAGTGGGAACTATATCATTTTTCTCATTACGAATTACAGTTAACCCACCCTTTTTAGGAACAACTTAAATGGGGCTCACCTACTTGCTATCACTAATGGAGTATATTATGCCATTATCAAGCAATTTTATGACCTCTTTCCTTACTACTTCCTTAAGAGTAGGATTAAGCCTTCTTTGACCTTCAATGGTGGGCTTAGCATCCTCTTCTAACAAAATTCTATACATGCAAATGTTTTAAGCAATTCCTTTCAAATCACTTATAGAATATCCATAGCATTTTTATGAGTAATCAAAACATTACGCGAAGTATGCACATCTTTCTCATCAATAGAAGAATTAACAATGAAGGGAATTGAAATTTTGAGTCAAGATAATCATACCTTAAACTTGAAGGTAAAGGCTTGAGTTCAAGCTTGACATCTTTATCACTTGAACTTGATGGTAGATCTTCATCCTTCCTTAAATACTCAAACCTTGAAAATCTTTGGTGAAGATGATAAGAAGCAACTTGCAATACTTCATCACTAATTCCATGCAAGCTATATGGTATAGTAGGACCTTGACTAATACAATCAT
This sequence comes from Excoecaria agallocha, assembly GCA_037975025.1. NCBI lineage: Eukaryota > Viridiplantae > Streptophyta > Magnoliopsida > Malpighiales > Euphorbiaceae > Excoecaria > Excoecaria agallocha. Next base: position 41,890,676 of record CM075816.1, read on the forward strand.
GAACTACATCATTAATGCATTCATCAATAATATCATAAGCATCAATCCTATTTACCACTTCTATAAGAGATGATTTAACCATTTTAAAGACATCAAATTCAATTGTTTCACCATTAACTTCAAGAGAAATTTTCCCTTTCTTCATATCAATAACAGCTCCATCTGTAATGAGAAAAGGTCGACCAAACAAAATAGGAATTTTTGGATCTTCCTCCATATCAAGAACCACAAAGTCAGCAAGTATAATAAATTTACCTACTTTAGTAGGGACGTTTTCAAGTATGCCTATAGGGTGTGAAATGGATTTATTTGTCATAGATAAACACATATTAGTAGGTTTTAATTCACCTAAATCAAGCCTCTTATAAATGGAATATGGCATAAGGCTAACACTAGCACCCATATTACATAATGCCTTATCAAAAAGAGATCCACCTATCACACAAGAAATCGTAAAGTAACCGGGATCCTTTAATTTAGGTGGATAATGAAAATACATTGCTTTAAAATCTTATACTAAGGAAATATAACCATACTCTTAAAGCTTACCTTTGTGACTTACAATCTCCTTCAAGAATTTTGCCCATGAAGGCATGCCCTTAATGACATCCACAAAAGGAATGGTTATTTTGAACCATTTGTATAACAGCAGGCTGGATCTCAAAATTTTTGTTGGCAATGGCTAGTGCTACTATACCTCTAAAACTTTCAGAAATATTTGGCATAGCAAAATCTCCAAGGGTTCACCTCTCTTGTTCTGCCATGTTTTTGTTATTTTGTTCCCTTTCCAATTTAGAACTTTGTTCTTCTTCTTGTTTAAGTCTAAGTTATTCTTCTTGTTTTCTCCTAAGTTCCATACACAAAGATTAAAAGAAACAATAAATACTCATATACAAAAATAAATAACTCTCTATCTAACTAACTAATATATTCCTAAAACAGCCACTTTTTCATCTTAATCAACAAAGTTAAATCAACCATTCCCCGACAACGACGCCAAAATCTGATAAGGGATTATTTAAACCTTTAGTCTTTCTAGACTGAGTATAGAATGAGCAGGATATCATTCCCAAGGGAACGGGATAAATCTAGTATTGAAACCACAAGAAGTAGATGGATAGGCTACTAAAATGAAGATTAAGTATATAACTAAGTTCTAAATCAATATGCATAGATTAAAACAAGTTGGATTAAGGATGACTTAGTAATTAGTATAAAGATACATAAAAATAGAAAGGATAATTCATTTAAGTATAAGTAAAATAATTGTATAATTGAAGATGATTGGAGAATTTAACCAAAGATTCTTTAAAGAAACTCTCATTGTCATTAAAGTTGTTCTTGTTTAGAGTCTAAAAGCACTCTCATGTCATCATAGAGATCAACAAGAATTATGAAGCTCAATGCCAATTCTTTAATCCCTCAAAGAGAATTCCTCAATGTCACACTTAAGATGAATTTAATGCTTTAAGTAAATTCATTTGTCTTTCCATCAATAAGTTCTAACTCTCATTGTGAACTAACTGACTAACATGTTAAATATGGTGATCAAGCATACATAGCAAAACAATCACACAAATGGATTTAAATCATACTTCATTTATAACAAACATAAACTTGATCTTGAATAATGTCACTTCTCATTTCTAGTATACAAAGGAACTAGCCAAAATACAAAATTAAATTAAAATCAAATAGGAGAATTAGAGAAAAATAAACTCCCCAGATATTGTACTTTGTATTTAAACCTTCTTATGTATCTCTTGTTCCTTTGGCTTTGTTCCTTTGTCATCATCTACTAAAAACTAAGTATAATAACTATATAAACATCAATTGTATATCTAAAAAGAACTCCCTCTACAACTACATATTTAGTCCCTATTTATAAAGAAGTTTGTACCCCAAATCATGCCTCCTCACATGGTGAAAAGTTGCCACAAAAAGTCCTAATGAAAACACTTGGTGGTTGAGAAGAAGTGAGATGAAAAGTTGTAATGTTTCAAAAGTGGTGCCTGGACCAACTCGAAAAGCCTTCACGAGTCATGTCCTTCATGTTTTTGTAACGCATCGAACATCCTTCATGACTCATGTCTTTATTATTTTTTTTCTTCACTAGTTGTGCTCTTTTTCTAGCTTCCCTTCATGACTCAGACAAAATTACCGACTCAAACAACCTTGCTCTCTGTAACAACTCGGAGGTTCTTCACGAGTCGTGTCTTCTTTTTGTTTCTTTAACTATTTCTTCCTTTTTAACCCAACTTACATGTAATACATACACACACATAAACTAGAGAAAAACATATAAAATATAAATAATTTAACCTACTAACTACCTAAAATAAAGAAAACATGTATTAAAAATATAGACCATTAAATATGGTATCAAATCTAAGCCCTAAATATCAAATAATTCAACTTTTATGGTATTGTTCAAAGGCATTTCATCTCTTTTATAAATATTCCCTACTCTTTGGCATCTATCACAACTTAGCACAAAAAATTTAACATCCTCAAACATGGTTGGCCAATAGAAACCTGATTGGACAATATTTGTAACTATCTAATTGGCACCATAATGTCCTCTAGCTTCTCCTCTATGGCAAGCTTACATTATTGATCCTTGCTCTTCCTTAGGGACATATCTTCTAAGCACTTAATCCGCACACTATTTGAACAATTATGGATTATTCCAAATGTAAAATTTTGCATCAACTTTCAATTTCTTCCACTATTGCCATGTCAATTCCCTTGGCATAAAACCTCTTGTAAAATAATTTGCTATATCAGCAAACTAAAGAATATCAACATAACATAAATAAATAGCACAAATGATTTCATTCAAAAAGAAATCATTAATCTCTCCCTTCTTGACATGCTCATGCTCCAAACGAAATAGATGGTACGCAACAAAGTTCTTGGCAACATTCTTGTCCTTTATCTTCAAGTCCAACTCTTGTAACAACAACACCTACCAAATCAACCTTAGCTTCAAATCTTTCTTTACAAATAAATGATGGAATATGACATGGTATGTACATGATAATCATGCAGCAGAAAAATAATAAAATCGATCATACATACCATGCAATCCATACACAAGAATCAAAAACATATAATTTTAGGGTTTTAAAACTTACAACTTTAGATGCACTTCAAGATTTGATTTTGATGATGACCAGCAAATAAGAAGGACTTATTAACCTTAGATCTTCACCACCAATGCCAAAGGAACAGCCTTTACGCCACTCCTCTCTATGTTCACACACACAATTGCAAGCAAGGATTAAAATCAAGATTGCTAGCTCTATATTTAAATATTGTGTAATGGTAATGGATTGACGCTATAAGATTTGATCTTGTACTTCCTTTTAATTGTTATTGCTTCCTAAGAACACAAGAGAATACGGAAGAATCCTTTCTCCTTGTGAAAATCGGCCAAGAGTGTGAGAGAGAGAGTTTCACGCCTAGGGTTTTATTTTTTCACCAAAAATATATATATCATTTATTTTTTAAGAGTTAAATCCGAAATGAACTACCTAAAAGATAGTTAATTCATCCTCCATCACTTCCTAAAATCAAGTGACAAACATTAAATCAAACTCTTTCAAATTTTAAATTCAAATTAATTTGAAATAATCATATGACATTTAATCAAATAATATCACTTAATAAGGATATTTGCATGTGCCAAAATTCACAAGGAATTTGTCTTTGAATTTTGGCCACTCTATTTCCTATTTAAGTGTTTTACTTTGATTCAAATTCTTTTAGGCTTTAATACTCAATTGACTTAATTAATACAAGATAATTAATTAATTGAAATTAAACCTTGTGGGCCGAATCTCTCTCTCTAATGGACCAAAGTCCATTTAGCAATTTTAATACCCATTACATACATTAATTTGACTTTAATTAAAAGCCCAAATTAATACCCAATATTTAATTTAAATATTTTAAGCCCAATACTTTGTGTACGATCCTATAGATCCATTTAATATTGGCAATGAATTAATGAATTAATTCAAAGGCTATATATATTCTCTAGCAAGATATTATAGAATTCCAAATTACATGAAAATGCAAATGGCATTTTGTGACCTAATGCAATTTTGCACAGTCCCTTACCCTTAAATATCAGAATTAATATAAGGCATGCAACCAGTCATCCTTATATATACTAATTCCTTTCTTGATATTCCAGTGACACTGAACTCTCAGATAAATAATGATTACTCATTATTTCATCTCGGTATGGCCATACACTTCTTAGTTCACTGATCAAGTGGCCGATGATATTTTTTCTCTTATCGAGAGGGGTAATCCCTTCACTTCTCTCATGCTCTCTAACATGGATTAGTGCATACCCATACTTGTCACCTTATTACGAGCACATTAGGTGTATGTCAAAGTACACAATAATTCATAAAGAGTTTCATAGAGATTTTAGGTCTAAGAACTCTAATGCAAAACTTGCACATGAGAAACACTTATGACTTGTAGCACCCTTATCCTATAATCTGTACATATCACTTTATCCAACTCATTATGAGTTACTGTGTAACATAAACATATAATCAAACTTAATATATAAGAGTGCTACACTTCTAAAAGAAACTATTCAATGAACGATAAAGTCTCTTTTACACATTACAACAACTTTTTAACACATTTTTTTTTACATACAATATCTCTAATACCACAAAATCTTTACTATATACAAAGAGCCCAAATACAAGTCTATAATTGTCTCTCTTGTTGACTTGAGTTGGCCATCCAGCTGCAGATTTCACCCCAACAACCTACACAGATAAAATACCCGTGCTAAGCTACAAAGCTTAGTGAGGAACTAAAAATATGACAAACGACCGCTCATAGTGATCATCAACAAGCACACACCATGTCTCAAATACAACAATGATTTATCACAATGAATAAAATTTAACATTCATATCAACTTATGAAATTCATAAAAATTCAATGGTAACATTTACATTTATGCTACATTTACCATGTATAATAATGTAAGCTCAATGTCCTATGACTTTAAATTCAACTAATAATCATGTGAATAACCTTTGAATTAATACTAAACCATATTAGCATAATTATCCATTATCTTTTTATCTATACTCGTATGTCTATGTTATAAACCCATTAGAATTAAAATGGCAAAACAATACTTCCAAATGCCATGAGATCTTTATAATATTATAAAGTTACTTTATATAGCATAAGTTACAAAAACAAGCCTATCAATTAAACATAACAATTATACAACATTGCCAGATTATTCTTATATACCCAGGTTATAGGTCTTAGTTATGCATACATCACACCGTAAATAACAAACACAATTTCATTAAATGTGTACATATAAACAATTTGAACATATAAATATATTCATAAGAAAACTATTTCAAAAACACTGGTTGTTACTGACTAACTCTTATAATCCTTAAATATGAAATATGCTTATGCAAGTATAAAATTGTTGCATCCATTAAATATTATAATACTCTTTAACCTAATAAAAACTCCTTCATATATCATGAATTGACATACATCTAGAAAAAGACTTATGATCACAAAAGACCCACATATGTATACCATCAATTTATCCAAGGTAACATTGGTGTACAGCCTGCACTATTCTAAAGAAGTGGATAACGGGTTATACGGTGGTACCCGAAGGTACTGGTCACCCGAAGGCACCAAAGAGATAATAGGTCACCCGAAGGCACCAAAGAGATACCCGGAGGTATAAATTGATTGATTATAACGGTGGCACCCAAAGGTACAAGTCTATTTAGTCACCCAAACGGGGTTGACTACAACCCAAACGGGGTTGAAAATGATCCAAACGGGACCATGTCTATTTAGTCACCCAAACGGGGTTAACTACAACCCAAACGGGGTTGAAACTATCGCAGCTGCAAGGTACCATTATAGGCATGCCTATCTATCCACTTCCTAGACTCAACGCAGGCAATAAAATCAATTTACTTTATCTTTCATTTAATCATCCATATTCTTATATGCACATGTATACTCTTGTGTAACTGTAAACAATATATTCATATACACAATCATGTGTAACTTTCTGTAAATCTGTGAGCGTATTCGCTGTTGAGTATTACCATTTAATACATGTAATCTTATTCAATCATGTAACTATTCCACATGTCAAGACTATACTTATATACTGCCATTTTTACCCATACATATTTATGTAAATATATATATAGTCTCATATCACATTGCCATTGTATGCTTTAATAAGATTTCTATAATTTAGTCTGTAGCACTGTAGATTTGTATTTTTGCATGTTAACATGTAATAGCACATATGCCTAATCATGTCATTCTAATTAAGTAAAGACATATTCATATATTTCACTTTAACATATTCTTTGAATCATTACTCTAAAATAGTTTTCAAGCTTCGAACCCAACCATGTAAGATCATACATATCTATATATATGCACACATATATTCTACTAGTCATATTACTTCTTTTCTTTACAGGTAGAGTTAATATTTCAAACCATAAGTATCGTACGAACAGTCATGGGTAGCATTTTTAATATTGACTATCATGTATGTATTCATACCCACATTTGATCTCTATTGCAGGCAACACTATGTTCATGTTCATTTCATACTTCAAAGCTGTACTTATAGTATACCATTTGGACATGCATATAATCTCATCTATTAAGTGACATTCAATCATTTTCTATCTCATAGGGCAATTACATGCTCATGCACTCATAAATATAATCATAGATTGTACATACCTATAGTACATTCGCATCTAGTAAGCTTGTTCTTGTAAGCATGATTATCAATATGTATACCTCAATCACTCATCAATCATATGCTATACATATATCAATATGTTACCATATGTCACACACATTTAACTTTCATCATGAACTTATACTTGAACATATGATCTTTAAACAACACATCATGTCACAATCATATTATCATACACATATATGATTAACAATAATTTCATAATTATTCATGGTACTATAACTTAACTATTAATGCACAATTTCCATGATGCATAGGTATACATTCATAGACAATTTTCAATGTAAATGATACAAATCATGCAAATCTATATATATATATCCTTTGATACCAATCTATATACACATGAGTTTAGAGCTCTCGTATACTTGCATTCAAGGCCTATTTTGTTCAGTTATATGTGTATCACATGGGGGTAGCCAAATATACTAATAAAGGGGACTAAAAAGCAAAGTTAAGGGCAGAAATCATGGTGTCGCGCTCGCGGCAAGCGTCGCGCTCGCGACAGTATGTCTGTCCCTACGACTTTTATACCTTGTTCCCAAAATCCTGCAAACTGCTTAATAACTTAATTTTGTACTTCATTTTTTATATAGTAAACAGCCTTTTAGAAAAAGTTATCTTCTACAAAGTTATAGATATACATTTCAAGTTTCTAGAAAATCAAAAATATTTGCAATATCATTTCTAGAACTCGAGATATCTTTAAATTACTAAAGACTGTTCATGAGCACAAGACTGCACACTTATCCGATTTTCAAGCTAGGTTATGACCCATTGAGAGACATAATTTGAGTGTGATTTCTTCTTATGAAATATTTTTCTATATGTCTAATTTAACACCCAATTAGAATCATCTAATTATCTATTCTCAAACTCAAAATATCACCAAATGAATACAGCTAGGTCCAGTGAACCCAAACCCAGAATTTTCAAACTCACATGCATGTTCTTTTAAACATCAAAGATTGATGTTTTATTTCAAGTTATTCATCAAATATACTTTCATACATTATATTATAACTTTTATGTATTAACATCAATTTAAAATAAACTATAATCAAGCTTTTAACAATCTATTTATCCTAGCTATATCAAATAACACATGCAAAGTAAAAATCTTACAATTACATCTCTCTAAACCATTTCACCAACTAAAAATGCATCTCTCCCATATATAAGTACACAAATCAAGCAACAATAGTCTCTTGCAACAAGAGTAATATTCCCAAACATCACACTATATCCATATTTCAATACAAATAATACATGCAAGAAGAGAAAGATGTTCCCAAACCTGTTTTGAAATTCCAACTCTCTTCAAAATCTTCTTTCACTCTTCTTAATTGCTTAAACCCTTGAAAGCATCTTTAAATCCAGACTTCCTTCTTTGCATAAGATAGAAATATGAAGTTTTTCTTGGAGTGAAAGGGGCCGGATTTTATGGTAGAGAAGGAGAAATTTCAATCTTTTTATGAGAGAGAGAGAGAGAGCAAGGTCTTTAAAAGAAAGAGAGAGAGAAATGAGTAATTTGTGTTCAATTTATTATTTTCTTCATCAAAGAGACGTCCCTCTCTCCTTCAACTCATCATTTTTGCTCTCTTATTTGCATTAATTCAGATTTTATAATGCAATGAAAATTCTCCTTTTGACCCTTCAAAGTTTTGCATGTCACACTAAAGACATACAACTTTTTGCATGCTATAAAGTTACCCCTCCACTAACTCTTTTTCTTAAATCAACCATTCTATTTAATCCATTTTATGAATTGACCTCTTAATATATGATTTTATCCACATTTGACCCTTAAAATTCCATATTTATAAATTGACCCCTAAATTAAAACTTCATGCTAAACATACTCACTTTCTACTGCTCACTATCCGATTTTTGCATAATATTTTTCACATGGAAAACGACATTTTTCAAGAAACTTTTATTCTTAACAATTGATACTTAAGATCTTAAATATATGATATAAAAATTTCAAGTCATTTTGATGTATATCCCAGGAGTTATAACATAAGAAACACCTACTACTCTGATGACCCGCCAAATGAAAAAGGGCTACTATTTTGGGCTTTTGTGAAGACCATAGAGGCAAAATTTCATTATTGTTATTTCTATAACATTTGTAGACAAAGAAGTCCCGGTTCTATCCCAACTAAAATAATCAAATTTGGAGTTCAAAAACTCAACTTATGATTAAAATAGTCATTGGAGGTCAATCCGAATTTCTGGACAGCACTTTCACATTAATGCCTAATATCTTAATTCAAGTCAATATACTTATAAAATCCATAATCAACACAAGTATTAATGCATGCAAGAAATAATAGTTCCCAAACAATATCTTAACTATATTTTTGCTCTAATTAAACATACTATGCTAAAATGTCATTTGACTATGGTATACTCTATCTCTTAAAACCATGAATCTATTAGATCATAAGAACTACTAATTTATCCCCTAATGCTCAATTTGACTTTAATGACATATGTTTTCCTTTGAATTCCACTAGGGCCTCTTTAGGGTCCTTACAAATCTCTCCCCCTTAAGGAATTTCATCCTCGAAATTCATACTTGTGTCCTTTGCTCAAAAGTACCACTATCAATTCTAAGACTTTTATGTTTAGCACTATAAACTTCCATTCCATACTATCTCTGCCATCTTTCCTTGATGCTCACTTTGACTTAATTTGCTTCTTTTATAACTCAATCTCTATAAGGAGCGATATTATCATAAAATTGCATCAGTGCTATACTCAACATATATCCTGTCAGTTTTCTTTATCGGTTGGAGCCTGTACATGTAATATGATGCTTGATGCTATGTTATGCGTGAATAATGCTTTCGTGTATGCAATAAGATGCAAATGCATTTTCTCATGTTCTATATATGTTTTAGCCCCATCCCATATATAATGCTTCATCAATTGCCCGTACTCGATAAGGAAATACTGACAGGCATATAGAGCATCATAATTACACCTCAATTTGATATCTCAGAACCTTCAACTATAGATACTTTTATCAACTAAGCAAAACTCCATCTCATGTAACATAATTAAATAATCACTACTTATCCCTCTAACATACCTATTTCCTAATCAAATATACATTTATATATGCATTTTATGTACTATTTAATCTGGGATTAAGATCCCAAAGAGAGTACTGTTATACACATAATCCAATTTTGAAACTTCAATCATATACATTTATCCTCATTTACAGTTATTCAAGTATTTTCATTATCAAATTCTATCGAATCATCTCACTTCAGTCTAACCATAGCAAAACAAGGATATCTGCATTGGCCAACACTCTATGGTTTCCTATGTTAACAACTCTAGACACCTATCACCCAGAAATGGCTAAACCTAAGCTCTGATACCACTAATTGTAGCACCCTTATCCTATAATCTGTACATATCACTTTATCCAACACATTACACATGAGTTACTGTGTAACATAAACATATAATCAAACTTAATATATAACAGTGCTACACTTCTAAAAGAAACTATTCAATGAACGATAAAGTCTCTTTTACACATTACAACAACTGTTTAACACATTTTTTTTACATACAATATCTCTAATACCACAAAATCTTTACTATATACAAAGAGCCCAAATACAAGTCTATAATTGTCTCTCTTGTTGACTTGAGTTGGCCATCCAGCTGCAGATTTCACCCCAACAACCTACACGGATGAAACACCCGTGCTAAGCTACAAAGCTTAGTGGGGAACTAAAAATATGACAAACGACCGCTCACAGTGATCGTCAACAAGCACACACCATGTCTCAAATACAACAATGATTTATCACAATGAATAAAATGTAACATTCATATCAACTTATGAAATTCATAAAAATTCAATGGTAACATTTACATTTATGCTACATTTACCATGTATAATAATGTAAGCTCAATGTCCTATGACTTTAAATTCAACTAATAATCATGTGAATAACCTTTGAATTAATACTAAACCATATTAGCATAATTATCCATTATCTTTTTATCTATACTCGTATGTCTATGATATAAACCCATTAGAATTAAAATGGCAAAACAATACCTCCAAATGCCATGAGATCTTTATAATATTATAAGGTTACTTTATATAGCATAAGTTACAAAAAACAAGCCTATCAATTAAACATAACAATTCTACAACATTGCCATATTATTCTTATATACCCAGGTTATAGGTCTTAGTTATGCATACATCACACCGTAAATAACAAACACAATTTCATTAAATGTGTACATATAAACAATGTGAACATATAAATATATTCATAAGAAAACTATTTCAAAAACACTGGTTGTTACTGACTAACTCTTATAATCCTTAAATATGAAATATGCTTATGCAATTATAAAATTGTTGCTTCCATTAAATATTATAATACTCTTTAACCTAATAAAAACTCCTTCATATATCATGAATTGACATACATCTAGAAAAAGACTTATGATCACAAAAGACCCACATATGTATACCATCAATTTATCCAAGGTAACTTTGGTGTACAGCCTGCACTATTCTAAAGAGGTGGATAATGGGTTATACGGTTGTACCCGAAGGTACTAGGTCACCCGAAGGCACCAAAGAGATAATAGGTCACCCGAAGGCACCAAAGAGATACCCGGAGGTATAAATTGATTGATTATAACGGTGGCACCCGAAGGTACAAGTCTATTTAGTCACCCAAACGGGGTTGAAAATGATCCAAACGGGACCATGTCTATTTAGTCACCCAAACGGGGTTAACTACAACCCAAACGGGGTTGAAACTATCGCAGCTTCAAGGTACCCTTATAGGCATGCCTATCTATCCACTTCCTAGACTCAACGCAGGCAATAAAATCAATTTACTTTATCTTTCATTTAATCATCCATATTCTTATATGCACATGTATACTCTTGTGTAACTGTAAACAATATATTCATATACACAATCATGTGTAACTTTCTGTAAATCTGTGAGCGTATTCGCTGTTGAGTATTACCATTTAATACTTGTAATCTTATTCAATCATGTAATTATTCCGCATGTCAAGACTATACTTATATACTGCCATTTGTACCCATACATATTTATGTAAATATATATATAGTCTCATATCACATTGCCATTGTATGCTTTAATAAGATTTCTATAATTTAGTCTGTAGCACTGTAGATTTGTATTTTTGCATGTTAACATGTAATAGCACATATGCCTAATCATGTCATTCTAATTAAGTAAAGACATATTCATATATTTCACTTTAACATATTCTTTGAATCATTACTCTAAAATAGTTTTCAAGCTTCGAACCCAACCATGTAAGATCATACATATCTATATATATGCACACATATATTCTACTAGTCATATTACTTCTTTTCTTTACAGGTAGAGTTAATATTTCAAACCATAAGTATCGTACGAACAGTCATGGGTAGCATTTTTAATATTGACTATCATGTATGTATTCATACCCACATTTGATCTCTATTGCAGGCAACACTATGTTCATGTTCATTTCATACTTCAAAGTTGTACATATAGTATACCATTTGGACATGCATATAATCTCATCTATTAAGTGACATTCAATCATTTTCTATCTCATAGGTAAATTACATGCTCATGCACTCATAAATATAATCATAGATTATGCATACCTATAGTACATTCGCATCTAGTAAGCTTGTTCTTGTAAGCATGATTATCAATATGTATACCTCAATCACTCATCAATCATATGCTATACATATATCAATATGTTACCATATGTCATACACATTTAACTTTCATCATGAACTTATACTTGAACATATGATCTTTAAACAACACATCATGTCACAATCATATTATCATACACATATATGATTAACAATAATTTCATAATTATTCATGGTACTATAACTTAACTATTAATGCACAATTTCCATGATGCATAGGTATACATTCATAGACAATTTTCAATGTAAATGATACAAATCATGCAAATCTATATATATATATCCTTTGATACCAATCTATATACACATGAGTTTAGAGCTCTTGTATACTTGCATTCAAGGCCTATTTTGTTTAGTTATATGTGTATCACATGGGGGTAGCCAAATATACTGATAAAGGGGAATAAAAAGCAAAGTTATGGGCAGAAATCATGGTGTCGCGCTCGCAGCAAGTGTCGCGCTCGCGACAGTATTTCTGGCCCTACGACTTTTATACCTTGTTCCCAGAATCCTGCAAACTGCTTAATAACTTAATCTTGTACTTCATTTTTTATACAGTAAACGGCCTTTTAGAAAAAGTTATCTTCTACAAAGTTATAGATATACATTTCTAGTTTCTATAAAATCAAAAATATTTGCAATATCATTGCTAGAACTCGAGATATCTTTAAATTACTAAAGACTGTTCATGAGCACAAGACTGCACACTTATCCGATTTTCAAGCTAGGTTATGACCCATTGAGAGACATAATTTGAGTATGATTTCTTCTTATGAAATATTTGTCTATACGTCTAATTTAACACCCAATTAGAATCATCTAATTATCTATTCTCAAACTCAAAATATCACCAAATGAATACAGCTAGGTCCAGTGAACCCAAACCCAGAATTTTCAAACTCACATGCATGTTCTTTTAAACATCAAAGATTGATGTTTTATTTCAAGTTACTCATCAAATATACTTCCATACATTATATTATAACTTTTATATATTAACATCAATTTAAAATAAACTATAATCAAGCTTTTAACAATCTATTTATCCTAGCTATATCAAATAACACATGCAAAGTAAAAATCTTACAATTACATCTCTCTAAACCATTTCACCAACTAAAAATGCATCTCTCCCATATATAAGTACACAAATCCAGCAACAATAGTCTCTTGCAACAAGAGTAATATTCCCAAACATCACACTATATCCATATTTCAATACAAATAATACATGCAAGAAGAGAAAGATGTTCCCAAACCTGTTTTGAAATTCCAACTCTCTTCAAAATCTTCTTTCACTCTTCTTAATTGCTTAAACCCTTGAAAGCATCTTTAAATCCAGACTTCCTTCTTTGCATAAGATAGAAATATGAAGTTGTTCTTGGAGTGAAAGGGGCCGGATTTTATGGTAGAGAAGGAGAAATTTCAATCTTTTTATGAGAGAGAGAGAGAGAGCAAGGTCTTTAAAAGAAAGAGAGAGAGAAATGAGTAATTTGTGTTCAATTTATTATTTTCTTCATCAAAGAGATGTCCCTCTCTCCTTCAACTCATCATTTTTGCTCTCTTATTTGCATTAATTCAGATTTTATAATGCAATGAAAATTCTCCTTTTGACCCTTCAAAGTTTTGCATGTCACACTAAAGACATACAACTTTTTGCATGCTATAAAGTTACCCCTCCACTAACTCTTTTTCTTAAATCAACCATTCTATTTAATCCATTTTATGAATTGACCTCTTAATATATGATTTTATCCACATTTGACCCTTAAAATTCCATATTTATAAATTGACCCCTAAATTAAAACTTCATGCTAAACATACTCACTTTCTACTGCTCACTATCCGATTTTTGCATAATATTTTTCACATGGAAAACGACATTTTTCAAGAAACTTTTATTCTTAACAATTGATACTTAAGATCTTAAATATATGATATAAAAATTTCAAGTCATTTTAATGTATATCCCAGGAGTTATAACATAAGAAACACCTACTACTCTGATGACCCGCCAAATGAAAAAGGGCTACTGTTTTGGGCTTTTGTGAAGACCATAGAGGCAAAATTTCATTATTGTTATTTCTATAACATTTGTAGACAAAGAAGTCCCGGTTCTATCCCAACTAAAATAATCAAATTTTGAGTTCAAAAACTCAACTTATGATTAAAATAGTCATTGGAGGTCAATCCGAATTTCTGGACAGCACTTTCACATTAATGCCTAATATCTTAATTCAAGTCAATATACTTATAAAATCCATAATCAACACAAGTATTAATGCATACAAGAAATAATAGTTCCCAAACAATATCTTAACTATATTTTTGCTCTAATTAAACATACTATGCTAAAATGTCATTTGACTATGGTATACTCTATCTCTTAAAACCATGAATCCATTAGATCATAAGTACTACTAATTTATCCCCTAATGCTCAATTTGACTTTAATGACATATGTTTGCCTTTGAATTCCACTAGGCCCTCTTTAGGGTCCTTACATGACTTATACCATGTGGTGTTCTCATGAAAGGATCGAATCCAGATACCATGTTCTAAACATGTATCTATGATCTCTGATTGACACTCTTGTCCTTATGATCCGTAAGACAGATCTCATCTTATCGGAGAGAGCATACTAGTCTTAATTCATTTGTTATTCCCATAACAATGACTAACTAGGGATATTTAGAATGAAGTCTCATTTGTTTCAAGGTCTTACAACCATATGCCTCACACATGTTAACTTAAACTGAAATAACATTCTTGGATAGTTCTATCAATTGATATGCATAGGAATACAATAGATAAAATAAATGCCTCATTTATTAACTAAAGTGTTTTATAACAATGCATTGGGGCTAGGACTTATACTAACAATAAATGCCTCAAAGCCATATAATCAGTTACTTTAAAGCCAAGAAGATAAGAGCAAATATTTTCAATCCCAAACACAATGGCTAGTAACTCCTTTTCAATAGTGTTGTACTTAGCTTGGGCTCCTATCAACGTATGGCTAGTATAATAGATGGCATGGAAGATCTTATCGTGCCTCCACCCTAATACTGCTCCTACTACAAAGTCACTGGCATCAAGCATCAACTCAAATGGTAAGCTCTAATTCGGAGAAAAAATCACTAGAGCTTAGATCAATTTCTGCTTCAAAGTGTTGAATGCCTATAAACACTCATTAGAAAAATCAAATGCAACGTCTTTTACAAGGAAATTAGACAATGGTTTAGCAATTTTTGAAAAATCATTAATAAAGTGCCTATCAAACCTAACATGTCCTAAAAAACTGCTAATCCCTTTTACAATAGTTGGAGGTGGTAATTTTTCAATAACATTAGTCTTAGCTTTTTCCACCTCTATCCCTTTTTCAGACACCTTATGCCCCAACACAATCCCCTCTCTAACCATGAAATGGCACTTCTCCCAGTTCAAAACAAGGTTAGTTTCCTCACATCTCCCCAAAACAAATTCTAGGTTAACTAGACAACTATCAAAGTCCTTCCTATAGATGGTGAAATCATCCATAAAGACTTCTATGAAATTCTCAATGAAATCATAGAAGATGGCCATCATACAATGCTGAAATGTAGCTGGTGCATTACAAAGGTCAAAGGGCATGCGTTTATATGAAAAAGTACCATGAGGACAAGTAATAGTACTCTTTTCTTAGTCCTTATTAGGGGCTATTGGTATTTGTAAGTACCCTGAATACCCATTTAAAAAGCAATAAAATTTATTGCCAGCTATCCTTTTTAACATTTAATTGATAAATGGTAATGGAAAATGGTCTTTTTGAGTGGCAACATTAAGTCTCGTAAAATCTATGCAAACTCTCCAACCTATAATTGTACAAGTTGGAATAAGCTCATTTTGTACTACTGTAATTCCCTCTTTCTTTGAAACATATTGCATAGGACTAACTCAGTTACTAGTAGAGATAGGGTAAATAATACATGAATCAAGAAGCTTGAGTAACTCTTTCTTTACCACCTCTTACATTACTGGATTTAGTTGCCTTTGGGGTTAAACCACTAGCTTGAAATCTTCATTCATTGATATCCAATACATGCAATAGTTTGGACTAATTCCCTTTAAATCTTCCATCCAATAGCCTTCTTATGTTTCTTTAACACAGCAATTAATAGCTACTCCTCCAAACCTATCAAAGAAAAAGATATAATTACTAGTTTATCATTCTCTTCCAAAAATACATATTTCAAATGAGAAGGTAAAGTTTTTAATTGAGCCTATGTCTCATCCTGAGGAAATTTCAAACTTTCTTCACCCTTCACATCTTCCTCACTTTATTTCTCTGTGGTAACCACCATCTCTCTCTACTCCATTCGTCCCATAACCTCCAAGGAATGCATTAAGCATAAATTCAATAGGTCTTCCAACAAAATCTTCTCTTGATTATCCTCTACACATTCCTGCACTTCATCCACAAAATACATAGATTCATGTAATTCACTTGATGGATATTTGGTGCCTTTATTCATGTCTACTACTAACTCTTTATTATTAAACCATAGGATAACCTTTTAACCATACACATCAATTAAAGCTTTGTATTTAAAAAGGGCCTCCCTCCAATAAGTGGTACTTTCCTATCCTCTTCTATTTCCATCACCACAAAGTCTATAGGAAAAATAAACTTTTCTACTTTCACCAGTAAGTCTTCTATCACCCCCATTGATTTCTTTACCAACCTATCAGCAAATTAGAGCCTCATACCTATCTCTCTCATATCACTTAAGTTCAATTTCCTGCACATCAAGTAGGGAATCAAATTAATACTAGCTCCTAGGTCACATAAGGCATTACCAATAAAATTTTCACCTATTTCGCATGGTAAGGTAAAACTACTAAGATCTTCCAATTTCTTAGGATTCTTGTTCATTATAATGACACTACAATTCTCTATAAGTTGCATAGTTTTACACCCCTCTAATTTCTTTTTATTAGAATAAAGTTCTTTCATAAATTTAGAATAGTTAGACATGTGAGCTAAGGCTTCTATAAAAGGAAAATTAATATATAATTTCTTAAACATCTCTAAAAATCTAGCCGATTACTCATTTTTCTTTTCCTTTCTAGCTATAGCAAGAAATGGAACCTACTGATATCAAGATCTTCTACATTAGAATTCATAATGTTCTTACCTTTATCAATGACAAATGCATTTACATTTAACCATGGAGTCACCATCTAACAGAACGTTGGAAAATTATTCTCGACCTTTTGATACCCAAATAGAGATTGGTGTTTGAGACATCACTCTTATTTGCCACCTTGGTTATGTGTTCTTTTATAATTGGTTTTTAAGCATCAATCTACTCTCCTCTCTAACACAATGCATTTGTAATAGAACATAAGTAAACATCCCAATCAAATAAAAAGCAGTAAATAAATAAATTCCTACTTAAGTTATTATATAAGCAAATCATCTCAAAGAAGAGAATAATATACAAAAGAAAGATAGATAAATATCATACAAAAAATGGGCCATCAATTAGTTTGGGAACGTTGGTTCCTTCATGTAAATTTACAAAAAGGCTTTTTCTTATATTGTGAATTTGGGCTAAAAACTGGATATTGGTCTATATTTATTAAAGAAAATCCAATTAACTAGTAAAAATAATTTAAGTGAAATTTTATCGTTCAACTTGTAAAAAATCATTTATTACTACTTATTACATCCCCAAAAGTAATACATCCAAAAAAAAAGAGAATAAGCAAATAAATAAAAGCATAATATGCTAAAAAAAATGAAATACCCAAATAAAGAGGGCGACAAGGATAAGAGTATGACTTCCAATGCAAATTCCACACATCCTCTATGGCCATAAATAAATAAATTGCTCAAAAGAATACAACAAACAAGCCAGTTAGCATCAATAATAAAAGAATCCATACACAAATGAGTCAATTATAGGCCTAACAGCATGAATAAAACATATTATATGTTACACAAATATGGTATAGAAAGACTTTAAAATAGAAGGCATTAAAAGACCTAAAATAACCTAAAAGAAACTCTAAGGACGGCCTAAAGGGATAGAGGGATGGCTAGGAAAGAATCAAGGGGCGACCAAGAAGGAGGCAGAAAGACGTCCCATCCTTCAGGTGAGGGACAGTCGTCCCTTATGCCTTCTTCATGTCCCTGTTAGTGTAAGCCCTAGCCCCAATGCATTGTTATAAAACATTTTAGTTAATAAATGAGGCATTTGTTTTATCTATTATACTCATGTGCATATCAATTGATATAACTATCCAAGAATGTTGTTTCAGTTTAAGTTATCATGTGTGAGGCACATGGTTGTAAGACCTTGAAATAAATGAGACTTCATTCTAAATATCCCTAGTCAGTCATTGTTATGGGAATAACAAATGAATTAAGACTAGTATGCTCTCTCTGATAAGATGAGTTCTATCTTATGGATCATTAGGACAAGAGTGTTAATCAGAGATCATAGATACATGTTAAGAACATGGTATCTGGATTCGATCCATTCATGAGAACACTACATGGTACAAGTCATAAGTGTTCCTCATATGCAAGTTTTGTATCGGAGTTCTTAGACCTAAAATCTCTATGAAACTCTTTATGAATTACTGTGTACTTTGACATACACCTAACGTGCTCGTAACTGAGTGACAAGTATGGGTATGCTTGGGTATGCATTGATTCATGTTAGAGAGCATGAGAGAAGTGAAGGGATTACCCCTTTTGATAAGAGAGAAAATATCATCGGCCACTTGATCAGTGAACTGAGAAGTGTATGGCCATATCGAGATGAAATAATGAGTAATCATTATTTATCTGAGAGTTTAGTGTCACTGAAATATCAAGAAAGGAATTAATATATATAAGGATGACTAGTTCCATGCCTTATATTAATTCTGATATTTATGGGTAAGGGACTATGCAAAATTGCATTAGGTCAATAAATGCCATTTGCATTTTCATTTAATTTGGAATGCTATAATATCTTGCTAGAGAATATATATAGCCTTTGAATTAATTCATTAATTCATTGTCAATATTAAATGGACCTATAGGATCGCACACAAAGCATTGGGCTTAAAATATTTAAATAAAGTATTGGGCATTAATTTGGGCTTTTAATTAAAGATAAATTAATGTATGTAATGGGTATTAAAATTGCTAAATGGACCTTGGTCCATTAGAGAGGGAGATTCGGCCCACAAAGGATTAATTTCAATTAATTAATTATCTTGTATTAATTAAATTAATTGAGTATTAAAGCCTAAAAGAATTTGAATCAAATTAAATCACTTAAATAAGAGAGGAAGTGACCGAAATTCCAAGATAAAAATCAAGGGAATTTCGGCAAATGTATATTTCTTAAATTAAGTGATTTGTTTTGATTAAATGTCTTATATTTATTTCAAATTAATTCAAAAAGAGTTTGAATCAATATATGTTACTTATTTTAAGGAAGCGATTAAGAATGATTTTACTACCTAAAAGGATGGTAATCTCAGCATTATCACTTAACAAGATAAGTAATATATTTTGAATGAATAAATAGGAAATAAACCCTAGGCGTGAAACTCTCTCTCACACATTCTTAGCCGAATTCACAAGGAGAAAGGATTGTTCGTTGTTCTCTTGTGTTCTTGGGTAGCAATAGCAACTAAAAGAAAGTAAAAGATCAAATCTTAGCTTCAATCCATTACCATTGCCAATAATTTAAACATAGAGCTAGCACTCTCGATTTCAAGCCGTCATTGCAATTGTGTGTGTGAACATAGAGAGGAGTGGCATAAAGGCTATTCCTTTGGCATTGGTGGTGAAGATCTAAAGCAAATAAATCCTTCTTGGTTGCTGGTCATCATCAAAATCAAATCTTGAAGTGTATCTAAAGTTGTAAGTTTTAAAACCCTAAAATTGCATGTTTTCAATTCTTGTTTATGGATTGAGTGGCATGTATGATCAATTTTATTATTTTTCTGCTGCATGATCATCATATAAATTCCATGTCATATTCCATCAGTCCCTCACTTACAGAACATAGTAGAATTCATAAAACGAAAGAAAATGCAAAAAATATGCAAAATAGGTAGTTTAGCCCTAGATATACAATAATTAATCACCAAGTCACGCTAAAACATGTCAAAACACTAAAACTTATATCAAATTAAATTAAAATTGAGGAAATATATCACACTACATGTTAAAAGGAAGAGCTTCAAAACAACAATGGAGGAATCTTTTGTAACAACCATGCCTTCAATATGTCACATAAATCAACAACGAATCATATTTTTATCGGTGAAAATGCCCTAGGCTAAATATTTGGTCCTTTCTATAATGTCAAATTTCATCATATAAAATTGGGTTTTCTTCATGTTATTATATTATTGGCATGTTATATTATAATAATGCTTGTAAATAACAATCTAATGTTATTTTGACTATCCCTAGTCATTTATCATTAAATGAATAATGATAAATAAAGACTAGTATAAGTTTGATTGATAACCATAGGATGATTATATATCGTGATATGAATTAAACATATAAGTACTTGTTAAACAACAGAGTACTGGATAGACCCGTAATGAGATACTACAT
This sequence comes from Excoecaria agallocha, assembly GCA_037975025.1. Taxonomy (NCBI): domain Eukaryota; kingdom Viridiplantae; phylum Streptophyta; class Magnoliopsida; order Malpighiales; family Euphorbiaceae; genus Excoecaria; species Excoecaria agallocha. Next base: position 41,911,865 of record CM075816.1, read on the forward strand.
GGGTTAATGTCATTAGTGATCTCATAATAGTTATGTTAACGATCATTAGACCTAAGATTATCATAGTATCCTATATGATAAACATTATGTTTTAACATAATCAAACATTATCTTTAATCGAATAATCATAAAGGTTATAATTGGACATGATGAGAATTATGTAGAGGATAGTGAATAATCAAAAAGGAATTTGTCCCTCTCTTATGAGAGAGATATCTATTGGGCCCCTTGATAAGTAGGACTGAGAAATGAATTGATGGAGCAATTAATATCATTTGATATTATCAGTCTACTTAGTGATTGAGAAATTATATATTTGGACAATATAAGTTTGACCTGGACCATGACTTATGTTCAAACAAGATATCATGTGACAAAGGGATTATAAACATGTCTATTAGGTTAAAAACGAATTATCGATATTTATATTATTTGGATAGTCATAATGTCTTACTAGAGGCTGCTTATGACTTGTAGGTCTGTGATGGGATTGGAGCCCACTGCCAATATAATATGAACCTATTGTGTGGTACAAATAGAATATGATGAATGGACTAAGGGTTAATTCGAGCATTTTGAATTTTATTTTATGATAAATTAAAATTCAAAATAAATAAAATAATAATAATAATAATAATAATAATATTATTATTATTATTATTATTTAAGATTAATATTATTATTCTTATTTTAAATAAGAAATAAAGTATTTCTTATTTTAATAAGAAAAGTGGGCTTGAAGTTTTCTCTCTCTAAATTAGGGTTAGGTTAACTATATATATATAGTGATATATATTTTAAACCCTAATTAAGCATAAAAGGAGAGTGGCAGCCGTCACTTAATAGAGAAAAAAGAAAATTCATTTTTTTTTCTTTTGTAACCTTGAGAAAGAGAGAAAAATATATCCTAGCTGCTAAGGAAGGGAGCTAGCACCCCAAGCGATTCTATTCATTACATTCGTATGTGGATACTAGTAGAGGGTGTCATTTCGCCTGAGGCTGCACCTGTAAATTTGATTTGTGTATGCTTCGAGAGGTTGGTAATCGTTACACTTCTCTTCTATTAAATTAATTGGATCGCATAGATCTTGATGGATTTCTTTTTTTGCTATGATTTTTTTAATTTTATTATTTTGAAACCCAACAGTGGTACCAGAGCCACTTGCGAGTTCAATTGATTTAATTTTCTTATTTTGTATGTATGTGACATGTGCAAAATTGATTTTAGGTGATATGAACAGATTGTCTATTGATACATGATGAGTTAATAACTATTATAATCGTTTATATTAATCTATTTATATGGGATATGAACAAAATTAATCTATTTATGTAAGATATAAATGTAATTAATCGATTGATGTTTATGATATAATGTATATAGGCTACGAAATTGATAGATGTTAATATGACTAACATGTGTATGTTAATTCGATTTTAACATGATTAAATGAATTATCATGAGATTAAATGTATAATTTGTATTCAATTAAATTCGGTAGTATTTTGTATTGATCTTATTAATGTTTAATGTGATTAAACAGTTGTTGATATGATCGATATATTTGATATTTTAGGATATAGAATAGGATTTTTTAGGTAGAAAATTGTTAATGAGATTAATGTTGCCTCAAAACTTTGAGGGGCATTGACCTCTGACCCCATAAGGGGTGCCGTCCCTTAACCCCACCCGCTAACTAGCTAGGGGGACCACCATGTTATCTAATCATAGCACCTAATATATCATTAATGTTATTATTCGTCAATTTTAATACATAAATTGTATGCAATTAATTAAGCTTGATATGAGATGACTTGATTTTCATTGATGTATGTATGTATAATGTCTTTGCATTGTGCATAACATGGCCAATTGAGACCTTTGTGATGGTATTTACTTTATTTATTTTATTTATTCTTTTTATGGGTTTGTAATTTTAAATACAACCTGCATGCGTTCTTTTGTTATAATTTTATTTTACTAATAGTTTTAGTATAATAGGTTATTTCATTATTGTAATGAAGGCAAAGGAATTTCATGAAGACCATGAAGGGGATCAATCCAATTACATGATGATGGAGGTGCAAAGTGGAAGCTATTGATCAAGATAAGTTTATGTAATTCCACCTAGGATTGACCTTTGATCTTCATATTGGCTTATGAAGATCATATAGTTTTGGCCATGCTATGACGCATTTTATATATTATGCATATTATATCGGTATATGATGCGATGAATGATTATATATGTGTATGAGATGCCATGTATGGGATGATGCATGATATGTAAATAAATAGACATTATAACTTAAAATTTAAAATTCCCTCACCAAAATTTTAAGTGCCACCCATAATTATAACACCTATCAAGACTAAGATCACCAAAATGTAAGTTCTACCAAAACGAAGTACATTAGGTTATTATAGTAGGATAGGATGGATAATGGTGTTACCCATATGTTTAAAAATGGTTAGACTTAATTAGGCTATCAAAATGGTTTTGGACCTAAAGCATTAGATGGGATTATAACATGCCAAGACATATGATGTCAAAATCCCATAAATAATCTAAGAGTTACAAGAAATGTAATTGGTAAGGAGTTATCTACCTAAATAAATTGATTTTAAGCATCATGTTAAAGCTGACTTAGAATTAAGTGAAATATGGATATTAGCCCACTAAAACATTACAAGTGTTGTAATTAACATTGAGGGTGAATATTTTAGTGGAAGTTTTAAGAAATACCCTAAAATGAAATTGGTACTAATTTTAACATTTATTTTGCATATGTGTAGATCAATGGCTTCAAATAACACTTTCACACTATCACTATGATCAGTCCTTGAGAAGCATAAACTAAAAGAAGATGGCACTAATTTCCTTGATTGGTCTAGGAACTTGAAAATTGTTCTCAAGCAAGAAAGGAAGCTATATTTGCTCGATGACTCTATCCCTCCTTTCCCGTCTGTTAATGCCCAAAGGGCAGTCAAGGACAAACAAAAGAAACATGCGGATGATTCTATTGATGTGGGATGTCTTATGTTAGCCACAATGTGCCCAAAACTTCAGAAGGATCTAAAGCATTTAGAGGCTTACGAGTTGAGTAATCATCTCAAACAGACATTCCAACAATAAGCAAGGCAAGATAGGTATGAGACTACCAAAGCTTTGCATGCTTATAAAATGGCTGAAGGTGCATCAATAAGAGCTCATGTTCTGAAAATAAAAGGCTATATTGATCACTTTGAAAGGATTGGATTTCCTATCACTTTAGATTTGGCCATGGATTTGATCCTTAATTCATTGCCTAATAGTTATAACCAGTTTGTTTTGAACTATAATATGAACAATATAGAGAAATCCCTTCCTGATCTGCATGCAATGCTTAAGATAGATGAGCAAAGCATTACGAAAAGGCCCAGTCATATTCTTATGGTTAATAAAGGAAAGGGGATGAAAAATAAGGGCAAGGGTAAGGCTAAGGAAAAAGCTATTGATAAGCCTAAGGCACAAGCTAAACACAAACCCAAGGCAAAAGCTCCAAATGAGGGAGTTTGCTTCCATTGCAATGAACCTGGTTATTGAAAGAGGAATTGCAAGCTCCACTTGGAAGAATTGAAGAAGAAGAGTAGTGAGACTACATCTTCAGGTATTTATGTTATAGAAATTAATTTGTCTACTTCTACTTCCTGGGTATTAGATATTAAATGTGGTTCTTACATTTGTATAAATGTGCAGGAACTCAAAAGGAGTAGGCAACTAAAAAAGGGTAAAGTTGACCTATGAGTTGGAAATGGAGCAAGAGTTGTTGCTTTAGCTGTAAGGACTTATGAGTTGACTTTGCCCAATAAGCTTTTGTTAGTTTTGAAAAATTGCTTTTATGTTCCTACTTTGAGTAGGAATATTATTTCAGTTTCTTGTTTGGATGATGAACGTTTTTCTTTTTTTATTAAGAATAAGAAATGTTCTATTTATTATGATGATATGTTTTATTGTATTGTTGATTCATATAGTGGCCTTTATGTCCTACATCTAGAAAAATCCAACAATCGGGATATATATAACATAACTTGGGCCCTCTGCCAGTGGGCCTGTGTTCAGAATTTAAACTCCTAACTTAGGCTATAAAATATTTATGAGGCCACAACAAATTTTATTTATTTTTAATCTTTTATATATAAATTTCTTTTTTAATTTTTTATTTGATTATCAAATTCTTGTATTATTTTTAAGACATGTACCTATTTTTATATTAATGAAATAACTTTATTTTTTTATATTTTTTGTAATTTTTGTATTTTTTACTTAAATGTTCACTACATATGTAGAATAAAAAAATCATTTATAAACTAATTATCGTATGTACAAAAATTAAACAAAATTATGAAGGAAATAAAGTATCACGATAATTTATTATCTTTATAAACAAAATACCAACTAATCTAGTTTCATAAACAAAATACCAAAATTATAAAGGAAATTAAGTATCACACAATTTATTTTCTTCATAAATAAGATACTAATTAATCCTAGTTTATTTACTTATTGGCAAAGACACCAGATTGGATGGGATATCTACGTACAATCCCTAACCATAGATTCAAACAAGGGTAAATAAATGAAAATTGCACTCATATTGAAATGGTTTTCTCATATTGTTTCTTCCTTTATTTTACTAAAAATGATAAATGAAAACTTAAAATTTTAAAAATGTCATTTCTCATCAAAAGCCAAGAACTTACACTTAATTAATCGATTGCTTTTTTGTAATGCGATATTACTATGTTGAAGGAAGCAAATGAGGCATTACTGGTAAGCATGATGAATGTTCCAACTGATTCAACCCAAAGAGCAGAGCCCATAGATTCGTTGTAGAAGATAGAGTTGTCGCCAAGAAAAGTGGTAAAGATAGCTTCTGAAAAAACCAGTTCGGACATGAAATCATTGTTAGCAGTATTATCTTCCTACTCAGACGTGTTCACCTAGCACCTTATGATATCACTAGTATTCCCTCCGAGGTCATGTCTCACTTATTAAATATACAATCCAGTTGTAAACCTATCAAGAAAAAGAAGCGCAACCATACACCCAAGTAACAATTAGCAATAAACAAGGAAATAGATACTTTGTTGAAAAATAGGTTCATCAAGAGGTGCTCTACCCAGACTGGCTATCCAATGTCGTGCTAGTAAAGAAGTCTAAGGGAAAGTGGAGGATGTGCATCGATTTTATCGACCTAAATAAAGCTTGCCCAAAGGACAGCTATCAATTGCCAAATATTGATTTGTTAGTTGATTCCATAATTGGTTTCGAAGAGTACACATTTCTTGATACCTCTACTGGCTATCATCAAATCCTCATGAGTCCGGCTGACGAAGAAAAAACAACATTCATCACTCATCGAGCAACTTACTATTACAATTTAATGCCTTTTAGCCTCAAGAATGTAGGTGCAACCTACCAGAGGCTAATGAATAAGCTGTTCACCAGTCAGATAGGTCGAAAAATGGAGGTTTATATTGATGACATGATTGTCAAGAGTAAAACTTTGTCAGACTTGCCTAAATAACTTGAAGAAACATTTTTAACCCTCAAAAAGTTCGATCTAAAACTAAACCTTAAAAAGTGTGCCTTTAGAGTTTGGTCTGGAAAATTTATGGGGTTTGTGATCTCCAAGAGATGAATATAGGCTAACCCAACCAAGATTGAATCCATATTGCAAATAGAGCCACCAAAGTTGATAAGAGAGGTGCAGAAGTTAAATGGGAAAATAATCGATCTTGAAAGGTTCATCTCTTGCTAGGCTAAACGTTGCCTTCCGTTCTACAAAACTCTAAAAAACTTAAAGAATTTTAAATGGACACTAGAGTGCTAATCGACTTTTAAAGCACTTAAGCAATTCCTCAGCTCACCCCCTCTACTTAGTTGGCCATAGCTAGGCAAAACTTTGTTCATATAATTGGTAGTTTCAGAAGGAGCCATCGGCTTAGTTCTAATCATATAGGAAAATACCCAGTAGTTGCCAATCTATTACACGAGTAAGGTTCTTAGAGGCACTAAATTGGAATACCCAATTCTAAAACAACTACCTCTAACCCTCATTAATTCGGCAACAATATTACACCATTACTTTCAAGCACATACAATAATAGTTTGAATTAACACTAGCCTCAAGAAAGTAATGCAGAGACCAGAGGGGTCAGTGAGAATAACTAAATGGACAGCTCGCTTAGGTGAATTTAATGTTCGATATGAGCCTTAGTTGGCAATGAAAGCTTAAGTCCTAGCTAATTTTGTAGTCGAACTACATGCTCCTCCACCCGAACTAGATAGAGCATCTTAAAATTTGTATGAGTTGGAATGGTCTTGATGAGTTCTGGCAGAAGTTCTATTCGAGGAATGGCTCGAATATCATTCCCTGTTTCAAATAATGTTGTGGAATATGAGGCCCTATGCTTTGTATTATAGCTTACTTTGGAAGTGAAACCAGACTCCCTACTCATCCATTTTGATTCTCAACTGGTCATCAAATAGCTGCTCGGCAAGTTTGAAGCCAAGGATCAAATAATGGTTTAATATCGAAATCTGATGGCAAATTTATTATCTCAACTTAAAAGAAGTAGAAGTTTGTAGGCTATCGAATAGATACCTCAGGAGGTGAACAAAGGAGTAGATTCTTTGGTCAAGTAGGCATCCCTTGTAACATCCCAAAATTTGCATCTGACATGTATGGTGCATTTTAGAGCATGAAAAATAACCCTAGGACAGTTTTGGAGTAATTAGAGTAGAATAAAGCAGAAAAATTTAAAAATGTTTAAAGGTTAAATGTGCTCAGGCCGGGGAAATTCAAAGATGGGTGATCTAGTGGACAGTTTGACCTAACATGGGAATATAAAAATAGGTGCCAATCGGAGTCTGGTGGTACAATTTGAGAAGAAATCAAGCTTAAATAGGCCCTTAAAACAGACAAAGAAGTTTTTACTTAGTACTCAATTGACCAAAAGTTTGATCGAGCCTTAAAATATTCTAGAGACCTCAAAAAATTATTCCAATCATGTAGAATTATTGAATACGACCTAAATTAACTATTTGAAGTGAAAAATAATTTTTTTGGCAGTTTTGGAATTTTTGGTTTCATACCGACTAATTTTGCTGTCGAAACTGGAAGTATACTAAAAAGATATTGGAATTACTTTAAATTTTAACCATTTTCTCCTTCATACATTAGTGCACACAAGGAAAAATTCCATAGCATTCTAATGAATGAAACATTAATTTCAAAAAAAAAGGTAAAAAATCGAGGTTAAATTAATTAATAGACTTAATTGTCATATTTTAAATATCTAAGGATATAAATGTGATTAAAAATGAGCCATAATCAGCTACATGCAGTAGCATAGCTTAAAGATGTGTAAGGACAAATGAAATGGTGATAAGTGGCCAAAAATAAGACATTGAATCAAATAGTAAATGGATGAATCTTGGCCCTACATTTGGAAGAATTAAAGAAAATTTAGAAGGGTATAGAATTATCTATAATTCTACCCAAAATTCTATAAATTTAATCCCCTTCTCTTGCAAAGACCAAACCCTTCCTTTTTTTTTGCCATTCCACCATTTTCTCTCCATTTCTTCTTCCTCCCACCATATTTCAACCTTTAATTTCACACAAATACTCAAGAAATCATCCTCTAGATTCTAGAAATTAAATTGAAGCAAGAGGAAGCTTGGATTTGGAGAATTTTTAGAGAGAGAATATTAACCTAATTAGGTAACTATTTGAGTTTTTTTTAGAATTAGTTGAAAATTTTGTTTTAGGCTTGTAGAGCATGATTAATAGAGTTGTTTAATGGTTTTATTTATTTAAATTAATGGCTAAAGCTCACTAATTACTCCCTCCAAAATTTGGCCTAAAGAGGAAATTCAAGGGAAAGACAAGGACAAAGAGAAAGAATGAGAGGAGAAGGAAGATTAGGTCACTCTCAAGCTAAAATAAGGTTAATGGGTAAAATTTATACTTGATTTCATTTACTTTGTTGAAATTTACCCAAAATTTACATTATGTAACTAGGTAAACTTAAGTAGAAATGAGAAATAATTCAAACTAACATGATAAAATGATGAACTAAGATGATTTTAGTATGAATTGATGAAGAAAACAAATTGGAACTAAGAGATTTAGGGTAGGCCGAATTGGGTATTAAAGAATAATGTGAGTTAAAATAATAGTTTATGACATATTTAGTAAGATATATATAATATGATACATAGAGAATATGATAGAGTTGATTAGAATGAAAAATAATAAGTGTACATGTGGATGCACAATTGAACATAATGATGGACTTAAAGGTAACTTAAGCATTATAAGGTATATTGAATTTGTATTATTATATAAATATTTAAAATGACATTAGAAACACATTTGGCATGTAAATGGAGAAAGAATCCGAGGATATCTAAGAAATCCTATTAAGACCGAATGGTATATGTGTGAATATTGGTATGTTTTCATTACTTGTATATGATATTTGGTGTATTTATGATGAATGTCTAATGGTTAAATAGAATTGGATACAATATAAGTATGTGGTATTTATGACATAATGTAATTAGTAAGGAAAAACATATAAAACCATGACATAAGTTATAAAATATAACTGCCCTTAGTGTACGATAGACATTCCAAAACCCTAGGATATGATGGCTAGCCACAGGGACATATATACCATGGTAGCACCATGGGATTAGTTAGGTAGTGCATATATTGAATTAGCCAGCACACACAAGTACAGTACAGTAGTAGAATCACGGCAAGTGGTCCCTTCAGTCCATCAATAGCATTAGAGTCCTCATTCCGCATGTCCCATTGAAAAATTTCCACTGGTCACATTAGGGACAAAATCATAATTTGGTAAAAAATTAAGGACTAAATAGCAAATTATGCCAAAAGATATTAAAAATGTAATAAGATAATGAAAAGAATGAAAAATGGAATTAAATAGATTAAAAGAGGGCAAAAAATGTAATTACACTGGAAAACAGGGCCAAAATGGTAATCTGACATCAAAACTTGATTAAAGGAGTTAAAATAGTCAAATGAGTGAAAAAGGATAGGATTGTAAATAAGGAAAAGTTTAAGGACTAAAATGTAATTTGCCACCTTATAAGTCAATTTAAAGACTAAAATGGTAATTTACCACCTAAGGTGAAATACTAGTCAAATGAACCATAAATGACCAAATTGGGAGTTAATTAAGGTAAAATATAAAGAAAAAAATTTAGGGACCAAACGGTAATTCTCCACCAAGTAGAGAAATATGTAAAATTAAATAAAGAAATTAAGTATAAATAAAATTAAATGGCGATTTAAAGAAATATAAGAATAAATTTAAAACTAATTAGGTAAAAATGACACTAAGGACATAATGGTAATTTTTCTTAAAGTAGTCTAGTAGATGAAATTTTGTGTAGATATATCCACCACTAGGCAACAAAGTTGCTTAGCGCATGGTTTGTTTTGACTGTGTGTATAGACAGATACAAATGAATGCAAAACAAGGACAATCACGTGGTATGTACATTGTGAAGGCCTTTTTGGTTGATGTATTTTGGATGTATGTAATTTAGGATAATAGTAGTCGATGTATGTATTATGGACTTGGGGATATAAATTATGGCATGTAAGTAAACACTCAGCGTTAATGGATTTGATGAGTTATATGTGTGATGGAACATGTGTACTATGTGAATGTGTTATAGGTTGACATTAGAAGTACAATGTATGTAATTGGAGTATTGGAGGTAGAGGTTGTTATTAGGGAGTGTAAATTTGATTATTTACAGGTTTAGGTAGCATGAATTATAAGCCATCATGCTATCGAATGAATAGTGACTTAGCGATATTAAAGTGAATGTGGAAAACTGAAATGTTAACCTAGATTATTGACTTATCGTGTAAACCAAGCAATGTAACTAAATAGCTAAGCGATAGCATTAGTAGTGCCATACGATATACGGAAGCATGAATGAACGTTAGGTGTCACATCTCTCGATAACACTATATAGACAACAGACATAGTTTAGCCTGTCATCACTTAGCCATCTTATGAAACTTATTCAGTCTGGCTCAATGAGCAGATGGATGGTTGGTAATTATCAATATACTAGTTCTTGGATACAGGTGCTCTTCCTGAGGATCAAACTGAGGCTAGGAAGATAGTTTGGTGATCTAGTCTCTACTCCATTTTAGATGGCAAGTTGTACACTTGATCCTTTTCACACCCTTGTTCATTGTACTTAAGTTTGGAAGCAAGCAACTATGTCCTTAGGGAAACATACGAAGGCATTTGCGGCGCACATGAGGGCGCCCAAACAATAACAGGGAAAGCCCTTCTATAAAGGTATTACTGGCAAAAAATGTAGAGTGATGCGAAGGAATTGGTTCAGAAGTGTGACAAATGTCAGTGGTTCAACGAAATCATCCATCATAAGTTAGTCCAGCAACTACCAATATATAACTCGTAGCCCTTCGTGCAATGGGAAATTAATATACTGGGCCCCTTTCTATTGGCCACCGGACAATGAAAGTTTTTCATTGTGGCAGTGGACCATTTCACAAAGTGGGTCAAAGCCAAGCCCTTGGCTACCATCACCCCAGCAAACATAATCAAGTTTGTACAGAAGTCTATTACCACCAAGTTCGGCATTTCGCACACCTTTATTACTGATAAGGGAAAATAGTTCGATTGCTAATCTTTCAGGAACTTCTGTGAAGAGTTACTCACCTAAATCAGGTTCACCTTGATTTATCACCCCCAATTTAATGGTATGACCGAGATAATGAACAAAACTATCTTAACTAGACTCAAGAAAAGGCTTGATGGAGCCAAAGGTTTATGGGTAGATGAGCTGAACAATGTCTTATAGGCCTACCGAACATCTCCTCAGTTGGCAACTGGTGTCACGCCCCTTTCCCTAACTTATGGAGTTAAAACAATCATCCCATGTGAGATTGGAATGCCGAATATCCAAACTTCTCAATATGATGAAGAAGCCAACAAGGACCAGCTACTGCAACACTTAGACATGCTGGAAGAAAAAAAAGAGCTCGCCCAACTCCTAGCTGCAACATACAAACAATGTATGGCATCCTACCACGATTGTAAGTTAAAACCAAGAACATTCTGAGTAGGATAGCTTGTCCTCAAGAAAGCCATTGAAGCACAGACAACAGCAAGCGTCAACAAATTAAGTCCTAACTAGGTAGGGCCATATAAAGTACATGAAGTGGTTAACTTCGGTGCTTATCATCTTAAAGATATGTCTGGAAAACTTCTACCACACTCTTAGAATATTTCCAACTTCAAGACATATCACCAATGATATGTAGCTCAGTTCAGCAGTTTCGCCACATGCATTTTTCACTAATTTTAGCTCAATTCGGCAATTTCGCCACGAGCATTTTTTACTATTTTTAGCTCATTTCGACAATTTTTCCATGAGCATTTTTACTATTTTGTAGCTCATTTCGGCAATTATGCCAAGAGCATATTCATTAATATTATAAATAGCTCAGCTTGGTAGCTTTACCATGAGTATGTTCATTCTATAATGGCTTATAAATTTTTGCCACTATCTCAAAATTTAGCTCGACATTTTTATGCCCTTTATTTATTATAAGCTTAGTTTAATAGTAACACCTAGAGCTTTACCCATTTTAATCCAGTTCAGTATTATTTCATACAATTGATTTTATGAACCTATTATTAATATAGCTTGGCAATGTCGCCATCTGTTGGATTAATTATACATAATAAATCAAAAGCCACAACAGAACACAATTCAGAGTCAAAAATAACATTTCATTCCAAAATATTTTGTTACAAGTGTAGGCCTTGATGATTACACTGGAAATAAAAGCCTAACTACGCCTCGTCTAGATAGATGTCATCTATCCAAGAAACTTCTTCACAACATCCATCAGCTTCTTGCCAAAGGCAATGCACTTATCGATGGCCAACTCTATAAACTGGTCTTCTAGCTCGACAACTTTCTTTTTGAGATCAACCTTCTCCACCTGGCTCTTATTTAGCTTAGCCTTCGTAAATTGAAGAGCCTCTCTCTCCTTGGCTAAAAGAGTCATCGCTTTAATAGACTTTCGAGCTACCTCCTTCGCTGCTTTTTAAACTTTAGTCGCTTTGCAAAAGGACTCTGCCACCTCTTTTACCTTAGCCTCAGCCTCAGTGGCTCTCTTCTTTGCAACATTTCCCTTCTACTCGGCCTCTTCAAGCTTTGCCTTTAGTATGGCAGTAGTCTTTTTTAATAGGCCTACCAGTTTGTTCAGCTTACCGATCACGACACTCCAGAGAATAAACCCTTGAAAGAACAAAAGTTAAATTCACAAATCTAATTAAAGAACACAAAAGAATTAGTTTGAAAATCTTACCTTTATTTGGTGTCTTTAGATAACTCCAGATAGACGGTCGACATAAAGGTTCATCAGGAAAGCTACCTCACTCGACATGTAAGATACCAGCTGATAAAAAATGTTAAACTCTAGGTTGGCCGTGGAAAAAGCTTGCCCTTGTTGCTATTAGAACCATCTAACCTTTTCGATCAGGGGATTGAGTTTGGATAGGGAGTAGGGGCGGATTCCTCCTCAATGAAGTGACAAGCAGAAAGAATTGCATGAAGGCTGATGTCCTATTCAGATTTAAGGGTGAAAAAGCATCAAAAGTAGTGATGGCATTGGTTGGAGGGCTATTGGTAGGAGGGCTCGGACCAAGAAGGCTTGGAGTATAACTCCTAGAAGAAACAGTGATGATCTGGGCTTAGCTCACCACTATCTGAGCTTGGCTCGTTCCCATTTTGGCCTTTTTTTGTTACATTGCCTAGGCCAAGCTGGGTCTATTCGTCCTCTTTATGGCTACAAAAAAATGGACAATGAGAATATATTAGATTTAATCTCTATAAATATAAAAATATATTACTCTCTTCTTTTGATCTTTTCTAGGAGTAAAGGGATCGAGCTGGTCACTAATATCCATTTTATCTTTAGCGAGCTCCTTCCATCGAGCTAATGTTGCCTCTTCTTCCTCTGTCAACACCAAGACATCACAATTCTTGTTGACAAACCTTCCCCAGGAAGTTCGAAAAGGATAATCTTATTTCATCTCTAGCACAAAGAAATAGTTCTTCCAATTCCTTTCAGAGTCTGGCTTCCCAGTAAAGACATTATAACCATCTCAGGCTTAGACATAGTGATGGTCTTTCATGGCTATTCATAAGCCAACCATATGTGTTACCCTGAAAAACCTAATAGTGAGATATATATCATGCTAGGCTATCCAAATTTGTAAGCCTGAGATAGTCCGCAAAGCATTGGGTGAAGCTGCCCTACTGTGATGTCATATAAATTTAGGAAAACTAATTAGAATCGGGTGAGAAAATGTTCACTCTGACCTCTATGTCAGCCTTACAGAGGATTATCCTCTTCTTGCGACTAAACTTGGCATTTTCTCAGAGTGAAGGGCTTGGAGTTCGGAGATCATATAGGTCAGAGATCTCTAACCTTTCCTTCAAGTCGAAGAGGTTGGAAGTCTTGATAATGGAGCTGATGCTTCCCACCCTTTGGATAGGACCCGATTTCTTTCTTTTCGGCTTGGCTTGAATTGTCCTCGAAGGTGGACTGCTTGTAGAGGTGTTAATTTGGAGTACTATCATCTAACAAACATTCACTAATCTTAACTTTATCACTCGAGCTCTTCGATTCACTCATTTTCAGGGTAAATAAATAGAGAAATTAAAATATAAATGCATAGAGGAAGATTTGAATTACAAACTTGTAGAAGATTAAAAGATGGAGTCGAGAAAGAAAAGCAAATGAATGTGAGAGCACAACAAATGCAGGAAATAGACAAAGCATAGCGAGACAGGAAGAAGAGCAAAATGAGCAAAGGTGGAAATGTAGAGTTGAAGAAGGCTTTTTATAGCAAAGGTGAGTTGCGAGATGGTTGACATTTGGACAGCCAGGATGGACTATGGGTTGACAGACTGTCTAAATTAATTGCTTTATATGGGAATCGAGGCGACCCTAGAGATAATTGTTAGCATTGGGAAAATCGAAGAGATGCCTTGTTTAAAATGCATGCCAAATCTACACCGTCGTAGCAACTTTAATGCTTCTCGACATAAATATCTAATACTTTGGGGGGACTTATGATAATTGAACTTGATAATCGAACTCCCTCGAGTAGCCCAATCACTTGGTTATTTGTTTTATCTTGGATCCAAGCTCATATCTAGGCACAAATGCCAATCATTTTTGGAGTTATATTAGGACAGAGACATTCAGTTACCTAAAGAAAATGAAAGTTCAATTTAGGAGTTCAAGCTCGGTCCCCTAGTCAATGAAAATATCTTCCTTAATAGGATACCTATTTAAGATAGAAATCTACCCTAACAAGAAAACTAAATTCTACCAAAGGTAGGAACCGTATCTCTATAAATAGATATAATGTTCCAGGTATTTCTCCCTCTTAGCATTTTTTACCCTAAATAGCTCCTTAAAAGCATTATTTTAACTTGACTATTGGACCTTTCTCTTATCAAAAATCACATTGGATTTCTTTGTTTTTAAGTATTCAAGTGGCTTTGAAGAAAGTTTCATCAAAGTTGGACCCAAAGAACAATTCGGTAAATCGAACTATTATTATGACTCAATCTGTAATCTCTGTGAAGGTGAATCTATAATCTCTGTAAAGGTAGAAAAATCATATTCTAGTACATATATTTACTATGAATTGAATTGTAACATAATTGAAGAATGGAATAAAAGAATTAAAGAATAATAATATTTGATTAACAGGATTAAATTTAGTAGTAGTGGCCTAGGATAGGTTGCACCCCGGAGGCAAGCCTTAGGGAAATCCCTTAACGTCTGTGCAGTAATTGTAAATCATGTAATTCTGATGTGCCTATTGAAACCTTTGTTGATTAGTGGAATCCAGCTCCTCTACTAGCCATGAATCGATGTTAGCATTTGCTCTACATGAATTTGCTCCATTTGATACAACACAAGCATTGTCAGCATTAAAATTTCTATAAGAAGCAGTGAATGGAGCTTGAGTCCAACCTATCTTAACTAATCCACCTCTGGTTGCCCAATCATTTGCATTTCATAGGCTTGAATATATTCTCATTGGATGATTGTTTAGGAATGGAACTCCCTTGTTTTCCATATTCTTGAGTTCTCTGATTGGAGTCCCGTCCATGAGAATCTGATCATACAGTAATTGCAAGAACAAGAATTTCAATCATTTTGAAAATATAACTAGAAAATTATGAGGTTTGAAAAGAATCAAGAAATTAAACGGTGCTCACATGATTCTCTGTGGATTCCAAAGGATAGAGCAAGTGTGGAAATCAGCAATGGGATCAAACTAGAGATAGAATTGTTGCTCTCTGTTGCCTTTGCCTTGGCTAAATACATTAGTGTGAAGAATATAAGGATCTCTACTCAAATTCCCCAAGAATTCAAAGTCTATATCATCCCATGTTGCCCCTTTTGATGATAACTGAAAATTCATAATATACTATGTATTATCAGCAAAAAGAATCCAAAACTTCAAAGGCAATTAAAGAAAGTAGAAAGAGCAAAAACTCACATAATAGGCAGTCACAATGCCAGCAGAGTTGCCAGAAACAAGCTTGAACTGCATTACCAAACAAAAACTCATTCTTAGATTGAAATCCTGAACCTGATGCTTTGTCAAGATTCAGAGTGAGTAGCTCCCCATTATTGAGAATCTTAGCTCTGCCATCTCCCCAAGCAATGTCAAAATCATTATACAAATTCCTAGCTAGTTGTCTTTAAAGACAAGACACCAAGAAGCATGAATAAAGGAAAAGATAAAGAGTAAAATGAAACCATTGCCTAATGCTTGAGGGTGACAGGAAGTTAGTAGACAAATGAAGAGGAATGTGGTAGTGACGAGAAATGGGGAGCTGAAGATGATATATATACCATAGTTATTAAAACCGGACGAGACTAGTCGGTCGAATCGGTTTAACCGCGAATCAGTAGACTAATTGATTGGTTCAACTACTGAAAACCGAATTGGCAAAAAATCGAATTGAACCAAAAAAAATCAGGTAGAACTGAAAAATCGGAGAACCGGACATAACCGGATTTTTTGCTAAAAAATGTTAAAAATCATTTTTTTTTAATTTTTTCACCCACACACACACACACACACACACACACACACATATATATATATATATTAAGTATATCATTTAATAATTTAATATATTTATTATATTTTTGATTCATTATATATATATATATTATTTGAAAAAATTAGTATTTTAAATTCTAAATATATATCACTTAATAATTTAATATATTTATTATCTATTTGGATCATTATAATAGTATATTAAATTATTAAGTAATATCTTTAGAATTTAAAATATTAATTTTTTTAAATAAATAAATAATGAAAATTTAAAATATATATATTTATTATTTATTTATTTGAAAAATTAGTATTTTAAATTATAAAAATGTCACTTAATAATTTAATATACTTATTATCTATTTGAATTTATTATAATTAAATATAATTATACTCATATATGCAAAGTTAATATTTTTGTGTTTACTTTATTAGTACTCCATCTAAACATGAAATTATTTTCATGATATGATTGTATTTTTATGTTTCTAACATATGATATTCAATAATCCATAATTAATCACTTGTAATAATAAAATTAAAATTATATTTTGTAACTTATTATTATAATATTTGTGACATATATTTAATATTTGATTAATATTTTTTTTTATTTTTATACAATAATATTTAAAAAATTATAATAATTATAATATTTTAAAAATAAAAAAATTTAATTGAATTCGATTGAACTGAGCGAATTAAAAATCTCCAACCTTATTAATTCTTTATTTGATCTGATTTTAATAACATTGATATATAGCCAACAAATAAAAGCTCATACAAGAAAGGCACAGGAAGCTGCATTGAGCTAAGCTGTGGAGAGCAGTAAATCGGCAAAAATATATATATAAATGAAGTGTAATTTAATAGCCAATGTTCTAATTTCTAGCTAGTTTATGTGCGCCGAGACGCGGTTTTGCACCTAGCTTTGGTGGGGGGAGTGGAGATGGTGAATTGACACGTGGCCCTTTTGCTTCCTGCGACATGAAGTATAGAACTAACTCCATTTATCTTTTAAACGTCATTTTTAATTCTTAGCATATAAATTAAAAAATAATTAATACATGTCAAAATTACAAAAAATATTAGTAATTGACTATACTATCATTTGATTAATAAATATAAAAAAAATGATAATAAATATATAAATTTATTTAAAATATCAAAATAAAATTAAAATAGAAAATATGTATTAAATATTTGTTTGAGTTTTGAAAAATGTATTAAATTACTTCTTAAATTCAAAAAAGTGACGCTTCAAGTGAAAAAAAAAATCCTCTAAAACAATGTTTAAAAAGAAACGAGGTAGAAATATTTAGTATAAAGCTATTAGGTATATCATGTCTTTCTTTTTTTTTTATTTCAGTTTGAAAAAAAAAATCGCAATTAATTGTTCTCTACATTTAAAAAAATAATCTCACCTATTTTTTCACACGAATTTTTTTACGCAATTTTGAAACACATTAGACCTAAAAAATTGTTATCTATTATTTTGGGATTTTTTTTTTATAATTGGTGTAATTTTGAAATAAATTTGGAAATATGATGCAACAATAAAAATATTTATTAATCTAATGTGTTAAAAAAGGCACTAAGATTGCCATTTTACGTCATCCTGGGCCCGAGCATGGAAGGTGAAAAATTTTAATAAAAAACGGCACATTAAGTTATCATTTTTCACTATTCAAAAATGACATCGTATAACACATGGAGGGAAAGGCCGACAGTGAAATGAAAAACAGCACTCACACTTGCTGTTTTCTTTTTAGAAATATAGTTCTGTTTTGCTTCGAAAGAAGTGGCAGATTTAAAGTCTTGAGGTGGGACCCACATAATCGAAAACGGTAGTCACCCTTACTATTTTCTGTACAAAATTTATTATTATTGTTATTCTGTCACAAGTATAATTTAACTATGGCATTTTCTCAATGTAATTACTACTTAATTATTCTTAATTATAATTTTCGGCCACTGATTTTCTTGGCCTTGCTCTTAAACTCATATTAAAAAAAATTAATATAATTTTCAGAATTTAAAAAATAGTTAATGTATTTTTCTGTTTTATTTTTATTTTTATTAAAAATATATTTATATATTTATTGTCATTTTTTCTATATTATATAATGAAAATAAAATATAACCAATTACTAATATTAATTATAATATTAAAATTTTAATTATTATTTTTATAATTTTAATATAATAAAAATACTATGTATTTTTAATATTAAAAAATACTATATATTTATTGTAATTACTATATATTGTTTAATTACTATAATATTTTTTGCGTTTGTTTTTCTTCACAATTTTAGTCTTCGTATGTATAAATTCATATTTTTTTAGTAAATAAAAAACTGAAATTGTAATATTAGAAAAAATAATTAAGTAAACTATTTTGTCTTTTGCAAATAATTTTGCGAACATCCCATTCATGAATAGTTAAATATTTTATCTTTACTAATTATTATATTGAGCCCATTAACCATGTCCGTATATATATATATATATATATATATATATATATATATATATATATATATATATATATATATATGCCTCTATTCCTAAACTATATATATATTTGCCTCTATTCCTAAACTACTGGTATCGAAACTAGGTTGACTTTCAATTTTATTTAGTCAATTAAGGTATAGCAAAATTTTAAAAAATACATAGTAATTACAATAAATATGTAGTATTTTTTAATATTAAAAATAAATAGTATTTTTTATTATATTAAAATTATAAAAAATTATAATTAAAATTTTAATATTATAAAAAATATTAGTAATTGGTTATATTTTCTTTTCATTATATAACATAGAAAAATGACAATAAATATATAAATATATTTTAAATAAAAATAAAAATAAACCAGAAAAATACGTTAAGTATTTTTAAAATTCTGAAAATTATATTAAATTTTTTTAATATGAGATTAAGAGCAAGGCCAAGAAAATTAGTGGCCGAAAATTATAATTAAGCATAATTAAGTAGTGATTAAATTGGGAAAAAATTGATTTTAAGAGAAGCAAAGCTTAACTAGAGTAATTAAATTAGAAAAAAATATATATATTTTGTGTGAAGCAAAGCTGTTGTGGGTTAAAATTTAAATCATTGTTTGGTGGGCTATAGTTAAATTATACTTTTGACATAATAACAATAATAATAAATTTTGTATTGAAAATGGCAAGGATGACTACCGTTTTCTATTACATGAATCTCACCTCGAGATTTTAAATTTGCCATTTTTTTGAAGCAAAATAGGGCCATTTTTCCAAATAGAAAACAGTAAGTTTGGGTGTTGTTTTTCATTCTACTGTCAGCCTTTCCCTTAACGTGACATACGATGTCGTTTTTGAATGATGAAAAATGACAACCTAATGTGTCATTTTCATCAAAATTTCTCACCTGCCTTGTTGGAGTCCACGATGATGTAAAATGGCAATCTTAGTACTGTTTTTTAACACACCATATTAATAAATATTTTTACTGTTACACTATATTTCTATTTTTTTTCAAAATTACACCAATTATAAAAAATAAAAAATAAAACCCTATTATTTTGGTGTAACAATCAAAATTATGGCTAATATTAATATAAATTATCATAAATAAATTTGAATTGATACATGTCAAATATCACACAATTTTAAATAAGTTTTATTACGTAAAAAGCTAAATGAAAGATTATTTATTATAAGACAATTAAAGAAGGTAACATCTATTTTTGTGTTTCTATTCGATATCCATACATAAGTCAATTTAGCCTACGTAGGTCTGATGAGTTTCGTGTTGTTTGATCTTGTTTTATATTTGTGCAATTGAATCAACTAGATTGGCAAACTAACATCATGAAAAATAAAGATTTTCCATACCTAATAACTGTTACTTCTTTTCTTTTTAACTTTTGCAATTTGCATTAAAAAATAGTTAAAAAGTAAAAATATAAATATATTCCATTTTCCAAATACATATTTTAATTTATTCCGCTAATTTAATTTAAGTTATAACATTTTTTTTGTTTAATTTCATTCAATTAATTGCAATTCTTACAACTATATAAAAAAAAAATAGCTTGCAGGTAGAACCAATATGCTTTAGTTAGCTTTAATTTAGTGATAATGGTTGATAAATTCCATAAATTGCATAATTCCCTTGCATAGTAGCATTGATTTTTGAAGTAAATATCAATGTTTTTATAAGCATATCATACGTAGACTTGACTTGCCAATTGAATAATGAGTCAACTGATTAGATTGAATTAATTTAAAATTTTTATCTTTTTTTTAAATATAATTATTTATAAAAAATTAAATATATGATATGTAAAAAATACATTCAAATAACTATTAGTTATCAAATATCAATATAAAAATAATGATTTTAAATTAAACAAAGTTTACAAATATAAAAATCAAATAAATTATCCAAATATAAATAGCAAATATCTAAATTAAGAACGTCCTGAGGAAAGAGTTGTGGATCGTGTTTCAAAAATTGGTGTTGTAGATTGTGTTTCCATCATAATTTCCTAATAAATTAAGGAAAAAAATATCATTATAATGTATAAAATTTAACAATAGTGACATACAATATTATTAGCTATCGGTCTTGATAATGTCTACTCTCGCACTCGCATGCCCAGTCCAATATATTCAAGGCTGCACTGGCCTTAAATCTGTTGGCCCATTAGGTACCATCTTTAAGGCAACGATAAGTTCTGATTGGGCTCAAGCTTACAGTTCAGTTAGATGTCGTGTTAGCCGCCAAAAACCTGCCAATCGCAGATACCAAAATCTTGTATTCAAGCACTCTAGTTTCTTAGGTTTCTTTTTTTCAAAAAATCTCAAAATCTTGTATTCAAGCACTCTAACTTGATTTTCAGAGTAATAATTCTCTGCCTGCCAGGGATTAGTTTTCATTGTCTTGCAAATTGATTGATCCTGCCTAAACGGATTGGAAGTCCTTTCGGAGCTCATTTTCATCTTCTTTAGAAGTTTTGTCATTCTTGGACTTATTAGGCTTGTTCTTATTTGAAGAACAATATTGAGATTACATACAATTACAAAATCAAAAAATAAAAAATATTACTAAATGATGGACTATGTTTTGAATTTAATTAATTTCTACTAATGAATATCAATCTTATAAATAATTAATAACTTAATGGTAATTATAATATTTAATTATTATACAAATAATTATTCATGCCGAATTGTTTTTCTATAGCTAACTAATTGGCAATTACTGAATTAGATAGTAAAATGCCCATGCTTACTCCACATTTCGCTGCTTCTGTAAGCAAAATCCAATAACATAGAAATCTAAACAAACCCAATAAGAAAGAAGACATCTTTAATGTAGAAAACGAACTCAATGACCAAAAAAAAAAGGAAGAAAATTAAAGAAAATCCATTTTGGGCATATTAAACAAATTAACAATCAATTAGGTAAGCAGAGTGAAGTGAAAAAAGTTGAAAAGCTTTTGCCCAAGAAAATGGATTTCTTCACATAACAATTTGCTTCCTCTTCGAGTGGAGAAGAATCAGCTTTAAGCAGGCAATATAAATAGTTGAAATTGATTTGAGTTTTTGGCGATTGAGCTTTCATTAGGCAATTAATGAATGGAATGGAATTTCCTTTTCTAATAACCTTAGGTTAGTTTAAAAAATAATTCGAGAAATTTGTTTTTAAATATCAAACAACCATTTGTTCTACAGTTTTTCAATTTAAAAGAAATAAATATGCAAAGGAAGGAAGAAAGCAGTACCTGGTTGATCGAAATTGCTAACCAGAGGAAAATTGGTGTTCGTAAGAGTAGCTGACCAAAAAGAAGCAGCATTGGTTGTTGATAGAGAATGAGAGTGAAGGTTGTTGCTACCCTTAGTTGTCAGGTTTCACGATGGAACATGGAACGAAATTAGGGATTTGGCTATTTAGGGATTTTAATTTTTTTTAATTTTAAAAAACAAAACACAACATTTTGAATTGAATTTGAGTCCGAACCGGTTCAACAAATTCCAATCCAACATGATTTTTTTGGTCCAAGCTGAGTTTTTGCTTATTTTGAGTTTCATATTGCATCAAACTAATTTCTTTGTTGGTTCGTGAGTAACGAGTTTGATCGCTCAAGTCAACTTGATTTTTAAAACAGGTAAATATGGTTGAATTTAGTTGATTGCAATATTATTAAAACAAGACCGGTTTAACCGCAAACCTCCACTACAAGAAAATATTAAAATAGCAATAAAAAATAGTAACGGAAATATTTAGCAACGAAATTCCAAGGAATTCTAATTTCGTTGCTAAAATTCGTTAAAATTTTTCTATTTAGCAACGGAAATAAAAATGATTTTTTTCGTTGCTAAATATGGAGGGAAGTTTTAGCGTCAAAATATAGCAACGGAATTTTGCAACGGAACGCTTATTCCGTTGCTAAATATGGTGTCAGCAGTTTGCGCAAAAATTTTCAGTAGCGAAAATAGCAACAGAAAACTATTTTAGCAACGGAAAATAAATTCCATTGCTAATTCAGAACTAGAAATTTTTAAGGTTCCCTAAATAGCAACCGAATATTTTTTTCGTTGCTAAAATAGCAACGAAAATAAAATTCGGTTGCTATTTTAGGAACCTTTAAAATTTTCAATAGAGAAAATGGCAACTGAAATCTATTATGCTGCTAAAATAGCAACGAAAAATGAATTCTGTTGCTATTTTAGCAACGAAAGGGTTCTCCATTGCTAATTCAAAACTGAAAATTTCAAAAGTTTCCTAAATAGAAATGTTCATTTTCTGTTGTTGCTAATTGGGTACCATGACATATAAAGATCATAAGAATATAATTATTTTTAGTGATGATCACTTAGAAGAAAAAGATACTAGGAGAATGATTTGTGTACACTTATACATATAATTAATTAATAAAATAACAAAAAAAATTATAAAAAAAAATCGATCGGTCAATAATGGAAATTAAATATTTATTTATCATAGTTAAGTATGAGTTAAAAGTTAATTACAAAATTATTTGTCATCATGTTAGAATTTATATAAAAAAAATAAAATTTCAAGTCAGTTTGAATTTAAATAGATATAGTATAATTAATAAAATATATTATTAGAGTTTGTTTGGCTAAATATGATAAAATTAAATCCAAAACAAATCAAAATATAATAATTTGTAATAGTTATAGAATAAAATTTAATAATTGATAAATTTAAAAGAATAAAATATTAAAATAATAAATTTAATTATCTTTTGAAAAGAATTTAGGTATCAGAATGTAAAAGTTTTTACTAGACTAAAAACAAAAGTCTAATTGGCCAATTAAAATGAAAGAAAGGAAAGGTGTCAAAGAGAGTAAGAGGGATCCATTAGCTTTTTGTAATAAGTACTTTGGGCTATAGATTTCAAGGGAATAACAATTAAAAAAAAAGATTACCAATTAAAATAAACGGGAAAGAAAAGAAAGGAAAAAAAGAGAGGGAAAAGGAGAGGCGGTGAGGCAAAGATAGGCTCTACCTACACCGGCGACAGCCGATGGTTGAAAATCGGTGCTGCACTGGCCATCCCTGTGCCCTTCATACCTTCGTTCTGCCCTCTATTATTGTCATCTTTGTTTCATTTTCAAGGGAGGAGCCAAAGTCTTTTCAGGCGACTTTCGGCCAACTCCGATGGCTGATGGCAATATGAACACCACCATCGAACTCCTAGTGACCAGACATTCATTTTCATGCCCATAGTTCACCTTTAAATGCCGACGACAAGTAGATCGAAAAAGGGAGTGACGGATTGCTTCGATGCAGATCCCGGCCACACCGTGGCCCCTCTAGGTGTGTGACCATCAATAATGGGTCCCCGATGCTTTTGGCTTCACGATGGCAATATTGGTGCATCTCCAGTGAAGCTCCGATGACCGGTCCGGCCAGCACTACGGCAACAGAATATAGGAAATGCATCAAAACCAACATCAAAAGTGTAAGTAACTACCAAAATTATATCTATTGATTTTGTTTAAAAATAAATTCTAAAATTTGTTAAGATCTATTTAGTTTTTAATTAAATGTCTATTGCTCCATGAATTCTGCTTGTAAAATATATTTGTTAGTTGAATTTCACTTGTTTAAGATCAAATTCTGAATTTTAATATTTTTGATTGGTGATTCGAATGTCTATTGAAGAACGTCTTTTTCTTCCTGCTTTTACTCTTTTTCTGCAGGTTTTTGCTTGATTAGTTTCCCTTGTGGCTTGGTTTCTCGATTCTAGTTTGGCTGTTATTAAAGGGAGTTCTGAAATTTGCTTGGTGTAGGTTGGTGTTTGGATGGCATACAATCTGCTCTTTCAAATTATATGGTGGTTGGTGCAGGTTGGGATATATATATATATATATTATTTTTTTTTGTGCTGTGTATGTTCTGGATGGTCCACGTTTGTAGGAAGGTACTCATGCCATTTTGTTCATTTGTTACTGCTATTCTATGCCTTCATATCATTAATTTATGACTTTTCAAGACTTTTACTTTTAAAACATTTAAAATTAATAGATTGGGTAGCAGCAGATATATACATTGTAGTTTGAGAGTGGCGCGGTGCCGGCTTTATTAAAACATTTAAAATTAATAGATTAGGTAGTAGCCCCAAGTGTGAATTTCATTATTCTCACAAAAAAAAATGTCAATTTCCCAAGTGTGAATTTCATTTTATAAGTATCATCAATTAGCATTGATCCTTATTTTATACGTGCATTGATAAAATATTAAAATTGGGAAACACTTTTTTCTTTTTCATTTTGGTAGTTTGATATATTTCACTATCTCCTCTTCATTGGTAGGTACACAAGACAAAGACTTGGGAAAAAGTAGAATATTATAGGTCATACTCTCAGACAAGCAATCACACGCAAGGTGTATATTGCTTCTCAACTTTGAGTGATATTGATTGTTTGTTAATATACTATTAGTCTGATTTGTATATATCAATATTTTTTCTTAATTGAATACTATTATTAACATAAAAGTTGAACTAATATTAGCTTCAAGGTTTATAATATTCTTTTGCAAAAGTAATTGTTATCCTGTTTGTTATTTCTTATCTTCAATAAGAACACAAACTGAGCTTTGAAAGTCTAAATTGGATGAATATAAGAATTAAAACCCTTAACATTGCTCTATAAATTTATCTATTAAAGGATGAGGCTATTGGTATTTTTGAATGCTTATAATGTAAGAAGCGTTGGTATTTTTTAATTGAGTTATAATTTGTTCTTTTATCAGCATTCTTGTACATCCTAGATATGTTTATCTTGCATTAATAACTAAGTTGATTAAGAGGCTAGCTCAAAACATTCACCTATCATTACGCTATTCTAATTATAACAATTTAAAAATTATAATAATTATTTGTGACGGAATGACGACGAATTAAACCGTCATAAATTTTTTTCTATGCTAAAAATAGCAACGGAATTGTAATTTTCGTTGCTAAAATAGCAACAGAAATTACAATTCGGTTGCTAAAAATAACAACAGAATTCTATTATCCGTTGCTAAAATTAGCAACGAAATTTCATATTCCATTGCTAAATTGACCAATTCACCAAAACTTGCCTTGGTTGAATTTAGCAACGAAATTCATTTTTCGTTGCTAAATTCTATTTCCGTTGCTAAAAAATAGCAACCACCGGATTAGCAACCAAAATTTCCTTTGTTAATTTTCAAATTTTGGTTGTTATTTTTGATTAACAACGAAAATTGTCAATTTTTCATTGCTAAATTGCAATTTTCTTATAGTGCGCTAGCTAGTCTAGTTGGTTCAATATATAAAAATCAGACTGGCAAAAAATCAAAAAAACCCATCATAAACTGGCCAAAAAACAATAAAAATCAAACTAAAATAATACAAAATCAAGTAGAATCTAAAAAACTGATTTAAATCTGAAAAAACCAATTTTGTCCAAAATATCTATACAATATTATTTTTTTAAAAAAAATAGATATAAGTATAAATACAAAATAATTGAAATTTAAGTAATTTTGATATTTTTTTATGAATAAAATAAAAATTATAATTTATATTTGATAATATTTTTTGAACATTTGTAATTTTTGTTATAAATGTTGAATGATTTAAAAATATTATTTTATTATTAATATTTGATGATAAATTTATTTTTCTAAGCTATTTTTAATTTTTATATATAGTGATTAGGGTTAAGCATAGATTGGTTAAACAATTTATGAGAAAAAAAATTAATCAATCCATTAATATCGGCTTTTTAAAATCACTAACCATTAACCAGTCTGTTACATTCAGTTAACCAGTTTATCAATTTCGGTTTTTCAATTTGGTTAACCAATATTTTTTTATTAACCATTAAAATTTATAACATAAAATTAGAAAAAATTCAATTTAATTTCAAATGTGCAAAGTAATTTAATATAAAAATTATGAAATAATCATAATTTACTAGTCAAAATTTATGTTTCATAAATTAATAGCTAATATTATAAAATATATTTGATATTTTTTGAAAATTGTTATGCTTGGTTTTAAGTCAAATAAAATTTTGGATAATATTAAATGTTAAAACATAAACTTTAAAATATAAAAAATGTAATTAAATGCTATTAAGTAAAGTATGAACACCAATATATATATATGTGTGTATGTGTGTGTGTGTGTTAATCGGATACTATATATAAATATTATTATATAATTAAAGAGAATGACATAATATAAATTTAGTTTAAAGTATTATATAAATTTTATATAAAAATATAAAAAATTAAGGTATAAAAATAAAAATATAATTTAAATATATTTTAAAGTATTATTTTATGTAAATTTTGGAGAAAAATAGAAAAAAATTGAATATATATATATATATATATATAAACTGATTAAACATGAACTAACGGTTAACTGGTATTTAAAAATATAAACCGTAACTATTAACAAAAAATATAAAAATTAAAAACCGTAACCGATTTTGCGATCAATCATATTTTCGATTTTTTTGCTCATGCCTAATAGTGATATTTTCATAATATTTATATAAAACTTAAAAAATAATATTATTTAAAAAACTTGATTAAACTTTAATGAACCGATCAAATTACGAACTTTTTACCTCTCCGATTTTTATCTGATTTGGTTTTAATAATATTAGTTAATTGGGTTAATATTATTATATTCAAACCTGATTATGGAACAAGTTTGAAATCCTTTCCTGTGACTGACTAAGGCGCTCTTTCAATTGGGCCTTTATTCAACTTGTACTCCTAATCTAGCTATGATATATTTCTAGGGACATTTTTTTTAAATAATATTTTTTGAAAATTATATTAAAAAAGTGGGGTGTGTCAAATTTTAATTAGAAAGGGTGGGTTTTTTTTTCTGAAGATGCATCAAAACGTTCCGTTTTAGCTTTGGAGCGCGCATCCAACATATGGGTCCCACTCATTTAAAGACGCAACACATGGATACATCATCAGGCGCGTCTCCTTCTCTCCGCCACGTGTCATCCCGACGTTGAAGATGCAGTGCCTGGTTGCGTGATCAGGCGTGCAGGCGGTCCCCCTCCCACTTCTCGCCACGTGTCGCTCCCTCAGTGATGACGAAGTGGAATGCTGCATTCTCAGATGCAGCACGCGCTACAATGAATTCTGCTTTCCACTTTGAAACGCCTATAAATTTAGTTTTTCTTAACTACTGAATGCTTCGTGCCCATATATTTTCATTTGTAAAAATTTCGTTCAACATATAGTTATAGCATCCTCAGTAATTATTTAATTGCTGAATATTGATAATTTCAAGCAAGCAAATGGAATAAAAATTTTTACTACAATATTATTATATTTTTAAGTTCGATTGGTGGTACATGTATTTTGTTTTAATCGTTTTTTGTTAGTTTAATTTATTAATGATAGTTGTAATATAATGTTATTAATATATTTTGTAATTTATTTATTTGTGAACATGATAGAATTCTCAGATCGGCAGTAACAAGATTGCAGGGAGTATAGTAACCGAATATAGGTATTTATTTAATTTTAATGTACTTTTTATTGTCATATTTATTAACATGGCATTTGATAAATGTAAAAGAAAATTTACTAATGCTATAAAATATCAATAATGTATTTATTAATTAATATGTTAATGATTGTTAGACTATTATATCAATATAAATTTTAATTTATTTGTTGGTTAATAGAAATTAATTGAGAGATTGAAATTGCAACTATTGGAGTCATTAATTATAGGTATTTTTGTAATTTCGTGTAATTTTATTATCATATATAGTAGTATAACAGTTGATAAAATTGACAATCAATAATTAAAAAGGCAAAGAATTGAGATGTTCATGACCTCGTTATTGTGTATAAAATTTTAGGAGATTTTGACAAATTTAGTAGTTAACAAAAGAGGTTTGAATGTAGAAAATCCTAATTAATGTAGACATGTTAGACAAATAATATTTAACAAAAGAGGTTTGAATGTAGAAAATCCTCAATGGAAATTTACTTGAGGATGTGTATATGACACAGCCTAAGGGTTTTGTCAATCCCAAGCATCCTAAGAAGGTTTGCAAGCTTCAAAAATCCATTTATAGATTAAAGCAAGCGTCCCGAAGTTGGAATCTTCGTTTTGATGAGGCAGTTAAAGAATTTGACTTCATCAAGAACGAAGATGAGCCTTGTGTGTACAAGAAGGTTAGTGGGAGCATAGTAGTATTTCTGGTCCTATATGTGGACGACATCCTTCTCATTGGGAATGACATTCCAACATTGCAAAAGGTTAAGCAATGGTTAGGAAAATGTTTCTCAATGAAAGACTTGGGTGAAGCCGAGACAATACTTGGTATTCGAATCTATAGAGATAGATCGAATCGGCTTTTGGGATTAAGTCAAGAAAAGTACATAGACAAAGTAGTAAAGCATTTTAGTATGGGAGACTCAAAGAAAGGGTACATACCTTTGGATTTGGGAGTTCCTTTGACTAAAGAACAATGCCCTAAAACCAAAGAAGAAAGGGACAACATGAGCAGAATCCTATATGCATCTACTATAGGATCTATCATGTACGCTATGTTATGTACTACGTTGGATGTTGCTCATGCACTGAGTATAACTAGTAGGTTTCAGCAAGACCCTGGTGAGAAGCACTGGTCTGCTGTAAAAGGGATTCTGAAGTACCTGCGGAGGATTAAGGATCACTTCTTGGTGTATGGTGGTTAAGAAGAGCTCGTCATACAAGGTTATGCTGATGCTGCTTTTCAGACCAGCACTCAGGATTCTAGATCACAATCTGGGTATATTTTTATTTTGAACGGTGGTACTGTCAGCTGGAGAAGCTCGAACCAAGAGACCGTTGCCGACTTAACTACAGAATTTGAGTATATTGCAGCGAGTGAGGCTGCAAAAGAGGCTGTTTGGATTAAAAATTTTGTTTCTGGATTAGGAGTGGTCCCAAGCATCCTAGATCCATCAGAAATTTTCTGTGACAACAACGGGGCCATCACACAGGCCAAGGAGCCCCGGTCACACCAGAAATCCAAACACATACTCAGGAGGTACCACCTGATCAGAGAAATCATTGATCGTAGGGACGTCAAGGTTAGCAAGATAGCAAGTGAAGATAATGTAGCATATCCTTTGATGAAACAGTTGCGTCCAAATCTACACGAAGCTCATTTAAGAGCGTTCGGTCTGAGGGCTATGCCCAATTGGGACTAGTGCTAGTGGGAGATTGTTAGTGTAAGCCCTAGCCCCAATGCATTGTAATAAAATACTTTAGTTAATAAATGAGGCATTTGTTTTATCTATTGTATTCCTATGCATATCAATTAATAGAACTATCCAAGAATATTGTTTCGGTTTAAGTTATCATGTGTGAGGCACATGGTTGTAAGACCTTGAAACAAATGAGACTTCATTCTAAATATCCCTAGTCAGTCATTGTTATGGGAATAACAAATGAATTAAGACTAGTATGCTCTCTCTGATAAGTTGAGTTCTGTCTTACGGATCATAAGGACAAGAGTTTCAATCAGAGATCATAGATACATGTTAAAGAACATGGTATCTGGATTCGATCCACTCATGAGAACACTACATGGTACAAGTCATAAGTGTTTCTCATATACAAGTTTTGTATCGGAGTTCTTAGACCTAAAATCTCTATGAAACTCTTTATGAATTACTGTGTGCTTTGACATACACCTAACGTACTTGTAACAGAGTGACAAGTACAGGTATGCTTGGGTATGCATTGATTCATGTTAGAGAGCATGAGAGAAGTGAAGGGATTATCCCTCTCTATAAGAGAGAAAATATTATCGGCCACTTGATCAGTGAACTGATAAGAGTATGGCCATACTAAGATGAAATAATGAGTAATCATTATTTATTTGAGAGTTCAATGTCACTGGAGTATCAAGAAAGGAATTAATATATATAAGGATGACTAGTTCCATGCCTTATATTAATTATGATATTTATGGGTAAGGGACTATGCAAAATTGCATTAGGTCACTAAATGCCATATGCATTTTCATTTAATTTGGAATGCTATAATATCTTGCTAGAGAATATATATAGCCTTTGAATTAATTCATTGCCAACATTAAATGGACCTATACGATCGCACACAAAACATTGGGCTTAAAATATTTAAATAAAGTATTGGGCATTAATTTAGGCTTTTAATTAAAGTCAAATTAATTTATGTAATGGGCATTATAAATGCTATTGGACCTTGGCCCATGAGAGAGAGAAATTCAGCCCACATGTTTTAATTTCAATTAATTAATTATCTTGTATTAATTAAGTTAATTGAGTATTAAAGTCTAAAAGAATTTAAATTAAATTAAATCATTTAAACATAAAGTGAAGTGGCCGAAATTCCAAGATAAAAACCAAGGAATTTCGGCACATGCTTATTATTTATATTAAGTGATTTTATTTAATTAAATGTCTTGTATTTTATTTCAAATTTGAATTTTAAATTCAAAGGAGTTTAAATCAATATATATTACTTATTTTTAGGAAGTGATTAAAGTTGAATTAATTATCTTGAGATGGTAAAATTCAGATCAAACACTTGCCAAAAGATAAGGATATATATATATGAAAAGAAATAAAACCCTAGTAGAATAACTAGATTTTGGAGTGAAACCCTAGTTTCCTAGGTTTTGGCGTGAACTCCTCTCTCTCTCTCACAAAATTCTTTTGGCCAATTTTCACAAGGAGAAAGGATTGTTCCTCATTCTCTTGTGTTCTTGGATAGTAATAGCAACCTAAGAGAAGTACAAAATCAAATTTTGTAGCTTCAAACCATAGCCATTACACAATACTTGTTTTGAGAGCTAGCAATCTCGATTTTAAGCTGTCGGTGCAATTGTGTGTGTGAACATAGAGAGGAGTGGCGTAAAAGGCTGTTCCTTGGCATTGGTGGTGAAGGTCTAAGGCTAAGATATCCTCCTTGGTTGCTGGTCATCATCAAAATCAAGTTTTAAAGGCATATAAAGTTGTAAGTTTTAAAACCCTAAAATTGCATGTTTCGATTCTTGCCATGGAATTGTATGGCATGTATGATCAAATTTTATTGTTTTTCGCTGCGTGATCTTTATGTGCATATCATGACATATTCCATCAATCATATATTGAAATTTATTTGCACATGGGAAGGGACATCAGTTATGGAACTGCAGGATTTGAATATGACATATCAACATCGAATGTCATCATAAGGAGATTAATACTTAAAAATAAGCCAACTCTTGCTGAATTGCATCATAAAATCCATGTTAAAATGGGTTTAGGCATGAATGACGTGATTTTGAGAATTATATACAAGAATTCGGTGTACAATGGAGGATCATTATGTTGGATGGCGGTAGACTTAGTAGATGATGATGATGTAGATGCAATATATGACAATTTAAGGAGATATGAATATTATGCATTAGTGGAATTAATCATTTTAGTAGTTGGATCTAGTCAACCAAGAAATCGTAATGATTATCGGTTTTCACATGAAGGCTTTCAAATGGAAAACACAGGGACACCTCAACAAATGTACGTTAATGATATTGGTCCAAGTCAGCCGGTGCAGTCAGTAAGTCGATAAGACATTGAAATATTTTCCCAATTTAGGGGAGATAATATTTCAAGTCAGTTAAGACAATCTCAACGTCGACGGGGTGGTGACTTAATTAAAAGGGAATTATCAATCAATTCTGGAGCAAATCATATACAAACACAAGCAAGCCAAATTCCTTATGTATGTACAAGGGAACCTCGTCGATCGTTGAGTCGAAGGATGGGTAATTTTCTAAGTAAATCCATCTTTAGAAGTAGATTAGAAAATCATTTACCTGATAGAAATTTTTCATTTAGGACACATGCTCAGCCTAGATAGAGTAGTGATTGCAACAATGATCAATATTATGTATCTCATATTCCAGAAGTCAGAAGGAGGAGTGTTGTAGCCCAAGGCATAGATGATAGACATATAAGATCTATTTCACATATTAAAGATGTCAATCAAAGCCATTTTATGTCACAGGTTGAAGATGTCAATCAGTAATGGCATTCTGCCTATAGGAAAGATGGTGATTTGCTTGAAGATGTCATATATGGCGGCACTAATGCAATTTGTGGAAATGAACAAGCCATTAACTTAAGTGAAGATTATTTTGTTGGTGCTATAGTTAATAATAACTATCTATCATCTAATGATGATCCAGAAGATGAAAATGCTGACATGAATGGAGGAAGTGATAGCTCAGAAGAAACTGGTGATGGCAATGAGTCTAAACATACACTAGACGCCAGTCCATTAGCATCACTGCATCCAACTAGTGAGCCCGAAGAAGGTATTTTTACATTTCCATCGGAGCATCATTATAATTTTGAATTTGAAGCATCCCAAGTAAATATATCAGAAGGTGTGAACTTTAATACTTGGGATGGTATGTCTAAGTTATCCACTGGTCTTGTTTTCAGTAATAAGGATGAAGTTAAATCTGCTATCAAAAAATACTCAATAATGAGGAATGTTGATTTTAGAGTGGTCGAGTCGAAGCCAAAATACTGGGCTGGAAAGTGTGCACAGTCTAATAGCTAATGCATATGGAGATTAAGGGAAGCAAAGAAGGGCATAAATCCATTGTGGATTATCACAAGGTTTAGAGGGCCACATTCATATCCGGGTGAAAATCTTTCTATGGATCACAAACAATTAGGATATGAAATTATTCAAAATTGCATAGTGGGTATGGTAAGTAAAAATTCTACACTGGCCGTTGATGTTATTATTGCTGCTATTAAACAACAATTTAATTATGATGTATCGTATAGTAAGGCTTGGTATGGAAAGATGAGAGCATTGGAATATATTTTTGGAGGTTATGTTGAATCATTTAAGAGGTTATCGGGGTTCTTACTTACTTTAGAAAAGTACAATCCTGGGATTGTTTATGAACTTGATTTACAGGATATAGAAAATCCAAAGGTGAAGCAATTTCAATGGGTATTTTGGAGTTTTAAACCTGTGATTGATAGGTTCACTCATTGCAAGCCTATTTTATTGATCGATGGCACATTTTTTACAAGAAAATTCCAGCATACTCTTTTGATAGCAAGTTCTGTTATGATAATGTGACATGTTATTTCCAGTTGCATTTGTGATTGTGGAGTCCGAGAATAAATCAAGCTGGACATGGTTTATGATGATGATTAGAAATCATGTAATTCAGCAAATCAGTATTACCGTCATATCGGACAGACATGCTGGGATAATGGCTTTATTTCACGATGAAACAAGTGGGTGGAAATAACTTTTGAGTTTTCACAGATTTTGTTTGCGACATTTTGTAAGCAATTACAATACACATCACTGAAATTCAACTATCAAGGACTTGCTTTATAGGGCTGGTAAGTTAATAAATATTGAATATCTTATTTACTTTTTTTTATCCTAATTAATTTGTTATTATCAACATATAACGTTTCAAGTGCACAATTTCAACCCCGCAAGTTCTTGCAGAAGATGGATGAGATCAAACAACCAGACCAAGATTCATACAACTAGGCAATGCATATATCATTAGACAAGTGGAC
Organism: Excoecaria agallocha; assembly: GCA_037975025.1. NCBI lineage: Eukaryota > Viridiplantae > Streptophyta > Magnoliopsida > Malpighiales > Euphorbiaceae > Excoecaria > Excoecaria agallocha. The sequence continues at coordinate 41,946,243 of CM075816.1, forward strand.
ATTATCGGAGGATGGTGGACATAGGTATGGACATACGACGACAAACATTATTGAAAGTGTTAATAGCGCTCTTAAAGGTCTGCTTATGATGCCGATCACTGCCATAGTTGAGCATACATTTGCTTGATAGGTAAAATATTTTGAGAATAGAAGGGGTTTATATATGACCAAAATGGGTCAGGGTTTACGCTTCACTCCTAAATGCGTTGAAATAATGAGCAAATGGGCTAACAGTACTAGAGCACATATTGTTATTCGCTATGATAGTCGGTATCAATTGTTCAAGGTTATTGCAGACAGAGTACCATAGGTTAACATTGAGCCCAATACATATGTACTGAGCCTCGAGAAACAGAAATGTGAGTACGGTAAGTTTCAAGGAACAAAAATACCTTGTTCACATGTAGTCGCAGCATGCATGAATAGGAATCTTGATATGTTCCAATTTGTTGACAACTATTATACCATATCAAAGTCACTTAAATGCTATAAGGGTGAATTTAGACCTATGTTACATAAAGCATACTGGCCACAGTATTATGGACCAACAATTAAAGCGGATATGGAATTGATGAGGAACAAGGGTCGACCGAGAACATCTTGCATTCGTAATGAGATGGACAGGCATAAATTGGACAATGCTTCACATTGTAGCAATTGTAGAGGTGTTGACATAATAAAAAAAACATGTAAAAGTGTTGCTGGACCATCCCATCAATATTTTAGTGGTTGAGTTGTACTATTAGCACATTGATGTTGTATCGTGGTGCTTAAACACTTTATTTGTATGTAATTAATGATGTTTTTACATAATTAAAATGAACGAGTTGTATTAATCCTTACTATAAGAAAGAATATATATGCAATACGTATTACCAAATAGAAATTAATTATCCAAGTAAAGAAATATTAGACTATACAACTCGCATTCAGTATCTCCTACTATGAGAAGTAGTAGTCTGGGTTGGTGTTTCTAGATCTATCTCATATGGATTTGGATCACTATAGAGTGGTTGATCCACTAAACCCTGAGTGCCTATAATTGTTGGATCACTAAACAATACATTAAAGAAATAATCTTATTGAGATATTTGAGAGCTCTGTGCATAAATGTTGTATGGTGTTACATCTCCTTCAGATAAACTGACATTCAAATCAACATTAAAAAATAGAAGGTCTTGCTTCATATGGCACCGCTCCAAAAATAACTAGATCAGGAGGTACAGCTCTAGAAGGCCCAGCGCCATAATCATAACATCTAGCTTGATCAGAAGGCGCACCTCCGGAAGGCCAAGTCTCATTGAATGAAGGCACACTGAAAGAGCTCGAAGTCTCCTCCTGAATATATGGCTAGTGCATAGGTGGGGGTACTTGATGCACTCTTGGATCAATAGAAATAGTAGGAACTATAGTCCTTCTTTCTGCCATTTCTCTCCTATTACGTCTTGCAACACGAAAATCTTAAAATGGTGTTGAGAGTGGTGGAATATTTACTGGATCAGGCACAGGCTGACGAGGATAATCAGTATTTGTCCTATCATATGCACCTACAGCGCCTAAGATGCTTTCACAGGACAAATGAATATTTTCGCCTTCATGAAATATACGTTCAGCAGCATCAGCCTACATAAAAATGTAGATTTTTTATACATATATATTAACAGTCATAATTAACATATATATGTTTAAAAAAATAAATGAACAATATCACATACCGAAGCGACCATTGTAGCTCCAACCTGTGTTGTCCATCTTTTTGTCCGTTTTACATATCATTGCATATATTGTGATCTCGAATGTAATGAAAAATTGAGAACATGACCCCTAATAACCTGACTATGTCTATTGTGCCACTCAAAAATAAAAGTTACAAATTTAGTTTCTCAGTTTTGGTCTGTGTCTCCCCTCAAATCAATTGAATGCACCTCATCATTTTTCTACAGTGCTTCTGGAATGGACCGATCCATACCAAATTGTCTCATACACCTATAGGGTTGGTGTCATTCAATAATATTATAGCATATTAGTGGCACAACTGACCTCCAACTTGCATGTCCACTGGTGCAATATTGAGGCAACAATTGCATCATATTTTTATACGGTTCCCATACCATCTACATATAAAATACAATAAATAAATTAATAATGTCACACATTTTTTTTCTGATTTTCAATATTACAAAAAACACTTATTCTTTAATAATAAATATAAACCTGATCATAGCATTGCAAGTCTAATTCCTCGCGGTAGTGCTTAACATTTTGTGTTGTTATTCCTTAAGTCCAAATGGGATCGCCACCTATTACAAATTAAATTATGGAATTAGTCAACAAATATTATAACCATAAAAAACTAACAAATAGGTAAATAAAATCTACCTATAACCATACGATCTAGCCTGATCTATAACAATTGGGATAATAAAACGCGATCGAAATTGAGGAATTCTTTCCCATGCCTATATTTGGATTAACTAGTGATATCCATCGAGTCTATTTGCATCAGGTCGGGTCACACGATATAACTCCCTATAAAGCCATGCCAGAACTGCTGAACCCCAGCTATACTCGCTAGTTTCAGCTAAATTCTCCAACAGTGGAAGCCACATCAAATGTACATAATTATTAACTTGTCCAAGACACAGTAGTCCACTAATGCAATGCAGGATCCATATATGGGCACAACATTGTATATGGTATTCCGTAGCATCGGCCGGTAAGTGGCTAAATTGTTCATTCAACCACCTCATTCTTAATTTTAGTCCTCTAAAATTTTCTTCTAGGGGAACAATGCCCAAAAGCCGACCACACATCTCATGATAGTCGTGATTTAAATGTCCTGTAATAGGACGTCCTTCCACAAGTAAGCCGGTGAGTATCTGTATATCTTCCAGAGTTATTGTAGCTTCACCAACGGCCAGGTGAAAAGTATGTCTCTGGCCTCCACCTCTTGACAAGAGCAGTCATCATGTCAGCATTAACATTCATAACACCGATCTGAGAGACACCATAGAAACCTGATAAATATAGGTAAGGTATGATCCTTTCATCAATGTTCCTATAATGACTCTCAATACTAGCTCTACGTGCAAATAGAACATCGGGTTTAGCCTGAAATGAATTAATTTATTTAATAAACAAACATAATATATATTTTAAAAATATTATATTTAATAATTTTAAGTTACAATATACTTACATATCCGTTCCATACCATATCAACTTGGTGCTTGCCATTCATAGTAAGCAGCTCATCATTAATTGGTCCCAGATTAATATATTATCGTGCGCCAGAAGATTCCATTTTTATAACCTATGTCTAAATACACCGACATGTGTTACGTGTGCACGTTTAATAAAATTATTTATTATAAAATATTTGAACACTTTTGAATAAAATATTCTAAATAAAATTATTAATATTTACATTTAATAAATTTATATTTCATACATACATGCATGACTATTATCATTAATGAATTAAATATCTCAATAAAAAATTAAGGTAACATAAATTTCACCCACAACCAAAAATTAAGGTAACATAAATTTTCCTTATGAAGTATATCCTTATTTTTATATGTTAAAATTTTCTTATATGGTTAATCCATTATTTCTTACATCTAATAACAACTATATTTATCGTATCATACTAAAATCTAATTTTGTAATTTATAGCATTTTAAAACATCAAATTAAATTTTTTTCAAATAAATTAAAATGTTGACTTACCTTTTTTTCTTGATGTTATCCAAATTCATCAAAAAAATCTACAAATTATATTCAAATATTATGATTAAATATTAAATTATTTTACTAAATTATTGCATATTAACATATGGACATATAATTATAAATAATTTATGAAAGTATTAACTTTCCTTTTTTCTTGAATTTTCCAATATAATCAATAAAAAACATTTGCATATTACATAATAACATTATATTTAAATATTCAATAATTTAATTTTACTAAATTATTATAAATTATACTTACCTATAATTTTGAAGATCAAGTCTTGTAGTTGGCACCTTCAAATGTGAAAGAAATGCAAATGCAAAATGCAACTGGAAACGAAAATGAGGGAGAGTGTAAGGGAAGGGAAGGAAAAGCATGGGAATAGGATAAAAATCGGACTAAATAATTGAAGGGGAAGGGAGGAATTAATTTCGGTCAACCAAATTTGACACATCACTACGGGGCCACGTGGTGCGTCTGAGAACGCAGCAATCCACTGCATCATCACTGAGGGAGTGACACGTGGCGAGCGCGGGGAGGCACGCCTAATCACGCAGCCAGGCGCTGCGTCTTCAACGTCGAGGTGACATGTGATGGAGAGAAGGAGCGCCTGATGATACAGCCACGTGTTGCATCTTCAAATGAGTGGGCCCCACATGTCGAACGCGTGCTCCAAAGCTATAATGCAGTGTTTGATGCGTCTTCAGAAAAAAACCCCACCCTTCCTAATTAAAATTTGACACACCCCACTTTTCTAATATAATTATCAAAAAACATTATTTGAAAAAATGTGCCATATTTCTGAGCCCATAATAAATTTTATTTATTTATTTTTATATAATTTCCTTTTTTAATTTTAGTTTCCTTTTCTTTTCTTTTTTATTATTATCAAATTCTTGCATTATTTTTAACACATGTACTATTTTTATATTAGTGAAATAAATACTACTTTATTTTTTTCAAATTTTTTTTGTACTTTTTGTATTATATATTTTTATTTAAATGTTCACTACACATACAGAAGAAAAAAATCATTTATAAACTAATTATCACATAAATAAAAATTAAAAACAAAATTATGACTGAACTTAAATATCATGATAATTTATTATTTTCATAAACAAAATATCAATTAATCCCGTTTTATAAAATAAATACCAAAATTATAAAGAAAATTAAGTATCACCATTATTTGATTATCTTCATAAACAAAATACCAATTAATCCCATTTCATTTACCTGATGGCAAAGATGTCGGTAGGGGTGTGCAAACGATCGGTTCGATTCGATTTTAAATGAACCGAAAAGACTAAAAACCAAAATTTTTAAAATAAAAAATTGAACTGAAAACTGAATTAATTCCAGTCTGATTAGTTCGGTTCAATCAGTTCTAGATCAATATGAGTTTTTTTAATTGAATTTTTAACCTAAATGGGTGTATATAAAGGGCAATAGGTGATTAACTTAAAACATGGGCAACTGCTTAAAATAAATAAATAAATAAATCAATCAATCAATCAATCAAATCAAATAGTGTTATAAATAAAGTAAAATTAGAACAAAATATATAAAAGAATGAGAATTATAATTTCTCTAGTATATTATTATGCGTCTAAAATAATAATATTGTGAGTATTTATAGATACAAAAATTTGGTCAATATAGAAAACAAATGAATCTAGAAAATAAATCAAGTAATAAAGGAAATAACCAATATGGAAAGTCATCCAAATAGGAATATTTCACAATACTTTCCCTTGGATGACATTATATTATGAATATGTCTCGTTAAAACCTTGCTAAAAAAATTCAGTGGGATAAAAACTTAACGAAGGAAAAAGAGTACAATATTCATATGTACTTCCCATCAACAATATAATGAATAACACTAAATCATTTAATTAACATTTTCTAATATTGTGCACATGCCTCTTGAAAATTAAACTTAGTAGGGCCTTTGTGAACAAATTTACGGGATTATCACTTGAGGGAACTTTACAAATATCAATCTGTCTTTCTTTCATAAGTTTATGACTATAAAATAATTTTGGTGAGATGTGTTTGGCTTTATCTCCTTTGATATAGCCATTTTTGAGTTGTGAAATACACGTTGCATTATCCTCATACAATGTTGTTGACTTTTCTCTACCACTAACCCACTTGTTCCCTTAATATGTTGAGTTATGATTTTTAACCACATACATTCACGACTTGCTTTATGGATAGCTAGTATTTCTGAATGATTTGAGGAAGCAGTAATGATTCTTTGCTTAATAGATCACCAAGAAATAGTAGTGGCACCATATGTAAAGACATAATCTATTTGTAACTGAACTTTATGAGAATCTGATAGGTATCCAACATTAATATATCCTGCCATTTCTGAATTTACTCCTTTGGAAAAAAACAAACCCATCTCAGAAGTGAGACGAAGATAATGTAGAGCATGTTTAACTCCATTCTAGTGCCTTCAAGTTGTTGCAGAACTACATCTTGCTAGCAAATTAACTGTAAAAACTATATTTGCTCTAGTATTATTTGCAAGATATAAAAGTGCACTTATTATACTCAGATATGGTACTTCAGAACCAATAATCTCTTTGTTATCTTCTTGTGGATGAAAAGGATATTTCTTGACATCAAGAGAGTGAATAACCATTGGAATGCTCAATGGATAAGACTTATCCATTTAAAATTATTTCAAAATTTTCTTTCAAAAATTGATATTTTTTCCATTAAGAGATCGTCACACTTTTAGCGGACTTTTTAATTCATTAACAATATTACAAAATCTTTTACATAGACAATAATTATTTTCCTTTTCGATTTGATAAGTCATGATATCAATTTTAAGGAGTTATGGACTTTCATAATCATAGAATTTATAATACACACTTTCCCTTGAATGTCCATTAATATGTATTATGTCTCATTAAAATCTTACTAGAAAAAACCCTATGGGATAAAAATTCAATAAAGGAAAAAATAGCACACAATATTTTTAATACACATTATAAGTTACCTCATTAAAAACCTTAATAGAAAAATCCAATGAGAACAACCTTAGCTAAGGAAAAAAGAGTACAACATGCATTTTTTTTTATTTATAAAAATATTGATACATAACTTTAAATTTGTGCATGTAGAGTTCCGATGCGTAATATTATAAATTTTTTTTTCTTAAAATGAGTTACATATATTCTGGATATGCTTACCATATATTTTCTTGATATATTATGCATGAACTGAAAAAATAACAACTAAAACTTATTTTATAAAATTACATATTATACATAAGTATGTACAAATTCATCTGCACATCCTTCATTTCTTTAAGATGAGAAATTTTATAAAATCTAATAATATAGTTATACATACAATTGGTACATGACCAATGTACTTTTATTTCATATCATAAATAAGTTATCCATTTTCAAATAATTTTCTTAACCATTCTTATTCTTTCTTTTAATTATCAACCACTTCTAGTGGTGAAAATTAATCATACAATAGTAATAATTATTATTTCTTGAACATACCATTTTCATGGCCATAATTCTATATTGCTTCATTCATTTCAAGGAATGAAACAAACGTAATAAAATAATTTCATGACATGTATACAACATAATCATATAATAGCTATAACAAATGAATTCATTCAATAACTTAATTCAAATATTTCTAAAAAATTACTTAAAGATAATAAAATTATCCAAATAAAATATATATGATTATATAGAGAACTAAAATCTTTAAAACAATATGTAATTTTAAGTAATAATTTGACAATTACCATGTAATGCATGATTACATAATGCATCAATAGCAATAATATATAATTATAAAATATGTTGTATCTAGTAATTTTACAACCATTGAAGTACTCAATGTAAGATAATTTATAAACCTATAATCACATTATAAAAAAAAAAGATTCTTTCAATCAAATAGTACTCAATATTTAAGTTGAAACAAAATTTAGTTTGCAAAATTTGTTAAATCACTTTGAACTCTTCAAGAGTTTCAGTAATTAAAATTATAAATAAATCATAACAATAGGTAAATTGTAACACTTCAAAAATATATAAATAAAATTCAATGCATATATTTGTATTAAATAAAAATTTTCAGAAATATTTATATATTTCAGGCATGATAAATCTTTTAGAAATTATATGCAATTTTATTATCAAATAGGCAAATAGTATCAATTAGCTATATACTAATATATCATCAAATTGGCAAAGAGTAAAAACTTATTGCGTTCATTATAAGAAAATATGTATTTTTACAATTAATGCCAATCCATTACAATATATATAAAAAAATCATATTTTACTACTTCATTGTTTATTGCATGAATATTAATTGTATTCCTTTAGCATCATATTTTTCAATATTTTGAATTGCTGTTCCAAAAATTTATATTGAATGCAATTAATGATTTGTATTTTACAACATATTTAATTTTAAGATCCTCACTATATTGAAAATAGCAACATCAATATTTTTATATAAAAATATTATCGATAACTTTATCCTTTTCGGTTCCTTTTAATGATAAATGACAAATTGAGATATCTTATTTAATTTCAGGTACCTAAACCACTTTCAGGGTTTAAAAATTAGTTATATCATAGGTCTTTTTAAAAGTACCTGCCTCCATAATATGATCATATGAATTTATTTGCTCCTTGCCATTCAAAAATTTTATTCTTATTTGGAACCAAATAATTTACCCTACAAGGCAAATTATTTTACTGGGATATTATTTTAAATTGAAGCATTTGCAGCTAATATATATGAGATTTAATAAATCTCTACACACTAACAAATATATTAACATCATAATTAACTGATCTATTAAACTTTAGGTTCACGATATGAGGATATAAAATATACATAATGTATTTATTTATTTATTTATTTTAGCTGCTTTATTTCCCTGATATTAGGAAAGCTATTAATCAAAATGCAATTTTCAACTAAAATTACAATTGAGAAATTTTATGATCTTTATTAGCATAATATATGCAAGTATTTTTTACAATAATATTATATATCCATATATAAAAATGATACTATTGTTCTCATAAAAATGTCCAGCAATTAATAAGAGGTATTTAGTAAATATTTGTGCTAAACCTTTGAGTATGAACATGTATAAGGGGCTTATAACCATCTTTTACCCATGACATATGATTACTAGTATTATCAAGAAAAATATTTTGATTGCATAATCTAAAAGTTGTGCACTTAATTTGAATAATCTCACAAACTACATGTTGCGAATTAATAATAAATACACATGTGAACATTTTATTGATATATCTTTCAAAAATATTTAAGTATTTCACATGGTGAATAGTGGGCCCATATATATTATCTTTATTCATTTCAGAATGAAAAAATTTACTCTATAAGAAAATTACAATTTAGCAACGAAAATTAGCAACGAAAAAAGTAAATTTTTCGTTGCTAATAAAAAATTGCAACAAAAATTAGCAACGAAAATTTCGGTTGATAATTCGGCGGTTGCTATTTTTAGCAACGGAATAAAAATTTCGTTGCTAAATTTAGCAACGGATATGTAATTCGTTGCTAATTTAGCAACGAAAATTGAATTCCGTTGCTAAATTCAACACCGCAAGATTTGATGACTTGGACAAATTTAGCAATGGAATATAAACTTCCGTTGCTAAATTTAGCAACAGATATTGATTTTCGTTGCTAAAATTAGCAACAGTAAAATATATTTCGTAGCTATTTTGAGCAATGAAATTCATTTTTCGTTGCTAAATTCACCCATAAGTAAAAAAATTAATGACGGTTCTGTCCGTCTCTAATCCTTCGCTAAACATTATTACAGTTTTTTAATATCAGAAAACCATTATTATATGCTAGTCTAATTGGTATTATTCCCATTCCTACGGGTATGACTGAAATCCTATTGATTTACACGTTGTTAACTTCCTGAAAATGTGTGACATAAGAAGGGGAGAATCATTCACATAGAAATCCTATATCAAAAACAAGCATTTCATTGTATGTCCCAATTTACTAAATTTCAGTGGATATGAAATTGAAATCATGCAATCAAAAGCTTCTCAATAGCTGAACAGGAAATTATGCTACAACTTAATTCTCATGCCACTATTATTATATTCCCATCATTTCATCTATTTCTAGTTGAATTACTCTCTAGATTATCAAGTAAACTTAAACATCTATGCTGAATCACTCCCAACATTCATATTGATACTGATAGCACTGACCCTGACTTTAATCTTGGCTGTATTCTAATAAACATTTACAAAATAATATGAAAATTAGGGAGGGTTAAGTGGTCAATGGAAGATATAGCCAGAAACAACAATAGGGTAAGTAATAAAAAAGCATATGTATACTAGAACAGAGTACCTGCAAAGACTATGACAGCATTTATTTCCTAAATTATATATAATAAAGCACAAAAATGTATTTGCAAGTTCAATTTGAATAGAAAAGGCACACAAACGGCTCCATACATACATGTCCAATACACTAATAGTCATATATCTTAATTGTTTAATAGTCAAATGTCCAATACGTTCAATACGTGCCATCCACTTAACTGTTGCAGGTAGTAGTAGAGCATCGAACGTTTCCATCCACTTTATCAATTAAACTTGTCAAAGACGCAACTTTAGATGGATTAACTTTTGCCAACACTATGCATCGTTATAAGAAAATAATATCAAAAATTTGAAAAGAAAAAATGAATTCTGCCGGGGATGATGAACGATGATCATGAAAATCAACAAATATTTCTCACTCTTCTACGATGAGAAAGCAGGAAAAATAAGCACATAGAAATCAACAACCAGATCCTAAAATGAATAGGTATAAATAATACTAATTATTGACTCAAAAATCCCATCAAATGCCGATACGTTATTGATTTTGGAATTGCAATAAATTGGAATTGGTTGCTAATGCTTTTGTATTCTACTTTGAATTCATAAGAAAATCTGACTAAACAATTCTTAATTTAAACAGCTAAAAATTTAATTATTTTTTCAATTTACTAAGATTAGAATTTTGCTTCTCTATTTCAATAATATAATTATAAAAAAATAAAAAATTGATGAGAAAATGAAATTAATATTTTCATTTTATTCAACGGGCTAATAATACGTATTATGTTTGATGATTTCAATTCTCAAGTTAAACTAACTAATGAAACTTATAATTATTATTTAATATTTTTTATTCATATTTATCATGTTATATAGGTCATCTCAACCAACTATACTGTTGCAGTTAATAATAGAGCATCTAATCAACTTTAGATTGATTAACGTTTGCCGACACAACTTTTTTTTTTTATAAGCTAATGAGTTCCTTTATTAGCTAGTGATATTTTAGTAATATTTATCGAGAACAAGTAGATTATGATAATTCCTTAAATTGAACTAATAGAAACTTTTGATTTTTTAATAAATATGTATGTATGAATTCTCAATAATTTATACATTATAATTGATTCGAACTGATCAAACCGGTTATGCCAAATAATCAATTATTAATTAGTAAACTTCAATTGATAAACATCAAGTTTCTTAAGATTAATATCAAATAATTAGTAAACTTTATGTTTACTAATATTTGTGTCAGTTAATAAACTTTATGTTTATTAGTATTTGTTTCAATTTTTAATTTTACTATAATTAATAAACTTCAGATTTACTGATATTAGTATCATTTAATCAATAAATTTCACGTTTATTAATATTTGTATATTTGATAAACAATAAGTTATTAATATTTGTATAACAGCAAGTAAACTTTAGATTACTAATATTTGTATCTATTAGTAAACTTCGAGTTTACTAATATTTGTATCAAAATAAAATCAAATTATCTTTAAAAAATATATTACTTATTTTATACAAAATGAATATCGAGTATTTCTCTCTCAATCTCAAAAATGATATCTATTTCAGCGAATATTTTTTAAAAATAAATTTCTATGGAACATATTGAAGAAATAATATATTTCATAACAAATTGTATTCGAGTAATTGCATTTTAACTATTCAGAAGTCTTCAAATAATTGTATTACACATAACAAAAATATATATATAGTAAATTGAAAACCAAAATATGACTTTACATAAAATATATTCATCATATATATAATATAAGGGTTAAAATATAATTAACCAATGATCAATTTGTAATGATGCAAAATAAATCACTAAAATCGTGTTAATGTCCACAATAATGGAAAATGCTATTCTTATTATTTTTTTACTGTGCAAATGATTGGTTTGGTTCGATTCTGAACAAACCAAAAAGACTGAAAGCCAAAATTTTTAAAATAGAAAATCGAACTAAAAATCGAATAAATCTAATTAATTTCAGTCTGATCAGTTCAGTTCAATCGGTTTTGGATCAATATAGGTTTTTTTAATTAGATTTTTAATATAAATGGGTCCATATAAAGGGCAATATGTGATTAACTTAAAACATGGGCAACTGCAATCTTAAAATAAATAAATAAATAAAATCAAATACTAAACAAACAGTGCACAACTTGGTTTTTCCTAAACCAACATTCATTAACTATATACTTTCAATGGTTTAATTTCTACCAAGTTCCAATAAAAAATTTAAAATTACCGATCAATAAAATCGCAAAAAAGTAGTGTTTTAAAATGCGCATCAAATCCTTATAAAATCAAATAGACAAATAACAAATTAATAATATCCGCTTACAATTCTGCGAACAAAATAAAATTACCTATTGAATCTCACATAAAAAAAATTCCAAATGAAGAGAAAAAAAAAAAAAACGGTTCGTAAAACTCATCTTTATGCAAATTTCCATTAAGTAAGATGTCAAATTACAGTTCAAAAAAATGTTAAATTACAAACAACTGAAATTATTGCTCATTTTACTTATTCGTTTATCTTTCAACCAAAAACCAAAAACCAGTACCCAACACAGCCAACAAATTTTAATACAACTAAACCCAAAAACCAATCCAGGAAAAATGAAAACAATGAGAAAAACCCACAGCCCCAAGACATGAGCAGAGCCAAAGCCAGAGTCTAATATTTTGGAAGATGCATTGTTTTTCTTTGCTTTCATATCTTTTCAATAATCCAAAATCCATTCCTGCGCTCTGAGTAGTCTGTGCTATTTAATTTGTTATCATTATTTTTGTCATCTTTTTATTATATTATCATTAATTAACACTCAGAATCTTCTTTCACTAGCATAGGAATTCCAATTGGAAACCTCTCAGACTTGGCATTAGATTGAGATATGGAGATCCAAGTAAATCAGTTGAGGTTTAATTAGAAGTCCAGAAACAAAATTGTGCCTAATACTAGCCGTAAACTCATTGGAAAGCATTTCATTGGCGCATCTTAATTATGAATCTAATTACTTTTGAAATGACTGATCTTTCTCTAATTAGATATAGAGAAAATTCCATATTTTTACCAGAAGGAGAAAGAATACCTATCATTCATGTTCGAATAAATAAAACCAAAAGGGATTATTAAAGGCAACCTTTGAAGCATAATAGTGTAGTTGAAGCCTGGTGTGGTACCAACATTGACACCAAATCATCCTCCCATCACATGCACGCCAAATCTTAATCTATATAACTCCTGCCTAATCCAAATAAATCTCCAGCACAAGAATTAAATCATTTAGCCTAATCCAAAACGGAATTGGACTTGGAGCAATCCTCACTTCAGCCGTTCCAAGAACTTCATAATCAGAAACCAAGACATAAATTATTGGAAAGTCTAGAAGAGAAAGGAAAAATTGACGAATCAAAGAAGTGAAGAATTGCATAAGAGAAAAGAAGAGGTGGTGGCTGCATGCTAATTCTGTTTTTTGATTTTAAGAACAGAACAAAATTATCGAAAATTTTGAAACAAACGGACCAAAATTTATTCAATTCGATTCAATTTTCGATTTCGGTTCGATTCTGTACACCACTAGACTCCAGACCAAATGGTGTATCTACAATCCCCAACCATAGATTCAAACAAGGGGTAAATAAATGAAAATTGCACCTCATACTGAAAAGGTTTTCTCATTTTGTTTTTTCCTCTGTTTTACTAAAATAGATAAATAAATAAAAACTTTTAAGAACGCCATTTCTCATCAAAGGCCAAGAACTTGCGCTTAGTTACTTGTGTGCTTTATTTTAATACGATACTGATTCAGTCTGCAATCTCTGTGAAGGTAAAACAATCATTTTCCCGTACATATATTTACTATCAATCGAATTGTAACATAATTGAAGAATGCAATAAAAGAATTAAAGAATAATACTATTTGATCAACAGGATTAAATTTAGTAGTAGCAGCCTAGGATAGGTTGCACTCTGGAGGCAAGCCTTGGGGAAATCTCTTGACATCTGTGCAGTAATTGTAAATCATGTAATTCTTCTGTACCCATTGAAGCCTTTGTTGATTAGTGGAATCCAGCTCCTCTGCTAGCCATGAATCGGTGTTAGCATTTGCTCCACATGAATTTGCTCCATTTGATACAACACAAGCATTTTCAGCATTGAAGTTTCTATAGGAAGCAGTGAATGGAGCTTGAGTCCAATCTGTCTTAACTAATCCACCTCTGGTTGCCCAATCATCTGCATTCCATAGGCTTGAGTATATTCTCATTGGCTGATTCTTTGGGAATGGAACTCCCTTGTTTTCCATGTTCTTGAATTCTCTGATTGGAGTCCCGTCCACTGAGAATCTGATCATACAGTAATTGCAAGAACAATAATTTCAATAATTTTGCAAATATAACTAGAAAATTATGAGGTTTGGAAAGAATCAAGAAATTAAACGGTGCTCACATGATTCTCTGCGGATTCCAAAGGATAGAGTAAGCGTGGAAATCAGCAGTGGGATCAAACCAGAGATAGAATTGTAGCTCTCTGTTGCCTTCGCCTTGGCTGAATACATTAGTGTGAAGAATGTAAGGATCTCCACTCAAATTCCCCAAGAATTCAAAGTCTATCTCATCCCATGTTGCCCCTTTTGATGATAACTGAAAATTCATAATATACTATGTATTATCAGCAAAGAATCAAAAACTTCAAAGGCAATTAAAGAAAGTAGAAAGAGGAAGAACTCACATAATAGGCAGTCACAGTGCCAGCAGAGTTGCCAGGAACGAGCTTGAGCTGCATATCAATCTTACCAAACAAAAACTCATTCTTGGATTGAAATCCTGAACCTGATGCTTTGTCAAGATTCAAAGTGAGTAGCTCCCCACCGTTGAGAATCTTAGCTCTGCCATCTCCCCAAGTAATATCAAAATCGTTGTAGAAATTGGTAGCGGAAGAAACCATAATCGAAGTGCCAAGCAGAAGCAGCGCTAGCACCAATCTTGAAGAAGCAGCCATTAATAGGTAATGTGTGAAATGAAAATAGATAGAAGCAATAGCAATAGCCAAGAAATATGTATTGATTTAGAAAGGATGAGAGATGGAAGTACAGAGAGGGGTGTATATATATATATATATACAGTGGGGACTTGGAAAAAATGAAAAGGAGGAGGAAAGCAAGAGGAAGGAGCAGTCCGTATCCTTAGCTGTGGCCTAAGAGGTTTTGATATGTGAAAGTGCAATAAAAAAAAATATTAGCTGTAAAATCGCACTGACAGACAGGATGTAGCCAACCCATACTTTTAACTTATGGTACTAACGCGTTTCAGCATTATGAATTATAATTTTAATTTTTTCCCCCTGACTGACCACCTTGTTAAATTCATTATCCTATTTATTTAATAATCTTGGTAGTGAGTTTTAGCCCTGTTGACCACCGGCATATCTAAATTGCTAACTCGTTAAGGCATCACTTCTTTTTTTTTTTTTTTAAGTGACGTAATATACCCTCTATATTTCATATTGCTTTTACAAAATTACACCATTTATTCCATTTTTATTTTATTTTTAAAATTGTCCCATACATTTTTTATAATTTTATAATTACATTTTTAACTTCTAAAAATATCCCATTTCAAATATGAAAAAATATTCCATTTCATTTATTTCATATTTCATTTCAAAACTCGACAAAAATAAAAAAGAAAAAAAAAACTAAGGAAGGAAAAAAGACTGCAAAAACAGAGGAAGGAAAGGAGACTGCCCGTTCTCCATGTTGGCTACACCACCACCGACGGTGACTCTCGCAACTACCATGGGTCTCGCTGTCATCTCTTCTCCTCTCTGCCGTATTTTCTTCTTCCAGTGATTTCTATTTTTGTTTTCTTTCTTTTAATTAATTCTATCGAAACTTTCATATTCTGACCAACTTCGGCATCAAACGGCAACACGAGTAGCACTAGCTACTATTTTGTTGTCGATTCATTTTGAATGATGAATTTCAAGAATATTTGTGTTGAGGTACAACTCAAGTCCTACATTAGAAAATTAAGGGAGAAACATCTTGAATATAAGTGTCCACCTAACTTCATTAGTTTGAGACCTTTTGGGAGAAACTCAAAAATAATATCATACTAATATGGAGTTAAGGTGATGTTTGACAGTCCTAACAAGTGGTATCAGAACTATGGTTTGGAAACAGTTCGAAATAGTAAACTGCATTGTGTGGGAGGCCTTTGGTATTGATGGAATATGACATGGTATGAATGTGATGATAACGCAGTGGAAAAATAAAAATTTTTCATCATACATACCATACAAATCCGAAGCAATAAACGAAACATGCAATTTTAGGGTTTTTGAAACTTATAACTTTTGATGCCTTTTAAATCTTGAATTTGGTGATGACCAGCAACTAAGATGACTTTGTCCGCCTTAGATCTCGATCACCAATGCCAAGGAACAACCTTTTACGCCACTTCCTCTATTCTCACACACACAATTGCACCGTCGGCTTAAAATCGAGATTGCTAGCTCTCTTTTAAGGTATTGTGTAATGGCTATAGTTTGAAGCTACAAAATTTGATTTTGTACTTCTCTTAGGTTGCTATTACTACCCAAGAACACAAGAGAATGAGGAACAATCCCTTCTCCTTATGAAAATTGGACCAAAAGAATTAAGAGAGAGAGAGAGAGATGAAGTTCACGCCACACTTAGAGAGAATTAGGTTTTCACGCCAAAACCTTAGTCACTTAGGGTTTTATTTCATTTCATATATATATCCTTATCTTTTGGCAAGTGTTTGATCTGAATTTTACTATCTCAAGATAATTAATTCAACCTCAATCACTTCCTAAAAATAAGTAATATATTTTGAATTAAACTTCTTTGAATTTAAAATTCAAATTTGAAATAAAACATAAGACATTTAATTAAATGAAATCACTTAATATAAATAAATAGCATGTGCCAAAATTCCTTGATTTCCATCTTGGAATTTCGGCCACTTCATCTATTATTAAATGATTTAATTTAATTTAAATTCTTTTAGGCTTTAATACTCAATTAACTTAATTAATACAAGATAATTAATTAATTAAAATTAAACCTTGTGGGCTGAATTTCTCTCTCTCATGGACTAAGGTCCAATAGCAATTTTATAACCCATTACACACATTAATTTGACTTTAATTAAAAGTCCAAATTAATGAAAATCCTATAGGTTCATTTAATATTGGCAATGAATTAATAAATTAATTCAAAGGCTATATATATTCTCTAGCAAGATATTATAGCATTTCAAATTAAATGAAAATGCATATGGCATTTAGTGACCTAATGCAATTTTGCATAGTTCCTTACCCATAAATATCAGAATTAATATAAGGCATGGAACTAGTCATCCTTATATATATTAATTCCTTTCTTGATATTTCAGTGACACTGAACTCTCAGATAAATAATGATTACTCATTATTTCATCTCGATATGGCCATACACTTCTCAGTTCACTGATCAAGTGACCGATGATATTTTCTCTCTTATTGAGAGGGGTAATCCCTTCACTTCTCTCATGCTCTCTAACATGAATCAATGCATATCCAATCATACCCGTACTTGTCACTCTGTTACGAGCACGTTAGGTGTATGTCAAAGTACACAGTAATTCATAAAGAGTTTCATAGAGATTTCAGGTCTAAGAACTCCAATACAAAACTTGCATATGAGAAACACTTATGACTTGTACCATGTAGTATTCTCATGAGCGGATCGTATCCAGATACCATGTTCTTTAACATGTATCTATGATCTCTGATTGACACTCTTGTCCTAATAATCCGTAAGACAGAACTCATAATATCAGAGAGAGTATACTAGTCTTAATTCATTGTTATTCCCATAACAATGACTGACTAGGGATGTTTAGAATGAAGTCTCATTTATTTCAAGGTCTTACAACCATGTGCCTCACACATGATAACTTAAACCGAAATGACATTCTTGGATAGTTTTATCAATTGACATGCACAGGAATACAAAAGATAAAACAAATGCCTCATTTTATTAATTCAAAGTGTTTTATTACAATGCATTGGGGCTAGAGCTTACACTAACAGGTATGACCTCATAATTAAAGATTTGTGTTTGGTACTTTGTGTCGAAAGTCTTCCTGATATTGTGGTGGTCAGGCGGCGTATCCCGTTGGTTGATAACGGTGGTGCAAGATAATTTGATGAATCAAATGGATTATCGCTCGAGGGGAGGACATTGTTAGTGGTTATGCCCTAGGCCAAATATTAAGCCCTTTATGTAATGTCACATTTCATCTTATAAAATTGAGTTTCCTTCATATTATTATATTGTTGGCATGTTACATTATAATAATGTTTGTAAATAACAATTTAATGTTATTTTGACTTTTCTAGTCATTTAGCATTAAATGATTAATGATAAATAAAGAATAGTATAAGTTTAATTGATAATCATGGGATGATTATATATGATGATATGAATTAAACTTATAAGTACTTGTTAGAGAATAAAGTACTGGATAGACCTACAATGAGATACTACATGGGTTAATGTCATTAGTGATCTCATAATAGTTATGTTATCGATCCTTAGACCTGAGGTTATCATAGTATCCTACATGACGAACATTATGTTTTAACATAATCAAACATTATCTTTAATCGGATAATCATAAATGTTATGATTGGATATAATGAGAATCATGCAGAGGATAGTGAATAATCAAGAAGAAATTTGTCCCTCTCTTATGAGAGAGATATCTATTGGGCCCCTCGATAAGTAGGACTAAGAAATCATAGTCGTGCTCAAATGAATTGATGGAGCGATCAATATCATTTGATATTATCAGTCTACTTAGTGATCGAAAAATTATATGTTTAGACTATATAAGTTTGACATGGACCATGACTTATGTTCAAACAAGATATTATGTGACAAAAGGATTATAACATGTTCTATTAGGTTAAAATAGAATTATCGATATTCATATTGTTTGGGTAGTCATAATGTCTTGCTAGAGGCCGCTTATGACTTGTGGGCCCGTGATGGGATTGGGCCCCACTGCTAATATAATATGAACCTATTAGGTCGCATACATATAATGTAATGAATGAACTAAGGGTTAATTCGGGTATTTCGAATTTTATTTTGTGATAAATTAAAATTTGAAATACAACAAAAAATATTTAAGATTAATATTAATATTATTATTCTTATTTTAAATTAGAAATAAGGTATTTCTTATTTTAATAAGAAAAGTGGACCCGAAAGTTTCTCTCTCTTAATTAGGGTTAGGTCAACTATATATATATATATATATATAACCCTAATTAAGAAAAAGAATAAGTTTTGGCTGCCACTTAAAAGAGAAAGAGAAAGAAAATCATTTTCTTCCGTAATCTCAAAAGAGAGAAAAAAAACCCTAGTCGCCAAAGAAGGGAGCTAGCACCTCGAACAATTCTCTTCATTGCATTCGCGTGTGGATACCAGTAGAGGGTGTCATTTTGCGTGAAGTCGGACATATAATTCAATTTATCTACGCTTCGAGAGGTTGGTAATCGTTACACTTCTCTTTCTATTGAATTAATTGGATCATTTGGATCCATGATGGGTTTCTTTTTCCGCTGTAAATTTTAATTTTAATATTTTGAAACCCAATAGACATAAGCTATGTGGTCCTTGATTTGAAGGGATGATTGTTGGGGTACAACCCAAGTCCCACATTGGAAAATTAAGGGAGAAGCACTTTGAATATAAGTATCCACCTAACTCCATTAGTATGAGGCCTTTTGAAAGGAACTCAAAAATAAATCCGTGCGGGCTTGGTCCGAAGTGGACAATATCATACTAATATAGAGTTAAGGTAATGTTTGGCAATCTCAATAGTTTGGAGCAAGAAAATGGCGTGTCTTTTAGGGTTGATGAGTTGGTAAATAGCATAATGTGGGTGAGAAGTCATATTGTTAATCTATGGCTAGTTCGAGCATTTTCTAAATGGACTCAAAGATATCTCGATGTCTTGGATAATAGAGCTGCAACTTCTGAGAAAGGTCAGTTTGGAATATCTTCTTGCTATTTTCTTCTTTTCTTTGCTTTTCTATTTAGTACGTTTGAAAAACTTTGTACAGTTCTTGAAAATTCTTTGCCTTCTCTAAATTATAAATCCATAGAATTTATCTTTTACGTCAATTATAAATCCAAATATGTTAAGCTATGTATAAACAAATAATTGATTGAAATTCAGTGATATCAAAATATTTTCATGCAACTAATTCATGGTGACGTTTTTGGTTAATTTGATAACTTATTTGGATTGCTACTTATGCTGGAAATTGTACATAATAGCCTTGAATTTTTTCTTAACTAGGAGGTAGATCTAATTTAATTAAAATTTTCAAGATTATTGCAAAGATGATAAAGCAAAAAAATTAAGGTACGTTTTATAGGATTATATATTCTGATGCCTTGAGATTTTCTAATTCTAAATTTTGTTTTATCTCTCTAATTAACATGTGCATGGCAGGTATTAAAAATGGCTGAATTAGAAATTTGAAAGCAAAAAACTTGCAGTTCTTATTTCTCCTTTTCTATTAGAATTATTTTGACAAATTCTTCTATTGCAGATTTGTTCAGGATGGAAACAACATTCTGTTCGAGTCTTTCTTCTATGATCTTGATGGCCAATTGAGATTCAAAAATCAGTCAATGAAGCTAAATGGTTTTCAATGAATAAATTTCTATTGATTAAAGAAAAAAAATTGTCAACATGTAATGTAAATACCTAGGAATTTATCAGAGAGTAAATATAATTGCATACCATTTGTAGATGTTTTCTTGTACCAATGAGCAGCATCAACATAAGCTTGTGCAGCTTCATGTTTACTATCCAACTGCAAATATATCCAAAGGATTATCCATTAGATGCTCAATTGTAAAAGTTTATAAGCTTATAATCACATATTTATAAAGTTGCTTTTGCAATATTTTTATGTAAAAGGAAAATAATGCATTTGTAAAATATTCAAAAATTGTTTAATTATAAGTAAATATTTTTTTTCCATTTTAAAATATGTTTTGATCTATGAACACATAAAAATAATGGATAGGACTCAGCTACAAGAAATAGATATAAGTTAGCCTTTGAATGTAAACACGTGATTTACTAGCTTTATAAAAATTTATTAGCTTTTATACAAACAAAATACATTGAATTAAATTTTATAAAAACTAAAATATAGTGTATTTACTTTTGTACATAAATAAATATTGTATATTTTCTTTTGACAAGATCAATACACTGTATTTTTTTCACAAAACATAGTAAATTGTATTTTCTTTTCATGTCCATTATAATAAATAGTGTTTTCAATTTTTTTAAACTCTCATGCAATATATTGGATTTTCATCAAAAGATGATACATTGCATTTTCTTTTCACAAAACTCAATACAGTGTATTGTCTTTTGATATAACTCAATACACTGTATTAAACTTTATAAAAACAAAATACAATGTATTAATTTTTGAACCTAAACTAAATACAATTTATTAGCTTTCATACAAACTATATACAATGTATTAAATTTTATAAAATTAAAATACAGTGTATTTACTTTTGTATATAAATAAATACAATGTATTTTCACTACTAAAAAAATACAAAATAGTGCCAATGATAACTTCAATTAAGTGTCTAGTTTTTAGTCAATTTCAGTATTGTTTTAAGTATCTTTTGCCTTGTTTTGCTTTAATTCAATAATTTTTATCCAAATTCAGTAAATCTCATCTTTTATGTGTTTTGAAGGACTTTTGAAGGGTTTTTATATTTAATTTTAGATTCTATAGGTACCTCATGATTAGTAAGTTTTAGTACTGACTATGACATAATGCTTCATTGAAAAACGCACTATTTCATTTATGTCAAGGTTAGTAGGGTTTGGGTGCTTACTGTGACTTAGACAATTCTTTGTCCAAAACCAAGAAGAGAAGACCTCATGGTCAGTAGCAATTACCTACTAATCGTGAGGTATGTAGACTTCAGTCCAGAATGAAAAGGGACAATATGTCACGATCAACAAATTTTTGGTACTGACCGTGAGTTATGCATTTTTCAATCCAGAAGCAAATTAAAGAGCATGCCAAAGTTAGCAGAAATGACCTACTAACCCTGACCCATCTCAATCTAGAGACAGAACTTTAGTATGTTATGGTCAGCAGAAATTACCTACTGCCGTGACCCATGTCGGGCCCATATATATAAGAATTTTCTATTTGGCACAGATTTGCAAATTTTTTAGATCTAAGTTTTCTCCATTTCTTTGTTCTTTTATTTCTTCATTTCTTCCATTTAGTATATATATTTATACTTGACAATAGGTTAGATTTGGATCACAATACATAGATTAAATACATATTTACAGGTTAGATATTCAGTTTCTTCCATTTGAGGCCCACTCTTATTGGAGATTTAAAGAAGAAGATTGAAGAAGCTTGGGTTCCAGTTGAGAGATCTTCCTCACACGAATTTTTGGGTTTTTTTCTATCCTTTTCCTCTTTTATCTTGTAATGGGTAGTGAGTAGTTAATTATTTGTTTGGGGGATCTTTGAATCCCCTATCCTCTATGTGAATCTTGAAAATTTCTCAGTTTTTATATGGATGAAAAGTTCATTTTACTGTTGCTTTATTAAAAATTTAAGGGTTTTTGTTATTTTGAGTAAATTTCTAGATTTTGATGGATGAGTTTATCATTTTATCTTATTGGATGCTTTACTTGAATGCCATAGATGTTCTACCTCTTATCTTTTATCATGAATACTGTGATTTTAAGATTGCTTCAGAATGGGACTCGATGAGTTACAGATTTTGTGATTTTAGAACTAGAGTTTGGAGTAAAATGAATGGGTTTTGGGTTGTTTGGCTTCAAAATGGGAAAGTAAACCAAATTTAGGATGTTAGACCCCTGCTGAGGCTGATTATAAGACTTGCTCCGAAATGGGACATTTTGTAATTAGAATAACTTGCTCCGAAATGGGACGTTTGGGTAGAGAGGGTTATCCCGATTTCATCGATATAATTTATTGATTAATTTAATTTATATTTGGGCATGGGGAGGATGAGTGAACCTGAATAACATATTTTTGATATATAAATTTCCAACTAGTTTAATATTTTGAGTACATGATTTTTAGTAAATTCCTACAATTTTACCATTATTTTATATTTCATTTTTTTTTTGCATTTTAAATAGTGATAGTATAAAACACAACAAAATTTTAGGAATTCTTTAGCATACACTTAAGTGTCAATGCTTGCATTTACAATTCCTTGGGTACAATATTTATGGATCTTAAATTGAGCACCCTATATTACTTGCCAATTCAGTACATTTGCTGAGATCTGATCGGTGTCTAGCAAGTGTACTAGATCGGCTAGTAATATAAAAAAATATAATTATGACCCCTAAATATCGAATCCAAGGGAAAATAGTGAATGTATGTGGGATTTTAGATTTGTAAAATGAATATTGTGTGTGAGGGAGAAAAGAGATCCCAAAGTTATGATAATGAGGGTTAACTAAACTAAAAACAGAAACTTGAGCAAAGACTCAACAATTGAACTGAAAGCAAGTAAATAAAATTGGTGAAAATTAATATTAACGACAACTTTCACTAAAGGACTATCCACCTTAACTTATATTATAATGACTTAATCAAAAAGTTGAGACAAGTGATTATGAAGAAATTAGATGGATAAAGCAAGATAACTTAAAACAAGATTATCACTTTAAGCATTAAACCTTTCCTATTTAGAATATTCATTACTTAGCATAAAGATCTAATTTTAGCCTCCTAAATGTCTATTA
Organism: Excoecaria agallocha; assembly: GCA_037975025.1. Classification (NCBI taxonomy): domain Eukaryota; kingdom Viridiplantae; phylum Streptophyta; class Magnoliopsida; order Malpighiales; family Euphorbiaceae; genus Excoecaria; species Excoecaria agallocha. Next base: position 41,970,283 of record CM075816.1, read on the forward strand.
AACTCTTTTGCAAGTAAATTTAACTTTTATCTATTCTTGATTTTAACTTTTCTTAATCTTAATCTATTATTACCAATACATAACTATACCTTAATTCAGAATATAATCATGCATTAATACCAATAAATTAACCTAAGAACATGTAAACCTATAATCATGCATAAATCAATCATCAACTATTAATTTCAATAAGTTAACAATCAACTTTTACAGGTAAGAATTAGCACAAAACCAAGAAATAATCAACTTGTATCACATTAAGTACAAACTAAGTCATTACAATATAAAGTTAAAGCTTTAAGCATCCTTTAGCAAAAGTAAACGAACTACTCACAGTTCATCTTACAATTTGAAGAAAATAAATAAAAGAAAGCAATACAAACACTTAGAATTAGAGCTACTCTTGAAGACTTCAATCGTAGTTTCTAACCTATGTGCCGAACAAAAAACAAACTAAAACACTTAATTTGTCAAAAGGTCTCCACCAACTAATATCTCTCGCTATTTTTATAACCTCAAAAAAGGAAGAAATTCATCTCCTCTAAACTTTCCAAACTAGAAGACTTTCCAATTAGCAAGAATTTCCAAACTGGCAAGAATCAGAGTTTAATTTGGTATCAAAGACTGGCCTCGGTAGAGTGATATTTCATTCCACCGAGTGAGGATTAGTCACTTGGTAGAGTGAGAATATCACTCCACCGAGTAGTGTTCTCCTTTTAACTCACTCAGTAGAGTGGAAAATGACTCTGCCGAATGGTGCTCCTCTAGATTGATCAAAGGCCTCTTTTTCTTATTCTTTAAGCCACTTGGTAGAGTAAGGATATCACTCTTCTGGACTTGATCAAAGGCCCCATCTTTTCCTCTTTTAGCCACTCGATAGAGTGAGGATATCACTCCATTGAGTGGTGCTCTTCTGAACTTATGATGAACACATTTATTTGTTAAATTTACACTTTAGCCCCTGCAAACTCCTCTTTTCTTCAAAAAAGCACCTAAAAGCAGCAAATTTCTCAATTAAGACCTCAAATTGCAAATTTACAAAATTAAACATTGAATTAATCTAAATATTACTAAATTAACATACTAAGCATACTAAAAACATATTAAAAACATACTAAAATTCACACTTATCAAATACCCTACACTTATCCTTTGCTTGCCCCCAAGAAAATTTGAACAAACCAACCTCTTAAAATTGTCAAACTTTAATCAAGAATAAAGCATTTCAAAATTAAGTTTAACAATTAACAAGAGCACTTAACAGAATCTTAACTAGAATAACCTTCAAACAATACAATATGAGTTAGTTTCCTTGTGTGTGTGCAAGACCAAAACATTACTTTTAAAAACAAAACACCAATGCAATTATATAACCAAGCTTAGAATGAATGTACACCTAAGTGTACCAATGGTTTCGCATTTGAAACTCTAGAAATACCATAAGCCTCTCCTTTAGCACCGAAACTTGAAGGTCATCTCTGCTAAACAACTCAAAACCAACTTAGAATCGCTTAGGTCTTAATTAGGCTATAATGGGGTTAAGGTAATGGCTGACAAGAAATAGATAAAGGATAATTAAACATAGTAGCCATTTTATCATGAATAAACCAAAACTTTTAAAATTGCACTCACTAATCACAACCTTTTTCTTAATTCATAATGCATAACCAGAAATAAAAATGAAGTTCCTTTTTAAAATGCCTTATTTTGAAAGAAGCCAAACATTCTCATCCTTGCAAAAACCCCACACTTAAAATTTTGCCTCAAATGCTAGTTTATTCTTTTTCTTTCTTTCTTTCTTTTTTGAGGAAAACTGGGACAAACTAAGTCTTAGTGCAAGCTAAATGATAAGATGAACAAGTATAAGAAAAAACTACTACTACTTAAAATAGGCGAATTTTAAAACAAAAATCCTTACAACTT